>OY728153.1:1895611586-1896832293 GCA_963277665.1 Viscum album
TATACTCACCCTATGTTATATTGATTTATGTTCTTATCTATCCTCTTATTGGTATTTTAGCTCACCCCTTTCTTTGATTTATATACTTAGGTGATTACTTGTACTAAGGATAAAATGAGGGACAATAATATATTAGATAAGAAGGCATTAATTAAAATTTTATTATTTATTTTGTAAATATCATCTATGGTCCTAATTTTCCCAAGACACTAATCCTTTGGATCCCTGATTTTTAAAACTATTTTATTTTTTTCCTTTAAAATAATTTAATATTCATGTAATAGAATGAAAGTTCATGATACTTGGTTTGATGGGTGGTGGGTTGTGGGGATATTATATACTATAAGAAGAATTGGGTTGGAGAGATTTTATTTTTCCTGGTGTTCCCAATTTATTAAATTTCATTTTATGAATAAATAAAACATCCTAGTTTTATCAGAAAACCCTCAGTAAGAAATAGAAGGGTTTTCATGGGAATATTTACATGGCGGATAAACCCAACATGTGTTTTTTTCTAAATTAGGGGTTGTGTTTTTTAGTATCTGGGATTTCCATTAATTAATTCACATTGAGAATGGGATGATGAATGGGAGAAAAAAATTAGTTTAAATAGATATAGATGAAGATGATTTTTTTAGTTTGGAGAGTGAGGAATAGATCTATCCCCATGGATTATAGTGTACAAAAGAAGGAGATTTCATTGACCTTACTATGCTGGTGCTACAAGAACCCATCTTTAGAATCGGTATGATATATCTTCTTCAATGGTGAGCGGATTAACACCCCTTGGGGGAGAATCAATCATCATATGGGGATCATAGTGAAAGGGGATTCTATTTTGGAATTTCAAACATTATGGTTACATGGGGTGGGAAAACATAGCGTGGATTCCAAGGTATGTGAAATGACTTTTGCAGTGGTGTTATGAGTGTTATGGGAAGCTTGAAAGAAATAAAGAGAATACATGAACTACTCACATATTGGTATTTGAATTTGGGTGAGATCACTGATGTTCGACTTCAGTGCACTTATTTCTGGAGGTAGTTCATCAGAATCATTCAGGAGGATCTTTCCAATGGTCGTTGATTACTTGGAGGAAGAAAACAAGGCTTTGAAAGGGAGCTAGATCAATTGGAGGGATCCTATATATGGGATGAAATTGAACATCGATATATATTGTATGCACGGGGAGATGAGAGGATGTAGCTTGGTAAAATATGGAAGAGGTTCAATGTTTTTTATTTTTATAAACTTATTTAGTCTAGAAAATTCTATTGGGGATGAAACAATAGAAACACACAATAACCTTTTTTTTGTTTAATTTGTTTAACACTTTAATTTATAAGGTGGATTCCAATTCTAAAATCCTAGTGGGACTCCTTAATGGTAAAGTTAACATTCTATGAAGCCTACATTATTACTTTAAAAGGTGTAATATGATAATTGGAAAAGAAATTAATATTATTCACACATGGTGGGAAGGGAACATTGTTGTTGATATCTTTTCTAGAAAATGGAGTCCTAGTGATAATATCATTCTCCACCAATGTAGTGGGTTTCTTCCACATGATTATAATATTTTCATATAATTTTATTCTCTTAAGATCCCCCAAATTCTCCCCCAATGGTATCAACTCTTTATTGAATAAAAATTTAATTTTGAGTGAATCATGAATGGATACCTATGAAGAACGACTTTATTGAAGTTTAATGATTTTTAATCAATACTCTATTCTATTAGCATGCTTGGTGTTATTTTTCATCATTTGGTGGTTTTTTCCATGGTAATTTTAATTAAGATTTTTATTTTATTGATGAAATGAAATTGTTCAAGTATGAGGGAAATTTAAACCTTTTAAAAAATTCAAATATGTTTTCAACATGGTTTTCATTGATTAAGGTATTTAATACTTCCCAATTATTTATTGTTCGATGATTTTTGAATGATTAATGATTTAAAGAACAATTGGGGTGTTTTTGGATAATTTTTTAAGAATATTAGATTTTTCATGCCATTATAGGCGTATTAATTATGTTATGGGGTGAAGATTGAACACACACTAAGGAACTAAGAAGAAACCACGGTGAAAGCTAATCCTACATGCCACAAGGGAACTCGATGTGATTAAACATAACTAGAGTCATAATAAATTACACCACAATATATGTTATTTACATTATAGTTCCTTTATTATGAATGAATTAGGAAGTTTGAAGGATGGTTGTGCTATTCCCATGTCCATTGTGCCACAACAACCCTGAAACCAAGGATATGTAGAATTATAGTACCATAACTAATTTCATTGCAATATGATTATGTTAGGTGACATTAAAAAATACTTAATAATAATGCCATAACTAATCCCAATTTTATTCTATGAAACATTTAGAATTAAAGAAATGGTATGATCTGTGAGATGATTTACTAGGTTGTCTCATCATGATTTTTGGAATATTCAATATTGTAAATGAGAAGAAAATGAAATCTAGTAAAAATGTGACCACTATTCCTTGATGGATCATATTAGGGAGATTAGATAATTTGTATCAGTTCTCAAAATGATTCCTACCATTGAAATGTTATTTATAGGGGTTATATTAATAGAAGGTGTCATCAAGTTTAAATGGGAATATAGTCATTAGTTCTAAATTTTCTTAGTCTTTTCAAGTAATCTTATTCTTATTTTAGTTCTATAAATTTACATTCAATATTTTAACTATTAATTAAATTACGTCCTTTATTATTGTGATTTTTCTATTTATTTATTTATTTTTATTTCCCTAAATTGTTTTTTAATATATTTCATTCATGTATGATAGAGTTCACCTCTTCCTTGTGTGACTAATTCTCATAAGAGGTGAGGAATCAAGAGTAAAATTCTTCCGATGTAAATTATTTACAAATTCCATTCATAAATTAATTTTTTGATCAAGAATGACGTTAAAACATAAAATCCTCATGTTCTTTCATATGTATTTGACCATGTGATGTGTGAATGAAGGAAACTCAAGGTAATTGATACAATTAAGCTATTAAAAATAGATTAATTTTTTTTACTTTCTATAAATATTGATAAAAAATACTCAGGGTATTACAATTGTATGATAAATTAATTTTTATTATCCTAGGTAGAGTAAATGAACTTGTACATAAAGAGTTGGTGATTTCAAAATGATTTTTTGAGCTAATTGAATCAACTAATTCATTAGTGAGAAGGGTAAAATTATCTGAGAATATCCATTAAAATTGATCCTATACCCCTATTTTAAAAAATTTATTTTAATTATAGTGATTTTTATTTTAATTATATTTGATCCACTCTTGTAATAGACTAGTACATGGTACCATTTTCCCCAGCACCCATCCTAGTCATCCACTAGACCGAAGTGAATTCTCCATCATCACTGGTTAGAAACTAGTGACTGGGAATCAAAGGTACACACTTGAGAATGATTTATCCCTTAAATAAGAGTTAAAGAAGAATTGGGATTTGAAAATAAAATCTTGTAAAACTCATCTATAATGTCATAAATCCTTGAAAAATTAAATAAGTATAAATAAAAAAACATAGGTTACAATTTAATAAATTTAAAATAAATACAATCCCTGCACTCATCCCTAACTCTCACTACATGTTGTAGGATTGGGTCCCATTGTGACCTATACATATATAATAAAATCCATCAATAATCATAATTGAAAGTAGTAAAGGTATAATTTGATGGTGAAATATGGAAAAATAAATAATCAAAATAAACAAAACTGATCTCATATCCACACCAGCCAGTAATCGACCTCGATACTAAGCCTTCCCCAATAATGAAAAGAATATAATCCTGAAACTGAAATGTAATACTAGTGTGACTATAAAAAATTTATATAAGACAACAACCATTTTTCCACATTCCAAAAATTTAATTAATGATCTACTTTAAATCTAGTTTGAATATAAAAAAATCGGGTATTCACATACACTTTATATAAAATGAAAGATCATTTTATAATTTTTTTTATAAAATTTACACTTCTTTTAAAAGAGGAAAACTTGGGTAGAACCAAAAAGCATATTAAAAACTAAGTTAAAAACATCTGAAAAAATAATAAAGTCTCATATGACCTAAAAACATAGTTTCAATCCAACCCATAAATCAAATATTTTCAATAAAAATATTTTCAATTCAAGAAAAGATGACATTTAAAATTCATGCCCAAAATATGTCATTTTTCCTATTTTCCCAAAAAAAATTTAAAATATTTTTTAAACAATCAAACTTTTCTATTTTAAACAAACCACACTTTTATAATCATTTCACAAATCCATTTGAAAAGAAAACCCAATCGATAAATGGATCAAGTGATAATAAGCACCAATATATAAAAAACATTCCATAATGGATAAAAGGAACACAGTTCAAATGAAACATTAGAGGGTAGGGGATACAATCAAAGAGAAAATAAAATCTATTATGTTATCCTAAATTTGGATCCAGTACCATGGGAAATATACTAAGTGTCTAGTAATAAATATCTTAAATGGAGACAAGGAACATTGGTCGACACTACTAAACCTATCCATGTCCCTAGTATACTCTTCAGGCTATACCCAAATAAATTTCCCAATATATCATTTTCTACCATAGGCTATAAAAATATTTATAGATTTAAGGGTATGTTACCCCTCTTGATCTAACTAATGAGGTGTATCCATGAAACATTAACTAGTCAACACACAAATATACACTAGGTATTTCTCTGATACTACTGACCTACTATTTTCTTATGACTCCCATGACATATCAAATAGATGTTAGTAATAAATAATCAATTACAAAAAGAATAAATAATTTGAAATCAAATAAAACCTTTCCTTTTAAACCCTCACAATAAACACCCCCTTGTTTAATACATGTAAAATTATCACAACATGCATACAAATTTCATAACAATCCCAAAAAGGTTATGATCCAAAAGAGATACAATAATAACACAAGATCAATTGAGGTCTTCAAAAAAATTATAAAACCACTTAAAGTTTCAAACATGTCTTTAAAACATAGTTCTTGGAAGGAAAAACCATTTCACCCACTTTTTCAAAACCACTTAAAATATCATTTGATATATAATTTAAAATCATCCATTTCAAAACACATTTAAAACTTTTTAAATAATCACCCTATTTATCCAAAAATATTGGTAAATAAAACACTTATACCAAAAAATATATTTTATTAAAAACCTCAAATGGTTGAAAACACCAACCTTTAATATACTTCATAACCCAAATGCGTCAAACCAATTATAAACCTCACAATTTATTCAAAGAAATTCTTGAAAACTTTTAACAGTACTTGAAATTTAAAATTATCACTTGAAATTCCAATTAAAACATTAAACAAATCAATTTTAATAGAAAAAAATCTTAATAAATTTGAAACACTATTTTTAAGATCATATAGGAAATATTTCAAATAGTTGTAATGCAAGGTTAAACAAATCTATATTTGAACTAATATTAAAAATATGATAAATTTTCATTTTATTTTAAAAACAATATAAAAAATAATTTAATTTATAAGGATCCCATCAAGAAATTTAATATTTTTAGTAGGAAATTAAAACTTAATTTTAGAATTATAAGCAATTAATAGTTCAAGAATTAAAATTCAGGGAAAGGGAGAACCTACCTCAAACAATGAAGGATGGTCCCAAGATTTGAATTTTGGTTAAAGGGGACCTAAAATAGAGATAACACATAAAAAAACAATAGAATAAAAAAAATCAATCAAAATTACACCCTTGGGTTTGATTGAGTTCTGTGCAATGATAGAGGAAGGAGCAATTGAGAAGAAAGGAATAAGGGAGGAGATAAGAGTTCCTACCTCAGTGTCCCAATCCCAAATCTTGAATAACACACAAAAAATAGTAAATAATGTAGTTATACTGGAGGAAAGATGGTACACACAAGGAGGGGGATCTCAGATGGGGGTCACACGAGGCATAGGGGAGGGGGAGAATGCATTTTAATTTTTTTTAATATTAGGGATGAGGTGTTATAAATTTCTAAAAATTAAATTTCTAGGTAACCCAGATGGTTTACCAAACAATGTGCCAACCGTGCATAGGCTTCTAGAACCCCAAAAACACATAACATGGTTTCCCCTTGGAACCAACACAATTTAACTAGATACAAACTAACCATGTGAAATAGAACTAGTAAGAAATATACCCAAATTCATGATTATTATATGGTTACTCTTAATCATGTAAAAATTATGTGACACCAAATTTTTTTTCCAAAAAATTTAAATTCAAAGAAAAAAATTATTAGAACTTAAAATAATAAAATATAATATAAAATATAAATAAATAAACTCTATAGTTACATGAAGGGTGTTACAACTCTCCCCAATATACCAATTTATTCTCTTAGAAAATATTATGTAGATATATAGGATAATAAAAAATGAATTCTTAAACAAAAAGATAACTCCTAAACTAATAGTATGAGTCCTTAAAATACAAAAAACATCCTAAAGTGAGATCCAATTCATGGATAATCAATGGATTTAAGGAAATAGAGTCTTAACATTGGTCTCCACCTTATTTAGAACTAATCTAAAATGTTTGAAAACCCAAAAAACCACTTTACCATTAAGTGATAGAACATTACCAAACATTCACATTACCAAAATATAGAAAAAAATAACAACATATTTTTACTATATCCAACCAAAAACAAACAACTAAAATCAAAAAAGTGAGCACAGAACTAACAAAATCCCCGAGGCACCACAATATTGGATCATAAAATCCATGGAATCCCAAATCCAATGAGTAAAAAATTGGAGAATTGTCTTTCCAATAAACAAAATGAATCTAACCATATGTTCACACATTTCATAAGAGGTAACTTTGGTCTAACCCCCTAAAAAACAATCGTATGTTGACTCTGATAGAAAACTCAGCTCAGATTCACCCATTCCAAACCACACCATACACCCTTGTCTCCCTTGCACATGCCATAGGTTTTCCCCATGTTTACGCCATACAAAAATAACTAACCCATTGTCTACACCATGTAAAAGAAAAAATGAATATAATTCTATAATGAGGAGTAAGATTATTAAAAATAACAACCTCTCATAGGGATCAACCTAAGAAAACACACGAATAATATACTGGGTAAAGACTTCCTCTATCCATAACTACTATAAACACACCGAACATAAATCATAGAATTGATCATCATTCAAAGAGATGTGACCAATTTTTTTTAATTATATATCAAATGATGATAACCCCATCTACCTCATATATCTTTAATGAATATGATACTTACTAGTACTACCATCAAACCAAGGATCATAGGTTTAAAACACTATATCTATATGTTCATAAAGAGATCCACTCAAAAATAATACATTGGATAAATCCAAAATACATAACTAGGAGGAGATAATAACATCTTCCTCTCTATTTAGAGCTTGTTTAGTGTAAAAACTATAAGAGGTAAGGTCCCTAAAGATAGGAACTCTACTTTTATACTAGAACTTTTGGGGAGGATGGAAATAAATTACATGATACATCAATATAATCCTACCTCATAAATCATGTTATTTAGTCCCAAAATAAAATAAGGGACATATATAATCACATGGTTTATCAAGAAAATCAAAAATCTTTTTAAAATAAATATACCTTTAGAAAGTGTGGAAAAAAACCCATTTTGAAAACCAAATAAACCTTTAAAATTTGGATTTCCTTCACTAAAATTTAAATAGAAATCAATTTAAAATATCATCAAGAAGCCCAAACCATACTTGGTTTATTTAAAATGGTCTAAAGAATAATTTCAAAATACAAAGAATTCAGTTATAAAAATAAAACACCAATAAATTTTTCATAATAAAAACCTTAAATAATATTTCAAATAATTTTGAATCATTTACCATTCCCAAAAACATGTCAAGGGTAAAACAAAAAAATCCAAAAAATGAGTTTTTAAAAATTACCATCCATCCTTAAAGTAGTAAACGCACAATTCAAAATTCCCATTTGAGTGAAAACAACTCACCTATTTAAACATCTAAAAATTCCTTTAACTAGTTAATTGTTTTCCTGATTTTAATGATGAAATGATCACTTTACAAATTTCCTATTAAATTCAACCATTTAAAAAACATTTTTTAAAACACCATATCATTTTATAAACAAGCCCTATGACATTGTTTTATTTTAAAAATTATTTTTCTCATGAAATCCACCTTTTAAAAATAAATTTTTTATTTCACATCCCATGTGAAGTCACATAAACTTATGTAGAAAATAATCCTATATGAAAATATAATCCAAAATGAACCACATATCATAAATCCCACCTTGATCATCTTCTCATTTCCCAAATCATCTAGGAAATCCAAGAGTTAAGGTATCTAAATATAAAAACTAAATAGAATGTGAAATTATTTTTAACTTAGCCTCATGATTTATAGCCATGTTTCAATCATGAAATGAACCCTAGTGTGTGTCAGGTATCAAGAACTTGGTTTCTGTATGGTTTGTTAGGAATTATTTGATAACATTATGACATTATTCTTTTTTCTATATCTATCCAAAATCACAAAATATAAATCCTAATGAAAATCAATTAATTATAATCAGGATCAGAACACCCAAAATCAATAATTAAAATAAAATAATGAATTGAAAATTCAGGTCCCAATTTCCATGGAAAATCAAGGTTCAAGATAGGAAAAAGCTAGCTAGAATCTCACTACAGCTACCTATTGAGTTTCAATGACAAATTCAAAGTCAATTATACCACAACACACCCAAATAATTTATGGGTTATTGAGAAACATAGGATCACAATAAATAACCTATGCATTGATGCCATTTGTAATGGGCTAGTTTGATATGAAATCTATATCAACACCTGACCCAATCTTCCACTAGCCCAAATGTAATTTCTAATCCCCATTGGCTCAAAACTAGTGCCTAGGAATCAAAAGAATAAACTTGGTAATGATTTTACCTCAATTCAGAGTTAAATCACAATTACACTTTCACCATAAAATCTAAAATGACTCATCTATAAGTCATACATCTATACCAAATCAAATAGGTAGAAAAAATGGAACTAACAATTTAAAAAGTTATAGTAAATGCAGTCCCTACATTCACCCCCAACCCTCTTGACATTTTACATATCCAAATTCCACTATGACCTCTAGAAATATAATGCAATCCAAAAATAATAATTATTAAAATAAGTAAAGTCCTACATTGATGGTGAAATAATGAAAACTAAAGAATAAAAATAAACCACACTAACATCAAATCTATACTATTCACTAACTGACCTTAATGTATAGAATTATCCAATTATTGACAATAAGTGAACATAATTCTAAAACAAAAATGTAATATTTTTGTGGGCATAAAAATATTAGTAGGTGACCATCCACCTTTATACATGAAAAAATTTAATTAAAGATCCATATTCAAGGTAGATTTAATATAGATAGAAAATATGGTTTTTACAAACACTTTAGAAAAAACAAAACATCATGCTATAAATCCTTCATACAAAATGTTCCATTTCTTTTAGTGTAGGAAAGGATGGTTGGAAATAATTCTTTTCCAAACCAGGGTAGAAAAATTTAGAAAAAAAAGGCTCATATGACCTAAAAAATAGTTTTGATTCAACCCATTAATCATGAATTTTATTTAAAACACTATGAAAAATAATAAAAGATTGGATTTAAAGTTTATGACCCAAACATATCATTTCATCATATTTTCCCAAATTTTTATTAATATTATTTTTTTCAAACAATGTAACTTTTCCATTTTAAACAGACCATGATTTTCAAATTATTTCACAAATAAATTTGAAAATAAATCACAATCCATAAATAGAAAAAGTCACAATAGGTACCCACACATCAAAAAAATGCCAATATGGAAAAAATGAACATGATCCCAACAAAAAAATAGAGGGTACTAGATGTTATCAATGGAAAAATAAAATCCCCTATGTTATCCAAAATTAGGATCTAGTGTAATGTGAAATGTCCTAAGGGTCTTGTAATAAAGACTTGAACTGATTGAAAAGAAACAAGTACGACACTACTAAAACTATGCACATTATCAGTAATTCCATATGACTATTTAGAAACAAATTACTTAAGAGTCTCTTCTATACCACGAGCAAAAAAAAGTTTACGAGCTCAAATGGCATGTTATCCCTCTCAGTCTAAACAATGAGGTATAACCATATATTATTCCCTAGTCAATATACTATTATACACTAGGTCTTTCTCTCATAAAGTTCACATGAAATCTTCCCACAACTCCCAAAACTAGTCAAATGGTGGTGAAAAATCAATAATCACATGTAACAAGCATGAATAATTTAAAACAAACTCACACTTCACATCATTTACCCTCATAATAAACAACCCCTTTATTGCATATTTGAAACAGAATTAAAACAAGAACAATAAATTATAAGAAAACCCTAAAGGGTTATAATCCAAGATAAGAAAAAAATAACATAGTCTCAATTAAAGATATCAAACACTTTATAAAACCACTTAATGTTCCAAAAGACACTTTAAAACATAATACTCAGAAGGCCAAGCCATTTCACCCAAATTGTTAAAAAACCATTTGATTTCTCATTTAAACTATCCCTTAAAACCAATTATTTCAAAACGCATTAAAAGACATTTAAATAAACAACCTATTTATCCAAAAATTTTAATATTAAACACTTCTAACAAGAACCATATTTCATTAAAAACCTCAAAGGGTCCAAAACAACACCCGTCAATTTATTTCACAATACAAACACAGTAATTTTTTTTAAATGTTATAATTTATTTGAATAAATTATTGAAACCTTTTAACGATACTTCAAATTTCATGTATCACTTGAAATGAAAATTAAAAACTTTGATAAATCACTTTAAAGATACACAAAATATTTATAAATTTCAAAAACTATTTCAAATACCATTTGGGAAATGTTTCAAATAATTGTCAAACATGGTTAAGAAAAACCATATTTTAACCAAGTTTTAAAATAGAAAAAACCTTTGAGTTATATGAAAACCAATATAAAAACTATTTTCCTTAATATAAATTCTATCACTTATTTCTATAATATGTGTTGGAAATTAAAAAATAATTTTAGAACACCAAAAAAATAATAGTTCTAGAATTAAATGTTAAAGAATAGGAAACCTAAATCAATCCAAATGTGTATAGTATATTGATCTGAATCTGGGTTGAATGGGTCTCTAAATATATATGACACACACAAACAATAATGTAATAAAAAATCATGTTCAAACTAAAATTATAGAGTTCAAAATAATCACATGCAATGATTTGTGCTGAAGAAATTAGGAGGGAAGGAATAACAGAGGGTTCAGGAGTTCCCACATCAAAGTTTTAGTCCCAAATCATGAAGAACAAATCAATAATCATGAATAATGGTGATATTAGAGTGTGAGAGGCACACATAAGGAGGGGTATATTGATTGGGTTCTATATGAAAAATATAAAAGGGGTAGAATCTGTTTTTGGGATTTTTATAAATAGAGGGGGGGGGGGGGGGCGTTTTAAATTTCCAAAAAATAAAATTCTAGGTAACCCACACGTTTTGGTCATACAATTAACTAAACCATGCACCAAATGTACAAAGGATATTAGAACCCCAAAAAAAAACATTGCATGGTTCCCCCTAATAGGCCGCATGGTTTAAATACCTATGTGTTAACCATTCTAAAAGGAATTATCAATAGAGACACCCAAGTTAATTTGTTTCCCCATGATTATTCCTAAGCATATGAAAACTATGTGAAACCCGCTTTTTTACAAAAACAATTTAAATTCTAAGATGAAAATTTATGAAACCTAAAATAATTAATAAGAAAATTAATACAAAATTAACTCCACAATGGCATAGAGGGTGTCACAAGTCTTTTTTTAAAACAATTGGGTTAACAATAAGAATGCACAAGCTCGTAGGGATAAAAAATATTACTCATGGTAATGACCTTATAGTCACACAACACTACACTTTAGTAGATTGGTTAAGGATAAAGAAAAATTTTAATTTTAAACTTTGTATACCTATCAAAGTTAATGATGTCAGTGTGGCATTTATAAGAGTTAGGTCAAGACAAATGGTATCTGAGAAAATACCCAAATGAAAGTCTAGTTACAATAGATTGGTTTTATATGTGTGGTATAATATAAGAACATTATGATTTAAAATTGGTGTAATAATCATATAAAAAATAACAACTAAAAGTTTAATTAGTACCACCAAAGTCAATAGGGTTTAAATATCTAACAATAACTATGAATGCAATTTTGATAGGGAAAAATTTGTGTTCCCAATTTTTATAAATTTTTAGTTAAGCGATGTTACTGATTAATTTAAATGATGATATTTATTTTATTCTCACCCTCACCAGTATGAAATAAAGTAAAGAGAAAAAATTAGGTGTAAAACATTTAGAATATTTCCTTTAGTGTGTGTGATTTCATCCTTATTATTATTGATACCATCTTTATCACATATTAATCTACTCATTTGTTTTCTAAGAAAGGGAATGTCACAGTGTGGCGTTTTTGAACCCTCTATATAAAGAAAACCCCCGCCCCCTTGAAGGGGTAGAACCTGAAGGAAGGTCCCTAGCCAGGGAAGGATCTATTGCCAGCCGAGATGGCAGAGTGTCCCAGAGGGTAATGGACCGACAACGATGGTTCGTCATAGCGATCCATCAGAAATTGGGCCACATCTCATTTTTCCCACCCCGAGGAGTCTGAGAAACCTGAAAAGGTGGGCGGATCCCGGGGGAGAGGCTCACCCCGAAAGCGGACTCCCAAGAATTGAACCCTGAACCTCCCAAAGAACAACCTGTTTTGGCGACTCACCTTCACCACCACACCACCATTGAAGTGGCACATATTAATCTACTAATATCATATAGAATAATACAAAAAATTATAGGGTGGAATTATTATTAACTCATAAGTGAATTATCTTTCAAATGTTTATAATAATTTATCCTATTTTTAAAATAATAAAACTTCATGAATAAAAAAATATCTTCAATTTTCCCCTATATTAATTTTAATAAATTGTTTAATATTATTTTATATGTGTTGAGGGTCAATAAAAATTTCCAAAGTCTATAATTTTTGGACAAAATGTCTTTCTATCCCACAATAATATTCAAACTTATATTTTTTGTATTAAAAAAACACCTTTTAGGGTTAAGTGGGAACTCACATCCCAAAATACTTAAAACCTAAGATCTTTAAATTTATCACTTACCATTATCAATACATAGTATTATCAAATTCCATGCTTTTCATCACCTTTTGTGTCTCTATATATAAATTAATATATAAATTTAATTGATTCACCGATTTAAGTTGACTAAAATCCCCTCTAAAATTAGATTTTAAATATTTATTTTAACTAATATTTTATACATCCATCAATATTAGCTAGATATATATTCCAAAAATATTTATGGTAGATATATTAAATTTTTTTGAAAAATATATTTATATCATTGACTGGATTTGAATATATTTATCTTCATTTAAATCATTTTTAATATTGGTTAAATATTTTTCAAATTATTACTTAGGATAATATATACATCATAAATTTAAAATTATGTGAACAAATATTCAATGAATATTACTAGAATATAAACCCTCATCAAAACAAAGCATCATTTCATCACTTTTATAAAATTTTAACACTCCTGAAGGAATATTATTTAAATTTGAAAAAGTAATATTCATATTAAATTAAAATGAATCATAAAATAAATTCAATTAAAATAAATTTTAAATTTATATTTGTAAATAATAAACATGTAATATTTTTTTAATTTATATTAAAACATAAAATTTCATTTTCCAAATTATTTATAATTATATAGTTCATTTATTTAAACAAAAGTATTTCTAAAAACATAAATTTAAATTCAAGATCATAATTCCTTAATATCATGGTTATTCATGATATTATTCATAATCATTCATTCTAAAATTCATGATGACCTATTTAGTGCTTCATAGTCACTTAAATTTCAAACATAAATGATATTCAAAGTGTGGAAATAATATCCAAAAACCTTTAACTATAATTAAAATCAGTTACACATATAAAAAACTTCCACCACTTATTTTTTTTATATTTTCATATTTATTGAGATCTTAAATAAAGCCTCATATTTCATAGTAAATTTACAAAATCTCTTAAAATAACATAATTCTATATGGTAATGATTAATTAAATTTATAAAAAAAATTCACTATTACTATTTTATTTTTATATCTTTGTTTTAGTGTAAAAAAATAGTAATTTCATGACACATCAATGAGGTAAAATATTAAAAACAAATATAATAATATAATCCCTTGTGTTCTTCAATATCTCTCAACAAAATACCATCAAAATTTGAAGGGTACTTTAATTCACCCCTATGGATTGTTTTTCATATAACAAATCTCAATCTACTATGATTTCTTCTTATTTTTCCCTTATAATTAAAATGAAATCCTTTTACGAATTCATCTTATTCTGTTAGATTTTTCTCATCATGGAATAATTGTAACTACATCATTATATTGTGTAATATGTTTTAGTAATATAAATCCTCTAACTGCCAAAACATTTTGGTTTTCCTAATGATCAAATTTATCCATTCTATATTACCACTTTTAATTATCTTACTCAACATAAAATTACAAATCCCCCTAAAATTTTAATTTTTCTTAACTCAAAATAAATATAATTTCTCTTCTTAAGTCATTCGGGTTCTCGAGATTTATTTCTCTTATTTTTATACTTTGAAAACATAACCCAAAGTACATTAGAAGGAAATGGTTCAACAACAATACCTTATGTTTTTGGTGATTGTTGTACACTCAAATTCATCTTTAACTCTTAATTTGTATTTTTGATGATATTATAAAAACATCAGTAACTTGTTCCTATACCCCCATAAACTCATGATTTTCAATTATCTATATAAATTTATTTTTAAAAAAGTTAATTTTAATATAATTTTTTTATTAATATTTTGAATTGAAATTTAGGATAAATTGATATAAATCAAATTATCAATGAAATATCTATATAAATATTCAAATATTTAATATTCCCATTCAACCATAACATTTGGGCACACTTATCATTTTTTTGAGATTTTGATATATGAACCTAATCAGGTTGATAATACTAAACACTTAAATGTACTTGACTGAAGGAATATTTTTAAAACAATATTCACAAAGAGGAATTCTTGTAGTCGGACTAAGTAAAAATATATTTTGAATTTAAAAAATATTTAATAAAATATTTCTTTAAAATTATTTTGAAATTCTATGCCAAATTAACCCAGTTTTTCATATTCCAATTAAAATTTTATTCTCCATATCATCCACTCCATTCTATTGTAGAGTACATATGGAACTATATTTATGTTTGACAAATTTTTTTTAATATAATATTCTAAATAATTATATTTTAATTATTTTAAATTATTATCCATTATTTTATTATTATAAAAATAAAATTTGTAAGGACACTCATTTGTTTGAATTTTGGAATCTATTTTTTAGGATTATTTCATTATTTTTTGAGGATATAAAATTGCAGGTAAAAATTTAGAAGGAAATAAAATATATTATTAAAATGAATAAAATTAGTTGGTGAAAATAGGGGACTAAAAATATTCCAATGGTATGATACTAGGAACCTAGTAACCATTAGAAATTTGGTGGAGTACTTATAGAAATCTAGTGGAGTTTCCTTATCCATTTTTAAGTATGGAAATTTATATAATTATGTGCGTTTTCTTTTATTAAAACACCAATGTGTTTTTGTTTTATGGTCACATTAGTAGTGGGAGAGATAATTACTTATCATTTTACCCTCCCCTATTTTTTCTTTGATTATGGATCCATCTAGCATTTCATCTGTTAGCAATCTATTGCAATGAATCTATTATAGCTTGGAAATTATGATCCTTATTTATTTTTTCCGCCTTTTCTTTTAACTTTAAATAAGGTTTTAATTACTAAAGTTTTGGGTTTTCTTTGGTTTCTCTAAAATTGATGATGGTGGGAATTTTCATTGAATTATTCTCCCAAGGAAGATTCAATAACTGAAAAAGTTAGGTGGCTATAAACCCATTGTTATTTTACTTCCATGTTCATAGAGTGTTAGTGTGTGTGGCTAGAGGAAATTGGGTATAAAATACTTTATGGGGAAGATTATTATCCTAAAAATAATAGAAAAAACCATCTCATAATGAATTTTATGACCTTATTCACATGGTGGAATTGTCAAAAATTGTTTTTAATTAATTAATATTTATTATCCAATGAAATTATATGAGGGAAATAAGCTATCTAGATGAATATGTTGAGGTTTTTTTCTATTTTTTTTTAAATTTAATGCTTTGGTCAAAGACCAAAGCATAATTTATTGATAAGCAAAAAAGGATTTCAAAATGCAAAAGGAAGGGATTTTTTACAATCTCTATCAAAAAGATAAAATAAGTCATAAGGAATAGAGTCCATCCAAGTCATGATTTGATGGACTCCTTTGTTGGATAGAGCATCAGCAACGACATTTGCTTCACGGTAGGCATGAGTAGCTATATAATCAATCCCATGGAGAAAATTAAGGCAGTTCATCCAACGAGCGGTGAGAGACCAGGCTAGGTGGATGTTGCCATTCCAGATGGCATGTATGATAGTGGTTGAATCACTTTCAATCCATAGTTTTCTCCAAACGATTTGAAGAGAAAAATCAACTGCATGAATAACGCCGAGCATTTCTGCCTCCAGAGATGAAGAGTGACCACATCCAACAAAGAAACAACCCTGACATTGACCAGCTGAGTCTCTGAAGATAGCACCACAATTGGCAGGACTAGGGTTGCCTTTGGAAGAACCATCAACTTTCACTTTGATCCACCCTGACATTGGATATTGTCAGAACACTTCAAAGGAGCGTTTATTCTTTGGGAAAATGCCAGGTACATGAAGATGACAAAGGACCATAAAGTCACCAACTGAGTTGTTGCAACAATCCTTTTGAATTGAGGCTTCTTTATGAATCGCAAGAAGAATTCGGGACTTCCCTGCATTAAGACTGAGAGAGTGATTATTGTGAATGAGGTCATTTCTAACATACCAGAGTTCATGTAGGAGTTTCGCCACTGCCGCAAGAAATAGATTTTTGACCTACAGAGAGGTGTCATGTCTAGTGCAATTATTTAAAAACAAAGAAATTGAATCATTAATAGGATTTCTGTAATAAAAAAGATCAAAGATGTAATTCCAAAGTGTAGAGGCCATCGCACAAGATAGAAATAGATTATTGGAATATTCCCTATGTTGGTTACACAGATGACATTTAGAACAAAGGGAAATGCCAATGGTTTACAGACTAGTTTCTATAGGTTCTATTGTGCACAATGCGCCAAATAAGGGTAAGCCTGGAAGGTTTAATCCAGGGTTTGTTAAATTGATTCACCCAAGAAAAATTAGATTCATGGTCAAAGAAATTATGTTTATAATAGCTTTTAGAATCAATAATTCCATTAGAAGAAGGCTCCCAAACAAGGAAATCACCAATAGAAGAAAAAGTATAATTCTCAATAGCTTGAATAATAATATTAGGGAGATCACAATCAGGAGATTTTAAGACCTCCTTTATAGACTGATTAGTATCTTCAGGAATATTACTAAAGGGAAGAAAAGAAATCAGAGGGCTACCACACCATTTGCCACACCAAAAATTAATGGAAGAATCAGCACTGACAATCCATCTAGAATTTTGCATGATTTTGTGATAAGAATCCCGGATGGAAGGCCAGATGGAAGAGTTAATTAAATTAATATTTCCTTTTGAAAGCTTAGAGAAAAACCTATGTTTTAGAATGCAATGTGGTTAAACATGCAGTTAACGAATCATTTAGAGAATAAAACTATGTTTTTTAATGTTGATTTTTTATTCATAATGATCTTTTAGTTGTGCTATTCTACTTATATGATATGGATTTATATTATACTAATGAGTGGGAATTTATATATGATTGAAATGATTTTATAATTTTTTTTAAATAAAACGATAATAAATGTGTTGATGAATGATCTTGATGATGATTTTTTATGAATTATATTGGTTTAATTCAATATGTTAAATGAGTAAATGGTTATGGAAATTATATTTATAATGAAAATGTGATATTTTTGTATTTCTTTGAAATGTTCAGATCCCATTGATGTGTATTGATTCTATGTAATGAATGTTTTATTCGATCATTATTTTTTGTGATCATATTTGAGATATTGTGATGTGATATGTGCAAACAAACATAGTTGGTTAAAATTGAGTGTAAAGGTCTCAAAATCTTAGTTTTAGAGTTTTTGAATTTCTAAGGGTGATTTGGTAATTTCAAATATAATATTTAAAATGAATATTTTACCTAGTAAACAACCCTAATTTTTATGGTTAAATTGACCTCCTAATGATGTGATTAACTTTAGGTAGATGTTTGGAATTAATTTTAATAGTTTTGAGACATGGTGGAGTCAATAATTTAAATAATTAATTATTTAAAAAAAATACAAAAACATATTTCAATTTTTGGATGATGGTTAATTACCATGTAATGTGATTTTAAAAATTTATTTTAACAACATTATTGATCTTGATATATACCATTTTTTTGTAATATATATGTTTGGATTGATTCATAGAGCCTCAAAATTCATAGAATTTAGAAAATTAATTAATTAATTAATTTTTATTTTACTATGACTATTTACTTTACTTCCAAACCATATCTCGTATTGATATTTTGTATATTCCATCATTCCCAGGGAATAATGTTTCATTTTATGAGAATGTTATTATACATTGTGCTTCAAGTTTGGTTTGTGGCACATTTTTGAGCGTTGAATATAAATTATCTTTTGGTAACCATTATCTCCACTTATTTACATTTATTTTTAGATAAATAGATTAATGGATGAATATAGTGGAGCCTTTAGTTCCCATTAAGGCAAGGTTCTTTTAACCTTAGTTTGAATTCTATTTCATTCCTCTAAATTTTATAGGGAAAATTATAATATAAATTCCTTTCAGACTGTATTTTTAATGGATTGATGCATAGGAAGTGAATAAAATTTAAAATTTCATTAATATTAGTTCATTATTATATAAACAATACTATTTAACCAACCGTATCATGATCGATCAGCCTCATATCTACCCACCCACATGATCATGGTGGTTTATCCCCTATCACTACTATTGAAAAATGTCTGCCATCATCCGAGTAAATGTCCATGAGATAATCTAAGACCCAAACCAT
Organism: Viscum album; assembly: GCA_963277665.1. Classification (NCBI taxonomy): domain Eukaryota; kingdom Viridiplantae; phylum Streptophyta; class Magnoliopsida; order Santalales; family Viscaceae; genus Viscum; species Viscum album. Next base: position 1,895,631,024 of record OY728153.1, read on the forward strand.
AATGGAATGGTGGTTTAGGGAATGAATACATAGAGTGATCATGAGAATTTATTATATATTATAAGGGGGAAAAGTTAGAATGTATTGGAAGTAGGGTGATTAGGTGTGGATTGGATGAGGCAAAGATGTTATAGTCAGTTGGGAAGGTACCATGAAGGAGCCTTGGGTATTTTGAAGATTGGGTTAGTGTATGATGGTGGATGATCCATGGTCTTCTAATATTAGATCAGATGACCAAAATTTATCAATGAAACTTTTATTATAAATCTCATTTTATTTAATTTTTAATCTAATATTATATAATCAAATAAAATTATATACTATATATAGGAAATTAAAGTGATAATAATTTTAAAGAAAACATAGCCCGTTAATTGATACCTAGATTACTATTATTACATTTATAGGTATTTATATATATAGTTACATGTATATTTATAAATCAAATATGGTATTTCAGGTAGGGGTTTGTTTTTAAAAAAATGTATAATCAGAATTACTTGATTTTCTATAAATATTGAAATAGTGATATTTTTAAGGGAATTAAGGTTCATTTGGGGGGTGTTATGGGTTTTTTAAAATACCAGGTGTCAAGATTTATATCAATCAGTTTATAAAGGTTTCATGGGAATTAATTGAATAATTTTAATGAGTATAACATGATAGAAACACCCACTTAAATATTTAGAGATCAAAAGTTAATGGAAATGAATAATTACAATTTTGGACATAGATACTGACATGAATGATTTAATAAAAATTTCAATGTCTTAGATGCTTGATAATCTTTTAGTGGGAGATGTAAAATGTTTGAAGCATTTTATGATTATTTAAGATCAGTAATATGAAACAATATCAAGTTTCAAAGGTGTTTCTAGTTATGAAATTTCATATTCTCCCTCTTCTATATTTATAAAATTGGCGAGAATGATATATGATTTAATCAATATAATTTAAACAACCTACACCTTCACATGTTGGTGGAATAAAAGGATGGTAAAACTTCCATTGATTTTGTGTTAGGTGAATTTAAAAATTTAAATTGTTTCAAGGGAAAAATTCTTAATAAATGTTTTAAATGTTTAAATAGATGTTTCAAAGGTGGAAAATTGTGTTTAAAATAGGCGGTGAATTTCTCGGGTGATTAGTAAATTTATGAAGTTTTGAAGTGGGTGTGAGCAATCACAAGGTACTCATTAGACTACCAATGGGTACCTATTTGGTTTAAAAGTGGGTTTTATTGACATAGTTAGACAATATAATCCTGTTGGAACTTTGTTATACTTTCTATGGAATACTCAGTGGCTAGTGGAGTCTTGATGGCTATCCACTAGTCCGTAGGGAAATTTTTAGAGGAACTATTTGGTTTGTTCAAGGGGTTCTTTTTTAATGCACCTCTAGTGTAGCAACCCCAACCCTAGTATCCGGAAGTTGGTATATTATTTATTACATTATAATAAAATATAAGAAATCAACTCCAAAAGGATTTAATAGATTAATAGTATTGTTAAACTAGATACACACATGATTCAAAAATTATGTTTGAAAAAAAAATCACCATTTATTGTTTTTCAATGATAACATCATTCCCTATATAATATCCTTTCATAACAATCATAGTACACTTCAAGTATTCCTAGTAAAAAGAAAAAATATGGGTGAGATAAAATGATCATTAAATGTTAAGTACAATGGATGTAATTATGAAACAATAAGCATAATGAATATGGAATGGTAAATAACTGAACACACATTCCATATAATCAATAAACTAAGAAGAAATTGCATCCAAATATAATATCAATACAAAAATACAATAGATAATAATAAATATGGATGGTTTATAACTAAAAACACATTCAATTTAACCAATATGATTACTATTATAACTAGATAAAGAATTATCAATAAGTCAAGGTAAATAATTGAAAACACATTCCATACAATCAATAAATGAGAATGAATTGAATCTATAGATAATATAATTGTGAAAATATCATGGATAATAATGATTGAATTTTTAATGAAGGAAATGATTAATTATTAGACATCATGAGCTCAGGTTTATGAAACCTCTACCATCAAGACCTTTCACAAGATAGTTTAAAACTATTATGTACAAACTCAACTGGTTTGGCTAACTAATTTTATGCTAGCTTACTAATTCACCTCATGATACTAGTGATTTATAGTGGGGATACCGGTAACTAGGGGTTAGGTATAACTAGGACCCACTGGTGTCTGAATGTTGAAAACATTCCTCATATATCAAATAATCGTTTTAATTCCTGAACAATGACCCTCATAATAAAATATTTGTATTTATTAAGGAATATAGATTAATAAATATTTCCACAGATAAAAAATAACTTTCAATGTAGTGTAATTTATTTAGAAATGATATACGATATAAGAAATAAATGTATCCATGATAAATAATATGGATATTAAATAGAAATTTATTTTCCACAGGAAAGTAAATAATTTAAGGGAAATTTAATGACTATAAAAATGAATTAAGGAAGTGAATGTTAATAATTTACTTAGTAAAAATGATCATAGAAAATCTTGAGTAAGAATAAGTATGATATTAATAAAACACACACCCATTGGAGTAATAATTAAGTGTTTTATTCACTGATGAATAAAAATATCAAAAAAATATCTTTAAAAACATTCTTATTGGAAAATATACTTTTCCTTTTGAAAATAACTTTTTAAAATTAAAAGTTACTAAAACATTTTTAGAACAATTTTCTTTGAAAATTATCATTGAAACTTATAAAGTAGGATTTAAAACATTTCAGTGGCCATGATGACTATAAATTCTGTTCATGACGTACATGTTAAAACAGAGACTCCTTTCACTATTTCAGTAAAATATTTTTTTTTCTAAAAATGAGATGAATATTAATTTGAAAACATTTTTTAAAATGAAAAAATGGGTAAAAATGTATTTAATAAATCATTTAGAAAATGTTCAAAACATTTTTAAAACATTTAAAAAAAAAACATTTTGGAAGAAAATATATTTCTGATTGAAGAGAGAAATACAGTTTGATTTTCATAAAATTATTTTCTCAATTATTTTAAGTACAAAATTTTGTAAAAATGGAACTATTACTTAAAAAATCATGAATAAATAAAGTATGAGAAAATGATATGTGTTTATTAGACCATGATTAAATAATTTCCTTCAACTGAAATTCATGATTAAATAATCTCGATGAGAATATGATTGTGAAATAAACCTTTACAATGATTATAAAACTGAATTGAGAATTAGTCAACGAATTAATTATAAATTTTAAAGTTACATAAATATAAAATAATTGTAAATAAAACATAATACAATTAAAATTCATTACGCACATAATCTGATAATATTAAAGATGATGATTAAGTAATATAACCCAATGAAAAAAATTAAGTTATAAATTTTTTACCACTTGGTAAATTTTAAATAAAATCCCATTGGATGAAATAATTTAAATTGAAACTAAAAACCCAATTAATTATTAAGTAATCAGTATATTATATTTCAAATGGGCATTATATACACCATATATAAGAAATTGGTGCATAATGTACAAATGTTCCTTAATGAAAGGAAGTTGAGACAAAACCCCTTGTCTCGTGCTTCTTTTTGGATGAAAGTAATTTATACTCTTGTATATTGGTTCTAAACATGTTATTAACTTATATAAAATCCATATTAAAAATTATGATATCATATATGATCCTTTTGTAACATATTATCACCTTTCTATTAATAATCCTTCATTATTTGAATTGTTTCGGGTGTTAATTGTCTTATTTTTTCATGTGTGTTTTGTCATGAAAGATCCAGTTCTAGCACTTATTATATAGTTATATCATATCCAAAATAATATTCATGACATAATTATTATTTTTTTATATCAATTATAATTTTAAAACCAATAATGAAATATGGTTATGAAAAACAATCATGGAGACGATAAGCCATACGTACGCATGAGTAACATTTCTATTTTTCAATGATTATTATGGAAAGGTGGTAAGTAATATTTTATCTTTATATAATGATAATGATATCATATATACCACATTATTTCTTTTAATATACTTATATATATCATCAATGTGATGTGGTGATGAAAAGGGAGTCACATCTTTTCGTGAAGGTGGTAGTCCACACGTACATGAATGATGTTTTCATTTTTAGTGTAAAAAAAGAAAATGATATTATATATATATCAACTAGTTTCAATTTTTAGGTAATAAATTGTTTGTGATTTTTTTACCATTCTTTTTGGGTTCTTTTGCGAGCTTCACATGGATGAAGATCCTTTCTTATGGAGAATAACCTAAAGTTCAGGGATATGTGTTTGTTTGAAATAATGCAGTCTAGGTATAAACATGTCAAAGACCTAAAGGGGTTCTTACTAAGTTTAGAGAACACTCATAGTGGGGTATTACCAGTTTTATGCTTAAAAATGCTATTTTTATAGTCTACCGGTTGATTACAGACCGTGTAAGGGTATTATATGATATGTAATGTTTGCTGAAAAAATGCCATAAAACAAGTTCAGGGAGTGAAGGGGTTACATGCCATGTATTGGATTGATGTTGTATACAGTAAAAAATCTGGTTTTTAATGGAAAGTAAATTGGTTTTTTAGCATACTTGATATTTGTAGATTATATGACATGTAATGGGATTACACACCACATAATCATCACGATTTGGGCTTTTAGGGTCCTGCATGTCTGATTTTTCTTTTCATTCATTGGTATCCCTTCTCTCTATGAACCCAAAATACCTAAAAGGGGATTTTAGGTGATTCCCACCCTTCCAGAATTCTTTATTTAGTAATCAATCATTAATTTTGTTTTGGTGCGTCTTTACGAGTAAGAGTTCATTCTGGTTATTCTTTTTTTGGTTGCATCTACTGATTTAGATACTATTAGGTTTAATATTTGTGATATGATATTGTTTTCTACAAACCTTTTTAGTTTCTTATTTCACCTTGTATTTTGAAGGATGATATTGCATTTTACAATCACCATTTTTGAAACATTTTTAGATTATAATGATTTAAGGTAGGTATTTCTATACAATGGGTTTATGAAATGAATTTCTTGTAATTCTTGATAAATTCCTTTATATTGTTCATTTAATTTAAGTGATATGTGTTTAAAAAGGTTTTATTGGAAATGAAATTGTTTTCAAAAAGTATGTTTCATTGAAAACTAATTTTCTTGATTTGAAAATTGGTTTTCAAACCCTGAAGCATATTTTCTTGGATTTGAAATTTTTTTATAAAATTGTGAGCATGGTTTTTGAAATTTATTTTGAAAATTGTCACATTGGGATCCTTAGGTGCATATGGAAAGAGACATGGGTAACCTTAGAGTGTATGGAACCACTAGTAGGTAACCTTTTTAATATCAATGGACTATGGAAGGACTCGATATTGGTTGTATCCAAAATTATGATTGTTTATGATCTTGAGTTTCTAGTACATATTGTACCATAGGATAAGGCCTAATATGAGGTGGTTTTTCATTTATAGTTATTTATCACATGGTTGTTTTTATTATGGATTATTGATCATAGGTTTTTATGTTAGTTTATATCACATAGCTTCACATGATATGTTATTTAGTGTATATGTGTTTACTTTCTTACCTCTTGATTCATGGATATGATTTCCTGTATATTTTACTTCTAAATTTAAAATTTTTAGTTTGATTATATGAAAGGATTTTATGAAAACTTAAGGGAAAATTATTTGCAAATGAATTGTCAAAATTCCACTCGACTACTGAGGAGATCTACATGATTAGGGTTTGATGCATTCTATGAGAACCTAAACCTTACATTGGCACCATATTTTGCCCTTGGTTTCTCTCACTATTATTCTTCTCCTTGTTATATTTCCTTTCTCAATTTGGTTTTTATGACTCTTGCTCAAATATTATTCTTTACTACATTAGATTCTTCCCCGGCTTCCCCCTTTCACGGTTGCCTTTCGGTTTTGGCGCGTCTTCTTAGATTTTCATATTGCGATGTTCTCAGATTTCGATGGTTTGGTGGTGTGAAAACCTCAATTCTATTATATCCACCTATATATTAGTCCTTTAGTGGGATTTGAAGGTTTTAGAATGGGTTTGGCTCATCCCGTGACCTTACAAGTGGCAGTCGTGTCTTGGATTTTGAGCGGTGTCAGACCAGGCTTCTTCTTCCCCAGTTCTCCTCATATCCAAGAATCCATAGAACATATCGTTACTCATATTTTTGTGACATAGGGATATTGTTTTGGTGTTGGATGATTCATCAAGATTCGTTTCATCTAGATTCTCTATCAGGTGGTGAGGTTTGGAGGTTAGGTGACTGTTCGGTCTCCTTCTTGTGGTTGTGAGTGGAGATGATTACGATGCTCTGTAGGGGCAATGATGGTTATCCAAGAATTTTTGTAGAAGGATTTGGAATTGTTGATTTAAGTGGTGGAGTGTCTATGGTTGATGGACGTCGTTGTAGATTGAGGATGATTCACATGGGGTTTGGTTTCTTTTGATGCATTGTTGTCTGTTATTTTGAACATTGTTTATGGGATTGGTTAGTTGATGGGGTTGCAAATGTTTCCATGGGTTTTGGTTCTTATTTCAATGAATTGGATGGCGATGAAGCTTATTTCAGGTATTACTGGGTGGGTGACCTAGAAAGAGGTATTAGTGTTCTAAAACCCATCATCGAGCCATCTTCACTTCTTATTGGATAATTGGGTGCCTTGATTCGATCTTACACAATGATTTTGGTCTTGAGTTGTGTTGCATCAGGTTGGATTGCTGTGATTTAATCACAAGAATTTTTGGGTGGGTGGATCGAAAGAGAGATAGATGTGCTATCATATATTAATCCATCCTTCCTTCACATTTCAATGTATGTGGGAGGGGTTCTCTGCCTCATTGTGCTGCTATTACAAAGAAAATTCTTGGGAGGGGGTCATCACAATACCTTTGACCAATTTTACCACTACATTATCTTTTAGAGGGATGATGAAGCTTTTCCTCTTTCTCATGATGACATTTTACTTCCTTTGATAAATTGGGACCATTTTCATTCATTTGGTACTGGATTTATTTTGGCATTTTGTCCAAAATATTTTTAATCTATTTCCTCATTTTCCCATTCTTAAAAAGAGGATTTTATTTTAATTTTAATAAAGGGGGTTTTCCATCATCTTTTTGAAAAAATTTTAAAAATGTGTTGGATTTATGAAAATGATTTCTAAAAATATTTTTTAAAATCCAAAACTATTTCATTATTATTATTAGACCTTGTATGGACACTGTGGTGGTATCCTACTTAGAATTGTTCTCACACCTTACTTTTTCCCTTAGGGTGATTGTAGATGTTTTCTTTTCGGATACGAGTAAAGACAAGGAAATCTTGTAGAATGTTGGATTCTCTTTTGGTATTTTTTTTATAGTAGGATGGTTTATAGGTGATTATTGATCAAATATAAAGTTTTTGGTTTGTATATATTCAAACTTTGAGTTTTAGCTAATTTGGATTGGAATTTATGAATCTAGTGGTATATTTTTCTTCCACATAGTACTTTGGGAATAAGTCTTGTTTTTTTATATACAAGACCTTGGTCTATTTTCTTACTTCACCCCACCGAATGATAGCTGGATCAGGTGTATGGTTTGGTTGAACCAGGTTGGTCTGTAAGAATTTGGGATCATAGGGAAGACTCATCCTGAATTTTGTTAACACTAGCAGAGTTTGGTTCTGTGTCTTGGGTAGATAAGAGTTAAGACTTCCAGAATTCAGATAGTATGTTCATAAAAGGGGCCTTTACATCTCAATTTAGTGACTGAAATTGAGTTTCCATTGGTGGTCAGGGACTTTCACTAGTCTTGAGACTTAGGCTTTGGGGTTATTTGAATTAAATTTATGGGAATTTTATTTAAATTGACCTATTCATTTTTCTAGATGTCTTTCATTGTTGGAATTATTAATTTCTTTAAATTATTTTTGTTTTAAAGAATTAATTTGTATTTTGGAAGTGGTTATAATATTTTTGGAATGTGATCATGATCTAATTGGTTATTTTCTTGTTTATTAGAAAAACACCTCTAAGAAGTGATCTTCAAATACAGAAGATGAAGCTATAAGATTGGTTTCTTAGGTGAATACTCCATTGGAAACTTATTTGGTTGAATATTTTATCCATAATATTCAGACTCTAGGTCAATTGGGTGTTAGGAACCCGAGATGTGTGGTGTATCATAGAACTAAGTTTACTAAAAAGAATCCACCCGTCTACTATAGTGAAAAGGTCCACATGAATTTGAGGAGTGGCTCGAGCTGATTGAGAGGATCTTAAATTTCTTAAAGACTCCTAAAGACTCGAAGGTGGGGTTTTCCACGTACATGATTGAGGGACCAGGAAAGATATGATGGGACTCTATAATGCCAACCAAGTGGCATGAGGAGATTACATGATATTCTTTCATGAAAATCATTAACCAACAGTTTTACCATGGGATGTTACGTGGGATAAAGACCTAGGAGTTTATGATATTAGAGTAGGGAGAGAGTACTATCGTGGATTATTCTACCTGTTTTTTTGATTTGGTGCATTTGGAACCAAATCTTATCTCTAATAAATACCTAAAGGTTCATAGGTTTGAGATAATACTAAGGCTTGATATCAAGTCGATGATGATTCTTGTGGGTCTTTTGACATTTGTTGAGGTATTTGAAAGATTAGCTTTGGATGTGGAACACATAGCTGGGAAGATACATTTTTGTAAAACATTAGTTGGTGTTGTTGTTAGAAAGAGTGTATCTTCTGGCCATAAAAGGAAGCACAAGGGTGGTCATTTTTCTTCCAGATTAGTTTCAAGGGCTTCGTTAAGAAAATAATAGACTATTTTCTATCAGTTTGGATAGTCTGGTCATACGAGGTCCAACTATATTAAGGATCCTAGGTCCTATCATCATTTTGGATTATCGGGACATCTGAAGCGTTTTTGTGAAATAATGTCCTAGGGAAATAAGGTAGTATCTACTCTCACCAAGGGTCCGTAGGTTTATAATAATAATTCCAAGCCTTGTGGGTCAAATCCTTAGGCCAAGGGGTACGTTTATGTGGATATGACTAGATGTATTTATGTGACTGAGTATACATAATCGGAATCTGAATCTGAGCTAGCTACTATTAGAGGTTCAATGTTTATTTCTTCCTATATAGGGATATTTTTTTTTGATATAGGTGATACTCATTATTGTATTTCATCAAAGTCTATTGACGTGTTGGTATTGCATTCATAACTTATACCATACTTGTTGGATCTTTTGACACCATTGGGAAAGAGGCCCGAACAAGGTTTCAAGTGTCCCATGTGTTGGGTGATGATACATGACTTTGAGGTAGAATGAGATTTCTTGGTTATTGATCTTGAAATATTTTAATTGATTATTAGAATGGATTGGATGATTAATATTATGGATGAGATATTCTATTATCACCATTGGGTATATTTATTATCTGCCAGTTGGGTCACTCATGTCTTTTATGGTGAGTGATATTTTCAACCAGGAAGGGTAGGGCCCATTGTTTCTTATATTGGGGTAATCTCATGTCTGTTTTCAGAGAATTTTCTTGATAAATTTGACCAATTTTTGGGTGGTAAAATTATTTTAATGGTGAGTACATACCCTGAGGTATTTCTATATGTTTTTTTGGTTTACCACCTGAGAGAGAGGTTGAATTTACTATTTACAAGCTGCCTATTATGATTCCCATTTCTATGACATCTTATTGAATGAAACCTACTGAGTTAGTGGAACTTAAGGTCTAGCTTGATAACATATAGGATAAAGGATTTATTCATCCTAGTGTGTCACTATGGTCTTCATTGGTCCTCTTTGTAAAAAAGGCAGACATGATCCTCAGTCATTGTTTTCACTATCAGAAGTTAAATCAAGTGACTATTAAGAAAAAATATCCTTTTTATTGGATTAATGACCTTTTTGACCAGCTTAGAGAGGAATGTTAATTTTAAAATATTAACATGTGGTTAGCATACCACCGGTTGTGGGTCTAAGAATAGGATATACCTAATACAATGTTTATGAGCTAATATAGTAATTTTGAGTTTCTATTTATTCCATTTGGTTTTACTAAAACTCTTGTGGTGTTTATGGATTTGATGAATTGGATGTTTAATTGGTTCTTGAAATCATTTGGTGCTGCGTTCAATGATGATATATTTTTGTGCTCCAAGTTAGAGGAGGAGCATAAAGAACATTTGGATATTATTCTTCAAACCTTGAATAAATATTGTCTTTACAGTAATCTTTCCATATGTGAGTTTTGGATCTAGGAAGTGATGTTTTTGAGGCATTTAATTTATATGAGGGGATTTTTAGTGGATCTTTACAATATATAGGTAGTGATTTTCTAGGAGTAGGCTGGAAATGTGTTTGAGATTTTAAGCTTCTTGGGTTTATCTGGTTACTATAGATGGTTTGTTTAATATTTCCCCAAAATTTCATATTCAATGATTAATTTAACCCAGAAGGTGTAAAGTTTTAATAAAATTCAACTGTCACAGGTCTTTTGAGGATTTGAATATGAGTTTGACTATAAAACTAGTATTGAATCTTCTGGAACTAGGTTTGGGTTTTGATTCTTTTTGTGATTTTTATGGTATGGGTTTGGGATGTGTCTTGATGCTGGGGAAATATGTGGTGGATTATAGCTCTTTACAGTTACACCATCAAAATAATAATGACCCTACCCATGATATTAAGTTAGAAGCAGTTATTCATGACCTCAAAATGTGGTGTCACTATCTATTTGGGGAGCAGTTTATAGTGTATTTAGATTATAAGAGCGTGGAATATATTTCTACTCATAGAGATATAAAATTCTGATAGAGATTCTAGGTAGAGTATCTTCAGAATTTTGATTTTGATATTGAATACACCCTTGGTAATAGAACTGTTGTTTTTAATTCTTTAAAAATAAAATCACTAACACAATCCATGAAGGAATCAATTGAGAAATGGTATCTAATGAGTTTTTTATAAGAAGAGTTTTGGAGTGGAAGAGGTTGGAGGACTGGAGTTCTTGGTCTCAATGAAAGCTATATTGACATTTTATGAGTGAGTTTGGATTGAATAGGTCGTAGAAACCAAGTGCTAATGCTTTAATGGAAGCCTTTATTATGGGGTGACCTGAGGTGAGTGGTCTCAGTTTCCCAATGGAACTTTGTGTTTCTGTGGTAGGTTGGTTGTTCCATTTTCTTAGAGGCATGAGTTATTAGACAATCAAAAATGGTCTTGCTGGTTCATTCACATTAGGGATACTAATATGTATCAAAAATTGAGATGTCAGTATTGGTGTATGGGGATGAGCCATTCAATTGCAGATTTTTATCATGGTGTCTTACTTGTTAGAGAATTAAGTAAGAACACTAGAGACCAGCAGGTTTTTTGAAGGCCTTACCCATTTCAGTATATAAGTGGGATGATATTTACCTAGATTTTGACACTAGTTTTCCATGGACTCCTAGTGGGAATAACTTGATTTGGGTGATTATTGACTAAATCATGAAATCAGAGCATTTTCTCCCTATTAAGGTGATGATGAAGGTGGAACATATTGGGGGAATTATATATCCATGATATTTTGATACTTCATAGGGTATCCCTTTATGGTTGTTTGTGAAAGGGATCTAAGGTTCATATCTATGTTTTGGAAATTTTTGATGGTGGTGATAAGTTTCAAGATTATATTGAGAAAAACCCATCATTCACAGAGAAATCGATAAATAGATATGACTATCGGGGATCTTAAGGATATTCTATGGGACAATGTTCTTTATTTTGGAGGATCTTGGGAAAATAATATACCTATAGTTGAGTTTAGCTATAAAAATAGTTAAAGGAATTGATTAGGATGGAACCATTTGATGATTTATATGGGTTACCTTGTATATCTTCCATGTATTGGGAAGAGTGGGGAGAGCGGTCCTTAGTTGTGTCATGTCTCATTGAGGAGATGATAAAGATTGTGTAGTTGATCTAGAGGATATTGATCATGAAATAAAGTCTTCAGAAATCTAACATGGACTGTATTAATCTGCCATTGGATTTGCAAGTTGGTGATCAGGTTTTGATTAGAGTTTCATATTTCTTGGGACATCATCGATTGGGTAGGCATGATAATTTGGAACTTAGGTTTGTTGGCCACTTTAAGATCATTGGAAAAATTGGGAAGGTGGCCTATTGGCATGACATGTTTTCAATATTGACATCTATCCATGATGTGTTTCTTGTATCCATATTGAGGAGGTATATACCAGATCCATACCATTTTATTAGATGGGAGGATGTTGATCTTGAGACCAAAAACACTTTGGTTGAGCAGCCATTTGATATTATAGATCACCGAGATAATATACTATGTGGTAAAATGATTCCTGTGGTATGAGTACCATGGAAGTGCATATGGGATAGCCATAAGATGTTGTAAAAGGAATTGTTGATGCGGTAGAACTACCCTTAAATTTTTCCGAGTCTAAGAATTTTAGGTATTTTTAGGGGAATAAAGTGGTTATGGCGGCGAGATTGTAATACCCAATTATGCTTTTCATGTAATGTATTATTTTTCTTTGTTTATTATCCTTGTTTGGGTGTGTTTTCAGGAATCTCAGGGATGGATATTATTTTATGGGAAAAATGAAATAATGTTTAAGGATGTATATTTATTTGAATTAATGGATTCTGGGTATAAATTTGTCAAAGACATAGCAGGGTTCTTCCCAAGTTTGGAGAATGCTCGAGGTGGGGTCTTTGAGTTTTTCTTTTTAAACCTACAGTTTCTATAGTATCCTGGGATATTACATGACATATTAGTGTATTACACATAATGTAATGTTTTTGAAGAATAGTTCGTAAAATAGGTTCAAGGCATGAAGTGTTTAGATGTTGTGTACAAGGTCTACAACATGTATTTTAAAAAAATAGGGTTTAAAAAAAGGAGATGGATTTTTTTTGGTGTAATTGAGCTTTATAGATTAAAAAAAGTTTAATGGCATTACACACCATGTAATAATTTTGATTTTTTCTTTTAAGGTGATGAAAGAATTATTTTTATTTACATTCATTGGAATCATTTCTCTCTCTCACCCTAGAAGCTATTAGGGGTGACAATGGTTGATTCCCTCACTTCCAAATAAGTCTGTTTAGTGGTCAATCATCAGGGTTATTGTGGTTTTCCTCCCTGAGTAGTTATTCCCTATATTTATTCATTTATTTAGTTGTGATTATTACTTTTTCTATGATTAGGTTTCATATTTATGACTAGATAGTATTTTCTATCGACCCTTTTCAATTTATTTCTGTTCCTTGTCTTTCGAAGGCTGATCTTGTGGTTTCCAATCACTATTGTTGAAGGCAGATAGGTTTATATTTGTATGATGTAGTTTTTTATATAAAATGGGTTAATAAAATGAATTAATTGTTTTTCCTGGTAAATTACTTTGGTTGTTTCATATAATCGATGTGATATGTGGTTAAAATGGATTTATTGGAAAGGAAAATGTTTTCAAAAAGTGGTTTGGATTTGAAATTGGATTTTCTTGATTTGGAAATGGGTTTTCAAACACTGAAGCATTTTGGATTTGATTATAAAATGTTTTATAAAATTGTGAGGATGATTTTGAAAGGTATTTTTTATTATTGGAACATTAGGAACCTTGGGTTCAACAAGAAAGAGAAACAAGTAGCCTTAGTGTGTGTGACACCACTAAGAGGTAAGCCTTTTGACATCGATGGACTGTGATTAGAATTGATATTGGTTTGATCCAATTTTATTCTTATTTATGATATTGAGTGGTCTTGTACATATTTCACAATAATATTGGGACCAATAATTTGTTATTTTTTCATTTACGGTTATTTTTCACATGTTTTTTTATCATGGATTATTTCTCAAATATTTTCATATGAGTTTGTATCACATTTCTTTTCCTGATTGGTTATTTCATGGATATGTGTCTACTAGATTACCTCTTGATACATGGATATGATTTCATATTTATATCACTTTTAATTTTTATATTTCTAGTTTGATAATATGAAATGATTTTATGAAAATCAAAAGGAAAATGATTTACAAATGAATTAGATTTATGAAAATTATTCGTTGAACAGTTTTTTTAAAAAGCTATAACTATTTAATTATTCTTATTAGATCTTATACAGACACTGTGGTGGTATCATATATAGAATCATGATCACACCCCATATTTTCCCCTTGGGGTGATTTTAGATGTTTTTTAGATAACGGTAAAGGAAAGGGTATCTTGTAGCATTTTGACTTCTCCTTTGGTCTTTTCTTTCGTAGTGGGATGGTTTAGAGGTTACTATAGGTAACATGGAAATTTTTTCTTGTTGATTTATTCATACTTTAGGGTTTATCGTGTTTGAATCAGATTGTATAGATCTAGTTTTATATTTTTCTTTCACATAGTAGTCTGATTGTATGTCTTGTTTGGTTATATATTGAAATTTTTTCTTTTTTTTTGATTCACCTCACCATGTGTCGACCAAATCGAGAGTATGGTTTGGTTGACCAGAGTTGGTCAGTTACATTATTATTTAAGAATAATAAATATTTCATGAATATAATAATTATATTATAGATATAACATACATTAATTAACTGTATCCATATTAACTTCCATGTAAAGCGTTAGTTAAAAATGAATCACATCGCTTTGTGAGGTGATAGTCCTCCATACACATGATCAATATAATCATATCCCCTATAACTGAAAATATAAAATGTATGTATAATATAATGATTAAATAGGTATAAGTATGCTATAAATATCACATATATACTTTATAAACATTATTATACCAAACCTTGAGCGGTGGTAATAGAAAAATGGATGACATCAATTCCCAATGAGGTTGTCCACCGTACACCTGAATGATGATTTCATAGCCCATTTGATGAAAGTAGGGATGGTTTTAGGTCATACCCTTAACATAAAAAAGTCTTATTATATTGAATATTTTGATTCTATTATATCATAATGTTTTATTAATAATATAATGAGGTGGAGGAATAAATAAAATAAAAATTCTTGTTGATGAACGTTACAACTTCTTCGGGTAACCTCCTTCGGATTACACCAATAGCCTTGTTACATTATATTTATGCACAAAATATGGATTCGAGGATGAAATTAGGGAATTTGGGAAGTTATTTAACAAGGTATGAGATTAAAAAATGGGTTTGAGGGTGTGAATAATATAGGAGAGTGACTGTCCTTTTTTAAGTGAGGTGAGTGGCACACTTGTAATTTTGGAAAAGTAAAATGCGTACCCATATTTTTCAAAAGAAAAAGGATCCCGAATGGAGTAGTAAAAATAATTAGAGATGATATATTATAAATATTTCTCTAAAATATATGTCATTCCTGTTTCTAGGTCATTCCAATCCTTATATTTTTAGCTTAACCTCTATAAATCTATATTTACCTTAACCACAATAAATAATTTTTACTATTTTTACTATTCATTATTGTAAAAAATTAATCTCAACTTATTATATAATGTAAATTATTTTGATTCAAAAAATTTAATCCAATTTTCAAAATTTATTCATAAAATTGAAAATATTGAATTTAAAATTGATTTCACAAACGTGACGAGAAAACAGGGTTTCGAAGAGAAAATATTCAAAAGTTTACAAAGAATTTATATCAAAATTTAATATGAAAATGATTCCAATTACATAAATTAGATTAATAGATATATAATTTAACTAATTTTACTTTAAAACCAATTAAAAATTCAATTTATCTTTATAAAAAATTTAAATAAAAAAATAGTTTTTAATTAAAATTCATTATTTTTCACCATTCGTCAAAAAATTAAATATTTCATAAAAATAAAAACAATTCACCCTAGGATATTTTTTATATTATGGTTCAAAAAATGATTTTAATTTTTTGAAATAAATTTTCTAAATGTTTTAAAAATTAATTTTAAATTATTTATACATAGTAAAACTAAACTGTCTGTTGGAAAAATACCATTTTTCAGAAAACATTTCCTTTTCTTTAAAATGTTTATTACTTTATTCCTAGTAAATAGATAACCAATGAATTTTTTTACATATGTAAACCATATATTTTTTATAATTTCTTCATTACTATTCATACCCTCCAATTTAATGGCTATTTTATAAATGTATACTTCATTATGGTTCATTTAAACTCATGGTTGCATGTTCCACAAGCCATCAAAGAGATTAAATTTAAAGAAATATATTTTTTGGGTAGTTTAAGATTAGCGTTTTTTTCTGATAGAATATTGAATATAATTTTATCATTTTAGAATTTTGGTGTCACATTCTAGCCACCTAAAATAAAATTCATCCCAATAATTTAAACCTGATCTTGGACATCAAGGTTTTACTATTTAGAAATACCCTTGTCAAAAAACCCAAAATATAAGAGGGTTAATAAAAAATAATATTAATAAGAGATAAAGGGAAGTAAAAAGGTCTTACAGAGTAAAAAAAACTAGGTTTTTACGTAGGAGATCATTGGTGGAAAGTGAATATATGGACATTGAAACAATTATAGAGGGTGATAATATGACATTATTTCCAATTCATAAGAAACATTTCATTCTTTGGTTCATCATTAATATTTATTTTTCAAATATTTTAGCTAGAAATAATGAAATATTAACAAGGACATCTTATAGGAAAGTGGTTGGCACTAAATTCTTATCATCATTTGGTCATGGGTTCAAGCCCCAACGCCTTTCCAGACATGATAGGCTGTCACCGGACATGAAGTTTTTCCTTTTTCTATAACTTTATTAATATAATTGTTATAAATATCCCAATAAAAATATGATCGACATCCTTGAATTAAAATTAACAATTAAAAAGAATTTTTACTAGTGTTTTCAATACAACTGATTTTTTCTCACAATATATAATAATCTTATTTGACTATTAATACAATGTCATTAATGATCATATCGACCCTAAAGGTTATAAATACCTCTAAACTTATGTATATAAAATTTAAAGGCATTATTATTCAAATATTTTTTTAATAAAATATATATTATAATAATTGGTTTTATTCCATAATTTTCTCCCAAAATATACTTAAAATTTATTGAATATCATTATATAGTACCAAAAAAGGCATGTTTAAGACTAGGAACTTATAATAAATCTTAAACTCATAAATCCATGATTTTATCTAAAACCATTTAGTTAATCAATACACATATTATTTTAAAATTTAACATAATCCTTATATGTTTCAAGATTTTTACAGTGAAAAACCATTGGAAAAATACTTCTAAAATTTAATTATTGATTCCTGATGCATAAATACTTTGTCCATCTTATTTCCACATAGATATTTCCTTGGTCTAGGGTTTAACCTTCAGATTACAAAATTGACTAAGGTAATTACTTACTTCTCAATATTTAATACAATGAACTATAAATCGATACATAGGATGATATTTATTTCCTTCCATCATACTATTCATTTTTCCTCAATAATTAATTACATTATTCCCTTCATTTTCATACATATAACAATTTTCGCCTCCTTTGAGACACCTTATTTTAAATATAACACACCATAGGTTTATCCTAGTCCATTAATTATTATCATCTATTAATATTTTTTATAATGGTTTGGAAAGAAAATGTGAATTATCCTATATATATCCCCAAGATTATTAAACTAGGTGTGCAGTATGGCCCATTGTTGTCCCGCGGGTGAAGATCGGTTCAAGACTAATGCACCCTTTTCAAAGTTATTAAACATTGGCACATCTGTGCTAGAACCAATCCACTTATAGTATCTAGACATGGATTTATTATTATGAAAACACACATAATCTCTTCCTTTACAAAACAATAAGATGTTTTTATATACAAATCATCAAAGTCTATCACATGGGTATATTATCTAATATATGTTTTCCAAATCTAGTTCCCATGGTTTCTACTAAAACTACATTGATACCAACTATCGCGACCCCAATCCCAATAACTAAGAGTCATTGTCTGCTATATTACATTAGTATAAGATACACATAATTACATCTTGAAGGACCAAATAGTTTAGTAGTCTTGGTAAACTATATACATACTTGTGTTGTGCATTACATTTTAAAACACAAATTACAACATATTTTTTTTTCAAGAATAACATTATTACTTCAAGAATATCCTTGAATAATAATAGTACACTTTATGTAATCTCATGAAAAATAAACCAAATAAGGGTGATATCAAATGCTTAGTAAGGGTTAAGTGCCACAAAATCACTTCTGAATCAACAAGAACAATCAATATGTAATGGTAAATAACCGAACACACTTTCATTGTATTAAATAAACTAATAAGGAATTTCATCCATAGATAATATCAATATAAAAATATCATGGATAATAATCAATAAGGAAAGGTAAATAACTGAAATCACATTACATTTAATCAATAACATAACTATCATAATCGGATAAGGAATAATCAATATGGAAAGGTAAATAATTGAAAATAAAATATATCTAATAAATAAATGAGAATGAAATGAATCCAATGATAATATCATTGAATAAATATCATAGATTATAAAAACCGAATTCTTAATGAAGGAAATTATAATTATTGGATGTCATGAACTTAGGATCATGATACCTCTCCCATTATCACCTTTCATAAAATAATTTAAAACTACTTGGTATAACCTAATTTGGTTTGCCCAATTGATTTTATGGAAGCTTACTAATTCTCCACATGAGAATACTAATATATTGGGGATATATCTATAAATAGTCCCCACTCATGTCTACATGTTTGAATCATTCCTCATATATTGAATAATAAATTTAATTCACCAACACTGTGCTTTATCTTCAAATATTTGTATTTTGTAAGGAATAAAAATTAATCAATATTTAATAAGATAAAAAAAAAATTTAAATGTAGAAAAACATTTTTATAAATTATATAAAGTTTAATCAATAAACATATCCATGATAAATAATATGGATATTCAGTGGAAATTTAATGTCCATAGGAAAGTGAATAATCAAGGGAAAGTTAATGACTACAAAAATGAATCAAGGATGTGAATATAAATACTTTACTTCATAAAATGACCATAAACAATTAAGAGGAAGATTAATAATGGTATCAATAAAGCATATACCCAATGGAGTAATAATAAAAGGTTTTTGTCATTAATGAACAAAAATACCATAAAAATATCATTAAAAACATTCTTGAGGAAAATATCCTTTCCATTTTCTAAATCACTTTTTAAAACTAAATGTTATTTAAAAATTTTGAAAATAATTTTACTTGAAAATAATATTTGAAACTTATAAATAAAGATTTAAAATATTCATGTTTTCATGAGGGCTAAAAATTCCATTCATGTTGTATATGTTAAAACAAATATTCCTTCCACTTTTTTAGTAAAATCCAATCTGAAATTATTTTCAAAATGGCCTGAAGATTTAATTCAAAAAAGTATTTAAAAATTATTTTTTTAAACATTTATTTAATAAATAATTTGTAAAATGTTAAGAAAAATTTCAATATATTTTTTGAAAATATGGTTTTGGAAGAAAAAAGATTTTTAACCGAAGAGATAATTGAATTATTAATTTTTTAAAACCAATATCAATTATTTTAAGTTCCAAAGAGTGGAAAAAGATACTATTACTTGAATATAAAATGAATAAAAATAAGAGGATGAAATTATATGTTATAAATATACAATTATAAAATAAGTTTCTTCAACTAAAATTAAGGAATAAACAATCTTGATGAGATTGAGAATGTGAAAAAAAACCTTAAAATGATCATAAAATTGAAGTGATAATTAGTCAATGAATCAATTATGTTTATCAAATATAAATCCCCATAAAACAAATAGAAATAAAAAATAATATAATTAAAATTCAGTAAATTCATAATCGTAGAATATCAAAGAAGATGGATTTGTAATATTGCCTAATGAAAAAAATTGAGTTATAAAATTATACCACTTAGTAACTTTTAAATAAAACACCGTTGGATAAAATAATTAAAATTGAAACATGAAATAACATGAATTATTAATTAATAATTATATTACATGTCAAAGTGTTAGTATATACACCATATAAAAGAAATATGAGTATAACATACAAATGTGCCTCAATGAAAGGAAATGGAGACAAAATCCTGTACCCCATACCTCTTTTTGGTTGAATGTGATTTAACCTACTATATAGTTTTTATAAACAAGTTACTAACTTATAATAGAACCATATTAATATTTATAATATCATATATGATTCATTTATAATATCTTATCACCCTTTTGTTAATAATCATTCATTATTTTCATTGTTTTGGGTGTTAATTGCCTTATTTTCGCATGCGTGCCTCCTCATGAAAAATTTTATTCTTGTAAATATTATATAGTTTCATAATCTCTAGAATAATAATCATGAAATAATTTTCATATTTCTACATTCATTATCCTTTTAAAACCAA
Organism: Viscum album; assembly: GCA_963277665.1. NCBI lineage: Eukaryota > Viridiplantae > Streptophyta > Magnoliopsida > Santalales > Viscaceae > Viscum > Viscum album. Next base: position 1,895,651,644 of record OY728153.1, read on the forward strand.
TCATTAAAAATGGTTTCAAAAAATGGACTATGTTATAATCATGGAAATGGTAGGTTGTACACATGCATGAGTAACTTCTCCATTTTCAATGATCATTATGAAAAATAGGTAAGTAGTATTTAATATTTAAATAATTTTAATAATATAATATATAAAATATAATTTCTTTAAATATATTTATATATATCATCCATGTGGTGTGGTGATGAAAAGAGAGTCAGATCACTTCGTGAAGGCGGTAGTCAACATGTACACAAACAATGTTATCATTTTTGAGTATAACAAAATGAAATGATATATTATTTATTAATAATTATAAATTTGTAATTAATATAATAATTATTTCATTTACATAACAAAAATTATTTAACTTTATCCATATTACCTTCTATGTAGAGCGTTTGTGAAAAATGAATCATATCGCTCTGCGAGACGGTAGTCTGCCATACACATGAGTGACGTTATCATATACTCTATTGAATGAATGTAAAAATTTATTTATGATATAATTAATAAATAGATATAATTATTTCATAAATATCATATATAAACATTATATTCATTACCATACACAATCATGATAGGTGGTAATGGAAAAAATGACATCAGTTCACAAGGTAGTAGTACACCATACACACGAATGATGATTTCGTAAACCATTTGATGGAAGTGGGGATGGTTGTAGGTAGAAAAAATAACATAAAAACATATAATTATATGTAATATAAATATTTTATTATAAAATAACGTTTTAATAATAATATATATAGGTGGTGGTATAAATAAAATAAAATCACTCGTTAAAGAACATTACATCTTCTTCGGAAAATCTCCTTAGGATTGCACCAAAATCATTCCTAGGTTGATTTTATGCCCAAAAAAAGGGTTATAGGATTATATAAGGGAATTTGTCAATTTATTTAGTTAATTATTATATAAGGGAATTTGTAAATCTATTTTTACCTTAACCACGATAAATAATTTTTAGTATTCTTATTATTAATTCTTGTCAAAAATAAAGTTGATATTATTAGTTAATATAAATTATTATTATTCAAAATATGGAATAAAATTTTCCAAATTATATTAACATAATTGAAAAAATATAATTAAAAATTAATCCCACAAATGTGATGAGAAAGCTAGTTTTACAAGAGAAAATATTAAAAAATTTTCATTGTTTTTATATTCTAACATATTATGAAATAGATTAAAATGACAAAAATTAGATTAATAGGTATATAAATTAATTATTTTTACTTTAATATCAATTAAAAATAAAATTTAATTTTGTAAATTATTCTAATAAAAAGCTAGTTTTAATTAAAATTCTCTATTTTCACTATTCATCAAAAAATGAAATATTTCAGAAAAAGCCAAAAATTTCAAAATAAGATAATTTTTATTTTATGATTAAAAAAATTAATTTAATTTTATCAAATAAAATTTCTAAAATTTTTAAAAATTAATTATAAATTATGTGCATAAGCACGACTAAACCTTCTATTATAATACATACAGTTTTTCAGTAATCATTTCATTTTATTTCAAATGAATATTATTTTATTCATAATCAATAATAACCAATGAATTTATTTTTACTTATGTAAACCATATAATTTTCATAATTCATTTATTACTATTCATACACACCTATTTAACGGCTAAGTTATAATGATAAACTATATTATGGTTCATTTAGAATCGAGGTTGTGAGTTCCGTAAGCTATTGAAGAGATTGAATTTTTAGAAAAATATATCATGGTTCATTTAAGATTGATGTTGAATGTCTCATATGATATCAAATACAGTGTTATTATTTTATAATTTTGGGGTGCTACATCTACCTCCCTTTTTCCCAACCAACCAGAAGAGAGGGGATCACCCCCATTGGATCTCCTTTATTTGCTTTCCACCTTCTCTAATCAGGGTGATCCTATAATGTTTCATTTCACAGATTCAATATAATATTTCATACCATATATCCCTTATTATTATTATTATTCATTTTAATTTGTTTTTAGAAGGATGAGTTAGTGATTTGGAGAGTGACTCTACTTGATCGTGGTGGAATAATGTTATTATGATGGGGCTTTCATGTGCAGTACATATAGGAGTATTAAAAAGGATCGTTTCATGGTATTGTAAACTTTTTTTAGTTAATAAATATTTCATATTGAATTTATTTATGTATCTTAGAGAATTTTTCTAAAATTAATTAGTAATTTGGAATTAAGAATCTGATATTTTGGGTGTAGTAGGATCAGGTGTGTGTTAAGAGTGGATCACACCACATTTCTTCGTGTTCTAGCATAACATCATCACTCAGTGAGTTTAACACCATTTATGGAAATTATTATATTTTGATATAAATAGTTTTTTTATTGAGTAATTGATGTGTATTGATGAGATATGTGCTCATTGGATAGACAATAGGTTTTTATTAGATTGGATATATTATTTGATTGAAAATTGAGCTAGGTGACCATTATGGATTGATTATTTTGATAATTTATCTTGTGATGGATCATAATTGGTTATTATATGTTCATGCATTGATATTATAATGATATACTTAACTATATGAAATCATACGACTCTGTAAAATGGTAGGGTCTCAAGTTAGCTTAATGTTGTGGTACTAAGCATAGTATATTCACTAAGAGGGGGTGGGGGTGAATATGTGAATAATGGTATGTTTTTTTCCATTTTATGATTTATTTTTAAATACAACTATATCATTTGTTTGAGTGATAAATCTCATTTATTAACTCATACACACCATGTAAAGAAACAAAACAAAGGACAATGAATGTATAATGTCTACTACTCAAAATCAGTAAGTAATCATTGACATGATCCAAAATCCCCCCAAGACCATATAATCTACATGACTTTATATAACATATAAAAAGAGTTAGGCATATCCTTTACCCATGATATAATATAATAATAATTTTTTCTACCAACAAGTCCCTTGATAAAGTACACCATTATCTTGTACTATTAAGGATGGTATTATTCTTCTTACTTTGATGATTATATCCTTAAAATATCAATGCTCCAACACTTCTTCTTAGTTACCAAGAGGTGTGACTAACTTATTATTTTACACAAAATATAAATAAAATGATAAAATACAAAAAATGTGTGTTATTTCTCTTTATTTTATTCTACTTTCATTTTTCTAATTCTTCTACCAATTTTGTGTCCACCGCACTACACACACTCTTCCACTATTTCTCTCTAGAAAAATCCTATTTTTTTTTCCAATTCTCTACTAAAAATATTATATACAATAAAACACATAGAATTTATATAAAGTTACATGTATACTATACCCTATTCATTTTCTTTCTCACATAGTTGAAATCTTCTTGTTCAAATTTGAATTTAAATTTCAAATTCGAAAAATCAACAACCTTTAATAGTTTATTCAAATTCTCTTCTTCTTCCCACTTATTTATTATTATATTTTAATCATAGGATTTATTTATCTTTTGTAACGTCACGGTTCCAGAATCCACCCAGATGCACCCAATACCTGGTTGGTCACATGGCCTCAAGCGCATTTCCCCAAATGCTAGAGGCTACCGACTAGCAGTGAGGGTCTTGGGTGTGATAGTGGGGAAAGTGTGCCCTCATTGGCAGAGTAACAAAGAAGAAAGAAGAAATAGAAAAATTAGAAGCAGGAATAATCCATACAAAAGTAAATATCAGAAGACTATAAAATAATAAACTGGGGCACACACATATATATGAATGATGCACAATACATATGTTTAGAAAATCCTCCAAACAAATCACAATGCTGGAATACGATAGTACTAGACCTAAGTACAAAAGAAAGAATGTAAACAATTCCTCAGCATCGCAAGCCATAGCTTGGTACCATGCTCTCTAGTTACACATCAAGTCAAGTACTTGAAGTATAAGGGAGCTTGGCCTTATCTATAACTGTAACAATATAATCTGTTTGGACCCAAAAACATGGACCAAACATGGTGTGGTACTAAATCTTAGTAGGAAACCACCCCGAGATCGTGCCAAATAGTCAGTGAATATATGGCAAGCAGTAAGAAAATAAATGCAGTAAACAAAGAAGCACCCAAGTTAAAAAATTCATAGTTTCAATGCATTCAGTATCATATATCAAGGAAAAGATAACAAAAGAAGTAATAAAAAATAGGTAACTCTCTGGGAATTACTCACAGCCTATCCCATTTGGTCTTACCCAGCAACACAAGCAACCCTCTGGGTAGTACACTCAGTCTAACCCATATGGTTCAGATTAAGCATAGACTCTCTAAGGAAGAACTCACCGTCAATTCCTCCTATAGTCTTGTATCGGTAACTAAAGGCGCTATGGGGAAGCACTCAATGCCTATTCCCCTTGTGGGCCACGTCAAGGATATAAAAACACTCTGAGGAAGCACTCAACGTCAATTCCCCTTGTGGTCTCACATCGTAAGTTATAAAGACACTCTGGAGAAGCCCTTACGTCCATTCTCCCTATGGTCTATACACCAGGTTCTCACGGACCTATATAAGTCAAGCAAGTATAACAACACATATCGGCCAAAGTAAACCTCAATAAATACTTTTCTATTAGTCTACAACATATTAACATTTCAGAACAATCAGAAAATCCTACAACTAGGTATTGGAAAGTAAAAAGCATCCTAACAGGCAAACTATACCATATGGTCAGAACATGCAATCATGAAAGGGAAAAAAATTCCAAAGCATAGTAATTAACCCTATTCACATTCAATTATCAACAAATCAAGCATACAAGAATAGAAGGAAAACAATAGGGCTAAAATGGCAAATGTGCAATTCCCTGTTCATGGGTATTAGCGATTTTTCACATAAAACTCAAAGAATTTACACAGAAAGGTACAAAGCACATACCTTATTTTTTGGAGATCGATATACTTGAGTCTTAGGGCTTGAATAACCTTAGAACACCGAAGATCTACAAAAATGTCTAAAACGTTCAATAGATAATAACTTGAAAGTTGAAGGAATTGGGAAACAAAGATCAAGAAGAATTGGGAGCTTATTGAGGAGCTCCCAACTCATTCGACGGTGGTTGAATCGGAGTTCAAATGCTCGGTCCGGGTCTCGGAGAAAGATTGCGGCCATTTGGGAGCACTCTTCTGAATGAAACCGAGAAGAAGATCGTTCTGGCGATTAGACGTGACCCCAATACATTTAATGAAAAAAATAAAATACACAGTGTGTACTTTTAACGTAAATAGTGTGTACTTTCCTTTTCCGTACTCCTCTTTAGGCGGCCTCCAAGTCACCCCCACATGGTCATGTGTGTGGCCATCACCCAGCCAACACACTACCTCTTACAACAACCCAGTACACGGCGTGTACTCATAAAGTACACGACGTGTACTTCGAAAATTTCTAGAAATTCCTCTATTTCTCAAAAATGAATAGAAAATTAGAACATACCTGAAAAGAAGATCCGGGTTCTTACAAACTTCCCTCCTTAAAAAAATTTGTCCCTGAATTTACCTTGCAAGATGACATAGAAGAAGAAACCTTGAAGAGCTCTGGCCACTGTGCTCTTACATCAGCCTCGCTCTCCCAAGTATTGTCCTGTACTCACCTGTGCTGACATAACATTCGTACGAGAGGGACAGACAAGCCAAAAAGAACCTTTGTACTAAGATTAATAATCCAGATAGGATGCTCCTCGAACAATTCACCAATTCCAACTCAACCTCATCGGGTTGGAAAACATAAGACAAGTCTGAGAAGTAACATCGAAGCTGAGAAACTTGGAAGACATAGTGCAAAGCCTGATACCTCTGAGGTTACTACAATCGATAGGGAATCGACCCAACTCTCTATAACACCTAAAATGACCCAATGTACCTTATAGAAAGCTTACCCTATCTCCTAATCCTCTTGTGTCCCAACCTCGGTGTGATACGTAGGAAAACCTGATCCCCAACCTCAAACTCTAGAGGTCATCTCCACTGATCTGCATAAGACTTCTGTCGAGACTATGCAGTAGACATCCTCCTCCGAATCAACTCTATATGATCTGTGGTCTCCTGGACCAGAAGAGGTCCCAACATAGCTGTCTCTCCTACCTCCATCCAACATATGGGTGATCGGCATGTTCTACCGTACAAATACTCATAAGGTGCCATCTGAATATTTTCTTGAAAACCATTGTTGTAGGAAAACTCCACAAGAGGTATATGCTTCTCCCAAGAACCTCTTAAATCTAGGTTGCATGAAAGAAGTATGTCCACAAGAACCTGGATCGCATGCTCAGACTGGCCATCTGTCTGGGGGTGGTAAGCTGTACTCAAAAGTACCTATTTACCGAAAGCTTTCTAAAGCCCCTACCAGACCCGAAAAGTAAAATGGGAATCCCTATCAGAAATGATGGTGTGTAGAACCCCATGTAGAAGTAAAATCTCTCGAATGTACAACCGTCCCAGTTCATCAACACTGAAGGTCTCCTTGATCGGAAAGAAGTGAGATACCATCGTGAGTCTATCAATGACAACCCAAACTGCATCATTCCCTCAAGGAGACCTTGGTAAACCTGTCACGAAATCCATTGTGACATCATTCCACTTCCACTCGGGAATGGGTAACTGCTGTAAAAGTCCTTCTGGTCACTGATGCTCCACCTTCACTTGCTGACAGGTGGAACACTTCAAGATGAAACCAGAAACATCCTTCTTCATACCTATCAACCAATACTGACAGTGTATATCATGATACATCTTGGTGACATCATGATGAACTTCCCAAACCGAGGAATGAATGTCCCAAATCAGCTCCTTGCGTATATCTTATGGCACCCATATGTGCTCCTAGAAACGCAAGATCTCTTCATCACCTATGGTCTATATAGGAATACGGTCCTCTCCTGACACACTCTCCCATAGGACTAGGCATTCTAAATCTGATAGCTACCTCATTCGCACTCAGTCAAGAAGAGAAAAGGTAACAACTATAGATTAATGAAATGTCTACCCCTACCTATCGTGCACCTCCAAATGCATCTTAGAGAATAGATCCATAAGCTACCACTCACTGCTGGCCTCCTGAACTGCCTATATCTAAGTACTTTTTCTCAATTAAAGAGCCACTAAGTTTCCTTTCCTAGGCATATAATCAAGCTCAAGTAAAAAGACTGAAGGCACACAACCCACCTTCGCTGTCTCAAATTCAGATCACACTGAGTGATGATGTACTTGAGAATATTTGTGGTCGGTGAAAACCAAGAAATTCTCTCCCAGAAGATATGGTCTCCAACATTTTAATGCATGAACAACCGCATTCAACTTAAGATCGTACTTTGGATAATTACTCTCATGTGGCCTCAACTGCCGAGACCCGTATGCAACAACTCCTTCTCCCTGCATAAGTACAGCTCCCAGGATGATACCTGAAGCATCACAGTACACAGTATAGCTCTTTACTGGATATGAAAAACTAGTATCGTTATTGAAGTCAGCCTCCTTTTTAGCTCCAAAAAGGCTGACTCACAAGAATACGACCACAAGAATTTCACACCCTTCTTAGTCAAGCTCATCAGTGGCACTGCTAAGCGTGAAAAGTCCTGTATGAAATGTCTATAGTATCTATCCTGCCCTAGAGAACTACATAACTCAAAGACATTATTTTACTTCTCCCAGGAAACTACTGCTCTCACTTTCTCTCAGTTTACTGATACTCCTATCTCTGAGATAACATCACCCAAGAAATAAATCTTGTCCATCCAAAAGTGTCATTTTGAGAGCTTAACATATAACCGATGCTCTCTCAGTGTACTCAAAATGATCTCATGATGTGTTGCATGGTCATGTCGAGTGTGAGAGTACACCAAGATAGCGTCCAAAAATACCACCATGAAAGAATCCATGTATGGATGGAACACTCGGTTCATCAGTGCCGTGAAAACTATAGGCGCGTTTGTGAGACCGAATGGCATAACCACATACTCGTATAGACCATACCTACTCAAGAAGGCTGTAATAGGTACATCAGATAGTCTAACACGAAAATCATGTTAACTGGACCTCAATTAGATCTTCAAGAACCACCAGGCTCCTCTAAGCTGATCAAAGAGATCATCAATCCTCAGCAAGGGATATCGGTTTTGACCATCAACTAGTTCAGATTACGATAATCCACAAAAAGCTCGAGGGTACCATCTACCTTATTCACAAAAAGGACCTGAAAAACCCAAAGAGAAGTACTGGGTCAGATGAAGCCCTTTGCCTGCAAATCCTCCAAATGCTTCTTGAGCTCCTGTATCTATGGTGTAGCCATACTATAAGGAGGAATAGACACCAGTGCCGCTGTTGGAATGAGAACAATTGAAAAGTCTACCTCACACTCTGGAGGAAAAACTGAAATGACTTCTGGAAAGACATCTCTGAAATGATACACCACTGGAGGAAAGTCCATCTTTGAAATCCCCTGGTCATCCGGATATAGAATAGAAATATGGGTTGTAACTCCTCCTAACACATGATTCTCGGGTCCCACTCTGCTCACTTGGACATCCCACTCACCCTTATGAAGAAAATATCTACCCTCTGGTGATGTGAAACTCACCCTATGATGATAGTAATCGATGACTGCCTGGAAGGGAACTAACTAGTACATTCTGAGAATGACATCATAACTCATCATCTATAGGACATAGTGGTCCCATCAAAAGTGACACCCACAAAACTCTAGTGGTAACTCCTAGAACTAACGTACACTCACCATTCTGGTCCCCAATGAAGTTTCTAGTGTCAAGATATCAGTAGAAGAAAAGACATATAGCCCAAGGTTCTCCACAACTGCAACAGATATAAATCTATGGGAATCCCCTATATCAAAAAGAGTAGAATCTAAAACTGAGGCTATTAAGATCGTACCTTGAACAGTAGAAGGTCCAAGATCCTGCTCATACTGGTTCTACTCCACTACAAAGGTCTGGACTGGACCACAACCCTGTGACCCAACCTGGCCACTCTGTGCTGATCCTCCCTGATGTCGCTGAAAACCGAATGACTGGCTTCCACGAACAGAAACTCCACCTCGGCCTAAATGGCCGGAAGAACTATAGTTCCCAAACTAGTGAGAAACTAGTGGTGCTAACCTAGAATATGGAGTCATAGAAGAACCCCTGTCACCAGCTACTGGTGAGAATATCTGACAAAAGAACTGAAGATGACCTATCTTGCTGCAAGATTGGCACTCCACTGGGTCTCTTGGGAAATGAGGCATTGTATGCCCGTTATATATGCACAGGCAGCACACCACCTGACTACCAGAAGAAGTGTCTCGCCTCCTAGGATCACTACACAATGACTCTATACGACGCTTATTGCTGTTAGTAGGATGGATACTAACTCCAGGTGCCGAGCTGCCCTGGACCACAACTCCAGAATCCCTCAGATTGTGCTCAGTGATCAGTGCCTGGTTGACGATAGAAGTGATACAGTTCAAATAGAATATGTTTATCTGTGATCGGATGTCATGACCCAGACCATCCTCAAACATCCTTTCTAGGAATAACTGATCACCTCTTGAAATAGGAGTAAAATGCTATAGCTCGGTAAAATAAGAGGAATAATCTATAACCAAAAGAGTACTCTGCTCCAGAATCTCAAAATCTCGAGCTTGATCGGCCCTCAAGGTCTCATGATAGAAGTAGTAATAGAAGATACATTGTAACTCCTCCCAAGTCACAACCTACTGGTGTCCCTCCTGTGAGATCACATCCCACCATCTCTTGGAGGAATCCCAAAGCATATATGTAGTGAGCTTAACCCGCCTCTCTGGAGGTGTCTCCAGATGATCAAAGATCTTTAGAATGGCTTCCATCCATGACTCTGCAGCCTGGGGTTCTCCATCCCCTCTGAAAGTTGGAGGATGCTACTGCTGAAAGATCCGCGTCAATTCTTCCATCGACGGGGCAGGAGGTGGTGCTCCCTAAAAGGTATGCACCATCCTCAAAATCCTTTCCTAAACTATGCATCAAAACCTTCATCAGGTATTACGGTTGGTGACAAGACTGACAAAATAGGAGGATCTATAGTTAGTCCTTGATCAGCCATGTCCGGTGTCTGATCACTAACCTGCAACTAGAGTACAACTGGAGGACGTCTCGACGACATGAATCTGTAAGGTCAAATGCACGACTTAGATCAAGATCATCAAGGACTAAAAACTAGAAGTGTAATACGGGAATAAGATAAATAAAAAATTCATGTTTTACAAAACATGACTACACAGTGTGTATAACAACTACACAGAATGTTACCTTCAGTCATTCACATGGGAGTGTACTCCTACCAGAGTTAGTTGTGTAACACCCCAAATACACCACATGTTGTCCTTATACATGGTGTGTACTTGAATTTTATTCTCTTGAAGAGTCCTTCTATTCTGCTAAGCCACACATTTATCCTTAGAACAAAAGTACACATTTTGTTTGTGCTAGAAACGGTGTGTACTAGACGAGCTTCACCGACCAGTGTTGTTCGTGACACGACCAGATACTCGGCTGACACTACACGGTGTGGTACTTATGGATATGATGTGTACTAGGAAAGATAACACCGAGTCGTGTTGTTAGTTACATGTCCAGATTCCCAGATTACACTACACGGTGTGTTTAGAACTGACACGATGTGTATAACCTAATATTTCTCCATCCATGTTGTTAGTCACACGGGCAGATACAGGGTCAACACAACATGATGTGTACAACTAGTACACGGAGTGTTCCCAGAAGAGTTTCCCTATCCCGTTTCTCTTCCCACACGACCAATGACATGGTTAGAGACTACACAACATGTACGTAAGGTAAACTATGTTTACTTAATAAAAATAGTTTCTTTCCCGAAAAGAAGAACACATGGCGTTTATTCAAAACTACATGACGTGTATTCTGGGGTTTTTCAGATAGTAGGCCTCAGAAACTATTCTGGAGCATAGAAAAACACTGAAACGAACACTAAAGTGCCAAATTTCGATCCTTGAGGGCCTATACTCCCCGCTAATCAAAGATTTAAATCTTATACATGTTATAAACAAGGTAAACAAGTAAATTATCCACAAAATTCCGGTCAATGAGGGCCCATAACACCTCAAGAACCAAAGTTTGTCATTCATTCAAACAAAACCTTACACAAACAATACCCTATCAAAAATTAGTTATTTTACCAAGGAATCTATCACAACAGCAAGCATATCTAGCACAACATCTATCACAACTACATGCAATCACTAATGCACCCTAAATGGCATGACAAGTATGCATGAAATGTGATTTCTAAAAAGTGCCTATATGATGCATGATATAAAATTCCCTCATCTTATCAGGTTGAAATAGAAATAGAAACTCAATAACATAGACAATAGTAGAAAAATACATGTGAGTCACCTAATGGTAAAAATCAAATCAACTGTAAAATTTGCAAAACCAGAAAAATTGCAATACGAGGTAAATTGGATTTTCCCTGTACACAGGTTATCTACTCCTGGGCATAGCTTATTACCAAATACCTATTCTTTCATATCCCTTACTATTGGCTCTAAACAGTAAGTCAAAGAAAAGAAACACCTCTGATACCACTTTGTAACGTTCTGCTTCCAAAAGCCACATAGAGGCGTCCTGTACCCAGTTGGTCACATGGCTTCAAGAGCTTTTCCCCGAATTACAGAGGCTGAAAACTAGTAGTGAGGGCCATGGGTGTGATAGTGGGGAAACTATGACCTCATTGTAAGAGTAATAAAGTGGAAGGAAGCAATAGAAAATGCAGAATCAGGAATAATCCATACAAAAGTAAACAACAGAAGACTGGGAAATAATAAACTAGAGCATACATATATATATGAATGATTCATAATACATATGTCTAGGAAAGCAGCCAAACAAATCACAATGCTGGAATAAAACAGTACTAAACCCAAGTACAAAATAAGGAAAGTAAGCAACTCCTCAACATCGCAAGCCATAGCTTGGTTCCATGCTCTCCAGATCCACAACAAGTCAAGTACCTGAAGTGGAAGGGAGATTTCCCTTATCTATACCTGCAGCAATATAAACTGTTTGGTCCAAAAAACATGGCCCAAATAGGGTGTGAGACAAAATCCCATTAGGCAACCACCACAAGTTCTGTGCCTAAGAGTCGGTGAATATATAGAAGGTAGTAAGAAAATAAATGAAGTAAACAAGGAAGGACCCATGGTAAACAATTCACAGTTTCAATGCATTCAGTATCATATATAAATAAATAGCTAACAAATTAGGTAATCACAAATAGGTAACCCTATGGGAATTAATCACAGCCTATCCCCTCTGGTCCTACCTAGCAACACAAATAACCCTCTGGGCAGTACACTCAATCTAACCCCTCTGGTTCAACTTAAGCATAGACTCTTTGAGGAAGAACTCATCATCAATGCCTCATATAGTTTCATATCGGAAACTAAAGGAACTCTGGGGAAGAAGTCAACATCTATTCCCCCTATGGCCTGTGTTGAGGATCTACAAACAATTTGAGGAAGCACTCAATGTCAATTCCCCCTGTGGTCTCGCATCGTAAGTTATAAAGACACTCTGGATAATCCCTTATGTCCATTCTCCCTATGGTCTATACATTAGGTTCTCACAGCCCTATGTAAGTAAAGAATGTATAGTAGTGCATATCAGCCAAAGTAAACCTCAAGAGCTACTTGTATAACAATATACAACATATCAGCATATCAAAACAATCACACCATCCTACAACTAGGTATGGGAAAGTAAACAGAAGCCTAACGGGAAAACTAGACCCTACGGTTATAACAAGAAATCATGAATGGTAAAAAAATTCAAAAGCATATAAATTAACCCTATTCACATTCAATTATCATAAACTCAAGCATTCAAGCCTATCAGGAAAACAATGGGGCTAAAATGGTAAACACGCAACACCCTGTTCATGGGTATTGGCGATTTTGCACATAAAATTGAAATACTTTACACAAAAAGGCATAAACCACCTTCCTCGGCATTGGGAGATTGATATACTTGAGTCTTAGGGCTTGAATCACCTTAGAACTCCAAATATATGCAAAAATGTCTAAAACGTTCATTGAAGGATAACTTGAGAAGGATATGGAATTGGAAAACAAAGCTCAAGAAAAAGAGAGAGATAACCGAGGCGATCCCAATGAAATCAACGGTAGTCGAATCAGAGTTTAGATGATTGGTCGGGGGATCAGAGGATGATTGTGGCCATACGGGGGCTCTCAGCTGAATGAAACCTAGAAGAAGATCATTCTCGTGATTAGACGTGACCTCGGTACGTTTAATGAAAAAAAGAAAATACACGACATGTAATTTTGAAGTAAATGGAATGTAATTTTTTTCCGTACTCCTCTTTAGGTGGCCTCTGTCACGAACCAACCCGGGTCGACCCTGAACCGGTCACCCAAGCCGGTCCGCGACATGGCCCGAGAGGCGTTCCCGATCCTCCCGGGCTGGCGACAAGTGCCAGGGCATCAACAGAGGCTATGGGAATGATTTCGCCCAATATAAATAAATAAGACAACGAAAAAAAAATACAGAGCAGCGCAGAAAAGATAAACCAAATAAAGTGACTAAACGAGAACAAACAGGAAACAAACTAACCAAACACGACGTCCGAACAACTCCGTGCGACCTCGCGGGTCGCTCTCCGACTCAACGATCAAGCGTCGCCCTAGGCGAGCGCATTCATGCTATAGCCTGCACAAACACTAAAAACAGAAAACAACTATAGGCGTGAGTATTAAAACTCAGTAGGCTAGCCCGATATCTATTCCCCATGCACTATCTTTAAAATAAAAGAAACATTATTTCAAGTTTGAACTACAATCTATAAAAGTATGTTTTTCTAAGAATTTTACTTGAAAACAAAGTACGAACCATTGCCCTTAGCCATTTCAAAATTCGGGTTCATTTCATTAGTGTCAATGACATTTCAGGAAAGGGGCAAGTGAGGTTTTAAATTTCCAAATTTGTACAAAGGTAATTAAACACTTTTATTTGAAAACAATTTTTAGAAACCTAATCAAAAGCAATTTACCATTTTCCAAAGGAAACAATACACCAGAATGCACAAAGTAAAACACACAGCAAGGGAAATGTAAGTATACACGTGAGCATCATAATCATTACTGCAAGTTACAAAAGCTGAATAGACATGGGTGAACCTAGGAGATCGAGAATAAACCAGAAGACACCAATACATGAGAAATCATCCTTATCGACATGTCACGATTAAATCAAACCGCACAATACGCTCGACCATCCACTCACGGGCAGGTCGAGGGCAAATCCCATAGCAATAAACCCAATATATCCACCTACTATGGGCCACTGGTCAGTACCATAACCTACCAGTGCAGCAATCGTTCTTAGAATATTCTCTCAATATGCCAGATTCCCATGTCTCAAGTGTATTAAAAAGAGGGGGAGCCAACCGATGCCAACCGAGCATCCAATCAGATATATATATATATAAAGCACAAAAAGCATCACCCCGAGCCACTCCGTGGAACAACCTCATGCCTTTAAACTACTCACGTACCTGGGAGCTACTAAGCGCGGCCTCCCAAACAATCAATTAGAACCAAGGCATGAGAGTTGTCCTAAGAGGGTTTTATCAAAACATTTTCATCTCTTTCCATAAAGTGCCAAACGGGCATTTAGTACATTTCACAAACACCACTCAACGAAAGGTTCAACATCTTTATGAGACAAAAACCAGTTTAAAACAATTTAAAGAACCACAAAACACTACTTCACAGGTTGCCAATATTTTTATAAACCAAACCAAACCATTTTCTTTTTCCAAATAAACTTTAAGAGCCAACCGGGCAATTTCTCAAACGAAACAAAGTGTTTGTTCACGCCTCAAAGAAATCATTCCTCATTAAACCAGAACTCCATTTTATATTCCGTGAATTATGTTTAAAAGCCAAACGGGCATTCTTTCATTATTGGGTGCCCGCCCGTCAAAAGGATGTTTCATGTGTCCTGTATAAAATAAACGGCTCCTTTTGTCATTGAATAACCATTTAAAAATTAACTATCTTATATTAAAAATTAATTATCGTATATTATCTCATATTTATTACAATTAATAAAATGTTGATTTTGAACAATTAGGGTGCGCAAACATCATGAAACAATATAACTTAAATTTTAAAAGCAGTGCAAAGGGAGCCTACCTCAAAACCAAACGCGTCGACAAAACAACCTCGGATCCAAGGTGCGATGACACGACGTGTGTCCGAAACCACGTGACAAAGTCTAACACTCTGCATAAACAAAACCAAGGACTCAGACGCATCCAAAACTCACCAGAGCCTGCGAAACCAAGCGGCGGGAATAAACGCTCACCTTGAAACTAAAGCGCGGTGACGATGGAACCTCAAAAACAAGGCGCGGCGGTGGCGCTCACTTGGAAACACCCTGCGCGGGTCCTCAAACAATAATCCAACCAAAAGAAACATAAAATGATAACCCCCAACAAATAAAAGGCCAAAGCAAGAATAATAATAATAATATTAATAATAACAACAATAATAAGATTAATAATAGTAATAATAACAATAACAATAATGAGAATCATAATAATAATAATAATAGTAGTAGTAGAAATAATGATAAAAAATATGAAAAATAATAGTAATAATAATAATAGTAAAAAGGATAATAATAATAATAATAATAATAATAATAATAATAAAATTAGTATTAGTAATAATAAAAATTACGCTAATAATAATAAAATTAATAATAGTGATAATAATAATAAATAATAATAATAATAATAATAACAATAAAAATAATACTAATAATAATATTAAAATTAATAATATTAATCATTAATAATGATAATAATAATAATAATTAATAACAACAAAATAATAATAATAATAATAATAATAATAAGACTAACAATAATAATAAACAATAAGGATAAAAAAAAACAAAACAAACCTGCTAGAGGGGGGGGGGGGGCTGCTGCGCGGGATAGAGCAAGGAGGGAGAGGCAGCGCTGTTGCGCGTAGGGAGAGGAGGCCGAGGTAGCGGACATCGGCTGGGTTGGAGGCGTGGCCGGAGGGAAGGGAGGTGCTGGTTGTTGAGGAGGCGGAGTGGGGCTGCTATATGCAGGAGAAGGAGAGGTCTGGTCGGGGGGTTGCAAGCTGTAGGAGGGCAGGCCGGAGGCGCGGCGGAAGGTTTCCGTGATGGGGGCGAGGCCGGCTGCAGACGAGGGGATGTGTTGCTTGGCGGAAGCAAGGGCTGGGAGCCGAGGTGCCGGGTTGAGCGCGGGAGGAGGGGAAGAAGGCGCTGCTGTGTGCTGGAGGGGAAAGCTAACGGGATGCTGGGCGACGGCGGTTGGAAGGCCGAGACATGGGAGGGAGTGGAACGATGTAAAACAGGGACTGGAGGCCGCGGCTTGAATGCTTGCGCACAACCAAGGAGGGAGGAAGCACTGGAGGGAGTTGGCCGTACTCACGCGGTGCAAAGGGATGACGCCGGAAGAGACCGGGGCTGCGGCGGGCTGCTGGGTGCGTGTCTGGAGGAGTGAACAGGGAGCGTTCGTGGGTCGTGTGGGAGTACAGGACAGGACAGGAGCGGGGCGGCTGGCTTGGGGCAGCAGGAGATAGAGAGGAGGGTGAGGCGCAATGCTGTGCGTACTGGACAGGGGGCTTCCGTGGACTGAGGAAAGGAGCCGGGGCGTTGGGAAAGGCCGCTGCAAGCAAGAGGATCTGCGCTGAGGAGGTAGGTCCGGAGCGAGTTGGGTGATGCGGCTGCTGTGCGAGGTGAGGCGGGAGGCTAAGGAAGGAGGAAGCAAGGGAGAAGCTCCTCGCTGCAAAGAGGAGAGAAATGGGAGTGTGGCGGCACACAGTGCTACGGGATGGAGAAAAGGGGAGAGGCGGTGGGCCGCTAGGGTTAGCAATAAAATAGGGAAAAAAATAAAAATAAAATAAAAAAATAAAATAAAATAAATAAATAAAATAAAATAAAATAAAACCAAATAATAATAATAAATGAATTAAATAATAATAATAATAATACATAATACTACTAAAGTAAAATGATAGAAATAAAACTAATAAAATCACTCATTTATTTATGAAATTAACAACTTTAGTTTTCATCTAGGATAAAAATAGTAAAATTTCTATTAGCCATAAAAATATTAAAAGACAATCTAAATTGACATTTTCTAATTTACATTAATTCCTCTAAGCCGAAAAGGCCACACAGTTGCATGGGCGAAGCCGCGCGGTGTCGCGCTCCGCCCGCGCGTCCGACGACGTCGAACCCAAGACGCGCACTTGTTATTCTAAGATCAAAAAAAGAACAAAATCGTTCACGACTCAAACCGAACCAAAAAGAATTTAAGGCAAAGCAAATAATAAAATAAAATAAAATCAAATAAACACCCTTGTCGGGGTGCGACAATTCTCCCCACCATAACGCTTTCCGCCCCCGGAAAGCCAACACACTATCCAGCCGATCGATCAACACCTAAGGATTTCACAGAACACGATCCAACCTCTTAACCAAGGATTCCACAACGACCACCAGCGGGACTGAACCTCATTTCCCAAAGTAAATCACCAACAGAGGGAAGGCCTGAACGGGCTCCCCACCATAAGAACTCGACTAGCTTTTGATAACGATTAAGAGAAAACCCAAAGAGACTCATGGTGGGTCTCCCCACCATAAAGAACCGACCAACTAACGACCAAACGGGGAACCAGCTTAGACATGCACGAGGCTTTACTCCAGCTAGAAAGAGCACAACAAGGACCTTTCAACCACTTACTCACGTCCAAAAGGGATAGAAGCTTAAATGGATACTTTGCGCAACTAAAACCCTAATCCCATGGGCGGGGAGGGTGGGCCCAAGGATCAAATCACTAAAACTACGACGTATGAGTACTCACGACCCATCAATTCGGGATGGACCCAAACCAGGGCCGCAACTGATTTACATCAGTGGCCCATGAAAAGTCACTGGTCAGCAACTTACATCCAAGAGGCACGATTCCCGACACTACGTGAGGGATAAGTCCATCGCGCGCTTTGCGACAAGAGGAAAACTACAACGACAGAGAAACCAGAGCAACAACACCAAAACTATCTCACCACGACGATAGAGGCGCGACTTTAACCGGACTCTTTAAAATTTTCCCCCGGGGGGTTCCTGACTACGCGCCGGCTTCACTCCGAGACCTTTTGGATGGAGCTCTGATGGATGAAGCATCTCCTGCCTCGCAGTTAGGTTCTGATAATCCCAACAAGAAACATACATCTTTTGATCTGACAGATTGAAGGGCAAGATTTTAAAATTAAAACATACCAGCATTGAAAGACGAGGTTCGTCAAAAGACCCATGAAGTTCCCATACATTTCAAACCCAAAACACCACCAGTATAACTACAACGATAAAAGATCCCTTAAACTGAAAGGAAACTTACACCAAGAACTCTGAACAAAGACCCAACATCACATTACTTCTGAGAACACCCTCTGCGACGCTTTCTTGCAACACCCCGACAGAATCATCGCAGGTGACCCAGGCGTCCACACGCCTGGCAGGGCTTCGGAGCGCTTGGGCACGATGACTTCTTGTGACCCCACTTTCCACATTGATAACACACAATAATCACTCGCTCCGAAGAGGTTGATGAAATATCTCGAGGCCTCTTGATTCCACGACCTGATCCATCCACTTCCATTTGCTTACTAATCTCCTTTCCAGAACCTTCATCAGTGCTCATAGGGATCGAAGGAGGGAGAACTACTTCGAGCACTCCTGCCATCGCGGCTTCGATACGAAAAGCTTGTCTCGCCACATCAACAAAAGAAGTCAGGTTGGACTCTGAAACCTTCGACTGTAGATCAGGGCGGAGACCCGCCTCGAAGCGTCGAGCCTTCATGGGGTCATTTGTGGCATACTCTGAATCATAAGGTACTAGCTCCACAAAGCGATGGAAATATTCTAACACGGATCCGTCGCCCTGCTGCAGACAACACATTTCCATCCCCTTCCTCACCCTATCTTCCGCAGAGAAATACTGGCGAATGAATGAGGCCTCGAAAAACTCCCAAGTAACCTCTAGACGGGGCTTGTCCCGAGACACTGACTTCCACCACATCCACGGTGAACCTTCAAGCATGAAGGTCGCAAACTTGACCTTCAATGACTCGGGCAACTCAATGAGGCTAAAGTCCCTTTCAATCTTCCGCATCCACTCCTCTGCCACAGAAGTTTCTTATTGACCATAAAAGAGAGGTGGATCGAGCTTCCGAAACTCAAGCATAAAATCCTTAGGTTGATCAACCGCACTACGATCACCCATCGAAGCTTCAAAGGGATAACCGCTGGACAAGGAAAGGTCAAAAACCCAATCAACGCCAACTCAACGAATGAATAACAACCTCAAAATCAAACACTGCATAGGTGACAAGCTCAAAATCCGAGAAAACAAGTTATCATAGCATCAAAAAATTTTCTCTTTGAAAACATCTTTAATTTAAAACAATCTTGGTAACTTAAACCCTCGCCATTGGTATCCCTTAGAGTCTCACTCACATGCATTTATCTATGCCACCCAGGGCATCCATCCACCATACCAGACATCCATCCAAATTTCCAACACACCAAAATGCATGTGAGTACTCATCGGAACACCAAGGCCAAAACAAAGCAACTTCATTTTCCAAAAACAATTTATTCGTACCACTTCTTTTTAAAACACTCTGCAAATCAAACATTTTATTTCAAACAACCATTTTTTTTTCCAAAACCAACTTTTCTGATTCAAACCACTTTTAAAAATCAAGGGAAACACAAAACAACTCAAACAGGGGACTAGTGTCAGTGGGTGACTTGACCATATGGTTGGCAACCACATGCCAAACACGCCACTAACACAGAGAGCCTTCTTGGACCATGCCCCCAGCTCCACATGGCTTGCCAGGCCATGCGGCTTAGGACTATTAGCCCAACTCCATTTGTCATACCCCAATCGCAAAAAATTTCCATAAAAACCCAAACAAACCAATTAAACCGGACATCCCATGGAAACCTGAGGATCGGTACGGGCAAGAGTTTGCGACGCTCTTCTCGCACCTACCCCTAAAGTCCCGACAATACTACTCCATCTACCTTGACATCCCAAATAACAAAGGGTGCTCTGAATAGTGAGGTCTGCTAAGAGCAAACCTCCTCTGATACCATTTTGTCACGAACCAACCCGGGTCAACCCTGAACCGGTCACCCAAGCCGGTCCGCGACATGGCCCGAGAGGCGTTCCTGATCCTCCCGGGCTGGCGACAAGCGCCAGGGCATCAACAGAGGCTATGGGAACGATTTCTCCCAATATAAATAAATAAGACAACGAAAAAAAAATACAGAGCAGCGCAGAAAAGATAAACCAAATAAAGTGACTAAACGAGAACAAACAGGAAACAAACTAACCAAACACGACGTCCGAACAACTCCGTGCGACCTCGCGGGTCGCTCTCCGACTCAACGATCAAGCGTCGCCCTAGGCGAGCGCATTCATGCTATAGCCTGCACAAACACTAAAAACAGAAAACAACTATAGGCGTGAGTATTAAAACTCAGTAGGCTAGCCCGATATCTATTCCCCATGCACTATCTTTAAAATAAAAGAAACATTATTTCAAGTTTGAACTACAATCTATAAAAGTATGTTTTTCTAAGCATTTTACTTGAAAACAAAGTATGAACCATTTCCCTTAGCCATTTTAAAATTCGGGTTCATTTCCTTAGTGTCAATGACATTTCAGGAAAGGGGAAAGTGAGGTTTTAAATTTCCAAATTTGTACAAAGGGAATTAAACACTTTTATTTGAAAACAATTTTTAGAAACCTAATCAAAAGCAATTTACCATTTTCCAAAGGA
Source organism: Viscum album (assembly GCA_963277665.1). Classification (NCBI taxonomy): domain Eukaryota; kingdom Viridiplantae; phylum Streptophyta; class Magnoliopsida; order Santalales; family Viscaceae; genus Viscum; species Viscum album. Next base: position 1,895,672,622 of record OY728153.1, read on the forward strand.
AACAATACACCAGAATGCACAAAGTAAAACACACAGCAAGGGAAATGTAAGTATACACGTGAGCATCATAATCATTACTGCAAGTTACAAAAGCTGAACAGACATGGGTGAACCTAGGAGATCAAGAATAAACCAGAAGACACCAATACATGAGAAATCATCCTTATCGACATGTCACGATGAAATCAAACCGCACAATACGCTCGACCATCCACTCACGGGCAGGTCGAGAGCAAATCCCATAGCAATAAACCCAATATATCCACCTACTATGGGCCACTGGTCAGTACCATAACCTACCAGTGCAGCAATCGTTCTTAGAATATTCTCTCAATATGCCATATTCCCATGTCTCAAGTGTATTAAAAAGATGGGGAGCCAACCGATGCCAACCGAGCATCCAATCAGATATATATATATATAAAGCACAACAATAATCACCTCAAGCCACTCCGTGGAACAACCTCATGCCTTTAAACTACTCACGTACCTGGGAGATACTAAGCGCGACCTCCCAAACAATCAATTGGAACCAAGGCATGAGAGTTTTCCTAAGAGGGTTTTATCAAAACATTTTCATCTCTTTCCATAAAGTGCCAAACGGGCATTTAATACATTTAACAAACACCACTCAATGAAAGGTTCAACATCTTTATGAGACAAAAACCAGTTTAAAACAATTTAAAGAACCACAAAACACTACTTCACAGGTTGCCAATATTTTTATAAACCAAACCAAACCATTTTCTTTTTCCAAATAAACTTTAAGAGCCAACCGGGCAATTTCTCAAACGAAACAAAGTGTTTGTTCACGCCTCAAAGAAATCATTCCTCATTAAACCAGAACACCATTTTATATTCCGTGAATTATGTTTAAAAGCCAAACGGGCATTCTTTCATTATTGGGTGCCCGCCCGTCAAAAGGATGTTTCATGTGTCCTGTATAAAATAAACGGCTCCTTTTGACATTGAATAACCATTTAAAAATTAACTATCTTATATTAAAAATTAATTATCGTATATTATCTCATATTTATTACAATTAATAAAATGTTGATTTTGAACAATTAGGGTGCGCAAACATCATGAAACAATATAACTTAAATTTTAAAAGCAGTGCAAAGGGAGCCTACCTCAAAACCAAACGTGTCGACAAAACAACCTCAGATCCAAGGTGCGATGACACGACGTGTGTCCGAAACCACGTGACAAAGTCTAACACTCTGCATAAACAAAACCAAGGACTCATACGCATCCAAAACTCACCAGAGCCTGCGAAACCAAGAGGCGGGAATAAACGCTCACCTTGAAACTAAAGCGCGGTGACGATGGAACCTCAAAAACAAGGCGCGACGGTGGCTCTCACTTGGAAACACCCTGCGCGGGTCCTCAAACAATAATCCTACCAAAAGAAACATAAAATGATAACCCCCAACAAATAAAAGGCCAAAGCAAGAATAATAATAATAATAGTAATAATAACAACAATAATAAGATTAATAATAGTAATAATAACAATAACAATAATGAGAATCATAATAATAATAATAATAGTAGTAGTAGAAATAATGATAAAAAATATGAAAAATAATAGTAATAATAATAATAGTAAAAAGGATAATAATAATAATAATAATAATAATAATAATAAAATTAGTATTAGTAATAATAAAAATTACGCTAATAATAATAAAATTAATAATAGTGATAATAATAATAATAAATAATAATAATAATAATAACAATAAAAATAATACTAATAATAATATTAAAATTAATAATATTAATCATTAATAATGATAATAATAATAATAATTAATAACAACAAAATAAAAATAAAAATAATAATAATAATAAGACTAACAATAATAATAAACAATAAGGATAAAAAAAACAAAACAAACCTGCTAGAGGGGGGGGGGGGGGCTGCTGCGCAGGATAGAGCAAGGAGGGCGAGGCAGCGCTGTTGCGCGTAGGGAGAGGAGGCCGAGGCAGCGGACAGCGGCTGGGTTGGAGGCGTGGCCGGAGGGAAAGGAGGTGCTGGTTGTCGAGGAGGCGGAGTGGGGCTGCTATATGCAGGAGAAGGAGAGGTCTGGTCGGGGGGTTGCAAGCTGCAGGAGGGCAGGCCGGATGCGCGGCGGAAGGTTTCCGTGATGGGGGCGAGGCCGGCTGCAGAGGAGGGGATGTGTTGCTTGGCGGAAGCAAGGGCTGGGAGCCGAGGTGCCGGGTTGAGCGCGGGAGGAGGGGAAGAAGGCGCTGCTGTGTGCTCGAGGGGAAAGCTAACGGGATACTGGGCGACGGCGGTTGGCAGGCCGAGACATGGGAGGGAGTGGAACGATGTACAACAGGGACTGGAGGCCGCGGCTTGAATGCTTGCGCACAACCAAGGAGGGAGGAAGCACTGGAGGGAGTTGGCCGTACTCACGCGGTGAAAAGGGATGACGCCGGAAGAGACCGGGGCTGTGGCGGGCTGCTGGGTGCGTGTCTGGAGGAGTGAACAGGGAGCGTTCGTGGGTCGTGTGGGAGTACAGGACAGGACAGGAGCGGGGCAGCTGGCTTGGGGCAGCAGGAGATAGAGAGGAGGGTGAGGCGCAATGCTGTGCGTACTGGACAGGGGGCTTCCGTGGACTGAGGAAAGGAGCCGGGGCGTTGGGAAAGGCCGCTGCAAGCAAGAGGATCTGCGCTGAGGAGGCAGGTCCGGAGCGAGTTGGGTGATGCGGCTGCTGTGCGAGGTGAGGCGGGAGGCTAAGGAAGGAGGAAGCAAGGGAGAAGCTCCTCGCTGCAAAGAGGAGAGCAATGGGAGTGTGGCGGCGCACAGTGCTACGGGATGGAGAAAAGGGGAGAGGCGGTGGGCCGCTAGGGTTAGCAATAAAATAGGGAAATAAAATATAAAATAAAAATAATAAATAAATAAATAAATAAATAAATAAATAAAATAAAATAAAACCAAATAATAATAATAAATGAATTAAATAATAATAATAATACATAATACTACTAAAGTAAAATGATAGAAATAAAACTAATAAAATCACTCATTTATTTATGAAATTAACAACTTTAGTTTTCATCTAGGATAAAAATAGTAAAATTTCTATTAGCCATAAAAATATTAAAAGACAATCTAAATTGACATTTTCTAATTTACATTAATTCCTCTAAGCCGAAAAGGCCACACAGTTGCATGGGCGAAGCCGCGCGGTGTCGCGCTCCGCCCGCGCGTCCGACGACGTCGAACCCAAGACGCGCACTTGTTATTCTAAGCTCAAAAAAAGAACAAAATCGTTCAGGACTCAAACCGAACCAAAAAGAATTTAAGGCAAAGCAAATATTAAAATAAAATAAAATAAAATAAACACCCTTGTCGGGGTGCGACAGCCTCTAAGTCACCCCCACATGGCCGTGTGTGTGACCATCACACGACCAGCACATGTCCTCCTGCAGCGACCCAATACATGGCGTGTACTCATAAAGTACATGGCATGTACTTTGAAAATTTCCTGAATTTCCTCTTTTTCTAAAAAACGACTAGAAAATGAGAACATACCTGAAAAGAAGATCTGGGTTCTTATATCTATACAAAAAAATATAGAACAAATATATATAATGTTATGTGTATGATTAGTTATCCTAAAATTGAAACACCCTTCACAATGTAACAAATTATTTCACGGTGTGAACTATCTTTATCCAATACATTGAATCAAAAATGTATTTTGTGATATTTAGATCATTGAATTAAAATAATTTCATTTTCTAATTTTATTTTATTCATAATACTTATTTTATAACTCATATATATCTCATTCTTATGAAAATTTAAAATTTTCTCTATGTTTTAGAATTGTGAGTTTTTTAGAAAACATCTTATGCAACACTGTGAATATCTTCTCATAAGACTCTGTATTTCCATTCCTTTTTTGATTTTCATGTAACTACTAGTTCTCATAAAACTAAGTGAGTATTATGTTCTTATGCCTTTTATAATTTCCATCTAGTTTAAAATTCTTATTCTTCGATATAAAAATTAATAAGTCCATACATAATGTATTATGAAATCTAATGGAATTCTTATGAAATATTAAACGTCTTATAAAATTTCCCAAGATCTTTATGATATCCTACCATTACCAAATTTCAATTTTTGGAATGTATTATATAGCTTAGATAAATTCTTATGTGGGTTATAAAAAGTATTACACTCTCTGAAAAATTATTACTCATAGCTCAAAAAGATTTCAAAATGCATATGAATTGTTATAAAACATTCATAGGTATTGTGATGTCATCATGGATTTTTAATTTTATACATCAAATATAAAGAATTTTGAAATGAATAGTAAGACTTATTAAATTCATAATAATTCCGATAAAATATTAATATTTTTTTAGAAATTAAACGGGAGCTCATTCCTTAATAAATTTTTTAGTGTTAACCCAAAAAAGTATTCCGTATCACTAAGGAATCAACACCTTTTCAATTTTCATCTTCAAAATAGAATTTCCAATCTTGAGAAAATATTATTAGAAACTCCTAAAATATTTATAATTCATATCAATCACTTCAAGAAAACTCAATTGACCTTCAACTCATATAATAAACTTTATTTTACATGTGTTTTAATATAGATTATATATTTATAATAAAAGGAAACACAATAACTATATCAACTCAAATATTATCCAAATCTTATTCCATAGAATAATACCAAAATAAAATAGGTAACTTCTTCAATACCAAATATAAGAAACTTCTACATATTCCTCAATAATTTGTTTAAGGTCTCAACATCTCCCAAAACATCTCTTGGACTAAACAATACCCCCCTTCAGATTTTTTTTAAAACCAAGGAAGATGAATCACTTTAAAACTTTATATTCTTTAAAATGGACCATTATTCAATAAGTATAAGAATGATTGAGAAAACTATGTGTGTAAAATAAGAATGATGAATAATAAAATAATGTTTTCTATAGAACAATGATTTACATCTTCTTATTCATATCTCTATATTCCCTTGATACCAATTGAAATATAAAATTTTATTAACCTTTTATACCACTTAAGATCAACTAAGAATCAATAGTTATTAAAAATAATTTTTTCCGTGGAACCTATAAATAAAAAATTTCTAAATACATACTCAACAATTTTTTTTAAAATAGTTGATAACTCACAAAGTCTCACAAACCCACATGCTGACCTCACAAATTTGTCTTTTTAATAACTCTCTATAAATATATGATCCCCAATATAAAAGATATATCCATAATAGGTGAAACACATATAATTGGATTCTATCTAAAGTAGTATTCTCACCCTTTGTAAATATATTTTTAAAATACATAAATGAATAAACATAAAGTGAATTATTTTGTATTTACACCCTTTTAAAATGACATCCAAAGTATAAGTGAGAGATAGTATGGATGCATCATACCTTAGCCATTGGTGAATTATGGATGATAATTCTTATTTTTCCTTCATAGCTTTGTATTTAACTACTTAATTGACTGAAAACTAGTTTTATTAGTCATTTTTTCCTTAAAATCCCATTTATAATTATGATAAATCATATTATTCATTAATTTAGTAATGTGACATAATAATGATTGTTTCTTCTTACATCACGTAACAACTTCATTTTCTCAGATTTAACATTATTGACTTAAAATTAAGTCATATTCTTATTTAATTTTTTTTCTTCTGATTTATTCTTTTTAAGAACACAAATTAATCCTTATTTTTAAGTATATAGGGCTCTCCATTATTTTTGGAGACAATTATCTCAAAAAGGATTTCTAACATCTTCTTTGTTGTTATAAAGAATCTTCTTCTTCATAGTTTCACCAACATGAAATAGGTTTCCTCAAGTATACTGTCCTCTCATCAAAATAGATCCATCTTTTAACTTATTTAAAATACATTTATTATTCTGATATTACACTTTATGATCTTCATCATTGAGTTGTGACACACTTATTAAATTTTGTTTCAACCTATCAAAAAATAATAAGGTCTTCAATTACAACCTGTCTAATCTAATGATTACTGAACTAATTCTTCTAATTTTGAGTAACCATCCATTAGAAAAAGAAATAAATGGTTTTTAGGACTTATTAACATAATTTAAGATCTTTAAATATTCTATAACATGAGATTATAATCCACTATGTAGAATTCATGGACGTTTCATTTTTGATATTTTATGTGTATCTTGAACAATGGAAGCCACCACTTTTACTTTAACTTATTTCTTATAAGACATTTGGTTAATATTATTTATACTCCAAAAGGTTGGTAATGTGAAAAAATAATATTTATCTTGGTGATCTGACTGGTCTCATATTTTATATGATTTTTCCAAATGTTGGAACTTGTTCCCAACCTTTAATTTAGAATTTCTAGATTGCTTTTGAAAATTTATCCTTTTAGTTGGATGAATCCCCCTAGAACTCTATCTCCAATAACTATTTAACTTATATTAATGTTGGTAGATAAAGAAAAATTTTATTTCAATGTTTCAAAATCCCCCATAGGGTGAAAAATATCTATAAAAAACATTCTTACCTTTGAACTATCCTAATGTTCTTATTTTTTCACTTTATTTTATTCCTTTTTGTAACCACTAGTTCTTGTTCTTTTTTGTAAAAAAAATTATGGTTAAATTTTAATACATTATTCTTCATACTGAAATTATTTATAATTTTTTGAATCACCTTTTGTAATAGATTTTACATTGAAATTAGTGTTCCTAGAATTTCCAAACTTTTGAGGAAAATCTTGTATTTTTATGAATCTTATTTTCTTTAATTGTGACTTTGAATCAGTATTTTTACCAATACCTCTATGGTATTTATCAACAATTTAAAGTAATATTTGTTTAATTAACTGAATCCCATTAATTTTTAATACATAATATTATTTAATAATCTAATTCTTGATATTTCTCCAACTTTATAAATATAATTATTAAAAATTTGAATGGAAATATCTAAATTACTTTCTTCCTATATTAATTTATATTTGAAAATATCATGATCCTTGTTAATTTCTTTAAAATTCACTTACATATAAAAAAACCCTACCTCTATTTATTAAGGTACTTATTGAACATGTTAAATGTAATTTTCATCCTCGATTCCTTTTCAACATCTAAATTATCATTTTTGATATATAATTCAAAATCCTTCTACAAAATTTGTTTTTTCCCTTCCAAGGTATAAATATTCAAGTAACAAATTTTAATTTCCCTTTTTAACATGAACTCTATCTCAGTATATTTCTTAAGATCATCACTTATACTCTAATATCTTGTAATTTTTTATTTATTTTAGTTTTAAAATAACATACTTTAACCATATTCATTGGATGACTCTATATTTTCATCATCCTCATATTTATCACAAACATCAATTCTATAAAATAAAATTTTCAACCTATATTTTTATAAAATAATAACTTTTCCAGCTATGAACCAAATCTGAGTAATCCCAAAACCAGGAAATTGAGCCCATCCAAGTCATATATAAATCATGTTCCCAATCATCCCAGGCTAGAAACCATTAGTAAGGAATTAAATAAGTCTCATGAGAGATCACTCACCCAATAAATACTATGAGATATGGAGATTACACCAAAATGTATGGAATGAATACTCCATTCATCAATGGTACATATGAAACTCATGGTAAATAAATAAAGAATAAAGCACAAAAATGTACAACCCTAATAAACTTTAGAGACCCCAAACTTGATGTACATAGACATTACATTACTTTTTCGGAATACTTAATACATAACAAAAACCAACACTCAAGGACCGTAATAGTTTAGTGTCTTTGGAAACTCGGAACATAATCTTCTAATCATGGTGAAAGATCGTCAACATCACCCATAAAGATCTGCCCCTTTTGTTTTCTTACCTAAAAAATTTCTTTATATCCTGGGGAAAAGAAAAAATATAAAGGGTGAGCTCAAATTCTTAGTAAGGGCAAGAATGTAGAAAATAAAAAAAACCATATACATTTGAACTTAAAAACATGAACATAATGCTTAAACATCAAAATCTTGAGCAATGAAATAAAACATGTCAGTACGTGAGGAATAGATCATAATGGAACATCAATCATGATAAAATAGCATGGGAATAAAACATGTAATTGTGGAAAACCATTAATAACTTTATATGATTTCTATAGTATCCAAGGCCTTTCTGCCAAGACCATCTTAGTGGACAAAGTCCCTTACTTAATCGAGTTCACTCCTCGTTCCAGACCTGTATCACTGAACCAGATTAACTTTCAATTCTATCCATGTCTATCTCATGAGATATAAATATTTACCCAATGCATTGGAGGGAGATATAGGTTCCACCCATCTCATAATGAAATTATTCTTACTTGTTCCACAAAATAAACATAAATCATTCATCATAACCTAAATAATAAAATGGGTTTCATAAAAATCGTTCCATCATAACGTAATACATATAAAATAAGTGGATATTATTACATCATAAAAAGAATCAAACCATGTAATTAATAGAGACATTATACATGAAACATAATGACACTGACTAATTTCATCTTTGATGGAAAATAGTTTTGACACAACACTTGAAATGAATTCTTGAGGAAAATATCCTGTCTTCTTCAAAATCAATTTATTTTCACAAAATGCCATAAAATTTTAATAGAAACAGATTTTATTGAAAATAATCATGAAATATTGTAGATTAAGATTCATGAAAATAAGGTGTTATGAAACCGTAAAAATAATTTCATGCCGTATAAGTTAAAAAAACATTCTCCTCGTACTTTTAACAGAAAAGTAAAAAAGTATCATGTATGGTAAACAAAAGAAAGATTCCTTCCATAACACAAAGAAAAATTTAAAGAGGGGTAAACAAGACTTTAAACATATATGGAAGAATATTAAACACTTTATTAAGAAAAATTTTATGGACATGGACGAAATATATACCCTTGTAAATACTTACGAATAAACAATTTTGGATAAAGACGAGATTGAAAAAGTTATCCCTTACCTTATGTACTATATGTTTTATATGTATACAAAACTCCTGTATAATGATTTAAATAATGTCATTGAAATATTACAGAATCATATTCATTGTTATGATATAATATATGGTTCACTTATGACTTTATATTACCCTTTCTTTTGTAAATTCAATGTTAACGCAGCATTTTGGGTAAAATCGTTTCATTTATCGTACATGTTTCGATTTGTTTTTCTTGATATTATTACTCATATCCTGATTTACATAATACTATAATGTAAAACATGAGTTATATATAATATATATTCAGTATATAAATATACATGATAGATCGATAAATGGAATGAAATACACCGTTCAGGGAGACGGTAGGCCGTACGTACGCATGAACACTGTTTTCGTTTCCTTACTGACTTGAATGGAATTAATTAAATGAAACATATATGTACATAAATCCAGTATTAATGATTATTTATTATATATATACTTTATAATCATACTTTAATGGTTAATCATGGAAAATGAATCTCATCGCATTCGTGGAGACGGTAGTCCGTACGTACGCACGAGCGATGATATCGTTCCCATAATTATTGAATAGAATTTGAGTGGATGATAAAACATATCAGAATCTATATGATGTTATAATAACCATATATAGTTATTATTTACACCATTATACCCATACAAGTAAGGTGGTGGTGGAACTAATTACACCACGGCGTGGAGACGGTATTCCGTACGTACGCACGCGCAGTGATTTCATTTTCTATAGGATGGATAGAAGGTGAAATGGGGTTGTTTTATATTTATAATACCATATAAGTATATTATTTATAATTATTGTATTAATTTACAATGAAACAACTAAATAATATTAAGTTGAAGAAGAAATAAACTTGAAAGAATCGGTAGAAGAGATTACCTCTTCTTCGACGCACCTTTTTTAAGCTCCCTCTTAAGGGACTAGAGCTGGTCTTTTGATAAGACTAGAACATCTAGAATGTTGATAGGGAATTGGAGAAGATAAATGGTCAGGGGTTGGATGAGCTTTAATTCTCAAGGTTTTGTGAAGAGGAGAGGGAGGAGGTGCCCTTTTATAAGGGAGGAGAGAGCCACCTTTGGAAACCTCAAAAATATTAATTTATAATAAATCAGACCCCACTTAAAAACATCCAAAAATGTCTCATATTAGAATATTAGATGATATAGGGTCGTAATATCTTCAACCAATAAAATTAAGGCATGTTTCAAATTTATTTTAAACCTTATCAACTTGATTTTTCCTTATTTAATTTATTTAATTTTATTTATGGTAATAAGATTCTAAATTTTAAATTGTTATAAATAATTACTTATGTGTTGTGAATTGTCAATAATTGGATAATTTATAACATTTTTGACAATATAAATTTTAATTTATAATTTTTAAATATTTTTGTGATATTTAAAAATTTTTATATTATGTAATTTTTATAAAATAACAATAGTGTCAATTTTGACACTATTCATTTATTTGAATTTAAATAAAATCCACATAGAAGATATGTTCGCACTAAAATATTTAATAGATTCATAAAATGTCATATTTATCTATAAAATTAGTGAAGAATATTAAATAGTTCATAAAATATTTATTTTAATATTTTTAAAACCATTTATTTGATATTTCAATCAATAAAATAATTTCAATATCACTATTGTGTCACCATTAATGATAATTATTTAATCCCTAAAAATTATAAATAAATTCACATGATGTAGATAATTTTATTATATTTCTGGAGACTATTAATGTTATATGTTTCATGAAGTTTATCACTAAATTAAAATAACTGTACTTATAAGATTTAAGAGAGTGACATGTTGTCACTTTCTTTGGTTTTAATAACAATTAAATTATTTTCATGGTCTAAAGTCCATAAAATGAATCTATTCCGACCCTTAGGTGATATGGGTATACGTTTAGTCATACAATATATTTTTTAGGTGTTAGGGTAATTTTATAATCTTATTTTTACTCTTAATTACACGATTTACCTTTAAGTGAATTAAAAAAAATTACTGTAGTTACTATTCATAATATCAAAAAAATAAAAGTAACCTATTAACATAATTTGGGCCCACTGAATTCAAATATGGAATCCATTTTTCAAAATTATAAACATATAAGTTGTAGTAACTAATTTTAAATTAATCCCGTTGTTAAGAAAATGAGGTTTAAAAGTTTAGACATTGCCAAAGATTGAAATGTTTTTACTTATGAATTGAGTGTAAAATTAATGCTAATGACTTAGATTATATTAAATGGTAAAAATATATTCTATTTATTATTTAAAACCATTCAATATTATAATTTAACCATATAAATTATCTCTATGAAAAAAGTTGTTTTTAATTAAAATTTAGCATATTTTTACAATTCATCAAAATAAGAAACTTATCAGAAAAATATAAAAAGTTTATCCAAAGTAAATTTTTATATCCTAATTCGCAATAAGAATTTTATTTTCTTCATATTGAACTTATAAACATGTCAAAAACTAAATTTAATGTGGGTGCACCCTCAAAAGGCGGCAAAACTGCATTTTTTGAGAAATACTTATTTTATCTGAAAAATTTATTTTGTTTTCATACCATGTTCTATAAAATGTGTAAGATGAATTATAATTTCATAAAACTAAAAATTTAGTTACTAATATTCATGATGTCTAGATAATAATAATATTATAACAATATATCGTTATTTAGTGAAACTCAGTATTGCATACAACACACACTATTGAGGAAGGTTTCTCTTGCGTGCAACACAAGCCAAAAATAGTGTTTGTGTATAATATAATATAATACAGTGTTGTGTATAGCACAAGATAATTTTGGTGTAGCGTACAACACAAGACATCAATGAAATTAAAAGAATATTTTTCATAAAATCTTTGGGTGTTACATTCTACCCCCCTTAAATTGAATTTCGCCCTCAAAATTCGTCGGTGTTATAAATGGATTACTACTTGAAAGTATCATTCATAGAAACCCACATTGTAAAAAGGAATATCAAAACTTAACTTTAGAAACTAAATTATGAAACGTAACGGTTACCCAAATTAACTAATCACTGGGTTTCCACATAGGAGAACATAGGTGAAAATATAGATGTGGAAGAGAAATATAACCATCAAGTTCTGATGGAGAGTGGTAGAGAACATGGCTATGAAAAATCCAACAATCACAAAGCCATAAATTTGAGATGATCTAAGGTACCATCTGATTCATCAGATATGAGGGTACTAGGACAACATTTTTGGTTTTCAAGATCATTTCCCTAAATTTGATGATTTTTTTTGCATAAGGATAAATACTTACCTAATTTTAGTGTAAAATCATTGTTGGTCATACCATGAACAATTTCCACTTCATCTCTATTTTAAGAAATGAAGTTGAATTTTTTATTCATGAAGTGTTAGAAGATCATGCTATAGAATGATAAGTCATCCCATCTGTTTCTATCATAAAAAGGTTAGCATAAGTTATTTAATAAGTCCATCTATGGTGAGATTAATCGTATATGGTTCTTAAAACAGACTTATACTTCATTTATCACATCTCTTAATAAAATAATACTAGTTTCTACTAACCAGGGACTTCATGTAGGCCTGTGGTAGGTGATAAAGGCCTGTCGCACTTCGGTTGTGGGATCGATTCTCGCAAACTTGTCCAACGCGACGGGTTGTCTCCTGTCCTGTAGGTTGTACCTTTTCTTAAACTACACTATTATAACATTCGAAAAAAATTATAACCATAAAGAATACTATCTGATGTTCAACTTAATAAATTCCAACCTTTAGGCTTATCAGAAGTACTTCTATCAAATCTCATAGTATATAGAAAAGGACTACTAGAAAGGTCATCTACCAAGCATGTGAATACCATCATTTATCCCCCATATATCATAAGATATATCTTGTTGATCACATTTTAAACATGTGCATACATTAATCATGTATTCTCTTGAAACACGTATAACCATATAATCTTTGTGAAAACATGAATGATCCAAGAATTTCTATATACTCAAACCATGATATCACTTTGTTCTTATATCAGTCATGAGATCATTAATATTATCAAACATTTCATTTTCTCCTTATCCCTTCATTATGCGCATATCATCTACTTTCCAAAAATATCTGAATAACCTTTCATGGTTACCAGAACCATTCATCATAAATTTTCAAAAAACATAAGTAAAAACAATAGTGTAATAATCCTTAAATGTTTCCTTATTCTAGAGTACCATGAAATTACTTATACAACATTACTCTTGATAAACAAGCAATCATTCCACTACCTACTTAAACCATTGAATAAGCTTCATAATTGTATTACTCAACACTTCTTTCAGCTCATATACCATTTTTAGTCTCTTCATCATCATCAACATAAATACTACCCATACGACCATGCTGATTCTCTTCATGAGATTTTCCCTTAGGGAATTGGTTTGCATAATTCCCGTACGTTCCACATTTAAAACATTTAACCGTTGTTGATGTCTTAGAAATACCATTATCCTTGTCCATGGTGTTAATTAAACCTTTCCTTTACAATTACTGGCTTTGTGTCCTTCTTGTACACACCCAAAGCATATTTTAGTTCCTTTGAAACATTATCCCTATTGATTCTTCCCACATGATTTACATGAGGGAAATTGAACTTTCTTTCCTCTATGATCATCATGAAGATCCATCTTTCTCTTTTTAGCTGAGTTGGGAAACTTACCAAAGTTGAGATTATTGATCATATTATGAGATTTCTAATTAGGAATAATAACAATATGTGGACTTCCAGATCCAATTTCATTTGGTTTCTCATGAAGAATATCATTCCATTATCCATCATATCTTCCATTATTATGAATCATCCTGTTTCCATCCAATTTCTAAAACCCAAAAAGAATAGTGTGAGAGGAAAAAATCATAATCATAGGGGAGTACCTTCAATATCTAACATATTATGTTAAATTCTAAGATCTTTACCGTAATTCTAGGACTATATAACCTATACTTATACTTAACCTTAGGGACATACCTAGACATACCTTAGAAATATCTATAGGGATCTCTCTAAAGTTTTCGCATCCTTGTTTCCAAAGGTTAACTAAACCTTTCCTCCGATACCAACTGTAGAGACCCCAAACATGACGTACATGGACATTACATTACTTTTGGGGAATACTTAATACATAAAAAAAACAACACTCAAGGACCGTAATAGTTTAGTGTCTTTGGAAACTCGGAACATAATATTCTAATCATGGTGAAAGATATTCAACATCACCCATAAAGATATTCCCCTTTTGTTTTCTTACCTAAAACATTTATTTATATCTTGGGGAAAATAAAACATATAAAGTGTGAGCTCAAATGCTCAGTAAGGGCATGCAAGGAGAAAATAAAACAAACCATATACATTTGAACTTAAAAACATGAACATAATGTTTAAACATCAAAATCTTGAGCAATGAAATAAACCATGGCAGTACGTAAGGCATAGATCATAATGGAACATAAATCATGATAAAATAGCATGTGAATAAAACATTTAATTGTGGAAAACAATTAATCACTTGATATGATTTCCATAGTAACCAAGGCATTGATGCCAAGACCATCTTAGTGGACAGAGTCCTTTACTGAATCGAGTTCACTCCTCATTCCAAACCTGTATCACTGAACCAGATTAACTTTCCATTCCATCCATGTCTATCTCATGAGATATAAATCTTTACCCAATTCATTGGAGGGAGATATAGGTCCCACCCATCTCATAATGAAATCATTCTTACTTGTGCCACAAAATAAACATAAATTATTCATCATAACCTAAAGAATAAAATGGGTTTCATAAACATCATCCCACCATAACATAATCCATATAAAACAAATGGATATCATTCCATCATAAAAATAATCAAACCATGAAAATAATAGATACATTATACTTGAATCATAATCACACTAAATAATTTCATCTTAGATGGAAAATAGTTTTGACAAAACACTTGAAATGAATTCTTGAGGAAAATATCCTTTCTTCTTCAAAATCATTTTCCTTTCAAAAAATGCCATTTAATTTTAAAAGAAAAGGATTTTATTGAAAATAATAATGGAATCTTGTAGTGTAATCTTCATTAAAATAAGGTGTTATCAAATTGTAAAAATACGTTCATGGGTATAAGTTTAAAAAACTTTCTCCTCGTACTTTTAACGGAAAAGTAAAAAAGTATCATGTATGGTAAACAAAAGAAATATTCCTTCCATAACACAAAGTAAATTTCAAAGAGAGGAAAAAATGACTTTAAAAATAAATGTAAGAATATTAAACACTTTATTAAAAAATATTTTATGGACATGGACGAAATATATACCCCAGTAAATACTTACGAATAAACAATCTCGGATAAAAACAAGATTGGAAAAGTTATCCCTTACCTTATGTCCAATATACTTCATATGTATCCGAACCTCTTGTATAATGATTTAAATAATATCATTGAATTATTATAGAATCATATTCATTGTTATGATATTATATATGGTTCACTTATGACTATATATTACCCGTTCTTTTGTAAATTCCATGTTAACGCAACGTTTTGGGTAAAATCGTTTCATTTATCATACGTGTTTCAATTTTTTGTTCTTGATATTATTACTCATATCCTGATTTACTTAATTCCAGAATGTAAAGAATTATTTATATATAATATATATTCAGTATATAAATATCTATGATAGATCTATAAATGGAATGAAATACACCGTTCATGGAGACGGTAGGTCGTACGTACGCATGAACGCTGTTTTCTTTTCCTTATTGAATTGAATGGAATTATTTAAATGAAACAAATATGTCCATAAATCCAGTATTAATGATTATTTATTATATATATACTTTATAATCATACTTTAATGATTAATCATGAAAAATGAATCTCATCGCGTTCGTGGAGACGATAGTCCGTACGTACGCACGAGCGATGATATCATTCCCATAATTATTGAATAGTATTGGAATGGATGATATATTATCTCAGAATCATTATGATGTTATAATAACCATATATAGTTATTATTTACACCATTATACCCATCCAAGTATGGTGGTGGTGGAAAAACTAATTACACCAAGACGTGGAGACGATGTTCCATACGTACACACGCGCGGTGATTTCATTTTCCGTATGATGGATAGAAGGTGAAATGGGGTTGTTTAATATTTATAATATCATATAATTATATTATTTATACTTATTGTATTAATTTACAATGAATAAACTAAATAAGAGGACGTTGAAGAAGAAAGAAACTTGAAAGAATCGGTAGAAGAGATTAACTCTTCTTCGACACACCTCCTTTAAGATTTCTCTTAAGGGACTAGATTTGGTATTTTCAGAATACAAAAACCTCTATAATGTTTCTAAGAAAGTTTAGAAGAGAAATGGGAAGGGGTTGGCCAAGATGGAAGGCTCAAGTTGTTGTGAAAAGGAGAGGGAGGAGGTTCCCTTTTATAAGGGAGGAGAGGGGCACCATTGGAAACCTCAAAAATATTAATTTCTAATAAATAAAAACCCACTTAAAAACCTCCAAAAATGACTCATATTAGAATATTAGATGATATAAGGTTGTAATATAATCAAACAATAAAATTTATACTTGTTGTAAATTTATTTTAAACCTTATCAACTTGATTTATCCTTATTTAATCTATTTAATTTTATTTGTGGTAAAATGATTCTAATTTTAAATGGTTATAAATTGTTACTTATGTGTTTTGAATTGTCCATAATTGGATAATTTATGATATTGTTGACTATATAAATTTTAATTTATAATTTTTAAATATTTTTGTGATTTTTAAAAAAATTAATATTTTGTTATTTTTATAAAATAACAATAGTGTCAATTTTGACACTATTCATTTAATTGAATTTAAATAAAATCCACACAAAATATTTGTTCGAAATAAAATATTTAATAGATTCATAACATGTCATATTTATCTATAAAATTCATTGATAATATTAAATAGTTCATACAATATTTATTTTAATATTTTTAAAACCATTTTTTTGATATTTCAATCAATAAAATAATTTCAACATCACTATTGTGTCACCTTTAATGACAATTATTTAATCCCTAAAAATTATAAAAAAAAATCACATGATGTAGATAATTTTATTATATTTCTGGAGACTATTCATTTTTGAAGTTTCATGAATTTTATCACTAAATTAAAATTATTATACTTATAAGATTTAAGAGAGTGACATGTTTTTTACTTTCTTTGGTTTTAATAATAATTAAATTATCTTCATTTTAAAAAGTCCATAAAATTAATCTATTCCGACCCTTAGGTTATATGGGTCGACTTTTATTCATCCAATAGAATTTTTTCAGGTTTTAGGGAAATTTTATAGTCTTATTTTTACCCTTAATTACCCGATTTATCTTTAACTACAGTAAATAAAAATTAGCATAGTTAATATTCATAATATCAAAAAAATAAAAGTAACATGTTAACATAATTTGGACCCACTGAATTAAAATATTGAATCCATTTTTTAAATTCAAAACACAGAAGTTTTAGTAATTAATTTAAATTTAATCCCATTGGTAAGAAAATGAGTTTTAAAAGTTAAAACATTGCCAAAGATTGAAATGTTTTTACTTATGAATTCAGTGTAAAATTAATTATAATGACTTAAACTATATTAAATGGTAAAAATATATTCTATTTATACTTTAAAACCATTAAATATTATAGTTTAATCATATAAATTATCTCGATGAAAAAATTTGTTTTTAATTAAAATGTAGCGTATTTTAACTATTCATCAAAATAAGAAACTTATCAGAAAAATATCAAAAATTTATCCAAAGTAAATTTTTATATCCTGATTCAAAATAAGAATTTGTTTTCATCATATTGAACTTATAAACATGTCAAAAACTAAATTTAATGTGGGTGCGCCATCAAAAGGAGGCAAAACCACATTTTTCGAGAAATACTTATTTAACCCGAAAACATTTATTTTGTTCTCATAACTTGTTAAATAAAATGTGTAAGATGAATTATAATGTCATAAAATTAAAAATGTTGTTACTACTATTCATAACGGATAGTTCATAACAATATTATAACAATATTTCACTGTTTAGTGAAACTCAGTATTGCGTACAACACACGCTGTTGAGGAAGGTTGCTCTTGCGTGCAACACAAGCCAAGAATAGTGTTTGAATATAATATAAGCTAATACAGTGTTGCATATAACAAAATATAATTTTGGTGTAGTGTACAACACAAGACATCAATGAAATTAAAAGAATATTTTTCATAAAATCTCAGGGGTGTTACATACACTCAAAATAAATATATAACAGTAGAATAAAAAAGATAATATCTTGAAAATAAGAGGCCGAAAAGGATGGTACATCCACTATAGAGAGGAAAACCCCCCGAATATACATAAAATGATCTCAATTTTAGCTTTTGGTCACCATCCATACATAAAAACAACTTTCTCTTAAAGTGATAAGGGAACATAACCATACTTTTCAAAATATCATAGGTCGACTGATGTCAAGTGGAATAGGTTGGATGTGAGTATAAAACAACTTAGTAGGTAAGAGCCATATATTCCTTGAATTTACATTACCAAAATAACCCATACATTCTAGTTTGATAATAGACTGGTCAAAGTTCCGTTTTTATCATTTTCCAAAACAAACTTTGAGTATTCCTTTAAACTGGTCTTTAAAGATCAAATCATATATTTAATAATCATCTAAAACTTTTTTTTAATTTAAAGATCACCTTTGGAAATCTATTTTTAAAATATATTTTATAACCATATAAGAATAAAATTTCCAAGAAACTAAATTCAAAAATCAACAAGATAAATAAATCAAAACCACAATGCAGCAATACTAATATACAATTGATCAAATTATAGAATAATAATGAAACGATAAGACATACCCTAAAAGAACATAAACAAAATAGTTAATTATACAAGAAATAATAATATATATGAAATCTTGGAATATTATTTAATGTCCCATGAGGAAAACCAAGACATACACAAGTTGGAACCATCTGTCATCTTATCGATGCATTACTAAATCTATAACGAATAAGTATCTCTAATTTAGCCTCATTTGTGACACTCCCCCTCTACCTTCAATGCCATAAAGGATCTAGAACATATAATCGGGACTATATTATAGATGCCTGTCAATCCCTCAATAAGACTCATATTATCCCTTGATGATACTAATAATATGTGGGGAAACCCTTGCATATAGCATATTAATACAGAATAAACACAATAAAACATATATTATCAACCCAATCCTTACACCCATCCATGTGAAAATCCTCTTTAGAAGTATAAACCATATAAAAACATAACTAAAAGAGATGGGATTCCAATTAATGTTCATACTTATTATGAAAAATTAATCTAAAGTACCAACTAGTCCTTAAAAATTTTAAATGGTACTAATTTCCTAATAAAAAATTACTTCTTTAATGACATTAAAGAGACCCGAGTTCAAACCCTAGGGGCTGGAAAACATGATTATACGGGCTCCTTCTTGGCATCCAAGAGACCAAAGTTCAAAACCGGGTGGAGGCGAATTTCTGGTTTACTGGAGTAGTACTGTAGCAGCACTGTAGCAGTTACTGTTCTGTACTATGGAAGCAGGAACATTCACCTGATTTGGGCCTTCGGGCCACCAATTTGGGCCTACGGGTCTCCAAGGTCTTCAGGTCATCAAAGGCCTTCGGGCCATAGGGCCTTCAGGTCACATGGACCATGGAGCAGCCTAGTTCACATAGAACAGGACCCAGAAGAGGATTAGAGCAACATGAGTTGCAGCCACCAGAAGTTGAGCTAACCAGATTGGAAGAATGAAAGGGTATGACAGTTGCCATCCGGACCAGGCACTGTGAAAATTTGTATGGGGCAATGATAGTTGATCAGTAATGCAAGGTGGGGAGCTAGGTGATCAATGGTGCAGAAAGATGGGGAGGGGCAGTTCAAGTGGGCTGGGCCTACGATTCATGTATTGGGCATGGTATGCCTCTAGGCCTTCGGGTCATGTATTGCGGGTTTGTCGGGCCTTGTGCCTTGGGCCTACGGGTCTTGTACGGGTTCCCCTTCAACCCTTAAAAGGGGGATTATCTATAATAAAATAAAAAAAATAAGGCCTTCGAGCCATTCAGGTAAGAGAGACAAGAAAATAATGGAATACTAAGGGATAAACTTTGATGAAACCATCCAAAAGAAAAGGATAAAACTTAAAAATTGTGATAGAACAGAGGGAGGAGGTGGCTTGGAACCCCTTTCACATGCGTCAACTGAATTTGAATGTAGGAGGTTTCTTATAAGTTTTAATTTATTATGGATATCATAGGAATTTACCCTTTTTTAAACAATTAGAAAGGTTATAAAATTTGGTCACACTATTTTCTAAATCATGCACCAATCGTGTGCTCCTCATAGGATATATGTAGATAGCTACATAGTTTGACACTTAGTTTGAGAAAACATATTCCAATTATAACAAAAATTATGGTAAAATAGAAGACCCCCTCATGATTGTTGCATGGATCCTCCTAACTTTGAAAAAGATATGCAATACTAAACCCCCCATAAGGTTCATCCACATGGTTTCTACTAGAAGAGCCATGTTTTCCCACAAACCATAGATTACCCATGAAGACTAAACTTTGTATATAAAAAATGAACTAGAACCCCTCATATTTAAGGGTTCCCTTGTTGTTTATATTAAATGATGCGGTGAATACCATGTGCGAGTAGGAATCCATGTAAAGGTCATATGTTTAGTTTTCATAACTATATGTTAATTGTGAAAAGATCATGAGACAGAAAAAATTTCAAGTAAATTAAACTCTTAAGCCTAAAAATAAAGAGTAATATCAAAGATCAAATAGTGAATAATATAAATGTAAAAAAATCAATTTTTGTGTGTGACATTCCCCTTCAAAGAATATTTTGATGCTTCATTCTTCTAGGAATAACTTGGATTATCATCCTCATGATAACTAATATTCATCTTTTTCTATACTTGTATAGTTAGAAAAATATATAAAACACTCTGGCATCTAAAATACCTAAAAGAGAATTTACCCTCAAATTTTACTATTCCTCTTTAGAAACTTCTTTATATGAGTTACATGAGTTTATCGAAAAACACATTAAATTATTAATCCAAATATGAACTCCTAACTTAATTTTATCTTATTATTATTAATCTTCCCTTTATTTAAATATTTGAAGGATATTTACTTATAGTCTTTGGTATTCTTTTTGAATTTACTTTACTTGTTCATTTCATATAAAATTATTATTCTATTTAAAAATTATAATGAAATTTTACTTAGATCTCTATATTTGAGTGTCAAAACCTTTTGGTTAAACCTATCCAAGATGATACAAAATATCTTCTAAACAATTGTACAATTATCTAACTTCTCATAAAATCCTCCAACTATGGTTAAATTTTCATTTACTCTTATGAATAACCCTTTAATATTACATAATCAATTATATTTAGATATTTATATCTTAATATTAAAACGTTTTTCCTTTATTTCTTAATTTATCCATTGAATTCATACATGATTTCTATTTTTTATCAGATATTCTATTTTCAATCTTCATACCTCTTACCTTGGGAAATTTCTTCTATGATATAGAAAATAGTATGGAATTTAGTTCATGAACATCATTCTACAAACTATTTATATATAGTTCTTTCATAGCAGTACCTTCAGTAAGAGAAAAAGAACATTGTGAGTAGCCTCCAAAACAATCATAATAATATATAAAATATATGAAAACATTCAGCCTTTCAATATGTAGCAGTTATTCTTATTAAGAGTGGGAATACTATAGTTTCTCATTATAATTCTAGGTTTCCATAATTGTAATAAAAATTCAGATTCCAATTATTTAATAACAAATATATACATTATTAAAATAATTCAAAAACCACTAAGCTATAAACATTTCAAAGTAGGAAATTATAAAATAGTTAATCTTTAAAGGAGATCCATATTCTATAATACTAATTGTTGTGGTCCCAGGTATGGTATGTTCTCTGAGAGGGAAGGGTGAATTAGTGAACATTAATATGTTATTTTCTCTTTTATAATTAATTATGAAATAAATCTATATCATTTGTTGAATTTAGATATCTCACTACTTTACTCACACACATTGATGAAAGAAACAAACAAAGGTCACTCCATGTATAAGGTCCACTAATCAAAACAAGTAGCTAATCTATGGATTGATCTAGAATTACCTGAGACCATACAATCCACTAGAGTCACCATTATAGATACCAATTATTAGGTTACATCCTTTAATCCAGATATATGATAATAACAATTCTTTCTCTCAACAAGTCTTCTAATAAAGTATACTTCTATTTTTACTTTTGAGGTATAAATTATCTTTCTTCCTATAATGAATCTCTCCTAAAAAAATTATTGTGTTTCAAAACTTATTCTATGTTAATAATAGGTGTGAATGTCTCCTTCGTCACCACATAACATTACTATGATGATAAAACACAAACCAATATGTTCATTCTATCTCTATTCATCTACTTTCACATCTTCAATTATTCTTCTTCTTATTCAATGCATACCAAAATGTACACACTCTTATAATATCTATCCCTCTAGAATAATTGAATCTATTATTATCTAATTCTCTAATATAATTATTCTATATAATACAACACACATTAGTTATACAAAACTTTATGAACACAAAAACATTTTCAATTTATCTTATGCATAATGATAATCTTACTGTTTTAATTTTAATTTAAGATTCAAATTCCAAAACCAATTTAATTTAATTAATTATTTAACTTATATACTTATTAAAATTTCATTATTATTATATTTCACTATTTGGGTCTATCTTTATGGAATCTAAAATAAAAAACAATGTACCTATATACAATATGGATTGCAAGATTAGTTATCCTAGAGCCAAAACACTATTCGCAGGGAAACAATATTCTATGAAATGTGAATTATCTTTCTATAATATAATGAATCAAAAAATAATTTGTGATATTTATATAAATTGAGAATAACACTTACATCACCTAATATAATTTTCTTGAGAATATTTATTATGAAAATATTAGATATTTCATTATTCTCATAACTCAAATTTTTCAATAAGTGTTGGACTCTTATGTTTTTTAGGAAAATTATTATATATAAAAAAGTGTTCCTCATCATAAAACTATGTATATACATTCATTTTATGATTTTATATATATAAAACTATTTTTATAATAATTTTTATGTGTAACATTTTCACGACTTTTCCAATTTCTAGCTAACTTAAAAGAATTAAGCTCAGATAGACAAAGTATTCATCCTAGATTTAGAATATTCTAAAATCCCAAGGAAATATTATGAAATTTAAAAAGTATTATGAAATATTAAAAGAGTCTTATAATATAATAAGTTTTTTTTTAATTTTTAAATGTCTTACGTGTCTTTGAAAATGTCTTACATGGCTCAGAAAAAGTCTTACACTCTCAGATAAGTCTTTAAAATCAGACAGAGTCCTAAAAAGTTCTCAAAAGTATTATGGAATTCATTTGAATTATTAAGTAACCATTATAGGTCTTAAAAAACTATCATGAATTTTTCATTTTAATCCTAAATTATAAAGTATTACAAAATTTCCATAAAAAGTTATAAAATATATTAGAAGTCTTACAAAATCTTTGAAAGTATTACAAAATGAGCTGTGAGATCCTTCATTTTTATAATTTTTAGTATGATCCCAATAAATGACTTATGGGTAAATGTGGAATCAAATCCTTGTCAAATTTCATCCTTAAATAGTAATTCTATAGATTTTAAATTTTTTCTTAAAACCTCCAAAAATATTTAAACGGAATCTAAACCACATCAAAATGACTCAAACAACATTCACCTCACATAATAAAATATCTATATTATTTAAAATATTATTTATGTACATTTTGATCCCATGGTTATTGAAGAGGTGAATATTGTAGAGAATCAGATTTGATTACTGCATTATTTTTTATTTTCAATACATAAATCATGATCATTCTAAGGTGTTTTATGATGATTTACTTGAGTCCCTGTTCTTTATGATAGTTTTGAATGATTTTAGGATCATGGAAGAATTTTAAAGGTTAAATATATTTAATGGAATTTATATGTGAGATCAAAATGTCATAGTGGTTTTTGAAAATAGGCATAGAGATTGTCTAGGAAGGTAAAATGGAAAGCTACATTACACACTTTCATTTTTCAAGGGGTATTTTTCTAAAAATTAAACATGTGTAAAATGGCTAGTTTATCTATTTTGTGGTGAATCCGTGATGTTTGTTTTGTGTCAAAGTTGATTTTTTGAGGTGTTTATTATGTAAAGAATAAAATGGATGATTTTTATTAGAGTATTTACATGAGGTGCTACATTTTATATTGGATGCTGTAGTTTTTGAAATCAATCCACATGTGAAATGACTAGAAGGGAACATGCCAAAGTGTCATGCATTTTTAAAGGGATGATAATAAGAATTTTGAAATAAAATTAATTATTTTTTTTATAATAAGTTTTTTTTACATCGTAAATCATTTTTTTGTAGGATATTAATTTTTGATTTTAGGAGTTTGATCATATGAATTTTATATTGTATATTTTTCTTCATATGAATTTGATGAAGGGAAGGTCACATGACTTGTTCATATGAATTTAATGAAGGGTTGTTGACGCAGGCCTATCGTAGGGCATGCCAAAACAATTTTTATATTTCCTAAGTGTAGTCTAGTGATTAACCCTATGATGTCTCCCGAAGAGGAGTGTACAAAAATTATGTTTGTCACTTGAATTTAATAAAGAAGAAAAGGTTGTTTTTGAAATTAGTTAGGTTTGAAAAATAAATCAAGAAAAAAAAAGAAAAGTCAAAAACTAATGGATGAAGAGAGTGATGGGGTCAGGGTAGGATTCACTTTTTCAATTTCATCATAGTAATAAAGATCATATTCTCTCTCTTCCTTTCGAATAACAAATGAATAACTCCTCGATCGAGTTATTAATTACCCTTGGTTTAAGAAACAAATGAGACTCACTCCTATGTGCATGAAATTTCTTAAACAATACCTAATATACTAAGTAAATTCCCGATCATGAAATGTTACTCCTTAGAACTCTAGAAAAAGTTTAATAGTTTCACACACGTGCCAACGATCTCTAGACACTCACCACCTAACATAATCTGCTCGATCGAGAAAAATTGCACTAGGCGGAGAGAGATTAAAGGTCTTTAACCAAAGATATTAACAATGAATAAACCAAAATCAAAACACGATCGTATTAAGATAATTGGGAAATAGTGATAATATAAGTCATTCAAAAGAAAAAAAGAGGATTTTAAATTTAAGCTCAAAACTCCGACATTACAAAAGTGAAACTCCCCCTTCCCCGATCACTCGAAGGTTTTACCCCTCCATGTGAAGGGTGATAGAGTTGAAAGGGGAATAAGAAGACATTACAAAACTATGAAAAAGAAAAGAAAGAAAAGAAGAAGCTAAAAATTTCTCCTTCTTGGTGTCCCGGAGGAAATGGGGTGGAGAATGGGATGATTTGAGAGGGTGGAGCTCTCCTCCTTTTATAGCCAGAATTTTCCCCCGAATGTTGACGTGTTTTTTCCCCATTAAATGACATATTCACACATTGATCACTTCTTCAATGCTGTTCATAATTACCTTGGTCGTGCCCCATAAATATATCAGCGGATTTGGACATGTATTTCGAGAGTTATGGCCATTTTACTCTGAGAATTTATTCTGCCCAGTCAGACTCTCCAAAACGCAATCCTCCGGATTAGGGTGATTTAATGACCCTATAAACGGCCAATTCACGCGGACCTTCCTTCATAAAAGATTCTCCAGAACTCTTTGTGCGTCCACCCACCGAATATCACAACATTTGGACCCCCATGGATGATTTATGGATCCCACACCAAAACTAGGCAGAACTGAAAACAGTTTTCTTTCTCCCACTTGTGAGCTTCCTTTGAGCTTCCATATGGACAATTCAGATTTTAGTCCAAAAATAGTAAATAAATCCCTAGATGTTTAGAATCTGGAAAAGAAAATTTTTTCTATTTGGATCAGTTTAGGTAATGTTATGGTCAAACTACAGAAATAATTTAAAACTGTTAAAAATCCAAAATGGCCAATTTTTACTATTCAGCTCAAAATAACACAATTATCATAAAAATGAAACAATTCATCTTAGAAGAACAATTTTGTGGGTTTAAAAAATGATATTCAATATAAATTAATTGATAATATTTTCCCTATCAATTCCCCCACAGTTAGCACCTGGATTCCTGGACAAGTAAAAATCAAATCAAATCAAATCCAAAACACATATCAATGAAATCTATCAAATCAATTCCACGAAAAAAAAGATATCATGGCTCATCAAAAATAGTTATTTCAAGTTATCCATTTAATATTTTTATATATTTCCACTTCATTTCTTATCCCATGCACACAAAACACCTACCTCACATTAATTTTCTCTCATCTCACAATTGTAAATGCTGAACAAGGCTTTTCTCATCCAAAATCACACAAGAGTCACCATAGGCTTGATAAATTCCTACGTCTCCACCCGATGTGATTCAAGGACATGTGTTTCTCATGAGGACTTTTCAGGGTTATTCTGTGTCTTCCGTTTGGTAAAATTTTGATGTTAAAAATTCTAAGGCCGAAAAAGGGGGGCATGGCTCTTTTTGAAGAAAAATTGCAAGATTTTAATTTTTACTCAAGTATGGTCTCCTTCACTTCCCCTTTGTAGAAAATAGGATCCATCAACATTCAATCAGCTCAGTAGAAAAAATTTCAATCCTTTCAAACATTATTTTTCTTGAAAGCTCTATATAGGAACAAGTTTATTTTTTTTACATTGGAAGCTCCAGAAAGGCACAACTTCTCTTATCATAAAAGCTCCAGAAAAGGCACAGCTTTCAACAGAATAATTTTTCATCATCACATACATCTCTTACACAATTTATTTTCCACCCAAAGTATAACAAAATGAGGTAGTACACCACAAGACATCTTCCCCCACACTTAAGTTCAACTAGATCATGCAATTTCACTTCAAGAGCAGGTAGGATAGGAAACATTGGCTTGTAATGTGGCTAACCTAACAGGAAATTCATGGCTAATATGGGCTACAATGAAGGATAAATGTAAGGGTGGGCCATAATAAAAAGTATTATTTTGAAAAGTGGGCTTCAAACCAAATAAATGCCTCAATCATTTAAAATACACGTACCCCAATCCCTCAAGTTTTGAAAGAAATAAATCAAATTCTGGTTTAACCAAGCATGGTCTGGTTCTCTCAAGAATTTAGGTGAATGAAAAGAATATGACAAAAATAGTTCAAAATCCTCACAAGAAAGTGATTTCAAAGATATAGACAGTGAAATATGGCATGGGATTCAAAAATCAGTGTACTTTTCACGAATTTCCAAAAGATTTGAACTTGAAACAAAAGTAATTTCAGCATTCATTTATGCTCGGTTTCATGAAATAGATTGGTTAAATAATTGAAATGGGTTTCAAAAATGGTATTGATAATCATTTCAGCTCAAAAGCTTCATAAACACACCAAAAATAAAAAAAATAAACACACAAAAATTTGAAAACACACAAATTTTTTATTTTTTTTTGAAAACAAACATCAAATTAAAATCCTATACTACAAAGGTTCCATCCCCCACACTTAAGTGATGCACTGTCCTCAATGCATTCATGTGGATTTAACATGTAAGCTAATTTCTGATTTAATCACAACAACAAGAAAGTGTGAAGGATAGGTACAACCTGATTTATTTGCAGTGCAACATTGAGTTAAGCTCCGATGTGTTGCACTCTGGAAACCTAAAAAAACATAAGATATTTATTGAAAGAAATAAAAGTGGAAATATGATGAGAATAGAAGGATAGAACTTGGTTTAATCCCCCAAGTGGGCCCTGGGTTTTGACTGCCTCCAGAGGGGCAGTTCTAATCAGTTATCCCCAATCTGAGGGTGGGTGAAGTTTCTTTCACATGAACCAAAAAAAACTTTTCTTTCCAGGATGAACTTCTTCGTTTTTCTTGAGGACTCCATCGATAAAATGTACCAAGTCCACCCTCATTGTAATAAGATACAACATGCATGGTGGGGTTAGGACAATGAATGAGTCCTCCTCTTTCTTGGGTTCCACATGAACAATATCTTCTTTATTCACCAGTGGTTGCTGAAGGTATGATACATATGGGGAAAAATAAAAGGGAATGTCAGATTTTAATTCTATTTGAAAAAATTTAAAGCATGAAAAATCAATATCAAATTCATCCCTTTCAATGTAAGTAGATTGAGTCTCATTTTCCTCTAGAAAATACACTTTGATCTTCTCTTGTACTCCCTCCATTAAATGTTCAATAGGTTTGGAGAGATCTAGATGTTCCTCCATGGATGAATATCCTTTTTCATCGTCTTCCTCCATGGAAATACATGTGTTGGCTGAATCTGAAAAATTAAAATAAGGGGAGGTAATACTCAATTTAGTTTCAACAAAATAAAAATATAATGAGTTTATGAAAAGATTGACTCCCTGATATTGTTTGGACTCAATTTCTTCTTTAATGGGAGGTGCTTCTTAGAGTTGAATTTACCTAGATAGAGGTAGGCAGTCAGAATCCTCTATCTTCTCTTCAAATTACACTACTTGGTTGGTTTATTCCTTCAATGTTGTTGAATAATCTACATTATGAGGAATATTTGGCTCAAGAAGTTCCTCACACTCATTCTAGAAGTTATCCAGATCTTTTTGATCTTCCATATGTATTTCAATATTTAAATCTTCTTTATCACTCTCCTCCAACATTGATTGAGATGGGCTCAATGGATATTCTTTTAATTTCATTAAGGCCTCCATGGGTTCTTCAACTTGAAGGATTTGTGGGGTTACTTCTTCCATCAATTTTCGGAGTTCTGGTTCTTGTGTTGGCTCCAATTGTGGATCTTGGGATGCATGTACTTGTTCCACAATCCACTGTATTGAGGTCTCTAGGTTTTTAACTGTTTGACTAATTCTTTAAAATTGGGATTCAATATCCTTGCGAACTTATTCTTCTTGGTGTTGTACATTGATTATTTCTTGATAAAATTCCAGAAAATACTCATGAAGTTCAATTAATTCTCTTTCCAAACGCTCGAACACTGGGTATTCGAGGTTCTCTTTAAGGTTTTCAATGAGATCCTTGAATTCATTGCCTGTTATGATTTGGATTCGAGCTCCTCGAATTTGTTTAGACAAGAAAGAAACTTTATACTCTATAGACCAAGGTGATTCAATAATTTGTTCTTGAACTGGTGGGTAATTATTCCACAAATTAAAGAAATAATCACTTGAAAACAACATGGAAAAAGATTTTTTTTAAATTGAAAAATTCAAATATTCACAATTAGTTTGTGGAACTACCTCCCCGAAAACGGTGCCAAGTTTGATGCATGCCTGTCGTAGGGCGTGGAAAAACAATTTTTAAATTTCCTAAGTGTAGCCTATTGATTAATCCTAGGATGTCTCCCGAAGAGGAGTGCACAACAATTATGTTTGTCACTTGAATTTAAGAAAGAAGAAAAGGTTTTTTTTGAAATTGTTTAGGTTGAAAAATAAAGCAAGCAAGAACAAGAAAAGTCGAACACTAATGGATGAAGAGAGTGATGGGGTTAGGGTAGGATTCACTTTTTTAATGTTATCATAGTAATAAAGATAATATTCTCTCTCTTCCTTTCGAATAACAAATGAAGAACTCCTCGATCGAGTTATTAATCACCCTTGGTTTAAGAAACAAATGAGACACACTCCTATGTGTGTGAAAGTTCTTAAACAATCCCTAAACAACTAATGAAATTACCAATCAGGAATTTTTGATCCTTATAACTCTAGAAAAAGTTTAATAGTTTCACACACGTGCCAATGATCGCTAGACACTCACCACCTAACACAAACTGCTCGATCGAGACAAATTGCACTAGGTGGAGGGAGATTAAAGGTCTTTAACCAAAGATATTAACAATTAATACACAAAAATTAAAACACAATCTCATTAAGATAATTGGGAAACAGGGATAATATAAGTCATTCAAAAGAAAAAAAGAGGATTTTAAATTTAAGCTCAAAACTCCGACATTACAAAAGTGAAACTCCCCCTTCCCCGATAACTCAAAGGTTTTACCCCGCCATGTGAAGGGTAATTGAGTTGAAATGGGAATAATAAGACATTACAAGACTATGAAAAATAAAATAAATAAAAGATGAATC
Source organism: Viscum album (assembly GCA_963277665.1). Classification (NCBI taxonomy): domain Eukaryota; kingdom Viridiplantae; phylum Streptophyta; class Magnoliopsida; order Santalales; family Viscaceae; genus Viscum; species Viscum album. Next base: position 1,895,703,144 of record OY728153.1, read on the forward strand.
TAAAAAGTTCTTCTTGGTGTCCTGGAGGGAATGGGGTGGAGAATGTGATGATTTGAGAGGGTGGAGCTCTCCTACTTTTATAGCCAGAATGTTTCCCTCGAATGTTAACACGTTGTATCCCCATTAAATGACATATTCACACGTTAATACCTTTTTCAATATTGTTCATAATTACCATGTATGTATCCCCTAAAAATCTCAGAGGATTCAGAAATGTATTCCAAGAGTTATGGCCGTTTTACTCTGAGCATTTATTCTGTCCAGTCAGACTCTCCAAAACGCAATCCTCCGGATTAGGGTGATTTAATGACCCCATAAACGGCCAATTCACGCGGAACTTCCTTCATAAAAGATGCTCCAAAACTCTTTTCACATCCACCCACCGAAAATAAAAACATTTGGGCCCACAATGGATGAGTTATGGATCCCACACCAAAACTAGGCATAACTGCCAACAAATTTCTTTCTCCCACTTGTGAGCTTCCTTTGAGCTTTCATATGGCCGATTCAGCTTTTAGTCCAAAAATAGTAAATAAAGCTGTGGATGCTTAGAATCTTGAAAAGAAATAATTTTTCTATTTTGATCAATGTAGATAATGTTATGGACAAACTACAGAAATAATTTAAAACTATTAAAAATCCAAAATGGCCAATTTTTACTATTCAGCTCAAAATAACTCCATTATCATAAAAATGAAACAATTAATCTTAGAGGAACACTTTTGTGGGTTTAAAACAATGATATTAAATATAAATTAATTGAAAATATTTGGTCTATCAGTTTTTTATATGAATTCCATATTTTTTCAATATTGAAAATCAATTGATTCTAGGTGTTATGATTTTAAATACAAAAAATATGTCACGATATCTTTTTTCCATGATTCCGATAGAAATAAAAAGAAATCGTTGATTTTTGATATAAATTTTCTTGTGTGAATATGAAGGAGGAATAAAAATTGTGATCCATGCTCCATGAGGATAAATACATGACCGAAATTATGTTATACATAAATAAATACATATGATTGTTTAATTAATGTGAATTATCACAGATAAAAAAGGGGGATATTGCATTTTTTTAAATAATGAGATATATAATATCTTTTCTTACTTGAATGAATGATGTTTTTGCATGCACTTATAGGCAATTAAGAAGGAGGAGAAACATTAATTCCATATATGATATTTATTGTGTTTCAAAAATTCAAACACTAAAAATATGGATTCTTTAAAATACTGATATATAAGGAAATTTGAATTAATGTATTCACATGGTATTGAGTATATATAAAATAGGGTGATAAGAAAAGTGAAGTGTGCTAAGAAGTTTTAGTGAATATCCTATATAGAAATCATGATACTTATTTTGTATTGTTAAGAGAGAGAAGTATAAATAACAATAATAACCTAATCTTTCTTGCAGATATATGAGAGTTTGATGGATAAGAAGTTCAGACTTACGATAGTGAAAGTTCAGAATAATAAGGAAACAAAGAAATGACAACAAGTTTAAAGTCTAAATCCCTAGAAGAATTTTTTTTATTGAAATAAATTCTATTTTTTTTTATTTTTGGGATGTAGATATGACATCAGAAGACTACAATGTATTTAATGTTCATGGTTATCCCCTTCTTGGTATAATCCATAATATTTTTTCTCGTAGAAAATTTGATATAGGGTGTTTCTAGATCATGCTAAGGATTATCTACTCTTACTAAGTAGTGAACCTTTTAAATCATGTCATGCATTGTCTGTGTGTATATTGGTGAGTTGGAATAGTGAACTAAATTATTATAATCATTAACAAAGGTTATTTAAAAAGATAAAATGTAAATGTTTTCGAATCACTAGTTTACCTCATCTCAATGATTTTTCTGATCATAAGGGTGACTATTCACTTGGTATCAAGAAAATATGCCCTTAGTTTGAATCACTACTATTTAGAGGCTGATGTGAATATGTTTCTTTTCAGTTCAAGATTCAGTCACTAAATTTTGTGCCTTGAATTATGGATAATAATAATTCAAAGAATAACAAGTGTATTGCCATGTTTTATGGGAATAATTATCACATTTGTAAGGATCAAATGTTTCCCTATCTTTTATCATTCAGTATGGATATTTTAGAGGATGAAAATGATGGATTTACTCTTCCCACTAAAGGTTTTTACTTAGTAGAAAATGATAGAATGAATCTTTAGAATGATTGTAATGCTCAAAATAATATACTATATTACTTATCTAGTAAGAAGTTTGTAAAGGTAAAAGGGATAAATATAGTTAAATTATTATTGGAAAAAATGAAAATATTTATGATGGGAACACTAATGTGCAATGAGAAAAGATGAATGTTTAGAGATTAAAATATTAATATCTGAATATGAAGGATGATGGAACTATTGGTGAATTTCTAATGAGTGCTAATAAAACAGTGATCACTTTAAAATATTTAGTGAGAAGTTAGAATATTCAAATATGGTTAGAAAGATTATTTATATCTATCAAGATAGGAATGATGCTAATATATCTTTACTTAATGAAAGAGACACTATCAAACATAGAATTGATGATATTTATGATATTTTCATATCATATGAGATGTGGAAGAAATATTATATCATAAAAAAGGTAAAAACTAAAAGATAAATTTGTTTTAAATCCCAAAAGAATGATAAAATAAAGAAGAATAATACAAGTGATGAAATTGGTGGTTATGGCTTAGAAGATGAATCTAGTGATGAAGAAGATTAAATATATATAATACCTACAAATAATAAGGATAAAATTTCAAAAAATAATTACAAAGGGTTTGATATTAAGTTCTCAAAATATAAAGAGAAAAAAATAATATCTATGTGTGAAAGAATTTATGAGAGTAATGGTGTAGAGGACGATGATACATTTGGTGATGTTGATGAGAAGATGATTATTGATAAGTTAAATGATGGAAATTTAATTATTAGTGAAGTTATAAATTCTAGAATGGAATAAGAAGAAACTATTATAGAGTTCATATTAATATGGTCATTGAAAGAACATCTGTAAAAAATTATAATTCTTAAAAAGGAGAATAAGAATCTAAAAAATGATGATAAAATTACAAAAAACAAGGAATGTAAACATGTTAAAAAAATATCATTTACATATATAAATTTATTTTCCAAATAATCTTCTTGATGATGGGATGACATTAGAGATATAAAAGGAATATGAAATTGAATATAAATAGAAGGAACATTAGAATATTCTTCTGTAATTTGTGTTTTCTAAAAAATAAATCAATAATATAAGATTTAATTTCTAGAACTCTACTAAAGAAGTTGGAGAAAGTTCGAAGAAATTTTATACTGAAGAATAATAGATAAAATATATATTAATAACTAAAAGGATTGTATAAATATGATGAATAAGGATAAAGTAATTTAGACCATGGTTTTGGCCAAATCAAATAAATCACAAAAATTTGAAATGTCTAGGAACCAGACATTGGACTCAAAATATTTTATAAAAGGTTGTTTTAAAGAGTTTGAGAAGAATTATAAGTTTCAAAATAATATTTCAGTAGTAAAAAATAGTTTTTTTTCATAAAAAATCTATTATTGTTGGTCAAAAGAAGGAATAAAGTCAAGGGTCCTATTATAGAAATCAAACTGCACACGTATGAAAGTATGCGTTTTATGAATACTGTTGGCACTACTGAGTCTTTGGTCATAATGAAAGAATGTGTGTGTTTAATAAAAAACAAACCTTTAAATTCAATATGCTCTATAGGTAGAACATGAGGGTGTGTTTTCCCACTCAAAGAAAATAAATCCATAAAACTAGAAAAATCTAAATTAATAGGTGAAAATAGATTCCATCATTTAGAAGAAACCTTCTAAAGATTTTTTAATCAAGTTCACCTTAGTAAAGGTTGATTAAACATTCTACAATCCAGATTTAGGAGAATCATAATTAATCAAAAACCCTTAGAAAATGAATCAAACTAAAATTAAAAAAGCTATTATTTTAGGATTTGAACATAGAGCTTTAGAAGAAGAAAGACCATAGATATTGGATAGTGGATAGTCTTCACAAATGAAATGAGACTTAAAGACATTAAATAATGGTGAATATTACTAATTAGGTTCAACTACTATTGGTTAGGATGGGTCACTAATGATAAAAGAAGCTGGTTAAACTTTAATTTGTAAATAAAAACTGGAATCAAAGATTAAATTATTTTTTATTCGGTTGAAATACAACCTGTTAAGTGTTTATCAACTATATGATAAAGGTATTGTGGTTATTCTTAGGAAAAATTGTTTTTGATGAAAAGGATTGAATCTGGAAGGATAATTCAAATAGTATAATGAATAATGAGAAAATTATTTCAAGTAGTAGATTCTCAAAATTCTTATGACTTGAGTGTGAAAGAATAAAATGGACTATGACACAAAAGAATTGGCCAAATTTTCAATGGAATATTGATATACCCAATATGTGCATACTATTTTGGTTTATTTTACCAAGTAAATAACCATTACGTTACTAATATTTATTTAGTTATGGTTTAAATGATTTATTTTAGTATATATGGTTGATTTCTAGGATTTCACAGTCACATGAACACTTTCAGAAGTTTATGGAGAGAAATAGTCAACTACATTATGTGTAATTAATAAGAACACATTGTGTACATTTGGATGATTCATGAACTAACCAGATGAAGTTAACACATAATTTTCCTACCTTGACATGTATAATGTGTAAACTATGGATATAACGAGTATTTATCACCTACTAATTATCAATTTTTTGAAATTCAATGGGTAGTGTGATAGATCTCTTACCAATGGAGAAATCATAAAAAATAAAAATGAAAAATTACATGAAATGTTCCTTTTATACATTCCCTGAAATTTATATTTATATAAAATAGATTTTAGGCCCCTGAGTTCGAGTTTATTGTTCTAGGGGTGATGCTACCACTCTATCAACTTGTTCCTCCCCCAAAGTCAATATGTGTTTTACTTTGCCTTTTTTTTTCATTTATTTTTATCATTCTACAGAAAATTCATCTTGAATTCTTATGTAGGGTTGAAATTTTGACCAAATCTTGCACTATTACCATGTTTATGAGAGGGTAAGATTTATGTTTTTGGGTTTTAATGAGACTGTGGGTGTGTTATAATTGAAATTTTGTTGGGTTTCAAATTATTTTGATTTCTATTTCAAAATTAATTTTTCACTTTTATTCTAAATTAACTACTTATGTTTTATTTGGAAAAGAATAAAAAAATATATGTGAAAACCAAAGGCATTGTTGTGTTCAAATATACGACCATTAGGTGATCCCATTGCCAAAATTTTTGGGGGTTTGTTAGAAACACAATTTCTCATGATTTATCATCGAACCAAGGGATTGTTTTCTAAAATGAACAATTATTTGTTATTATACCAATAAAAAGTTGAAATATTGAATCCCCATGTTAAGATAATTTTAATAATAATTTGAAATTATAAAGAATTATTGATATAATGAAACTTAGTTGAACTTGAAACCTTGAATCATTTTTATTTTTTGTTATATTCTTCTTTGTTTCTCTCATTCTTCTTCTTTTCATTTATTTTCAGAAACATTTCACTCCTTTTCACTCAATTTCAAATAATATGCATAATCAGTGGAAACTCATTAACTCATGTTCTATAGATCCCATTCTTTATGGGATTGATCCTAACATCTACTTGCCACATAATTAGTTTCATTAGGGAAAAATTAATTTAGCATCCCATATGATAGGCATAACCAAATTATAGCACCAGTAGTAGAGACTGAGTGACAGTATGAGTCTTGAGTAAACTCGGTTTATTTAAGTATTTTTAATTTTCCTTTTTCTTTACTTTTTATTGAGTAACTCCTTTTCACGTCTAAATGGATATTTACTCTAATAGAGGTTGGTATGCCTCTTATAGAGTGGATTTTTAATCGAAATTATCTATCAATGCGGTTATTATATCCAATAAAGTACTATCCATACATATATTATGGGTTCCAAAATGAGAAATATCTCTGTACAATCTTCAACTGACTATATGTACTTGATTTTACTCCCAAATTTAATTTACATTAAAAATTATTATTAATTATAGAAACTTTCACCGAGTTCTAGGTTGACCAAACCAAAGGGTTTTTAAGAATTGGAGTATTTGTGGAATTTTTTTTGAGTTAATAGATAACATGTTATATCTAGTTAAAGGTTATGAGTCAACTTACTTGGTATCAATTATAGAAGCATGTAATGATGCAGACCTTAAGAATTTAGAACTTTTTTTTTGAAAAATATTTTTCATGTAAGGAATTTGAAAATTGGAAAACATTATTCAATGATTATACTAGAACTCAATATATATTTAATTCATATAACATAGCTAAGAATTTACCTTCTCTAAGGGTATTTTGGGCTCATTTTTAGGTATTCAGTATTGTAGACTGGGATCCCAAGGAGGCAGAGAAGATGAAAATACTGAATGACATTCAAGTAAACCTCCAACGTATTTTATACATGGAGTAGGGATACTATAAACTAACTCCTAACCGCCTAGAGGAATAAAATAATTTATTATATGAGGATGATGTCAATCATATGTGGTCGTTCATGGCTAAGAATCCATATACACTTTCAGATTGTAGTTTGGTTTCTTTCCCTTGGGTCTAGCTAAAAACCATAAACTAAGTCACTTTTTGGGTGAAAAAATAGGCACTCTATTTTTATATTTTTATAGTTTTCTATTTTAATAACCACATGAGCTATATTTTCACTCTACACGACATGTACCTCTTCTTATCCTATCAGTTTCCTTTTCTATTTTTTATTTTATTACACCTAAATTTTTTATTAATATACATTATGTGTACATAGTACACATGAATTTGTGAGTATATATGTGTATTATGTGTAATAGTTAATATAGTTAAATGCAGATTAAGTGACTAAATATGAATAAATCCTATACTTATGGATTTACGAATTTATGGTATCTAATATATCTCTAGTTTGAATACCACCATAACACCCATCTGTAAACGATTCATTTCATTATTCTATTTTTTTATTAAATAATGTGTGTTATTTTTATATATATTAAAATAAAACATTAATCAACATAAAACCAATGATGGTTTTGGACTATATGGTAGGTTCCTGATCTGGGGTCCAAAAAACAAGGTTTAATTCTTTGTAGCTAACTAAATTATATCCTTTTTCTATAGAGTAAAATTACATGTTTTTATGTCTAAATTAGTATTGTATGTGTGATATTTTTACAAAATTAAAAATAATAAAAGAATAAATTTTCAACCAAATATGGGGTTGGGGTGGTGGGAATTATCTCTACCCATAGTCCAAAGGACCTGAGTTCTTGTCCTTCCAATGTCCCCAAATTCATCCATTTTGAAAAAAATTAATATATTGTGTGTTGTTCATTTAGTTGTGTTTTATTCTTTAATTAATAAAAAACCAAAAGGATGATAACACATTAGTGGTTTAAAATTTTCACTAGTGGTTGAGAGAAATTAATGGGAGTGATCTATTATCAGTTCAAACTTCACTCCAAGCACTTGGGTGATGGTTGTTCCTCATCTTTTCATTTTTTTAAATCATATGTCGGGTACCACCATTAGCACTTTGTGTAATTTCATATATCCATATAATTCTATATAAAAATAATTAATAATAATAATAAATATATACACTAATAATATTTTTTTAGTTATTATATAATAATAATAATTATATTAAGAATGGATAATATAAATTAAAATTTTTATGGTGTGTTGAAATGTATATAAGTTATGTAATTAAGATTTAATAGCAAACCCCCTTCAATCAGACAATACTCCTTCCCCTCCCCTTCATCTTCTTGTAGTTTCCTGAGGAAGACACCACATGGACACTATCAATCTTCCATTCTATAGAATATTGTTTCTAAAATATGTTCCATTTAGTTAATTTATTTAGGTAAGGGCTTATATGAACCTTATATCATTGTTTATATCACTTTTATGGTTTTTCTGAAATTTAGATGATTCATAACTAAAATACAACAGTACATAAGCACAAATAAAGAACACATGATGTGTGTAATTGTAAATGGGTAGATAGGGTATCTCTATAAATTTGAAAAGACACATGATGTGTGCATTCAATAGATGGTTTACATGTCTATACCTCTACCCTAGAAAACACATGCGTTGTCCAAAACACAACGTGGATTAGGTATCCATTTGATCAGACATGGAATTTTAATTTGGGGAATTCCATGTACCTTTTCAATACACTTATATGAATATCCATGGGTTGTTTATAGATCACCCGAGTTACTTCCTAGCTTTCACTACATGCCATTTACTCTGGAACAACATGTTTTGTACACTTCAAATTATTATTTTTTTCAATTTTATTTTATTTTATTTTATATTTTAATTTTTTATTATTCTCATGGATAATGAGGATAAAAAGTCATCAAAATATATGTACACAATATCCCCATCTACAAATGAGTTACCCACCACATTGTGAGTTTAAATAGATCATGTGGTAGAGGATCCCAAAGTGATTTTTCAACCCTCTCATCCGTAGGCACTAGTAGTTTTTCATCCTTTGATGGAATAATAAGATCATCCATCCACATCACTATGAGGAGAACCATATAGTCAAGCCAAATAAGAAACACCTCCACATCTTCTATCTTCTGTGGCATCAAATCCCTATACTTTACATACTAGGTGACCACCTTGCTTAGAACCCCATGTTTGGACACCTTACCCCACTTGTGACTTGTTTATACGAGAGGAGCACAACTTGTGATCAAATACAAAAATTTTCTTAGAATACGATTTAGTTAAGAAATTGTTTTCTTGACATTAACATATGATAGTATCTTATACTCTTAGAATAGATGGAGGATCTCTTTGTAAACACACACACACACATCTAATAAATATTTTCCAATTAATAACTTGTACATATATAGATCTATTTTTGTATTTTGTTACAATTTTTGAATTTGATGCACTAATGTATTAGGATATATAGAGTTATATTATGACACCGATCACATTATTATTAAGAGGAGAATCATTTTCCCTCACTTTGAGTGATTGGATGAGGGTGAAACTTTTACCCCTTCCCTCACCACCCCTGTTTCCACCATAACTTATCCCAATAAAAAATATAATTTTTTCATTGTGGTAGATTGATAGAACTTATATATTTTATGATTTCACTTCATAGAAGAATACCCTCATTATTTCACCTCCCCTTTGCCTTATCTATCACTGATTTAGTTTTATCACATTCCCATATCATAAAAATGATGAAGTTATATATGGGGGTGATATAGTGCTAATAAAGTATATCTTTTGGCATGAATAACCAGACCATACCTAGTTTTACACCTCATACATCCATTACTTGTTTATAGGACATGAAGTAAACTTGATGGAAGGATTCTACAACACTTTATTGGCACAAAACTTTGGCATTTTTGATCCCTCTTCTCCACATGATCTCATAGTCACCCTTAGAAAATTAATTTTCTCATGTTCATTCACATAGGGATGGTCTAAAATTCAAGGTATACCTATTCCATCACGAATAAGTGTTCCACACTTACTTTAGGGGTTATACCTAGGGATGTTATATATATGATGCCCCCAATATATCCACATATAGTATCACTGCCACCTCCATCCATTACCTATTAACCTTTGCCTTCCTCATCTACCAAACCATCATCCACCTTTGAAACTTACCCATATACCACCACAACAACCCACACCACTTGTACCCTTAGCTGATCACCAGGTCACCTCATAACTAGAAACATTGAATCACGAATTTGATTTAATAGTAGAGTAACTAACACACCTTCAGGATGGTATTGGGATTAAAACTTAGAATCAAAGTTTTTCATTCCACGCCATACAACTTCTTGACCATACTCACAACCATCCATGATCTAGACTATTAACAACACTCCCACTATTGAGGGATGCGTTGTTAATTTGGACATGGGTGAGGTAGTGTACACTGAACATATATATGGAATCACATAAAACCTGAAAAAACTTGTGAATACCCAAGTTCTAGTTCACTTTGATCACACTATTACCATAAAACCCCCAGTTTTATACACCGTTTCCCACAAGTCCCTATAGTAAGTAGTTTTCACATTACTCTACTTTCTAAACACACACACACACACAAATATATATATATATATATATATATATATTATTTTGGTGTTTCAATGTGATTCTTAATGTATATCCAGATTTATTTTCCTTTGAATTGAAAGCCACATATTTTCCAATGCATTTTGAATTGTTTTTATAAAATTCTTGAGGGAATATTATACACAAAATCATACACATATTGAGACTTCTGCTACCTTGGGGTGTGTTATTTTTTTGCATAAATGTTTTTATATATTTTTAATTACATTATTTACTCACTTCTATAGTATGAACTGGTCCCATATTCTATTACATATCGTTTCTTCTACTTGATGTTATACCTAGGGGACCATGTACAATATTAAGTGTGTAGAAGGGTATATCGACACCAAACTAGTCATTTGAACTTTGACTAATCTAGTAGAAATCATAAATTAGAAGAACTATTTTTGAAATATGGAAGTTTTTTTATTAATTATGTTTATAAATAATGAAGTCATAGATGCAAATTTTTAGAGTTTCATGATTATTTCAATCTGAAAGTATTTTAAAATGACATCCAATATAATTATGATTTTTTATTTTAATTCTTTAAAATTTTCATTTACTAGACTAATTATTTTATTCATTCCATGACTTGATTATCTGATATTTGTTTCCCCATTATGATAGGTATTCAGAATCATTTGAATTATTATTTATTTTACCCTCTTTATTAAGAGATTCTCAATATATGTTTGACTAATAGAACATGTAATCTTTTATTATCAAAATAAGATGATTGAATAAATTTATTGATATATTTTTGTCTCATTTTAGCTTAATACATATCCCTACATTTAATATTTTGTGAAACCCCTATAAACCATGAAGTTCCTTGATAGGAATACATATTAGAATCATAATTATCTATCCAAACCTAATTATTTAGTATTATTACATGATTATTTGTTTTGAATTTTAAAGAGTGAGTTTGGTGATTCATGGTACCATAAAGTGATATTATTATAGAATAAGTGTTGGGGAATTTTGTATTTTTTATTTTAGGATAGTTTTCAAGAACCATTATTTGTTGGAATTATGTGGTTTTTCTAATAATTTATAAAAAATGGAAAAATCATTCATTATATAAAAATTTTGGTTTTTAAACCATGGTAAAAAAGAGAAGGAAGTGTTCATTTATTATTATTTTGAAGGAAGCTGAATGAGAGTATTTTTTAAATAGTTTTTGTGATAATTCTGCTTCATATATAAATAATTAAACCTCCATTTTGAATCGTATTAGTTTAATTTTCTCCTAATTACCCACCAACCTTTAGATTTAGTTTTTTAGACAGTTAAATCAAAATGTTCATGAATTTTGTTTTTTAGTTTCAAATTATTATATTACTTGCAAGCCAATAGATAGAGTATATATACTATATATTGAGTTTAATTTTATTATATGATATTGAGTGATGAGTGATTTTTTTGTTAATATATATCATATATGGAATGAGTATATATAAGAAACTAAATAATGTGAATAAAAGAGGAAACATTTATTGAATTGGATATATATACGAGACCTGATTATAAATATTTGAATTAGATAAGTTGTGTGATTTTGAAATTATTAGTTATGATTTTATATTTATAAGTATAATTAATTGAATGATTTACTTATCATAGTATGAATTATTTTTCATTTTATGTTGATATTATTCTTGATGGAAAACAAATGACTAAGTGCGGTGGAGTTGGATGTGTGCAATTTGTGCATACTTTTTTGTGTACTTTATTTTATAAAAGAGACAATTTATTCTAGATATATGTTTATTTGGGGTATAAATGCTTCATTTAAATATATATTGATTATTTTAATGATATCATAGTCACAAGCACACTTTAGGAAGTTTTTTGAGAAAAATAGGAAACTATAAGGTGTGTAATCAATTAACTCACACCATATGCTTTTGGATGATACATGACCTGACAAGCTATAATACATGCTAGTGTTCCCTAAAATTATTGGTATTCCATTTAAAATATGGATACAATGTTTATAATTCACTTACTAACAATCAAAAAATGGAAATTCAATGGGTGATGTGGAAAACCAACTATCGGCAGAGAAACCCACCAAAATAAAATTGTCCAAAGTATACTACATGTAATTTTAATACACATCATGTATATATTTTTCCTACAAAATAGAACTTTGACCAAAAAGTTATAACTTGGTGTTCCATGGTGAGGTGCTTACACTCCTTCAAATTGATCATACCATAAATTTATTAAGGGTTTTATATTGTTTTTATTTTCATTTTTCTTTCCTTTCTATTATTATTAATAAAATTCCTCTTTTATCAATGTGTAGAGTTATTTTTTATCTAAAAAATTCCACAATTCCTATGGGAATGAGAGGTTAAGAGTTATGTTTTGGGGTTTTAATGAGATTATAGGTGTTTTTTAATTTAAATCCCAGTGAATTTCCAATTTTTATGATTACTATTTTAAAATTATTTATTTTGACATTAATTCTAAATTAACCAATAATGTCATATCTGGGAAAAAATCACACAATTAGGGAAAACCAAAGGAATTTAAGTTGGTTTTCCCATGACCATTGGGTGATCCAATTGCCAAAATATTTCAAGGTTTTGGTGAAATCATATTTTCAAGTGAATAATCACTAGTCCAGGAGATTTATTTATAAAATACATAGTTATTTTTTATCAGAAAATGTGAAAATAGAAAAAATTTATCCTCATGATGTGATAGTTTCAATAATAATTATGAATTATGAGGAATGATTTTTTTTAAAAATTAGTTGAAATTTAACCACAGAAACATTTTTGTTTTTTAGTTCATTCCAATATCTTCTTCTTCTTCTAATTATTATTCTACTTTCTTCTATTTTTAGACTTAATTTTCATTCTTTTTTACTCTATATTTAATCATCTTAAAAATTGGTAAAAAATATATGACTATTGTTCTACTACTCCTATTCACTATTGGATCAACCATGACTTCCACTAGACATGTAGTTAGTTGGTTTAGGGAAAAGCTTATTTATCATGACTTGTTATGGGAATTAAAAAATATATGTAAGCTTAAAAAATATAGAGTGTAAGTGATGTTTCTAATATTAATAGAGGATGGGATTGGATATAATACAGTTTTTTGAAGGTTAATATTACTAATTCTTCATATAATAAGGATAAAATTCATATATCACAACCCCTGTAGCTTATTCATTCCAACATCTATTAAACCATGAGGAAGCAATCAAAAAATAGAGATAATTTTTTTATTTTCTTATTAATAACTTAACACACATTTCTTACATAACGTTCATGAAATGTATATAAAAGTTACTTAATTTTATCAATTGTTTTAGGAGAATTAGAGAAATAGAGTGTGGCCACTCTTGAATAACATTTGAATAAATAATGGTACTGAGTACACTAATGAATGTTTTAAAGATTTTATTTAGAATCATGGAATTTTCCATGAAATCACTAAACTATATAAACCACAATATAATGGTTTAGTTTAAAAAATGAATGTAATTTTAATGGATGTCAGTAAAAAAATATTGACAAAGCATGATACTTATTTGTACTTTTGGAGATAGTAAATTAAAGAATCAGTTAATATTCAAAATTATTCCTTATATAGAAAGAATTTAAAAATTTCCCTATATTAGATGTATTATAAGAGTAATACATGTTTGATGTGCTTTTGGGAATTTGGAAGTCCCAAAATTATAAAATACAAAGGTTAAAATTGGGGGAAGTTTTATAGTAGAGGTGTTGATGTTATTTTTTTGGGATATCCTCTTAATAGAAGAGGACACCGATTCTGCAGCAAGGATATACCAGGATAATTTATTCTACTAATATTAAAATTTTATTACTTTCTGATAAATTGTATTCACATGAAAAAGTAACAAAAGTGTTGAATATGAATTTGGGTTGATTAAAAAAAAATATGAATTTATAAAGAATGGTTAAAATTATGAAATGTTTCATATTAAAGATGACCATTTAACTAACTCAAGTGATGAAAATTTTACCCAATCATCTCCTAAAAGGTTGATAAGGTAGTTATTGGTCTAAGGAATTATTATAGATCAAGAAAAACATGTTTAACTAGGAGAAAATAGATGAAAACATCACATACATCATTGATTTCATAGGTTTAACCAAGGTATTTTAAAGAAGCGTTGGAACATCAAGAATTGATTAATTCCAGGAATAATGAGTTCAACCAAATAGAGAAGAATGATACCTGGGACCAGGTTCCCAATTTTATGATAATAATATCAATGTAATTAAATGGGTATTCTAAAACTAGTTGAACAAAAAATGGATAAGTGATTATAAATAAATAATGACTTGTGTGTAGGAGAAATTATTAGGCTAAAGAAGTATATTTTAATTATTCCTTTACACTAGTTTTAGGGATCGAAACCATAATAATATTTCTTTCTATTAATACCCAAATATAATAAAAAATTTTTCCAATAGATTAAAATTATTCATTGATAGTGAGATAGAAAATGAATTTTATATTAAGAAACCCTATTGTTTCTTGAAGAATATGAAATTTTAAAAAGTATTAGTGGAAGAAAACCTATATATTAAATATGATAAAGGAGTATCACTCATTTTTATTTTTTAGATATATGAAATCATATTTATTAGAAATTTTGAATTTTTCCATGAAGGAATTGATATTGAAATAAAAATCCATTATGAAATGTTTATGCTTGGGCATAAGACTTACTTCCTTAGCTTACAAATATCCCCATATTAAGATTTGATCTTTGTTTATCAAGAAGAGTATTTTGGAAAAATTCTTATAAGTTTTATCATGGATAATTAAAGACTATTTCTACATACATTTAAATAGAAACCAAGCTTTCTTAAGATGATAAAGGAAATAAAGTTCATCCTATAGAATTTTAGAAATTTAATGTAAGTATATTATACTGGAAATATTTAATGCCAAATAAAATTTATACTATCAAAATTTGTGTCATATATCAATTTTCTTGAAAAATGCCACATCTTATAGCTGAAAAAAGAATTCTTAGATGCTTAAAGGGAAAAACTAATTTTGGGTTGAAATATAAATACAAAAGAGAGTAAAAT
Source organism: Viscum album (assembly GCA_963277665.1). NCBI lineage: Eukaryota > Viridiplantae > Streptophyta > Magnoliopsida > Santalales > Viscaceae > Viscum > Viscum album. The sequence goes on from OY728153.1 coordinate 1,895,718,506, forward strand.
ATATCTTAGTATATAGATTAAAATTGGATTGGAATTATTGATGATAAAAAATAAAAAATATCGGGGAATGATATTTATTTATGGTAGGTGTGTTTATTGTCACAAAATGATGAATAATTCTATGACCATGAGAATTTTTCTGGTATAGTTTGTGGTTGTGAGTCTATCTCCCACTAAATTGTTTTGGATGAAATTTTTTCTAAAATATCTCAAGGTGAAAGTGAAGATTCCACAACTTTTGGGAGTTGATAATAACATTTCTATAAATTTATCAAATAATACTTTTCAATATTCAAGGTCTAGGCACATTGATATCAAATATCACTATATTTAAGAGATTTTGCAGAGAAATGAGCTAAAGATGGAATTTATTCCTATGTTATATAAAAATGTTTATGTGTTCAATAAACCATTGTTAAAAGATGAATTCAAAAGTATGATATTTGAAATGGGAGTTTGATATACTTTATTACAAGGATACGGTTTGGTGATTTCCCCCTCTTATCTCTTCCTTGGATATTTTTGTCAATGCGTGTGAAAATTTGGAAAAATAAATAAATATTTAAGTGTATTTTTTCTATGTTTTGGTTTTAAAAATGGATAATATATATAGGGGTAGTATCCATTGATATGAATTTTTCATTAGGGGATCATGTATTTTGAGAGATTTATTAGGGTTAATTTATGAATTAAACATTTATTAATGTGTAAAATGCTCTAATAGTTTATTGAAGTGAATTTTGGAATTTTTGTGTTATATATTATATAGGGAGATTTGATTTTGATGATGGTGATGATGAAGTATTAGTTGAAGGAGAAGTAATGCATTCTAAAATTAATTTTCAAGTGGTATCATCTCATAATATGTTAAAGATGTTTGAATATAAATAACTGTTTTATGAAGATGTGATTTTATTATTCAATTTTATTATTTTCAAAACCATTTTTTCTTATTTAAGATTATAATTATTGAATAATGATTAGTTTTTATGTTGTTTAAGTTGTAATGTGATTTATGTTCCATTGTTGACTATAAAATCCAAAGGGGAAGATTTTTGTGTCCATATTTTTTGAAAAAGTTAAGATTGTGGAAAACTTCATATGATTAGTGTGCTGTATTTGTTTGTCAAAAAATCAGTCGTATTTATTATCAGGTCTTTTCTGATGATTGACTTGATGTTTTTTTATTCCAATGTTTTGGAATTATTTGATGATCACAAAGGAATATTGAAGGCTAAATAGAGTTAATGGAAGTTGCTGGTGTGATGGCCCCCACCATAGTGGTTTATAAATCCTAGAATAATGCTTCTATTGAAATTAAAAACAATGAGATACTATAAAAACAAGTGTTTTGAAGGTGTTTTTGTCTAAAAATACATGCTTTATAAAATGAATATATTTTCTATGACATGGTGAATCCATGGTGACTGTTTTGTGTTGATGTAGATTTATTTGGGTTTTTCTTGATGAAAGTAGAAAATGAGAGACAGTTCCAAAAGGATCAATGAAATGATCTAGACACAATATTTTAGGCTATAGTTTTTGAAATAATTCCCTATGCAAATAATTATAATGGAATAGGCCAAAGTGCTATCCATTTTTGAAGGGATGATAATAACACATTAGACATTGTATTAATTTAACTTTCACAGTGTAACTATTTGGTGAATCATTAGAATTTTATTGGTAGTGAATAAATTTTTTATCATATTTATTTTATTCTATTATTTAAATATTATTTGACTTACCTTGTATGAATTTTATGAGGTGAATGATGTGTGACTTGTTTATATGAATGTAAAGATCAAATGTTCATATAACTTCTAAAGGTTCAAGATATTCAACATTAGTTGATTCTATGTTTGTTTTTTAAATTCAAAAAAAATATAAAGATACATTATATCATGATTCAGGGATAAAGAAGAATAAATTATTGATATATGATATAAAATCATGTGCTTGAATATGAATGAAGAAGAATAATCGAGTGCCTTGCTCTGTTAGGATAAATCCTTGATTGAAACTATTTCATGCATTATTATATTCAAATTAATCTTTAATTCATGTAAATAATCATTGATAAAATGTGTAAGAATACTATGTTTTGTGAAGGAGAGATTTGATAATTATTCTTGATTTAATGCACATGGTTTTCAGATGCAATTATAGATAGTTATAAAGGATGATATGTTTGAATTACAAATATGATATTTTGGGTATTTCAAATATTAAATAATTAAAAATATAGGTATTTTGAAATAAAAAAAATATAAATAGATTTGAATTAATGTTTTTACATTCTATCTAATGAATACGAAAAATAAAAAGGGTGAGAAGTAAGGTGAGGTGTGTTTAGAATTTTGAAAATAGATCTAATAAATAATGTACGAGACAATTTTTTTATTAATGAGAGAGAGAATACAAAGGAATAATAATAATTTGATCTTTCATTATACTATGAAGGATTTTGAACTATAATAATCACATACTTTTAATAATGAAATTTTATAAGAAAATCAAGGCAAAATAGTGAGGATGAGATTGTAGTCTAAAGTCATAGAAGGATTTTATTATTATTTCAAAAAATTTCTGAATTTATACTATGTGAGAATAACTCATGACATAAGTAGAATATAGTGTATTTCCAGTTAATTTTTATTCTATTATTTCTATAATCCAAAATATTATTTCTAGTGTATTTTGTTATCTGGAGTTTTTCTAGATTATTCCCAGGATTATCTACTCTTACTAAGTAGTGAATCTTCTAAATTATTATGTGACTTATATATATGTTCATGTGGGTGTGTTTTAATAATGAAGTTTATTAATATAACTGCAAATGAAGGTTCTTTAGAAAGATAAAACAAAAAATTATTCCAATCACAAATTCACCCCCTCTCTATGATTTTACTAATCACGAGCTTAAATCTTCATTATTGACAATAAAATAAAAAAAATAAAAATAAAACTGAAATATTTTCTAAATATTATTTCCTAAAAAATTAGAAGAACACTTGGGGTAACTTATTTAACATTATATCTAAGAAACTAGAAATTAGGCCTCAAAAATCACACCTATGATCAATATCTACTAAAACATTTCTTAGGATCAACAATTAAGAGTCACCAATGAATCATATATCTTTGGTTAAATGTATTGGATGTTATTAGGAATATATAGACCATTGAGAAGGGGTTTTAAGTTAGTGGTGATCCTTTATAATTCCCATTATCTAGAAATTAACCTCTAAAAATTGTTAATTATTTGATCTTCTCAACTTAAAAACTAAACCTCTCCCATATCCAAAGTTAATTAAATACTACAAGGAACCGAAGTTTTTTCAAGGTTTGGTGGAGTACCTATTTCTTATCATGTCAAATCCCATTGATAAATGAATATCTATTATATAATTAAAGTGAATACAAATGAGCCAACTCTTATCACATCCAAACTATATCCCAATAGGAAAATATTATTGGTTCCCACTTGTTACAAGATTTACATATTATTCAGAGCCAAAACAATATAAAAACATTGAAATATTGTCAATATAAACTCTTTATATAATGCCTCAATATATTTCATATCTATCCAGAAATCCTAAATATCATTCTTATTCCTCTCTATCCAAAAATCTTCTATTTGGTTCTACTCTTTCTGATACTCCTCCATCTGATTCTTCTCTATCCGATCAGCTCATTCAAAAATATAAAATATTACTCAAAACTTATTATTACTATCCTCTCAAAAATTTTCCTTCAAATTGGATATCTTAAATGATTATAAATATATATTCCTTAATAGCACATAAAAATGTGCATAAACCCTTTATATACTCATGATTCCTTTAAAATTTAAGGTAGAATCATGAAATCCAAATTTGAATTACCCACTCAACTCAAATTACATTTGAATAACTAAAATGACTCCAAACCAATTAGAGATAATAAAATTCATCATATTTTAAAATAATTCTAGTGTGATTTATTAATTTTGATAGAACAAATCACCGTCATTACAATTTTGGGAGAGTATAAACACGAAGACATCTACGTCTGATTTTTTTTCATAATAAATCCTCCATTTGGTAATTCTCTATCTGGTGATCTAGAAATTTAATTATCTAATGATTTTAATCTATTCCTATATTCTACACCTTGTATATTTTCAATATTAGGTTTCCTCCATCCAATGTAATTACAAATATTTTTTCTATTTGGTATTGTTTTGTCTAGGGATTCTTTGTTTATTTCTCCATCTGATGTATTCATGATCATTTTTCTAGAATACTCCTAATATTTACTATATCCAATTATCATATATCTAATGATATGAAATATCTCTATCTTTTAAGAAAAAATACCTCTATTTAGTTCTTCTTCCTCACAATCTTCTCCATCCAATCATATTTTTCCCCTAGACATTTTCTAGAGACTTTATTAAGTCTAGTGACTTCCTCTATTCAATCAAAATTTATTGAACCATAACTCCATGTATTCATATATAAAACTATGTTCATAATTTATCTATCTTAAAAGTCATGAAGAAATTCAGATATTTCATGAGAAATTTTAGTAATAATGATGGTAAAAACATTGAGGAGAAGAAATACATAAGTTGACATCAAAAAGAGTAACTCAATCTTCTATTGACAATGAAACATAAATTTCTCAATATTCATCAAACCAAAACCATTCTGAAAGAGAGGTTTCTTGGCACCACAATTATATATTTACAAATATTTTTTAAGGAACTCCATTCCTTAGTGACAATAAATTTTAGGTATATGAAATTTATAAACTCCCCCATTACAAATATTCACAAAACATTTTATATCACATTTTATGATAACTCCACCTTCCGATTCAAAAAATATAAAGCATATATTTAACTTCTTATCCTAAATTAAAAATATAATCCATATAAAAAATATGGGTTGAATCAAGAACTTTATTGATTTAGCGGTGGAGGTTAAACATAAAATTTTAACCTCAATTCCTAAAATCATTCCCATGGAAATACTTTAGTGAAGACATATTCCATTTGATATTTCATTAAAATATCCTCAAAGAATAAATCTCCACAAGTGACTTATTCCTTGATGAAATGATATTTAATATCAATATTCTTAGATGTATAATATAATAATGGATTTGTAGATAGATCGATTTCACTTTGATTTTGAAAAATATTCTTTAATGGTTTTCAACCATTACTCATAAATCTTGTAGCTTAAATTTCATTCAAATAATTTCGCTACATAACTCTGTAGTGGAAACATATTCCACTTACATTGTAATACATGTTACATAACTTTGTTTTTTTACTAATCTATCTCACACAACTTTTTCCCTAGAAGAAAATTCATACTGATATTTATTTTCAATCATTAACATATCTATCCCTCACATCATCAGTGAAACCAAATAAGTTTAACTTATTACTCTGTCTATATAGAATAATATAATTTTATTTTCCTTTAAAATAATTGAGGATTATTTTCGTTTCTAATGTGTATGGTTCCTTCAAATCACTATGATATCTTTTACAAAAGGTTACAAAAATACAATTCCCATTTCTATATAGTAAGATATGTGAAACTTCCGATCAAATTATGGAATTCCTTATAATTTTCCCTTTGGATAGAATCATCTTTAATCATATTGTTACCAAGAAAAACTTGTGTAGAAACTTCCTTTGAAACTTCAATGCCAAAATTTTATAATAACTCCTTGGAATACTTTTATTATGAGAGGAATATGTATCTTCCTTTATATTGAAATTATAATCCCAAAAAAAATCAACCTCTGAGCATTGATATCTCAATGTTACACTTTTTCAATTTGAAAAATTATTTAAAATATTTATCACTATCATAAATATAAATTATATCTTCAATGTAAAAAATAATACGAGGGTACATGTTATCATATCTTTCATATATAATTTTCTATGAAATTTACTTTTATAATATTTCAATTAGTTTAGGAAACTATAAGGTTTTTAATACCTGACATGGGGGGAATATTTAAATCCATACATGGATTTGTTTAGTTTACAAACAATGGTTTCATGATTAATATGTATTAACCCTTTCAGTTTCCCAATATAAACTTCTAATTCAATTTCTCCATTAAATAATAATTACTTAATTCCCATCAGAATGAAATTTTAATTTAGATGGACAGAAATATACAAAAACATTCTAGAAGTTTCAATTATTGCAACAAGGGAAAAGTTTTTTCAAAATAAATACCTTTTACTTCTGAAGAATATTTATAGATAAGAAAATAATTATTCCTCAAAATTCCCCACAATTTGTTGTTTTTTTGAACACCCATTTTGTTACTGTAATAATATTTTATTTTAGTCAAGGAATATGATGCATGCTGTCATTTTTCTTAATTTGATACAATTATTCATTCATCAAAATTAACCATTATTTATGTTCAATTAATTTTGGAACAAATTGTGGATACACCTTTGATATACATGAAAAATGATTTTGAAATTTTATTTTCCATCTACTATGAACTAGAACATATTGATTCCTGATGATATTATCAGGTTTAACTTGTTTATTAAATTCTAAAATTTTCCCATACCATACTTTCCTTATTAACAGAATGATCCAAATGAACCTTTACCTGAGTAGGGTTGTAATCATGTTCCTTCTCATAATTTCTCTAGTAGTCATAATTCTATCTTTTTTACACCATCCTCATCATTTTCAACTAATTTCAATTTGGGGGAATGGGTTTTAATGGATTTTACATTAATGTAAACAACTATGTTTTGTAGTCATTTATTTCTTCACTTTTATATTCTTCAATTAGATGGATATCACAAAAAACTACTTCTTATTATTTTCCATAAAACCTTACTAAATCCAATTTTTTATCTTCTTTAATAAAGGACACCCAAAACCTTAAATTATTTCATGGTAGTAATTTTCTTATAAAAAACCTCATAGAGATTCATTTTTCATTAGAATTATATCAAACATAAATTTAGAATATGTAGAACTATACTCAACTTTGTTGAGAAGTATGTGGATAATTATATTGGTGTATAATTATATGTTTCCTCAAATAGGAAATAAAATACTTACTTGTTTAATCATTTCAATTTATATTCTCAACTAAAATATATACACACCCATATGCTTCTATACTTACCTTTCGAAGTTTTTAAAGAACTCTACATCCTCTAATCTATATTCCATAAAGATTGTACTAGTCATCTGAGTGAATTCATCAATAAAAGTAATATTTTAAAAGTAAATCTTCCTTTATTATTTTATTATCCTCATACATAGGTAGTAAGTTTTAATCTCAAGAGGTATGGTGGACTGTATTTTAACTTTCTTATGACTTCCACTAAATATCCTTCCTATTTTGAAATTTGTGAAAAATAAAACAAATTTGATATTTAGTTATGGTAGGTCTCTTTTTTATACCTTCCATTTAAATTGTTCTCACAAGTTCCTAGTAAATATGGCCATGTATTTGGGGGCACATCTTGGTTATATCCTAAGAACTCAATTAGAAAGAAATAATGGGATCTCTAATTTAGAATAAATTACTATTGGTTCTTTCTAACTTAGTAATAATTTTTAAATATTTAAAAAATCACATGATACAAAAATATTTTCTAAAGGAAACTTTATAAGCATCATTACAAAGTTGGATAACACTTAGTAAGTTGTTGTTAAGTATATTAGAAAATATAACTTCCTTTAACTTTAACATTTAATATTCAGTTTCATCCATATTAATTCCTGTTATTTTTAAGTGACTATAATTTACAAAAATGTATTCTAATACATCAGGTAATTAAATAAATTTCGAAATTTTTAGATCACTTATAATATGTGATGAGCAACTGTTCTCAAGATTCCATATTTTATTAGTTTTTATATCCATTAGAGAAATCTCAATAATAAAATATTTTTATTCAGCATTTATTTTCATAACATCCTTTTATTTTTTAGATAAAAGTGACTTGCCTCAAAGGTGGTTTCAGGAAATATTAAACATAGTTAATTGGTTGTTCACACTTTCCAATAGTTTTCTCTAGGAAGTCTAATTTATTTGAAGAACTTTTAATTTTTGATTAATTCAAGAAATTACTTCATTTTCTTCCATTGCTACCCATCAATTCATACCTACTATGAGGCAGAGACATGTTCAAATAACTATTATAATTTTTTTTACAAATATCATACAATAATAATAATATATATTGAAACTAAATCATCTATATAGGTATGATTTTTTCTTGGGAAATTGTTTTTGAGATTTAATGTTTGTTACAACATCAGATTTATCATAAAGTGGATAATCATTCTTTTGGAAGTTATTTTTAACTTATGTTAATGATATATATTTATCCCATACTTTATCATAAAATGATCTTATATTATTTAATCTTAAACCTACATGGCTATTACAAGTAGATAAACCTTTTATGTTTATTTGATATAGATTTCACCTATGTTTTCTGATGATTTCTTCTAGTAGCTTGAGATGTTTCATCCTTTAATTTTTTTTGAAATTATCATCCATTCTATTCAAGGTATATTTGAACTTTTTATACTTTATTATGTCTTACATATCTCCTATTTTTTTTAAATACTTTTTTTCGTCAATATATTTCACAATTTCCCCTATTTTTATAACTTTTAGCTTGTAATTTTTAATTTTTTCTACGTATGCATATTCCCTTTTGAATTTTTTTCCTTCATTCTTATTTAAATCTTACTTATTCAATACTATATATTATTTTATGAATTTTGTTTCTCAAGACATGCCTCATGTTTTGATATCAACATATGTTCCATATAAGTTTTCTCAAATTTTTCTTCTTCACTATTTTCATCACCTTCCTTTTATTTCATAGTGATCTATAAAGTTTATGATGTTCTCATAAACATTATCATTTGATGAAATTTTCTTAGAAAAAACCAACATATTCATTTTATTAAAAATAATCATTTTTATTATTCTAGTGAACTTTTTATTACATTAAGTGCATTGGTTAAGTTTTCCTGAATTTTTACTCCACTTTCTCCTCTGATGATTTTATTCATAATAATAATTTTACTATTTTCCATATTACTTTGTAGAATAGTTAATTAAAAAATTTGTGATTACCCAACTATGAAAAAATTTAAAGGTGATTTTACTTTTATAGCTGCTTTTACCTTTTTGGAAATTCCAATAGATAAGGGACATAATCCTCTTACTCCCTTAAACATCATATTTTTATTCACCATGACCCATGAATTCATGTATATGTTCTTGAATTTTATGGTTCTTAATAGATTCAAAAACTATCTCCACATTAATATTGTTTTTAATACATGAGGTTTCCTCATTTCATATGCAACATGCATGTAATTTTTTTAATCAATGGATAAATTACCTATATCTTTTAATGTAGATACTTTATGATCAAAACTTTCCAAAAAGATCATCATCAATTTATAAAAAATAGTTTAATCTTACAAGATATACATGAATCCTCTAATGATCCCAAAAATTTAATTTACTCAGGTGAATTAATCATCAATATTTTTTTTTCATCCATCTCAATATCTTTGATCTTACATATCTAGACTTAAATTTTTTGCTTCCATTACGTTTCAATTTCCCTAAAATATTCTTTCAAGTTTATCCCAAGATTTATTTACTATTTTGAGACTAATCAACTTTATATAAAAATTTTTAGATAAGGATATAAGAATATTATTCGAATATTTTCTATCAACATTAATATTTTTTTTCAATAAATGACACATGTGTATTTTTCACTATAGGTGGAAGCCCCATAGTAGCCACATAAATAACCTATAGGAAAAGAGATAAAAGATAAGGAATAATTCTATTTTTACCACCCATAATAATTTTTCAGTTGATGGTAAGAATACCTCTACTATTAATTGTGTTGAGATTATCCATTAAAAAGAACATGGGGATCATTTTGAGGGAAATTTTGGCTCTGATAGAACTTGAAATTACCAAGAATATATAAATTTTGATAAAACAAACTGGACAACCCACTAAACTAGTTATTGAATTATACATAACATGGATGAATGGGAAATACCGATCCCCAAGGGCTGACCAAAAGTGCCTAGGAATAAAAAGAAAAAATATTAAATGAATTATCCATAAAAAAAATAAAAAAAGAAAGATTTAGATAATAATTCATAAATAGTTAGTATTCCAAAACAAACATCAAGAGTAAAGTACCTAAAATAAGATTGGAATCTATAGGCAAGACAAAAACTAAAGATGACACCATGAAAATATCTCTTCATAATATGTGGACCACATACTTAACTTGTCACTATCGAATCCTAGTGTTGTGATGTCAAGAACAATCACCACCTCTAAACAATGATTTACCTTTTCTTGGACCTATCAAAATAAAGTATATAAATTCCTAAAGGAAAATGTTTAGTGTGAACAACACTATCCCAATAAAATCCCATAAAGTGTTCAATAAAAAATCCACATCAAATAAAGTATACATGCTAATTTAAATTAAAATGGTATCATATTATTTTTAAAATTTATAGTAAAACATTGAATTCAAATAATTTTAATGGAAAATATTAAAAGGGGAAAATAAGTATTTCCATCTAAATAGGAATTAATATGAATTTCTATAAAATAGTCATGAATAAAAAAATTATAAACATTGAAGTGTATAAGTCATTTTCAATCAATGCACCATGGTTATATACCCATGGGTTAGATCAATGCTCAAGGATCATCACACATCTTAGTGAAATAAAACTCCAAGTGTTCATACGTACATAAATCTTAGGCCTAGGAGTAATAGAAGTCCACCCTGATAAATAAAATCACTAACCTCATAAATTTTAGTATCGTTTTCATCACCAATCCATTACTAGGTAAAGATAATACAAGTCTATCATGATTCTCCAAGGCTACCCAAAAAACCACCCATGTTCCCATGTGCTATAATTAAATCAATCAAAGGGTAAATCATTCAACTCAAATGAGTTCTTCAATCATCATTGAAGTAGCCCCAAATAAAAATTTGAAACATTCCATTTAATTTCAAAGAACATCATCAACCAGTTTTTAAAAAATATAATTCCACTTAAATCAATTAATTTAAAATCATATTTGTAAAATATTACATGCCTTCATTTCTCAAGAATCATCACCAAAATCTTCCTTCAAATCCTTCAATCCAATTAATTTTTTTTCTAGAAATTGAATATTACTTTGAAGATCCATAGGAAAAGAGGTTCAATGTACACCATCCCATTTTTGAAAAATATATCAAGGATCTAAACTCATGCCTCAATAACTATATGATAATCCATTTCAAATGAAGATTTTTTAATTGATATTAATTTAATTTTGAAACCACATACCTCAAGAATGGTATCATCAAACACCGAAAAAGGGAACACAAAAAAACAAGAAAGAGTGATACTACTATATAAATAGGGGGTCTACACACCATGATGAAGTAAAAAAAACCTCTATCTCAATTACAAAAACCCCTGATAAGGAATAAAGAGATCTAGGTAGAAAGGGACTGAATCGCCTTCCATAAAATATGGAACACCCAAAGCCCCTTCTAAGAACATGCTCAATATTAAATTATAGGAAAAAGATTATATATACTAATTTATTAGAAGGAAAAATGTTAAAGGATGCATTAAAATACACCTTTAATATTGCACTTGGAAGGATTAATCATCCTATAAGTTTAATCAATCATTAAAAAATTTCAATTTTTGAAATAACCTGTACGATACCTCGGGTGAAAAATTACAAGATGTTTTGGCCTTGAACATAGCCTCCACCACACCTTGGTGGGGCGTTGTTGTCCATGGTAGATGGGGAGAACAAAAAATTTCCACACCCTATATCATGCCGAGTGTGGGCCATTTTGGAATAGCCTATTTCATACAGGTGACACCCCAGGTACAAGATGGCTTGGTCCAGGGTGTGGTCCAGCCTGTTTTCATTGGATAAGTCCAAAAACCACTTTTAGTCCACTAAAATCCTCTAAATATTCGAAAAATATGATTGACCAAATCAAGTATCAAATGAACAAAAGGTAAACCAAATGAAATTCATGAAAGCAAATTCCATGATGTTATAATTCTGCCCACCATCAATACTTTCCACCCTCCATAAATCCTCATTAAGAAGACTGGTAAATAAAATGATGTTTCCACTATTATATCATCATTTTATTATGGTCCCACATGTTAGTAGAATCATTACCTTTCCACTAAAGAACCTAGAAAAAAATGTTAGACATACCATGAAGAAAATTAATACGAGAATCAATAATCCAAGCTTGTTGCTCAATCATAACAATATCAGGTTCCACATCAAGGTCCACTAAATTCAAACCATGAGATGGTTCCAAAATATAATTCTTATTATCAAATATGTAAAACATGATATGGATAAAATTTATTTATGGTGGAAAGGCCAAATGGTTTGATACCTTCCCAATAAACTCAAAACCCTCAAAATATCTCACATATTGTAATGAAAACTACCATTTCTTCCTAAGATATTAGTGACCCTATCAAGACAAGGATATAAAGAACACTCAGTCAACAATAAATAACTCAATAGGATGAAAATGATGGTCCATGTATGATTAATACTATATATAAGATGTTACCAACCTTTGATTAATCATTTGGATATTATTCATTAAATCCTTGACCAAACTAAGTCCCACAAGGGAGGATTCAGAAATCTATAAACCAAAAAGTGGATATTTTAAGGTAAACCATAAAAGGATTTAAAGAGTGCCATTTTATTAAATGACTGGTTTCTATTGTTATAGGAAGATTCAACCAGACCAAAATGGAAATCCCATGTTCCTACAAAGTTAAGGAAATAATCACAAAGCATATTTTAAAGAATCTGTATAACCTATTATATCTATCCATCCATATCAGGGTGGGATGCTGTGATCAAATTTAACTGGGATCCCATTTCCTCCTATGGGATTATAAAAAAATAAATTTACTAGGGATACCTATAAAAAACAATAGTAGATATAACTCTTTTCAAACTGATGATCTCTAACACATCCAGACTTCATAATTCATCAACATTAGTGGCATCAAAAAAGGTAATAAAGTGATTTTATTTGGTCAATAATTCAATCACTACCCATGCCATGTAATTTACCCAGGGAGGGTTTGACAACAAAAAAACATATTCCATTGATATATCATTCCACTTCAAATTAGGAACACAAAGAGGTTTTTTTAAAACTCAAAGTCTTCTTATGCTTAACCTTGATATTATGATAAGTATAAAAATGGGATACAAACTCATCTATGTTCTATTTTACACATGGACAATAGAATTGAAGACTTATATCATAAAATATCTTGGTCATGCCTCACTGAACTATCTTCTAAGAATGATGAAAATCCCTCATCAAATACTTCCTCACATGTGATAAAATGACATAACATTTCCTAAAGAAAAGGTTTCCCTCTAGAGATATAGATAATTTATTGGGATCGTAGATTCATTATTAAATAAATAACAACAAAATTTCTGATTTTATGAGTGAATTAAATGTTAATGTCAATATAGTATAGGTGCTCCTCCCATTTCCTCTTCCGAAGATTCAAATATTTATATAAAATGATATAATATAATGTTTTTTATAGGAGTAAAAGGTAAACTATTCTCCAAAAAGGTAGTTCCACCAAATCTCAAGATAATGAATCAAAAATGAAGTTTAAAATCAGGTGTGGGGTATTTCTTATCATGTGGTAGAAGATTAAGGGAACTATAATGCCCCACATGATCACCCTTCATGAGAACACAACCCATACCAAAATCCAAACCATCAAAAAATACCACACAGCTCTTCCTAGACTCTAGAAGAGTTAAAAATCATGATTAAGTCAAATAATTCTTTAAATCATCTATGAAAGATTGGAATTATTAATGCAAAATAAAATTAACTCCGTTATGAGTGAGATAAGTTAGCTGAGAATCCAACTTGGGTAAATAATTTAATAATCAATGATAATACACTCCTAAACCAATGAATATTTGAATCTAAAAGTCATTATGAAGTTCCTCCCATGATATAACAATTTTCACATTTTGAGGATCAACTTAGATTCTCTGTTCCAGGATCAAATTCCCTATAAATGTTTCATATTGAATTTATAATTTGAACTTTGATAGCTTGAAATAAAGTTAGTGACTCCTTAGGTTTCCCAAAATTTATCACAAATAAATTACGTGATCCTCTTATGTTTTTAAATAAACCATGATTTCATCCATGAATACCATAATTAAAGAGTCTAGATACTAGTGGAATACACTATTCATCAATACCAAGAACACAACAAGGGTTTTGGTTAGGAAAAATGGAAAAACAAGATATTCATAGTGGCTATACCATCACATGGAAGAAGTATTTAGGATATCAGACTCTTTGATCATAATATGGTTGTAACTAAACTGAATATCAATCTAAGATAACAAATTCATACCCATCAAATTATCAAAAAATTATTTATCTATGGAAATGAATACTTTTTGTTTATTGTAAATTGATTAATATTTAACCAATCAATAAACAAGTGAAGGGTTTTACTGGACATCCTATTAAAAATCATTTGTGCTGGCCATGGTGACACACTTGGCTGAATGAATCCTTTGGAAATTAATTTATAAAATTGATTCTATAATTACTACATTTTATCTTTTATTATATAGTAGGTGGTAATGGATATATGATAAGTACCTAACACCAATTTTATAGAAACCTCCACCCCCTCTCCAATGGTAGGAAAGAAAAGACCGATCAATACACTTTTAAAAACTCATATGCTACTAGAGGAAGTTCACTACTAGAGGCTTCCTAATCCAATTCAGTTACACACAAGGATAATATCATACCAACCCTAGATGAGGAGGTTAGGATTTATGAGAAATTGAGTCAAAGTATCCTAAAAAAAGTTAAAGTGTACATTATATATATTAAAGGACTCATACCAATGATAAAGGACTATACAGGATTTTTTTAAACTAACCATCTCATTCATAGATTGATATCCAATGGTCTTATCTCTAGAACCAAAAATTCCCAAATGAGTTTGATCTTTAATAAATAGAAAACTTATTAGGGGCATCAATGACCCTACTCTATCTTCATCTTAAGAGGAATTTCAATATACATTGAATAAGTTATAACCTCCTTTGAAATATCCAAAATATCCATAATATGGGTATGTAGAAATGAACTTGAGGCACCAGTATCAAAACAATCAGTCACTAAAGATTCAATAAAATAAATAGTACCTCTCATGGTTATAGGATGCCAATCTTTTCCAACTAGTGATACATGTACTATGTGAATTTTCTTAATTCCTAATACATGTGCCTAAAACCCCATTGTTATGGAAGCATCTAACTATAATATAGTTCCTCTAAGTTCTATTGATCATATTATACTATTAAGGGTATTAAAAAAGTGAAAAAACTTATACAAGTTACCTAGATGCCTGCATGGGTAGTAAACCCTTGATGCCTTAGTGTAACCATGATTTCCGTACCCTATATTTTGACATTATAAAAACATTATTGGGACTTTTCTGGACACTTAATATGATTTGGGAAAGCATTGTTTTAATAAGAAACAATATTTTTACCTCTAGAATACTCACTCTGCATCCTCTTCCCCTCAAAGAAAGTGCTAAAGTTGCCATAGGAATTTTGAGGAACTCCTGTCAACCATAACTTACCAGCAATTTAAATTTCCTCCATGAAAAATCTTTCCAAAAAATAATCATTTGAGGTAAGATACAACCTAATTACCTAATAGTAGACATATAATGAAATACCTATCTCAAACCTTTTGTCATTCTCTTTTTCATTCAATACAACCTCTGGTGAATACTAAGAATGTTCATAAAAATTATTGGTAAACTGAGAAACATTAAATCACACTAGTGATGGTTAAGAAAAACTAGGGAATTATCAAATACAATTGTCGCCATATATAATTTCTCTATAACAATAGTTTTGAAGACTTTCCCCTATAAGAGCTCTTTTTTCATTTCCAGAACTGTAGCATCTGACCATGTCCTTCTAGGCCCCTCAATCTTGAATATTGAACACTTCACTTTAATGTAATATGGAATTTAAAAGAACTAGAAGATCTGTATGATATTTAACAACCAATCCTCTACCTCCAGAGGATCATTATTTACCTATAATGATTTTGGTTTATAATGAAAAACCTCTTGGTCATGATATCTATTATCATCCCTAAAAGGTCGCACCTCTATAGACTGATATAGAACATGTGTGTATCCTTATCTAAGAAGTTGGACTATGTGAGCTACTACCTCTATGAGGATTTGGTCAATTGAGTATTCTCTTGTTTTGGTTCATCAACAATTTCTTCCTGAGGCATGATCAAATGTATTCTTGGAGGCATAGTACTGCCCAAACTGAAAAATGAAGAATAAAACACTAGTCAAGAGTCACAAAAACATAAAATAGATCAAGATAAACTCTATATGGGAATATAAATATTCAACCTTGTTTTTGAAAATTATAAAATAAAATTAATCAACTTTTCAAAGTAACTTTTCCCTAATTTCCCATGGTAACTTAATGCTTATTACAATTCGATATATCAAGGAACTAACTTGTAACATACCTCTTATGTCCTAAAAATTATTTTCCATGTATAAAAAACATCCCAAACTGCATAACAACATCCATTAAGAAACACAAGCTCTCTTTGAGAGACATTCATCATGAAATTACCCAAATAATCTGATAAAATAATACCTAAATAATTCATAACATTACCCAAAGGGTGTTCCTGATCCCCATAGGTTATAAAACACCACCTTGGAATAAAATACAAACATGGTAGAACAATTTCACCACCCAAAAAAGAATTAAGTGGATATCAATCCATAAAAAATCATTATTCCAAAAAAAGACATCAAGAGTAAAGTGCCAAAAAATAGAATGAAATCAATATACATCACCAAACCCAATGATTAAATAATCCTTAGTTATCCTCATAATAATTGGACTACATACCATACTTTTCACTTCCATATCCCACGGTACCACTATTAAGAACACCCATCACCTCCATGTTGCGATTTACAGTTTCCTAGACCTAATAAAACAAATCCTATAAAAAACCCAAAGGTAGAAGTAGGGTGTGGAAAAAACTATCCTAGTAGGATCCCACCAAACATTCCATAAGTAATCGGTATCAAATAAATCAAATATGATCAATTTATATAAAAAATGGAATGGTAATGTTTTTCATAATTCATAGTAAAATAATCTTTTTAGATCACTTCAGTAGGAAATATAAAGAGGTAAAAATAAGAATTTCCATCAAAATATGAATGAATATAAATTTCTATCAAACAATAATGAATAAATGTTTGCATAAAAATTTGTATGAATAAGTATTTTTCAATTAAAAAGCCATGTTTATAAGCCTCTAGGTTTGTTGATAAATTCTACAAGATCCTCATATTTCATAGTGAAATACGACTCCATATACACACACATCCATAGATCTTAGGCCTTGGGGGAATATGTATCCACCCCAAAAAATTAACTCCCTACACTCATGATGTTTAGTATCATTATCAACATCGATCCATTGATTTTTAGTGCTAATAAATTCTTTGATTGCCTGTACTGGACTACCCACTTTACTACCAGTGATCCCATTTAGTTCAAGTAAATCAATAAATAAGGATCTCACTTTTTGTGTAAGTTGATTTGTTTTCAATGATTGGTATTGGTTGTTAGTGAAGGTCAATGAAATCGCTAATTACTGCCAATATGTTTAAGAAGATAAAAAAATAATTTTATAAATTATCCAAGATATCAAATATTGTTATCAAAGTGAACATAGTTTGGTTGAATTGATGTTGAAGAAAGTACTCAAGTCCTATTAAGTTAATCAATTTATTCTAAAGAATTTGAGTTTGTAACTCTGATGATTTTTGAACAGGTATTATGTTCAAAAGTCATCTATTAATTATTTTTTAGATGAAACATTTTCTACAACAATGAATATGATCATGAAAATATTTATTTGAATGAAGTTAATTTGAAGAAGAATCCCATGAAATATAATTATTATTACTTGAGGAGTTGTTTTAAGGATTCTATGCATTTTAAATTGGATGATACTATGGTATTTTATATTAAATATTATCCTTACAAAAAATAGGCCATCCATTAGCTATCCCACTAAGGTCAACCTCAACCACACATGTTGGACCCTTGGTGTAACCATGCGGGAAGCAGCCGACCTAGCTAGATGGACATGCTGGTAAGAGGAAGTGGAATAATATAAATCACATGGATAACACAAGTGGGTGATCATGGGGCATGAATAGTGCACATTATGTTTCTAGGTGGGAAAATGTAGGTGAGGTACATCCCGTTTAGGTATTATGTGAATAGTTTTGTAGGTACCAATCCCCTGATGCCTTGGCATAAACCAAAATTTACATATAATAGATTTTAAAGGATTTCTTGACCACATGATATTTTGAGGTGGGACGTGGAAGCATTTTTACTATTCATCAATCTTTAAAAAGATACAGATATATAATATCCATAAAATCTATTGCAAATGGGTTATCCAATCCATAAAAAAATGTTTTCTATATCCAAAAATGATCAAAATAATATCTCTACCAGAGTTGATGGATGGACTGCCAATGATCGAATCTGTGGTTTCCATGATTATTAGGAGGTAGATATTGTGAAACAATGAGGCCAAAAACCTTCATGTAGGCATGCTACGATTTTCATAAATTTGATAATGATAAGAACATGCTACTGCTGATTTTAAATGAAGTTACAGAGGTGAGTTGAGAATTTTAGAAACATGCAATCGATCTTACTTGTAAAATTGTTGGATCATGTGATCATCATCACCTACACGTGGGGAGAACTCACATAAGAAAAAGAGCCTAGTTTTTTAGTGTCCTATTAAAATAAAAGTTATTTTCAAAATATTGATATATGATAATATTTTTTACTCATTGATGTCACCTAATGATATAAATTATTTATAAGATTCTAAGGTAGTGGAGAAATGAGGAAGTGGAAGTGACCCATACCTATAAATATTAATGTCCTGAGGCTAATAAATGAAATTTTTGGTCATGATATGACTATATTCTCTTATTTTTTAAACAATAACTCATAAATGGGGTTTCCTATTATATGAATATTCATGGGATTTGATGTACCTACTTTTAATAATGAATAAGATATCTCCATACACTTTTTGGGTGGAGATGATTGTCCCATGATTTTATGTTGTGTTTTTTCCATCACAAATGCATGATGGTTATAATTTCCAAAATATAGTGTCAGTTTAACACTATATCACTATGTTTCATGTATAACTTGACCCACATATAAAATATTGTACGATGAAGTAATAATATTACATGAAGCACACTTGATTTTATGAAGCTTGAACCATGCCAAAGCTTACAATAAGTATAAAATGTGCACATCCCTTCTTGAAGAACATAATATAGAACATAAAAACAATCCAGAAAGAATATTATACATATATACATTAATACTGGTTTGGGTGAAGGAAAATTAAATAATAAGGAATTGGGTGTTGCATTCATACATATTGTACACAAATGAAGTGTGAAACACAAAACACCTATACAGGTCATTGTGAGGGAAAATGTGTGCTTGATTGGTTGTGATAACTTTCATGTATATATATAAAGTCACCCAAACACCTACTAGGTATTTTGGTAACTAAAAACCAAAGGTAAACTCTGGATAAATACTAAACAATATTGAAATAAAATATTAAATAATAAGAAAAGTGTATCATATATGATAAGGTTAAAAAAAATGGATTTCCATGAAATAAATTCTTGATGTTCCTTTTAAGTAATCGAGTGAATTCCTTGGGATCTATAAGATCATAATTGCATGAAAAAATATTTAATTTTTAGTGAAATTTAGTTGAATGAATATATTATTCATCAAGAATAACAATGGTGAACTTATACTACATTTAATGTTGATATTTTTCTAAATTATAAGAGGATTTATCATGGTGATTATGATCTTTTCTTTTATTATTTCGATAATCACAAAGTGGATTTTTGATTTTAGAAAGACCCAATATCCAATGTACTAGACAGAATAATAAATTTTCAACTAGATACCAAACAAATCTATTATTATCAATTGTGTTAAAGAATAATTATGATATATTCAATAAAAAACATGTTCATAAGAATATCATTTTTCTACTATGAATAAGAATAAATGTTTCTTTCCTACTGATATAAAAGTAACAAAGTGAATAAGAAGTAAGTGGGAGAAAAAAGTAGCATTTTGAAATCCAAAATAAGTATTAATAGGTGGAATACTTTCTTGATGTAAAAGAGTACCTTATAGAAAAGGTTAAGACTATATTTAAGGGAAGTATAAAGAACCAGTGAGGAGAGGAATGTTAGAAAAGGTCATCACTAGTTTGGGGAGCAATAATTGTTTCCTTTACCCTTATAATTTTTATGGAATCACACATGGAAAAGGGTTTTCTTCTAGTTAAACAGATATAACTGGTGTAGGTTATCACCATATGTAGAAAGGACTAGACACTCTTATTAAGTAGTATGCCTTATACAGGTATAGTATAATACACTTTACTCTATTCATATACTTCCATATAATAATAGAAATGATATAAGAGAATCAATATCCTAATATGTACAAGAGGTACAAGGGATAAAAGTTATAATTGGTAAAAATTTCATAACACTAATGACCCCCCTCATAGTGTGAATAATATCCTAAGTGGTCTTCTCAATTGGTATCAGATCCAGGTTGATTATTCAGAGATTTTATACTTTTTAGTTGTTCAGTTTTGAAGATTTCAGTTTCTTTCCTATAATAAAAATGAAGTGTAGTTTTAGTGAAGATTTATCTATCTCTGAATATAACTCTCTATCTACTTAGACAAAGATAAACATTAGAAAAAAGAGCATAGAAAGTTTAAGAAAATATCCCTTTTATCTTAATAACAATAATTACCTGTATCTCTATTCCTTGGGAACAATGAATATATATCAATCTTATTAAGTTAATAGAAGGTGTCTTAAATTTTTAACAAGAAGAATTATTACAGTCCTACCTCAAGAGATCATGATGTATATGAAAACTATTGTATACAATGTTCTCAAGAAGAAGATCCTAACATAAGTGGTTATGATGACTGATTTAAAAAATATCAATGTACATTAGTTGATATATTAAGATATATTATGAATAGAATTCCCATAAAAATAGTTTCTCTTATTTTGGGAGTCTTTCAAAGTATGTAGGATAAAATTACCTAACTGGAATAATTAGTATATTTTATGGAGAAGGATTTACAAGGAAAAATTATTGAATGTTTATATCTATCCAGATAGGTTGTAACATTTGAATCAATAAAGAGGGATCTTGAAATAAGTTACTCAAAATGGATAATAGAATTTGATGATCAAGATGGAGTTAGAAAAAAACTAGAATAAAAGATTAATGCACTTGGAGAATAGTTGAAAATTATATGTATTTTTTCAATGATTTGAAATTGTAAGTAAAATCCAATATGATCAAGGAATTGATTTTTTTAAAAAGATAATTTTTATGAAGAGGAAGTTGAAATGATGAATAAGGATTGGTAGGATAAGATAATTATTAATAAATATCACAAAAACATCCTCAACATGAAATGTCTATAATTGGATGTATAGTTATCCAATCTAAAGTATACACATATCAAGACTTCATAAAAGAATGTGTCATTTACTGCTACTACTAACTGATCATTAGAGTATTATAAGAATATAAATACTCCAATATGTGATATTAATATCATTAATTCATTAAATTATCTATTTGAAGCAGCTTTTATGAAAAAGGTACCAACTATAATATACTATAAAAATGTTTCTATATCTGTTTTCCTGAATAATTAAGGTTGTAAATCAAATTCATGACAAGTATGGATGAGTAAAGGTGATTGTAATTATACAACCACGACTAAGGTTGATAGAAAAAAGTGTGTGGATGTTGTTTACCCATAAATATCCAAATAAGCTATAAAGAATACCCAAAAACATAATATAAATGAAATTATAAGATCTTGGTTTGTGTGTCAATTTTAATGTTGCAACAAATTCAAGAAATGTTCATTTGATTATTGGTACAATACTTTAAATGAAAAAACATAAATAAAGACTATATTAAAGGGGATAAATCCATATAAGTAGATGCTACATCCATTAGTTCAGAAAAATATGTATAATTCAACCATATTTGGAAATTTTGATAATAACTATGATGTTGAAAATGATGGAAGTCACAAAAATAGTGCATTCCCATCTGGACACGTATATATTGATGTAGAGAAATAAAGACCATATATATTGGAGAATATAGAAGAAGAATCCATGGGAATAAATCAGAAATTTATTATAAAAAAATTATACCATGAAGTTATCAAATTAGAAAAGTGAGAAGACCTTGGATTCTAAATCCAAGAACATGAAGAAAGGTGAAACATCCAAAAGGACTACTAAGATGGACAGAACTCAGGAGAATCCATGTGGGAGATCAAAATTTTCTACTAATATTACCAATGAAATGATAATTATATGGATATAATGTTTTTAAATGTTGAATAAAATGGAATAATCACAAGCCAATTCTATTAAAAAATGGAACGAAAATATTCCACATAAAGATAAAGAAGCTGTAGGTGTGATGTGAAACTTGGTTGGTAGTATAGTGAGAAATTGTTTATAAATTATTCTAGTATAAGATGAATTATTTAAAAATATGAAAGTTTCACCAGGTGATACAAATACCTTAAAATTTATTAAATAAAAAATTTCACTCATAACAAAATTGAATAAGTGATAAGATCCATGATTTCCCAACATAAATCAGAACAAAAGTTTATAAGTGAAAACCTAAAGACTTGCGGAAATGAAGCAACTTGGTTGAGAAAATAATCTCAACCTTTCTATTCACATTTATTCTCAATTAATATCCACCTTATTCCCTTTATATTTTGGTATTTTATTTGTTTCTATAATGAAGGTAATTAAAGGATAAACAAGTTATCAGTTGGAGAACTTGATAAGCAGTGATTACGGTCAATTATTCATAAAAATGTTAAATAAGTCACCATCAATGAATGATTTATAAATTGGTATTTAAATAAAAATATGACAGAGTTTCATCTTTGAATAAGTTGAAGGCTTTATATTCAGATCCTATACAATATGGATATTGAAGAAGTCATCTTTGTTTGATCTTATATTTGGTATCCTAAAAAACAAGTATTAACGAAGATCATTCCTAGTGAAGTTATAAAAGGTATCAAATTTGGATAGTCACAAGTTGTAGACCCATTTTGGTGTATTCTTCAAATTGGAGTATATTGAAATTCATTCTTCATGAGATCCACTACTATAAAATTTTTAATGATTGTTCCCTTTATGGGGGAGAAAAATGAAGAAAAAATTATGTTTCTGACCAAATCATTATTTTTATTATAATCAAATATAATTATTCTAGAATTTTATTGATGATCATTCTATTGAAAAATTTATATTTTTTTAATCTATCATAAATTGTTATAAAAAATAATAAATTTAATAAAATTGGGGTGTAATTTAATTAATCAATGACATAAAAAATGTGGATGTATGTAAGTGATTCAAGGACACTTATCATTATTATTTAACTTGAATGTTTTCGGTCTATTTTTTTAAGTGAGTGGAGGAGTTTTTGGTTGATATTTTCTAAAAAAAGGTTCATATATAATTTAATTATCTTTATCGTATAATAAAATTAGATAATCCTTGAATACATGTTTAGAAGTTCTTATTGAACGTGGTATATTAGTTTTTAAAGGATAGGTTTGCTGTCTAAATTAAATCCTCTTGTTTTGTACACCAAGTATCATGTATAATTAGCGTGAAATGATGGATGGCACATTTCTTAAGTATGAAATTATACCCTTTTTCCTTGAACATTCTTTTTCTTATCAATAAGTTATATAGGAATTGAAATGAAATTCTGGTAAAATATATGGGATAGATTCACATATTGAAAAATTCATTTATAAAGAAATTTGAAGGCATTACCAACTAAATTAAGAGGGATATTGAATAGACCCTTTTTATATGAGTTAAATTTATTGTTAATGATTGATATTGGATGTCAAAGGTAGTTAATTAAATAACTTAATTGATGTTAATATGGAAAAGTATATAGGAATAAAGTAGTTTATAAAGAATCCAATATATAAAAGACTATTATCAAATTGAACATAACATGGATGATGAATAAAGTACTCAATTAATATTCACTTAAGGAGGTTACTTTGAATAATTTTAGTTTTTAACACTAATGATTGTAGAGATAGTCTTAAGTTTAGAAGATATTTTTCAATTTTGTTTAGGATCAAATATTTTATAAAAAAATGAATAAGATCAGTAAAATATCAATTTCCATGATGATAATTTTAAGAATAAACCCATCCAATATAATTTTCATTACATTATGAGTGGTTTTAATATTTCAGTGAATTTTAATGTGAAGGCGGTTAGGGTGTTTTATATTTAATATTTTCCTTATAAAAAATGATGGTTAACCATTTTTCTGTTAACTTGGGTCCACCTCAATCACATATGTGGGACCCTTAGGAAAACCACATGGGATGCTATAAACCTAGCTAGCCATCCATAGTGGTAGGAGGAAGTGAGATAATAGACCATTCTTTGAGTTCACAAGTGGGTGTGCATAGGGCATGTATAGTATCAACAATGTTCCCAAGTGTGACATTGCAGGCGAGGTACATCCTATGCAAGGCATGTGTGAAGAGTGTTGTGGTTGCCAATCCCCCACTGTTGTGGCATGAAATGACATAAAAAAATATCTTATAAAGTATCTCTCAACTATTTAGAGGTTTGATGTGGGACATATAAGTGTTGTAACTATTCATACATATTTAAAAAGTTATAGATATATCACATATGTTTGATATGTTTCACAAGGGCCATCTGAATAACGTGAAAACCTATTATACCTCCAATGATGCTCAAAGGAATCTCTCTTATGGAGTATATGGCTAGACTACTTGAGATAGAATATATGGCCTATATTACTATAATATGGACGAGATTGTGAAATAGTGAAGCCAAAAACATCTAGGAATGCATGTTACACTTTTAATAGATGTAATAATGTAAAGAAAATGAGACTTCTTATTTCATAAAAAGTTATAGAGGCATGTTTCACATCAGATAATAAGGCATACATTCATTTTTGTAAAAATTATAGAGCATGCGATCATCATTTACCGCACATGAAGATAACACACATAAGATAAGTTAACTATGTTTTCAAAACATTATTTATATATAAAACAAATTCAAAATATTGAGATACACTGATATTTTTAGTTAGGTGATGATGATCCTTGACATGAAATTATTTATAGGCTTTTAAGGTAGTGGAGAAATGAGGTATAGGTAGTGATCCCTATATATAAATATCGAAATCTCAAGGATGATAAATGATGCTTCTTGTCATGATATAACCAAGTGCTCTAGTTTTTTTAAAAAAACTAAACATCTATGAGGCTTCCTATTATTTGAAGTATTGGAGAGTTAAACATGCCACCTTTCCATCAAAAAGATGGGAATTATGTGCACTACTTGTGTGAAGAAGATTGTCCCTTGCTTTCATGTCGTATTTCACTCTTCAAAAATGCATGATGGTTATACATTCCATGAACTAGTGTGGGATTCACACTATATAATTATGCTTACTATAGAAAATGAGTCATATATAAATCTTTACAAAAAGAAGTAATAATATTCTATGAAGCGCACTTACTTTTTCAAATCTTAAACCATTCCAGAACTTGCATGAAATAGAACCCATGAACATTCATTCTTAAATAATGGAATACAAAATGACACACATGCACAAAAAATGATAAAAATCTAGATAACTATTTTGGTTTTCAATTAGAAAAATTGAAGAAAAAGGTAGCTGGTGTTGATTGTATACATACTTTACCACAAATGCAGTTTGACACACATAACACCTATAAAGGTCATAAAAAGGTACAATGGGTTCAGGATTGGCCAAGATAATTTGAATACATGTATGTAAAGACCACGAAACATCTACAAGGTTTATCTGTAACTAAAAAAATGGAAGAATCAAGAGAGATACTGAATAGTATTTAAATTTAACATTAAAAAATAAGGATATTGTATAATATGTTCTAAAGTCAATAAACTTGATATTTCCATGAAATACATGCATGATGAAAATACAAAGTAATCAATATAAGTTCTTGAGTAGTTAAAGATCCTTATTTCATGAAATAATATTGAAAATTTGGTGAAATTTAGTTAAATAAATATTTAATACAGAAATAAGAGAAAAGGTGAAGTGATACTACATGCACTATTAATATTTTACTGAAAAAGAAGAGGATTTATTATGATGTTGCTGAGATGATATTTCATTATTTTGATAATAAAAAAGTGGATTTGTGATTCATTTAATACTAGTAATTTAATGAATTAGAAGGAATAAAAATGGTTTAAATAGATACTGAAAAGAGTTGTTATTATCATTTTGGTTAGAGAAGAATTCTAATATCTTCAATCTACAAAATATTCATATTTTAATGATTTAAGTTAGATGATGAAATACAAAGTAGCATATCAATTTAATATGAAATTTTTTTTCTTGTTTCTATGAAATTAATGAAGTGAATAAAAAGTAAGTGGAATAACAAATATGTACTATGACATCCATCATAAGTCTAAACAGGTGTAATAATTTCATGGTATTATAAAGTACATCACAAAAATGTTCAAAAATATCTTCATAGGTAGTATAAAGTACAAATATGGAGCCTCAAGTAGGAAAAGTTGATCACTGGTCTAGGAAGAAGAATTATTTCCTTCCCCCTTCTAAAGTGTAGAGGCCAACACTTGGGTAAGTATTTTCTTCTATCCAAAACACTATATCTTGTGTTTCATTATAGTGGAGAATTTGTATACTGGTCATCACCATACACGTTAAGGATGAGATACTTTTATTGAATAGTGAACCTTGTAAAAAAATCATGTTCTATCATTTATTTCACTCATATAACAACACGTGATAAGAAAAAGTGAATATCAAGATCTGGATCCAAATAGGGCCAAGAGGTAAAAGGGACAATATTTATTATTGGAAAAAATTTATCAACACAAATTCAACCCATCTTAGTGTTAATAATATCCCAAAGTGGTCCTCTCAAAAATGGGGAAAATCATTCATCTCAAATCAATTCATCAATAATTTTTTAAGAATACCCAAATCATGTTTCAAACATACAATTTCATTTTAAAGACCATCATCAATTTATTTTGCTCAAAAATAATTTATTTTAAATCAATCAATCTCAATTAAAATCAATAAAACATTTGATGCCAACATTTCTCAAGAATTATCATCAAAATCACTATAAAAATCATTCATTTCAATTGAAAACCTTTTTATAGAAAGAAATTATTTCTTTGAAGAGCCACATCCAAAGATTTTAAACCCACACCATGCGATTTGAAAAATATTTATCAAGGATCTGAATTCATTCTTCAAAAACCATTTAGAAACACATTTCAAATCACGCAGGAAAGAAAATTATAATTGATAGGAATTTCATTATAAAACCACATACCCAAAGAATAATATAATAAAACACCCAAAAATGAAACCAAAACTAATAAGAAATAGGGATTCTATAATAGTAAGAGGAGGTCTAACTGTAATGATCAAGGAAAAATTACCCCTCTCTCCCCAACTCTAATACCGCAATAAGGATGAACAAGATCTGTGCTAAGAGGAACCAAATCACCTTATAAAAAGTCGGAGCACACAAAACAACATTCAAAATATAACAATCAATATAAAATATAATAAAAATGAAGGAGATCAGCTGGTTCAATAGAATGAGGATGCATTAAAGGATTCATTATAATGCACTATTAATATTTCACTTGGATCAAGTAACTATCCCTAAAGTTTAAGTTGCAATTCAACTATTTCAATTTTTGAAACCTCTCTCACCATGACCTCTTCCAGACCTTGGTGAAAAATAACAAGATATTTTTGGCCTAACCATAGTTTCCACCATGCCATAGTGGGGATTTTTTTAGATGTGGTGAATAACATGAACAAAAAATTTCCACAACCTAGACCACACCTAGTGCTGGATATTTTGGCCGAACTTGTTTCACATGGGTGATATCGATGTACAAAAAATCTTGGACTAGGGCGCGATAACCTATTTAGTAGTAGAAAAGTTTAATAACCGCTTTTATGCTAGGAAGATGCTCTAATGATTCCAAAATCAATATTAACCAACACATGGATTAAAATAAAAAAAGGAAAACAAAATAAATTACCTAAAATAAAAATAAAAGATGATATGTAAACCACTGAATTGGGGGGGGGTGAATTAGTGGTGTTATTTTATAGTTACCATTATCTTGAAATCACCCTCTATACATTTTCCACGTTTGAATACTCTTAAATTTATAACTAAACCCATCTAGTATTTAAATATATACAAATAATGAAAGTAATATAAGTCTTTATAAGGTTCAGTTCCAATGTTGGTACCTATTAATTCTCATGTTTACTCCTGTCAAGTTGTGGATATACACAATTTAATACAAGTGAATAAAAATTATCCAACTCCTATAAAGATCATTATATATCACAATAAGAAAATATTAATTGTTCATAGAATTTAGAATATTTTCGTATTCTTTAGGGCCAATGAAATATAAAAACTTCAAAATCTCATCACTGTAATGTTTATCCAGAATTCCTCTATCTAATTTCTATACATAAAAAAACCTTTATCCATTTATTATTTATTTACATTATAAAATAATATATTTAGAACTTATATGTCTGATACTTCTTTATCCTATTATTTTATATCTAACATAATTCCTTGGAAACTGTTAAACATTCTTTGAAACCCATTTTTTCCATTCTTCTCAAACTTCTACCTTCAAATAGGCTCTCTAAAGTGATCATAAATATCAATACCTTAAATAAAACATCAAAATGATCTTAAAAAATGTTGTATATTCATGATTCCTAGGAAGATCATGTAAGTACCATGAAATCAAAATTTTAATCATGCACTCAACTCAAATTATGTTTGCGACCTTCAATGCCTCAGAACAAAACAGATTCAACGAAAATCATCCGTGTTTCCTCAAATATCCGGGAGATTTATGCATATTGAAAGGATATAATGACATAATGATAATTTTTTTACTATTACAACATGAATGAATCTCTATTTTATATTTCTTCATAAGAACTCCTATGTCTTGTAATGCTCCATCCAATGATATTAACATTTTTTATACGGTGATATTTATCTTACTAATTTTTTTGCCTGTAAAGATTTATTTCATCCATTTTTCTCCACCAGATTGACTCAAAAATCCAATCTATATTCAATATAACTACATATAGTGATTATTCATAGGTTTCACTATATTATGGATTAATTAAGTTCATCTGATAAACTCAATATATTTTCTCTATCTGATTCTTGTTTGGTTGATGATCAAACACATCTACATTAAGTAAGAAAAAAATACTTATATTTGATTCATCTTACTCATAATTTCCCCTATCATTTAATATCTATATTCTAAAAATATTTTTTACTCTTTTCTTTAGTTATATAAAACCATATACAACTTCAAATTTATGACTTCAAAATTATAAATTTTTATAATATTTCTTTACTCAAAAAATTAATGAAAAACTTATCTTGAACCATGGAAACTTGTAGTAATCATGATTGTAGAAAAATTAAAGACTAGTAAATCATATTATCACATAAGAAATAGTAAATCAATCTTTTTTTGATGAAATAATAAACTTTTCACCTGAAATAAAAAACACACACAAAAAATATATTGATAAAACAATACAATGGTTTTACAAAATTTAACAAAAGGATATGGTGGGTTGTTTTGCGGAATCTGAATTGAATAAGACCCATTGACCAATTTTATGGATTTATTGGGGAATGAGTTAGTTTTTATCCCATTATTAGAAATTAATATAACTCAAAATATTAAAATTTGGTTTTTAAAAGGGAAATTTATTTTTAAATTGAGTTTTAAAAGAAGAAGGAACTTGAAATTTTGTAATTCAAAATGGGATTTAAGAGGGTAAATAGGGAAATTACAAATGGGATTTCAAATATTTTGGTCCATAAGATTTGGGTAAGTAAAAAAATAGTGGGATAAATTTTAAATGGTTTTGATGGAAGTGGGAGATTTTTGTTTTATAGTAAAGTTAATGTGATAATTTATTTGATAAAGAGTTTTTCCTGTTCATCCTTTTATAGGAAATTACATTTTCCCAAAGCATGCATGCTTAGATATGATATTTTATCATTACATTATATGTATTCCTTATTTATTTATAACTTATATCCAATAAGTAAACTCTTCATTATGTGATAGAATTGTTAGAATAAGATATGTTATCTAGTGATATTAGTTTAATTATTTGTTAGGGGACCATAAAAGGTTATAAGGAGTTTTAATAACATAATGAATTTAATTTAGAGAATGATTCAAGTAAGGTTGTGGGATTATATAAACAATTCTTTAGGTATTAAAATCATTGTGTAATTATATCATGGGTTGACTTTAATATGGATTGAGACACCTTTTTTGACTACGAGATGTAGAGGGAGTTAACCCTTGACCTTGTGGTTAAGGAATCTAGTGTTATGATTAAACATAATATTTTTTATTAATATCTAATCCCAAAAAGTTGAAAAAATATAGAGGGATGTGATGATCCATTCTTGGGTATGGGATCGTGTGATAGTATTAGAGAAATATTCCCTCCTTATTTTCTAACATTATATAGTGTATGATAGAGAATCCGGGGACATGATATTAAGATTCGGGTTGGTTTAGTAGTGGAACTTATATATAGAGGCAACATTTAGTATGACCTTAAGAAACATGAAATGATTCTTATGGAGAGGTAATGTTAGAGGAAACCTTATGGAACATGATTGAGATCAAGTGATGTCAGACTTTTATAATTAAGATTTTGTATACTTGGATGATGATATTACTTAGTGATGAATATTAAACTCTTAGGGTTGATATTCTCTATTGATAAATGAATAGAGTATGGTGTAAGATCATATTCTTGGAGAGTATGGTGATACTTTTGATAGAGGTGATAATACCTACCTTAGAGAAGGGCTTTCTTCCATATTTCTTCCCCACGGAAAGACCATAGATGTGGCAATAAGATGTCTAATAATGATGTTTTTTCTATTTGATCTATGAGATTAGTGTGATGATAAAGTGATACAATATCATGCTATAAGAGATGAAAACTATGATAAATTATGATATATGGGATAGATTTAGGGGTGTTCTACATGTAGTTAGGAAAACATGTTTAGTAAGGAATGGTGAGAGAAGATGTGGTGGAGTGTGAGATCTAGGATTATTTCTTTTTATTGATTGTCTTATTATTATTTTTTTCATTTTTTTCATTATGGAATTATTATTCTGATAATATTTGTTACTTTGGGATATATTTTTCTACTCATTTGTTTTACATTATTGTTTGATATCTCTTATTAATAGGTGGGATATTTTTTATTTCCCATTATTGCATTTATTGATATGAATGTTGTTTTCTATGATATTTTTTTGGTTATTAATGGAAAGTGAAGTAACTATACGTATATGTGGGGTTCTAATGAGTGGCTCATTATGGATATGTATCTGTGTGTATATATATAATGATACCTCCTATTTATAAATTTAGATGATTCATAAGGACAGTGCAGAATACCTCATTGGTACACAAGGTTATATGAACAACTGATTATAGGAAGGTGGGACTTGTCCTGAGTTGTGTAGATAGTGTCTATCCTTTGGGTGATTATGAATTCTTTACTATGATGGCATGTAGTAATGTCTTTGAATAATCATTATTTGGTTTTGTTTTTAGGTGGGTTGAGTATAACACATCATTGACTTGGACATGAATTGACTTGATTGCTAGAACTCAGTGAGTTGAGGTGAGTGAGGGAATCCTACTAGGTTATAGGAGTTAACGACTACCCATGTGCATTCAATGGGTTTTTATGTACATAAGTTGAATTTATGGTTTCATTTGTGGAAAATGTTTAATCTTGTATCTATGATATTGGATTATAATGAAAAATGTTTCAGAGTCCAATGATTTAGTAAGAGTTGACTAGTGAGTTGGTCTGGAGGCTATTGTATTTTTTTAGATTTTCAGTATACATGTATTGAAAAAAGGAAATAATTTTTTTTATCATTATGAAAATTTTTATGTATATTATATATTTTTTTCTATTTATATGTATCACTATATATACTATTGTTTCAATTTATGTACCCGACTAAAAGATACCCTCCTGGATCCTATTTTATCAATATTCAAGTTATGAGAATTTACGATATATAGAGGAGTCTAGTTGAATTATTAGTAGATTTAGACCTAACTCTAACGAGTTTATTTTGAAATAATATTCTTCCCATGAAATCTTGTGGCCCTATATATAAGTTCACATCCTCTAGTGTATATATAGGTTCATTTGAGGTCAAAAACTGGTCCATATGGGTGTCACTTAGGTAGACTAGGTTAAGATATTACATAGTGGTTTCAAAGAAGCTGTTTCTATAGCACTCCAATATTTTATAAGAACACTATTTTCAATATCACATACAACCCACAACACTAATCTTAAACGAACTATGAAATTTTATTATTGTATATCCTATCGATTAAATTGGTGGGTATGAATAGTATTGACTAAATTGTGATATATATATATATATAAAGGTAATACTTAGTAAAAAGGTATTGATTAATTCTTAGTAAATAATCAATCAATTTTTAGTAGTCAATTTATTCTTTAATAAAATAGGCTTTCTTAAAAAATAATTTTATTAACTTTTATGTGAAAATAATATAATTAATTTTTAAACTTTGATAAAATTTAGTGCATAAAATTAATTTCATTTTTTAAATCATCATATTAAAATTATATCAGGAATAAGTTTTGGTATTTTTCTGTAAAAATTTATTTTTCAATGCATAGTGAAAAGTGTTGATTTTTATTAGAAACTGTTTTCTCGTTCCAAATATTTTAAGAGTCAAATTCTATTTTTTATTAGTTGTAAAATTTAATTATTTATGTTTAATTAAAAATAATGTAATTATTGTCTTTGAAAGGAATAATGTTTTTTGTATTTGGTATAAAAACATCTGTATACTTAAACGGAATTTTTATGGAAAACAAAGTTTCAATGAGTATTGTGTTTTTATCTTAAATTAATTTATGACACTTCTATAAATTAAATCGTGAAACATGGAATCCATATCTAGAATAAATAGGTCCAAATTTTGTAAATAATTCCCATTTATTTTTTAAAAACGTTTACATTAGTATCTGAGATCCACTGTCTATGTTATTACAATTTCTTAGATACAAGGGCTCAAATCCTAAAGGAGAGACTGACTTAGTAATCTTAGAAAAATAAGTACATTCATAATACACATTTTATATTTGGAATAGGATATAAAATATAATGGAAGGAAATTATTATCATTTTTGAAACTTATTCAAAGGATTTATTTTCATAACATGGGGAAATGAATCAAAATAATAGTGAGCTCAAATGCCCAGTAAGGTTTTCATACAATGGAAGATTTCATAAATCAACAATATATAATAAATATGGTAAGATAAATAACTAAACACAAATTTAATATAATAAATTAACTTATCTATCATGATTAGATAATGAATATTAAATATGGAAGGGAAAGTAACTAAAACCACATGACATTTAATCAATATAATGAGAATAAAATGCATCTAGAGATAATATCAAAGTGAATATCTCATGGATAATAATAATTGAACTCTCAATTAAGGATGTTATTAATTAATGGACATAATTATCTTAGGAATCATGATACCTTTACTATCAATACCTTTCACAAGATCATTTAATACTATGCGTAAAAACACATTTAATTTGGACAACATATTAGTCTCATTAGGCATGTCGATGCATCAAGGGGATATATAATTCTAGGTCCCACACAACACTTTATTTCCAAATAATTAATTATATATTGGGAAATATATTTAATTAATGTATAATATTCCTTTTCATAAAATATCAGTATTGAGTAGAGAATACATATTTCTCATTTTTTTCACAGTTAATCATATAACATTCAAAGTAAACCCATTTGTATAAATGATATACTGTTTAGGCACTAATCATATCCAATATACAAATAATATATATATTTGATATAAATATAATGTATAATGGAAAAATGATCATAAAAATGTAAGTTCTACAAGATAAAGGTAACAATTACAAAATTAATAAAGAAATGAGAGGTGCACATCGATTCACTAGGAATATATGTTTTTGTAATAAAATCATGTCGTTTGGAATAATAAAGGGAATGAAATAATATATTAAAATTAAATTTCATAATTTCTTTGTTTTTAAATCCATTTTAAAATTTTAGAATAAGGTACATTTTTTAAAATAGTTATGGTAATGGGGATGTCTGTTATCACTATATATGTTAAGAAAACATTCATTTCGACTTTTTATCAAAAAATACCTTTAAAAAAATTAGAATGATTTCTTTAAAACCCATTTGAAAATTAAATGATACCTTAATCTGTCATTAATAAACCATTTGAGTAAATTTAATAACTTTAATAAAATAATTTGGGATAACATGTATATAAAAGAAAAAAATATCCAATTTAAAAAAAAAAAAAATTTAATTTTAAACATATGTTTCCTTGATCCATGTAAAAAATAATGGAAAAGTTGGAATAAAATATATAACGTCATTAAATATCTATATGATAAGAAAATTATTTGATCTTATAAAGCATAATTGATATTATTCCTTCAATAAGAGTAAAATAAATCCCAAATGAAAGTGAGATTATAAAAATGATTCTTACCACTTTGGTAACTTTCAAATTATAACCCCTTGAATGAATAAAAATTTATTGAAACATTAAAAATAATTAATATATAGTTATTAATGTTAAATATATCAAAGTGGCAGTTTATACACTATATAAATGTGAATAGGTGCATATTAACAAACATGTCTCAAAGAAATGTAAATTGAGACGAAATCAATTTCCTCACTTTTCCATTTAGTTGATCACTCATTATCTCCCTTTATAGTTGTTTAAAATATTTCAATAAATTATAATAAAAATGTTAATATTTATAATATAATATATTACCCTTTTATAACATCTTATCACCCATTATTTAACAATATTTATTTATCACTTTTGTTTCGGGTCTTAATTGCCTTGTTTTATCAATCATGTTTTTTCATGAATATTGTGGATAATTAACATAAGCAAATTCTTCATAATATATATAATTATATTAATTTAATAAATATTTTTTTATAATGTAAATACTTTTTACCATTCTTAAAAATTTTACAATGAAAATGAATCACTTTGCTTTGTGGAGATGGTAAGCTGTACATATGCATGAGCGACGATATCATTTATTAATAGGTGAAAGGGTAAGTAAGTGGGTGATATATTAATTTTAAGTAATATATATAATGTCATATATATAAAATTTATTTATTTAATTTTTTCTAATTACCTTGCATATAAATCATATGTGGAAAAATAATCACATCGCTTCGCGAGGCAGTTTCTCAGTGTACACACAAGCAATGTTATCATATTTTAAAAGAAATGGAAATTAAGGAAATATATGTGATATTAAACTTATTAAAGTATAAATATATCATAAATATTATATTTTTAAATTAAATCCATAACTATATTCATCCTTGAAAAGGGTTTATAGGAAACAAGTTACATCAGTTTGCGAGGTGGTAGTCCTTCGTACACACAATCAACGTTTTCAATTACCATTTGTCTGAAAAAGAGGTGGATATAGGTTATGAAATTAAAATAATAAAATGTGAGAATATATTATATATTTATTATATTATATTATAATGATTTAATAATATTTTATGGATTTTAAAGATGAAATAATATAAAAATTATTGTTTAATAATGTTACCTCCTCTTTAGATTACAACATTAGGTTTGTACACAAATCATTCATAGTTGGATTTTTGAACAAGAAGATTACTTTATAATGTTTGGAGGGAAGTTAGGAAGGGATTTTTTTGGCATTGGATGAACCAAATGTATTTGGAAATAGGAATAGTGGAAGAAATCTAATGAAATTTTATAAGTGGGGGAGAGGTGATGTAACATCCCAAGAAAGTAATGAATAATAGATATTTTTTATCTATGTCTATTAATGAATTAGATATTGTTTTAGAGGCTTAAAATGAAAATAAATCTAATCTTAAGCATGGAATACACTAATATTTTTAAAAGATTGTTTTACTGCCTTTTAATGGCAAACCATTTTTGAATCTATCTTTTGACAATTTTATAAACTATGTTTGTCAAAATAAACTTATTCTTTATGATTGGGACATCAAAATTTACTTTGTGTGAATTTTTTGGTATTTTTCAGACAATGTTCATTTTTTAATGAATAGTGAAAAATACTGCATTTTACATCAAAACTGCTTTTTAATCTAATTTATTTATATGATTAGATTATCTTTTGAATTGGTTTTTAAGTGAAATTATAATATATTTTCACCATTTAATCCAATGGTGGTCATTGGAATCAATTTCACTTTGAAATTGGACTTAAACTGGTGTTAATCTTTTGATAGTTATTATTTCATAAAAACACGCTATTTGCTCTGACAACGGGAATTAATTATTAAATTAATTAATGTGACTTATATGTTTTGAATTTTGTAAAATATACCTCATTTTTAAATTCAGAATAAAAAATATAGCTAAGGTAAATTTTTGGTATTTTTCTGAAAAACATCAATTTTTGATGAATAGTGAAATCACTAAGTGGTACTTATAAAAACTGATTTTCCATTTAAATGAAATTTTGCCACCTTTGTATTTTGAATTTCAAAAATCCGACATACATGGTTGTAATTAAGAAGTAAAATGTGGTTCAATGAGATTAAAATAATTTTTTGGTGAATAGTAACTTTTAAGTTTTTAATCGCGATTAGTGGTAATTAGTGTAGTTTAAGGTAAAAATAATGCTTTAATAATATAAAATGACCTATAAACATGTCCTAACCTTATTTGATGTGTCATGGCCGACCACGAAAATCCATGGGTCAACTTGGGGACCCCATGGAGCCACTTTGGTTGGGAAAGGACATAAATAACTTTTTATTTAATGTAAAAGTAAAAATGACACAAACATAATATGTTTTACTAAAACAATTTTTACATGGGGTTATAAAGATCATATTTTTGATTATAAATATTTATTGGAAATATAAAAATATTTCCTACATCATAGTATTTGTTTTATAATTTTTAGACATTAAATAAATTAAATTATTTATGACATCATGATGATGCAGCGATGACATCATTATTTAACGATTTAAATAAAATGGAAAGTTAATGTAAGATCTAAAACCTACACATGGCCAAAACCAATTGTATGAGTGGATTAAGAACCCTTTTCACCTTAGCCTCAAATTATATCAACGTGGGACCTTTTGAATCTGAAACTCGTTTTAAAATAAAGTAACTTATCTTTACTTTCCAAGAGTGCCCCTCCACTCCTCTTATAAAAGGCCCCCAACTCTACCTCTATTCCTACACTCCCAAAGCCTTTGCCTCGGACAACCCCTACACATTTTGTCTCTAAACTTTCCTCTCTTACTCCTTGAAGCCTCACTTTGGGCAGAAGTCTTCCCAAGGAAGCCTTTGAGCTCAAACCAAAGGGAGTTACCCGATTTTAAGGTAATGTCTTCTTTTGAGTCCTTTTGTTTTATTTTGCTTCTCCAACCCCCTAAACTCTTTTTATTCTTTTCTTTTGTAACAACTCCAGTATCCTAAATATACTAGGATTTTGTTATAATATGGATTCGAGCTACACTTAGACAAACCTACATATAATGGTTAACGAACATACTGTTTCCGTGGATGGTAAATTTATGCCTCCCGAAACGATGATTGTTCAAAATTCTTTTAACACCTTCAAAGGTGGCCATTAAGATGTCACTATATTTATATATGATATATAATATGTTTATGTTTTCCTTAAGCTTCTGTATTTTTTTTTGTTCATACCTTTATGGTTTCCATTATGGGTAAACGTGATATCTTCATTTAAGGAAGTGCGGACTACCGCCCCCTCAAAGTGATTTGATTCGTTAAATACCATATGTGGGACGTATAAAGGATGGAACAATGATATTATATATGATATTATACTGAAATTATAATATACCTTTATATCATTATGATTCCATTCTATAAAATACGAAATAGAAATGATAGTAGCGTTCATGCGTACGTACGGCTTACCGTCTCCATGAACGGTGCATTTCATTTCTTACCTCTAAATGATTATGTAATATTATAAATTCATGCATGTACTGGATATATATGACATATATGATATCTACATCATGAATACCATTCTGGATATAATCGATACATGAATGACTTGTAATTATAAAGGGTTTATTTTTGACTCAAGTACCAATGATCGTTAAAATGACCATTTATAACATAAATAATTACATAGTGTTCATGACATGACAACAAGTGATATAAAAGGAATAATGAACTTGAAAAAGGTTCTTAAAGAAGTAGAAATTAACTCAAGTTTATTATTCAGGACATTAAATAACGATCGAGTCAATTCGGACCCGAGGTATGGGACTTCGTCTCAATCTCCTTTCATTGAGGCATATTTTGTTTTATACACAACCTTATTTTATACAATGTATAAACCCCTTTGACTTTTAAGTTTATTCAAAAGGAATCTTTTTTATACGAAGCGTTTACTAAATAAAAAAAGGGAATGTTTTTGTCATACGTATGTGGCGACAATGACTTCTCCGCCGTCGTGACCATTATTTGAGTTTCGGCTTCCTCTACAAGCCCTACCTTTTTTTAAAAGAAAAATAAATACCATGTTTTACTTTTCTTTTATTTTGGTATTGAAAATGGTTTTCATAATGTTTTTATATCAATGTGTTGTATTTATATCTTGTGATTGAAAGGTAGAAATGTTATGTTTCCTTTATGCATGTTTTATGTGATACGATTATGTTGAGGTTCTTGGGCATTATTATGAAGACGGGTGGTTCCGTGATAAACTAAGGGCGGGTGAGCCCGATATAGCTCTCCAATGCATTGGGTAACGCGAAGGAGTGAAACGTTAAGGTTTCTCCAAAGAGATATAGGGAATATACTATGATGGGTATTCCAAACGTAACCAAGAGGGTTACTCCCTACGTAAGAATGTTATGAATTCCTCAAGTTACCTTTATGTCATATGATTCCTATGATTTATTCATGATTTGATGAGTTATGTTAAAGTGCTTATGTTTTATGGGTAAAGTATGATCTCATCCTTATGTATATATGTACCCATGTTTCCTTTCCATATTTTTATATCCCTTACTGAGCTTTTTATGCTCATCCCAAGTTTTTTTGAAATGTTTTTCACAGGTCAAGGGAAAGCTACATGATATGATGATAGTGTCAAGGAAGTGTCAAGAAAGAATCCATGTTTTATTTTAAATAAGTTTTCATTGATGGGAAAGAAGAATACTATCTCTATGTAACCACTTTGTTTATATGTGGAATGTAATGCAATTTTTATGATCTAATTCTCTAAAACTCTAAACCCGAAAAGATCCTCAATGTGTAATCTTTTAATAACTCAAGATTAAGTAAGGTTTAAGGCTGGGGCCTTATAGTTGGTATCAAAGGTCAGTTTAGATAACTTTAGGAGTTAGAATTCTATTAAATGATTATCCAAAAATATTTTTTTGAAATGATATAGCATTTGAAGATTACCATGTTGCTTCATCTAAGACATGTTTGTTCAGAATGGTTTTCCGCAGAGGAAACAGGGAAGCAGTGCTAGGAAGGCATATAGAAGGAAATAAACTTCTGAATCAGCATCCTGAGATGGTTAGAATTGGAACTGAACAGTTTTTTGCAGTAATGGCGCAGTTGACTCAAGAAATAAATGGTGGTGGTATCCATGCACGAGATCAGCTAGATCAACCGTAGAGGAACATTTCAGTGGTGGAACATTTCATGAGGCAACATCCCCCATCATTCAGAGGATCATATGACCCTATGTTAGCTGAAGGGTGGATTAAATCACTAGAGAAGATTTTCGATGTCATGGGGTGTTCATACAATCAAAAGGTTAGGCTTGCTATTTACCGTTTGGAGGGTGAGGCAGATCAGTGGTGGTCGATGGTTAAAAATATCAGGGACGCTGATGAGATTGATGCTCTCGACTGGGATGAATTCAAAGGTATGTTTCTTGAGAAGTATTTTCCTAAGGCTGTTAGACTTAGGATGGAAAAGCAATTCTTGGAATTGAGGCAAGAGGAAGACTCAGTGGCTACCTATGAAGAAAGGTTCACTCGATTGGCAAGGTATGCTCCAAATTTTATTCGAGACCTTGATAGTAAAATCAATCGTTTTTACTCAGTATTAAATCCAAAATATCGAAGGGCATTAGCTTCTCGTGAGTTTAAAAGTTATGAAAAGCTTGTTCGATGTGCTGAGAAGGTGGAAATGGAGTTTTTCGATGATCAAGTGTTCTATAACAACCAACAGAAGAAGAGACCGAGGTGGCATGAGAAAGGTAAGAATTCATCAAAAAAGTCTGATGGTAAGAAAACTAAGTTTCCAGTTTGTGATAAATGTGGAAAAAGGCATGCTGGGGAATGTCTTCTGAATTCTGGAAAGTGCTACTGATGTGGTAAGATGGGACATAAGGCTCGTGATTGCACTGAAAAGGATCAAGGTGAAGGTAAGACCAAATTTGATTTATAGTTAGTGAAATATTATAAGTGCAATGAGATGGGTCACTATACATACGAGTGTCCGACAAAGAGCTTGAGTGATGGGAAGCAGTTAGACTACAAGCAGAAAGGGGTGGTGAAATCCTTTGCAACTACTTCAGCAGATGTCGGGCCGTCAAATGAAGTTGTATCAGGTACTTTGTTTGTTTTTTCAGATTATGCCAGTCTGTTGTTTGATTCGGGGTCTACACATTCTTTCATCTCTGAAACCTTTTCTAGTAAAATGGGAATACCATCTCAAGAAATGACTCCTGAACGTTTGGTAAAAACACCGGGGGGAAATGTTGAGGCAAAAATAATTTATAAGAATCTTCCTATCCTTATCTGTGGAAAGAACCTACTTGAAAACCTTATTGTTCTACCTATAGTAGAGTTTGATGTTATCCTGGGTATGGATTGGCTCTCTATTTACCATGCTAAGATTGACTGTAGAGCTAAAGAAGTTTCTTTTCATAAAGACTTTCAGTTTTTGTACAAGAATGAACCCTTACTGATGATAACTTATCAAGAGGCCGAGAAACTTGTAAAAGATGGAAATGAATGTTACCTTGAACACATTGTTGAAAATAAAGGAACTGTTCAGATTAATGATGTGCCAGTGGTAAATGAGTATCCTGATGTTTTTCCTGATGAGTTTCCTGGAATAATACCAGATCGTGAAGTTGAATTTACTGTTGACTTAGTTCCTGATGCTAAGACAATTTCAAAACCCCCTTATCGAATGGCTCAAATTGAACTTTTAGAGTTGAATGAGAAATTGCAAGATTTATTAGAGAAAGGTTTCATTCGACCTAGCACATCACCATGGGGTGATCCTGTTTTATTTGTTAAAAAGAAAGATGGTTCTATGAGACTTTGCATTGATTATAGAGCCTTGAATAACATCACTGTTAAGAAAAAATATCCTTTGCCTCATATCGACGATTTGTTTGATCAGCTCCAGGGAGATCTGTTTTTTTTCAAAGATTGGCCTGAGATCAGGGTACCATCAGCTGAAGGTAAAGGAGGCAGATATTCTGAAGACCGCGTTCCGTACAAGATATGGCCACTATGAATTTGTAGTAATGCCTTTTGGGCTAACCAATGCACCAACTGTATTCATGGACTTAATGAATAGAATTTTACATGAGTTTTTGGATAAGTTTGTGGTTGTTTTTATTGATGATATTTTGGTGTTTTCTAAAAGTAAAGAAGAGAATGAAAGACATTTAAGGGTTATCTTGCAAACATTAAAAGAAAAGAAACTGTATGGAAAATTCAGAAAGTGTGAGTTTTGGTTGCAAAAAATTTCTTTCCTTGGTCACATTTTTTCTAAAGATGAGATAACTGTTGATCCTGCAAAAACAAAAGTTGTGGAAGACTGGCCATGACCCACAAATGTAACTCAGATTCATAGCTTCCTTGGTTTGGCAGGCTATTACTGAAGGTTTGTTAGAAATTTTTCACGGTTATCTAGTCCAATGACTAAGCTAACTCGGAAGGGTGTTAAGTTTATCTGGACAAAAGAATGTGATGATTGTTTTCAGGAATTGAAAAGAAGATTGGCGAATGCTCCAGTTTTGGCACTACCTTCCAGGAATGGTGAGTTTTTTTCTACAGTGATGCTTCATTGAAAGGACTTGGTTTCGTCCTAATGCAGAATGATCAAGTAATTTCTTATGCTTCACGACTGTTGAAAACTCATGAGGTAAATTACCCTACACATGATCTGGAATTAGCTGCTGTTGTTTTCGCTTTAAAAATTTGGAGGCATCATTTGTATGGAGTAAAGTGTGAAATATATACCGATCACAAAAGTTTAAAGTATATATTCACTCAGAAAGAATTGAACATGAGACAAAGGAGATGGCTAGAATTAATCAAGGATTCTGATTGTACAATTCATTACCATCCGGGAAAAGCAAATAAAGTGGCTGAAGCTTTGAGTCGAAAAAGTAATGCTTCATTAGAAATGTTGCGTTTGGAATGTGATCGTTTGGTTAAGGATTTGATGAACTTTGGAATAGAAGTTGTTGGTGCAGGAAGTTCTTCTGTTTTATTTCAGGTATCAGTGAGATCATCTCTATCAGATAGAATCAAGCAAGCACAGAAGCAAGACAATGAGTTGCAGAAAAAGGTAGAGCTGGTTCAGAAAGGTAAGTTGCCTGAATTCAACATTGATAATGATTGCGTTTTGAGATTTGGGAAGAGATTGTGTGTGCCTTGTGATTCACAGTTGAAGAGAGAGTTGTTATGTGAAGCTCATAGTTCTCCATTTTTAGTTCATCCTGGCAGTACTAAGATGTACAGAGATCTGCGGGAGTATTACTAGTAGGATGGAAAGAAAAGAGATATTGCTGATTTTACTGTGAAGTGTTTGACATGTCAACATGTTAAAGCAGAGCGGCAGTTACCAAAAGGGATGCTTCAGCCTTTAACAGTGCCAGAGTGGAAATGGGATAATATATCCATGGACTTTGTTGTGGGATTACCGAAGACATCTCGAGGTAATAATGCAATCTGGGTTATTGTTGATCGCTTGACTAAATATGCTCATTTCCTTGCTATACGAGATAATTTTTCCCTAGATCAACTTTCCCATTTGTATCTTAAAGAGATAGTCAGGTTACATGGAGTTCCCCTCTCCATTGTATCTGATCATGATCCCAGGTTTACTTCTAACTTTTGGAAAGGCCTTCAGAAGTTGTTGGGTACTGAATTAAATTTTAGTACAACTTTTCATCCTCAATCAGATGGGCAGTCAGAATGAACAATTCAGACCTTGGAGGATATGCTATGAGCTTGTTCTATGGATTATCAGGGATGTTGGGACCAACAGATTTCTTTGGTTAAATTTTCATATAATAACAGTTTTCATTCCAGTATAAAGATGGCACCATTTCAGGCATTATATGGGAAGAGGTGTCGAACTCCAACTTTCTGGGATGAAGTGGGTGAAAGGAAGTTTATGGGACCAAAATTGGTAGAAGAGATGGTAGAAAAAGTTCATCTGATTCAGAAGCACATGAGAACAGCTCAGAGCAGGCATAAGAGTTATGCGGATAACCAGAGGAAGGATCTATCTTTCGAGGTAGGTGATCATGTTTTTCTCAAGGTTTCTCCTTGGAAAAGTGTGATGAGATTTGGTAAGAAAGGAAAGCTGAGTCCATGGTTTATTGGACCATATGAAATTCTGGAGAGAGTTGGATCAGTTGCTTACCGAGTGGCTTTACCTCCGAGTTTATCTTAGGTACACAATGTTTTTCATGTTTCGATGTTGAGAAAGTATATGCTAGATCCATATCATGTTTTGAGTCGAGAGGTAGTTCAGCTGGAAGAGAACTTATCTTATGAGGAACAACCGGTCCAGATTCTTGACCACAGGGAGCAAGTGTTACGGAATAAGGTGATTCACCAGGTAAAGGTTTTGTGGAAAAACCACATGATTGAAGAGGCAACATGGGAATCTGAAAATGCAATGAGGGAT
Organism: Viscum album; assembly: GCA_963277665.1. Taxonomy (NCBI): domain Eukaryota; kingdom Viridiplantae; phylum Streptophyta; class Magnoliopsida; order Santalales; family Viscaceae; genus Viscum; species Viscum album. The sequence continues at coordinate 1,895,763,201 of OY728153.1, forward strand.
AAGTACCCCCATTTATTTGATAAGTAAATAAATTGCGGGGATGCAATTTTTTGTAGGGGGAAGGATATAGCATCCCAAGTAAGTAATGAATAATAGATATTTTTTATCTATGTCTATTAATGAATTAGATGGTGTTTTAGAGGATTAAAATGAATATAAATCCAATCTTAAGCATGGAATACACTAATATTTTTAAAAGATTGTTTTACTGCCTTTTGATGGCAAAAAATTTTTGAATCTATCTTTTGACAATTTTATAAACTACTATTTGTCAAAATAAACATATTCTTTATGATTGGGACATAAAAATTTACTTTGTGTGATTTTTTGGTATTTTTCGGACAATGTTCATTTTTTACTGAATAGTGAAAAATACTGCATTTTACAACAAAACTGCTTTTTAATATAATTTATTTATATGATTAGATTATCTTTTGAATTGGTTTTGAAGTGAAATTAGAATATATGTTTACCGTTTAATCCAATGGTGGTCATTGGAATCAATTTCACTTTGAAATTGGACTTAAACTGGTGTCAATCTTTTGATACTTATTATTTCATAAAAACACGCTATTTGCTCTGACAGCGGGAATTAATTATTAAATTAATTAATGTGACTTATATGTTTTGAATTTTGTAAAATATACTTCATTTTTGAATTCAGAATATCAAATATAGCTTAGGGAGAATTTTTGGTATTTTTCTGAAAAACTTCATTTTTGATGAATAGTGAAACCACTAAGTGGTACTTATAAAAACTGATTTTCCATTTAAATTAAATTTTGCCACCTTTGTGTTCTGAATTTCAAAAATCTGACAAACATGGTTGTCATTAAGAAGTAAAATGTGGTTCAATGGGATTAAAATAATTTTTTGGTGAATAGTAACTTTTAAGTTCTTAATCGCGATTGGCGGTAATTAGTGTAGTTTAAGGTAAAAATAATGCTTTAATAATATAAAATGACGTAGAAACATGTCCTAACCTTATTGTATGTGTCATGGCCGACCAAGAAAAGCCATGGGTCAACTTGGGGACCCCATGGAGCCACTTTGGTTGGTAAATGACATAAATAACTTTTTATTTAATGTAAAAGTAAAAATGACACAAACATAATATGTTTTACTAAAACAATTTTTACATGGGCTTATAAAGATCAGATTTCTGATTACAAATATTTATTGGAAATCTAAAAAGATTTCATACATCATAGTATTTGTTTTATAATTTTTAGACATTAAATAAATTAAATTATTTATGACATCATGATGAGGCAGTGATGACATCATTATTTAACAATTTAAATAAAATGGAAAGTTAATGTAAAATCTAAAACCTAAACATGGCCAAAACAAATTGTATGAGTGTATTTCTAAACCTTATCACCTTATCCTAAAATTATATCAATTTGGGACCTTTTGAATCCAAAAAGCATTTTAAAATAAAGTAACTTATCTTTACTTTCCAAGAGTGCCCCTCCTCTCCTCTTATAAAAGGCCCCCACCTCTACCTCTTTTCCCACACTCCCAAAGCCTTTGGCTCGGCCAAACCCTGCCCATTTTGTCTCTCCACTTCCCTCTCTTACCCCTTGAAGCCTAACTTTGGGCACAAGTCTTCCCAAGGAAGCCTTTGAGCTCAAACCAAAGGGAGTTACCCGATTTTAAGGTAATGTCTTCTTTTGAGTCCTTTTGTTTTATTTTGCTTCTCCAACTTCCTAAACTCTTTTTATTATTTTATTTTGTAACAAATCCAGTATCCTCAATATACTGGGATGTTGTTATAATATGTATTTGAGCTAAAATTACACACACCTACATCTAATGGTTAACTAACATACTGTTTCCGTGGATGGTAAATTTATGCCTCCCGAAACGATGATTGCTCAACATTATTTTAACACCTTCAAAGGTGGACATTAAGATGTAACTATATTTATATATGATATATAATATGTTTATGTTTTCCTTAAGCTTCTGTATTTTCCTTTTTGGTCATACCTTTATGGTTTCCATTATGGGTAAACGCGATATCTTCATTTAAGGAAGTGCGGACTACCGCCCCCTCAAAGTGATTTGATTCGTTAAATACCATATGTGGGACGTATAAAGGATGGAACTATGATATTATATACGATATTATACTGGAATTATAATATACCTTTATATCATTATGAATCCATTCTATAAAATACGAAATAGAAATGAAAGTAGCTTTCACGCGTACGCACGGCTTACCGTCTCCATGAACGGTGCATTTCATTTCTTACTTCTAAATGATTATGTAATATTATAAATGCATGCATGTACTGGATATATATGACTTATTTGATATCTACATCATTAATACCATTATGGATATAATCGATACATGAATGACTTGTAATTATAAAGGGTTTATTTTTGACTCAAGTACCAATGATCGTTAAAATGACCATTATTAACATAAATAATTACATAGTGTTCATGACATGAAAATATGTGATATAAAAGGAATAATGAACTTGAAAAAGGTTCTTAAAGAAGTAGAAATTAACTCAAGTTTATTATTCATGACATTAAAGAACGATCGAGTCAAGTCGGACCCGAGGTATGGGACTTCGTCTCAATCTCCTTTCATTGAGGCATATTTTGTTTTATACACAACCTTCTTTTATACGGTGTATAAACCCCTTTGAATTTTACGTTTATTCAAAAGGAATATTTTTTATACGAAGCATTTACTAAACGAAAAAAGGGAATGTTTTTGTCGTATGTATGCAGTGACAACGACTTCTCCGCCGTCGTGACCATTATTTGAGTTTCGGCTTCCTCTACAAGCCCTACCTTTTTTTAATAGAAAAATAAATACCATGTTTTTCTTTTCTTTTATTTTGGTATTGAAAATGGTTTTCATAATGTTTTTATATCAATGTGTTGTATTGATATATTGTGATTGAAAGGTGGAAATGTTATGTTTCCTTTATGCATGTTTTATGTGATACGATTATTTTGAGGTTCTTGGGCATTATTATGAAGATGGGTGGTTCCGTGATAAACTAAGGGCGGGTGATCCCGATATAGCTCTCCAATGCATTGGGTAACGCGAAGGAGTGAAACGTTAAGGTTTCTCCGAATAGATTTAGGGAATATACTGTGATGGGTATTCCAAACGTAACCAAGAGGGTTACTCCCTACGTAAGAATGTTATGAATGCCTCAAGTTACCTTTATGACTTATGATTTCTATGATTTATTCATGATTTGATGAGGTATGTTAAAGTGATTATGTTTTATGGGTAAAGTATGATCTCATCCTTATGTATATATATACCCATGTTTCCTTTCCATATTTTTATATCCCTTACTGAGCTTTTTATGCTCATCCCAAGTTTTTTTGAAATGTTTTTCACAGGTCAAGGGAAAGGTACATGATATGATGATTGTGTCAAGGAAGTGTCAAGAAAGAATCCATGTTTTATTTTAAATAAGTTTCCATTGATGGGAAAGAAGAATACTATCTTTATGTAACCACTTTGTTTATATGTGGAATGTAATGCAAGTTTTATGATCTAATTCTCTAAAACTCTAAACCCGAAAAGATCCTCAATGTGTAATCTTGTAATAACTCAAGATTAAGTAAGGTTTAAGGATGGGGCCTTATAGGTGACACTTGGGATTTTAAAAAATAATGAATTACAATAAAATATTTTACTAAAAAAAGGATACAAAATATTCAATTATACAAACTAGGTTTATATATGGTTTAAATATAGACATAAAATAAGAATTGGATAATATTTAGGTCATTTTAACCCTTTTCTTCTTTGTTTTACCCCAAATTTAACCCATTTACTTTAATCGTGATAATTAATTTTTACTATTTTCACAATTCATTATGGTCAAAAATTAAGTTTAAATTATAAGATAGTATTAATTTTTTTGACAATTTTTCCAAATTCAAATCACATAAGTGGAATAATTTAATTTAAAATGGAACCCACATATGTGACAAAAGAATAGTTTATTTTTTTAAATGTATATGATGTTTTTTTTCATAATTGTACATATAAGTTATTACAATGAATTATATTGGATTAATTATAATATAATTGAAATAATTTTATTTTTAAAAAATTCTTCAAATAAAATGGAAACTCTAAATTCTTTAAACAAAGATGTAATATTTAATAAAAATCAGTATTATTTGCTATTAATCTAAAAAATAAGTCCTTTTAGAAAAATAAAAAAAATTACACTAAGATAATTTCTATATTATGATTTAAAAAATTAGGTTAATTATATAAAATAAATTTTCTAAAGGTGTTAAAAATTAGTTTTCAGATAAGTTCATAAGACTTGACGAATTAGTTTTTTTCAAAAAATATTTACTCTTCTTTAAAAGATTTTTTTTATTTTTATTACTGTTCAATAAATACCCAATTAGCGTGTTAAAACAATTTATTTTTCATAACTTATTTTGTCTTATTCATAAACTCCCACTTAACTTATAAGTTATAATGGACATGTTTAAATAACAATAATTTAATAGAGTCTGGTGTTTCTTTTAAACTCCGTGTTATGTATATCATAATCTATCAGAGAAATTATATTTGTTATAAAAAAATATTGTAAAGTCTTGGGGTGTTATATTTTTGTTCATTATTAATAGTAACAATATTAACAATTTTAATCATGTTAAGGGTAAATTAGGTAATTAAGGTTAAAAATAATATTATAAGGACTAAAAAATGACCATAACACTTGCCTTCATTCTAATGGTTGAGTGAATTTCACCCATTTAGGTCCTAGTTTATAAAATATAGAAACATGTTTCCACATGTTTTTTATTTTCACCTTTATAATATTTATGTAAAAGATAAAACAAAAAATTCCACTTTTTTTATTTTCTATAATATTTTGTGATATGGATAAAGAAAAATCATGTTTGACTATAAATAATAATTTGAAAGAAAATTTATTTTATTTTATCATGGTGATCTATTTTTTATTTCTTGGGTTGAAATAATTACCTTAAATTCTTACAAAACGCTGACACAACTTTTATACAAATAATAGAAAAATAATTTAAATGATCTAAAAAATGTTAAAATTAATATAATTTGAATTAATTTTTGTATACCACAATTTTTTTTGATAAAAATTTCATATTATATATTTTTAATGGATTATTTTAAAATTACATTACTTTAGTATGGTTTTCAATGTCAAATTATTTGAATAGTTCCAATAAGAGAATTAATATTATTTTATAATAAATATTATGTTATTAAATTATTTAAAATTCATAAAAATACTATATTCAGCCAATTTATTTGTATACATTAAAAAATATAAACTATGTTTCATTTATGCAATATTTTTCCTCTTATAGTAACTATATTGAACACTAAAGAGTAAAAACTTTGTTATCATGGTAATTATAAAAAATGTTTAACACTTGTTAAAACAAGGGGATAAGGTAAAAACCTAATACTAATGTTTTTAAATTTTATTATATGTTATTATTTTAACCCATACTCATCCAATATTATATTTATATCATTTTGAGCCTTTTTCCATGAATGCTAATTTATATTAATTTAATATTTTAAGAAATTACATGAGTGAAGATCCCCTCACTTATAAAAGGGAACCTCCTCCCTTGTTTTATTTACACTTTAAAATCCTTAAATTTCAACCAATCCTAGACTATATCCATTTTCAAAATATATCCCCATGTTTTATAGGTCTTATTTTGGTCATAATACCAACCTTTGAGGGTTTAAGGTGTAAAAAAAGGATGTTTTCAGACGAAGAGGTATAATATTTAAATTAATGTTTTATCTTTATTTATTTTCCTACTTACATAAAATATTAATAAAACATGATGAAATAATGGAAATATTATATTCTATATTCTACGATATTATCATGTTAATTGAATCACTTACATCCATCTCCCCTTTAATCAAATGAGAAACAAAATCGTCGTTCATGTGTATGGTAGACTACCGCCTCCCAAAGTAATGTTATTAGTTTTCCATCACCACATCTCATAGATAGTTATTATGATGTATTGAATAAATATATATATTTTTTATGATATTATTATGATTCTGGAAAGGTTAGTTATTATTTACCTTTCTTTTGTTTCATCTATAAAAATGGAAACTATGTTCATGCGTACATACGACCTACCGTCTCCATGAATGAAGTAATTCATTTTTTACATACACATTTTTTGAATTAATCTCTCTCTATATAATGAATTTATATGATATTAATATCCCAGGTAAAATTATAGATATTATGGTAAAATTATTAATTTATAAAGACCCATACTTTTAAACCAAGACATTCATGAAAAACAAATACATTATATCATATTATTTATAAAATATTTATTTTTATTATACATGATTTTCTGAGCTGTATGGATATAGAAAAGACCTATGGTACAGGATCTCTATAAACCACTCTTTTTCTGAAGGTTATGTACATTCTCTCTCAAAATCACTTTCTATATCTATTTGATATTATGTATTGATTCTAAATTATATATATATATATATATATATATATATATATATGTATCTTATATATATACCTATTAATTTTACCTTCCTTTCAAGGGTTAATACATTCAATAAGTTCACTTCTCAAATTTATTCATTAAAATCAAACCTGATTAAGGGGAACTATCCATTAATTTTTTAGTGTAATGCTCATTTAATGTTTTTATTCCCAAATAAACAACTAATTTTGATACATATGATTATGTACTCATATATGAACATTCATAATATTTTATTCCTTCTTCTCTTTAGAATCTTTATTAAACTTTCATTGATTATGATTTCCCATTTCATTTCCAAGGGAAATTATTGTGATTATGCCTTATGATTGATTTCCTTTTATTGTACACAGAATCATGAACATATTATGATAGGCGCACCCATATATTTGTATAATTCATTACGTAATGTTTTTGTCTCATGAGAAATTATGTATGAGATTATGGATTAATCCTAATAAATGATAGAACTTTGTCCACCATGTGATGTTTTATCGGAAGTTATCCTTGAATTATTCTTATTTTATTTTTTGTGTTTCCAAATTTTCTATATTGAGATATTCTAATGATACCATGTTATTTATGTTATTCTACCATGTGATTACTCATGATCATTCTATTTTATGATATAATGTTATTCATGCATCCAAAACGTATCATTAAATTCTCCAGGTATGGTCAAATTATAAATATATATCCCAAAATACACTCAACTACTAAGGAATATAAAATTAACAGTCATGTCTTGAAACCAAAGAGAAACTTGTAGACAAGAAACCTAGCAGTAAGTACCTTTTGAGTTTGATTCCTTATACACATTGTCTTTGGTTTGAATTTTTGATAATAAGTATCTTTGGATTAAAATTAGATTAATGGAAGGGTTTAGGGTCTATTTTAGGGTAGCGACAAAGGCTAGTACTCAATATAACTTGGGATAAACCTATGGAAGAGGCAGTAAAGTTTTGAAAGAGACACCAATTGATCATGGCTTAAAAAATTGGTTTAACCTGAGTAGAAAAATACTCCTTGGTCCAAATTAATTGACAAACTAAGCACATTAATCTTGGATTATTTGAAAAAAAAATGGTGGTTATTGATCCTAGACTTATCAAATACAACTAGGTCGTGGTCGTTAAATTCTCACCTTTGATGGTTAGGGTAGTTGTATAATAATGAGATAGATAATTGTTCTAAACCTGGTTACTATCTATAGGTTTACTCAATTCCAGTTTTAGATATTTATTAATTTCAAACCATCCCTACTCTTAACCCTTAAACCTAAGGGTATTATCCATGCATGATGGTTTGAAAAATAATAAAAAAACAAAGAATTAATAAATACATAATTAAAAAAAGTAAGGAAAAATCAAAAACCCACATTGAATGAAGAAACAATGAAGGCACAATTCATGTGTTGAAGTCAAATTGGGATCGGTATTGAAATGGGAATCGCAACAGAAAGCATAAATTGAAGGAATGTATAACGAAAAAAACAAAAATGGAATCAATTAAAGTAGTAAATAAATGAATTGTAACTAGTTTAGAATAAGAAAAAAGGGAAACATATAAAAATAGAAGAATAAAATAAAAGAAATTAACATAGGTCCAAAATTATGTACATAGTAGAGGCACATAAATATAAATAGGCTTGAAAAGTACACGATGTGTAATGTCTTCACATAGTGTAATGGTTTCAAGTGGATTATATCTTGACTTATATAAAACATGTAATATATATACACATCATGTACTTTTAAGCCAAAATATTATATAGGGAATCTTAAATCTTGTGGGATCCTCATACTGTATCTTTCACTAGATGAGATCCTGAAATTTACACATCATTTAAATCGAACATATTGTGTATGTGATTCACATCTTGTACATCCTTCATGTCATTAAATTCTAGTGGGATTATGATATTTAATATCTCATGACATTTATTGTGTTTACACATCATGAACTAGATTCATGAAATTTAAAGATCCACAGTTTGGCCTTTGGCCCTCACGGATGCTGTGAATGAGGAATACATATCATGAAATCCTTTCATGATGTGTAAATTATATTTTTTTCCAATTTTTAGAAATTCATCCATTGAGTATTAAATTCTCAATTATTTAAAAAAACCCAAACCTAGTGCATTATCAAATAAATCATGATTAAAACTTAAATAAATGAATACAAAATGTATATATAAATTACGGTTATCAAATTCCCCCAAATGTGAACTAGTACCTATCCCCTAGTAAAACGAATCTCAATAGGGATTCAAAATGAAGAAAATTTTCAAGCAAGAAACAAGAATTACAACTAGGAAAATAAAACTAAATGTAATTTGAAAAATAAAGTCCACTAGAATTGTCCTACATAGAAAATTGCTCATTGTTCATAATCATGTTCTTTATTCAGATTCTTTATTCATTTAATTAAATTTTCATAACTATTACATAGATGATATACCCATTTTTCAATTTTCCTCACAATTAATTTTCTCTTATCACTCAATGTAAAATGTAACTGGATTTATGCTCAATCCCTAAATATAGGCTCTGAACCATTGGATTTAAATGGTTTTATAATCTCTACTTATAAAAAAATACAAAATTAATAATAAGGAATTAATAATTATGGTTAAAAAGTATCTGAGGTTGACGATAGGTTGGAAATTGTAAAAACCAATCTTAGAAAGAGGGTAAGATCTATATTATTTTGAATGATATTCATGAACAATGCAATGAAGTGAATCATCCTTGAAAAAATGTTTCCACACTCCAAATAATTCAAAGTGGGTCCATGAATGTGTCAAGATTGGATAAAGAATATATGATGTTATTTTATTCTAATTTTTATTTATTTTTAAAAAATTATGTTTAGTCCAAATCTCACATCCATCAACTAACCACTTATGATCCATCATAGGATTAAAAAATCTAGAAATGGTGATTTTTTACCTTCTTAATACACACACACACACACATATTTATTTATTTTTCCAAAGGAATAGGGTAAACATAGAAAATGATCAAAAGTAATTATGAACTATATCCTACCAGTCTAGTGAAAGTACCACTATATGTCACCTTAGTATCAACACCCCATATGTGGCCATGTTGAAACCCCCACACTTTTTCAAAAGAAAATCATGCATAGTACCAAGAGTAGGGTTGAAAAGTAATTAGGCTTGAAACATCCCATCCTAACAAGGTTATTTTTGTCTACTATGTAAAAAATAAGGATATATGTACAGGTGGATCTTTGGAAAAGGGGCTCAACAAAGATTTACTCAATCATTTTAAAAGAGAATTTGTTCAATCATAGCCTCAATAATATCTCAATTAATTTCATGATAGGATTACATTTCTCAATTTTCTCTCAAGGAGCACGATCAGAAAAGAATATGATAGAGTAAGCCTAGAATACTATATATAATGGGAGTATATAAAAATAAATCATAAAAACTTAGGGAATTGTATCTATCGTTAAGTCAATCAGAAGAAATTTGAAGAATATAGAATTATTAATATTTTATTAAACTTAGAAATCATGATAAAAATATAATCCTGAATAAAAATATATATCCATAATATCTAAAATAAATTTGATTTTTTAAATGGGTTTAAAGATTTTACAAGTTTAAAGCATGTTTTAATTGAAAAATGTTCCATGGGAAAGTAAAAATAAGAAATAATTCATTTTTACAAAGAATAAATATCCAGAAATAATCCACCACACATAGAATGAGATACTATTAAAACTATTATTGAAGTAATACTTTGAGATATATCAATATAATCATATAAAAAAATGAAATGTAAGTTGAGAATTTGAAATTTTGGAATCGAGAGATACCTATATTGAAAATCATGCCATGGAGAAACTCTTTGGATGGGGATTGTAAATTGGGCTAACTACAAAAAATTATCATAAAAAATACCTGAACTAGATAAACCGTTAGTACAAAATGGTTAATCAACATGGATGTAGAAAAATATAAAATTCACATAATAAATGGGATGGAGAAATTAAGGTAAGATAAAATAAAAAAAACAACTATAGTGAATTGTGGAATACCCTACGAACATAAACGATAGAAGAGGGAAAACATATGTCTTAAGAATACAATAAAAATAAAGAAAACAAAAATATATGTTGCTTCTAATAAAACACTAACTATGACATCATTAGCCAGACATATGGGGAAAAGATCATTCATTATTGTCCATCAGCTCATAAGTCCTCTACCATCTACAAGAACTAGTGGTTGCATTATCGAGCTCATGGGGGTTCTTGGTGGGATTAACCTCCTTAGGAAGGTATCAACCATAAAACTCATGTGGTAGGAATACCATTCAGAAAAGACTTGGAGGGGATCCTTAATGCGTATATATCTGAAGTTTTATCTCCTCAATCTATCTCTATGGGTCATCCACATAGAGAAATATCTCAAGTGGTATTCCATAGGATGTTTTGATAGGATCTTCATTGACCATAGAAAATGAAAAAGAGATAGATATGAATAAAGTAATGAAAAACTATAATGAAAATATGAAAACCACACAGTGAAGTTAAAAAATGTATCCCATCCATATATATAATAAATTATACATCAGTGAAAATGATATACAATGGGAATACACAAAGAGAATCTAGGATAGAGTTCTATAATGGGAGGGGTACATGAATATACTATATAGTATAAATGGTGTTTCCACTATCCAAATTAGGATTTCCATCCCCAATAGTGGGTGAATTAAGATGTCTTTCCTTATCAATATCATAAATGGAGGATAAGGATGGAGGAACGAACATCATTACAGGTTCCATGGTGTCAGAATCAGTTGAGGTTGGAGGAGGAAAAGTGATAATTCATACTTAGGCCATATATCTAGGAACTATATTGATTAGGGGCTCAATAGTGAAATATGGTTGGGTGGGTCATTTTTCTGATTAGTCATGCTCTGCTAAATACTCTTACTTGTTTTTAGGGTTAGTGAGTTCAGGTGGAAGGTCAGATGGGGAGGGAGGTGGGGTGGGGTCGGAAGATGGAGAGCTTAGTGATGGGGGAGGTGTGGTGAAGTGATATGGGTAGGTGAATGAGATATATATATGACAATATATATGCCCCTAGTTCTCCAAAATGGTCTAGAGAATCAAATAGATGTCATTGAGTAGTGGTGGGGCAGGTGTAGATGTGACTGGGAGTGGTAGTGTGGCGGTGATAGAATGGGGATGAGCTGTAGTGGTAGAATAGGGAGCAGTGGGGAGTTAATTGGAGGAGAATGATGGGGGGGGGGGGGGCTGTGTGAACTAAGGGTTCATTGAATGCAAATCAACCCTATAGTTTTACATAGTTTAATTTCTACACAACATTTTTTTTATTTTCTTGCGCTTTATATTTACAAATTATTTAATGACTACATGACATGTATTTATCATTTTCCCATTTTGGGTGAGGGCCTCAATCCTTATGCCTCTTGCATCCCAAAATCTTCTTAAAATCAAAAGTAACCTATTTGATCTATCTTGAGATTCCTCCTGGTCCTAACTTCATTTAACATTGAGAGCTAGAAATGATCCAATTCGAATGAATTTAAATGGGATGAAACACCCCTTATAGAGTGGTCCTTTAAAATAATGTGGGAGAAATGCGGGACTTCATTCCTAGTTATAGGTAAATTGTTTTTCATGTTCTCATGAGAACTATATCCATTTTCAATAGAAGTTAGTTTCTTTTTTTTTCTATCCTTACTGGTCATATAATAATTTTTCTTATTATTAATATATATGTCTTGAAAATCAACTAACTCACCACTTTTCTTAGCTGCCTTTACCAAATCGAACACAAATTCTTCTTTACCAACTCAAAAAATTAATTTCCATTGGTTAATATCAATCAAATCCTTTTTAGTGGTGAGAAATGGTTTCCATAGAATTATAGGGAAATATCTTTCTTCCTCCATATCCAGGATGAGGAAATCATTAGATAAAATTGATTTTGCAATCTTGACTAAGATGTCCTTGTCCAGTCCTTGAGCATGCTTGAGTGAGACATCTACTAGTTGGATTATCAATCTTGTTGGTTTCAATTTTTTATGCTCCAATTTTTTGAAAATATTCATGGGATTGATATTGGTATTTGTTTCGAGATCACAGAAGAATATTTTATAATTAAATGTCCCTAAAGTGAAAGGAATTGAAAAAAAATTAAGGTCTCACAAATTTAGAGGTAACTTTCATTATACAATTGAAAATCATTATTCATTTAGGAAGATGACATTTAAGTCTTCTATTTTATTTTTTTATTTAGATTCATTGTTTCAAAAATCTTTTATAAGAAGGGACTTGTGTAATTGATTCAGAAAGTGGAATTTTTTTGTGCATTTATTTAAAGATCTCTAATTTTTTGTTATATTTCCCCTCTCTTAAGGCTTGTCTCAAACTCTATAGAAAGTGTATAGGGGGATTATATGGTGGTAGTTCCATATATAAATCATCTCTTTTAGGTCTCTCCTTGACTATTTAATTTTTATTTGATTATTATTCTTGAGTTTTCTAATAAACTATTTTACATGATTCCTTTAATTTGTCTTTCTCACCCAAGCACAAATTTTGAATACCCTTTATATTTCCACTCCTTAGAATTATATCTTTTTCCTACTCCCTTATACGTGTCTTAGTGTTATCGAAAAACATACTTGGTAATTTATCCAATAGTGTATTAGAAAATTCCCCCACATTATGTTCATGGTTTCTGAGGGAAAGCCTTTGATTTTGAATTTTAGTCTTTTTGGGTTTTCATCCAATGCCCTAATTTTTCTTATGAAGGCAGATAGATGGTTCTAAATATTGTATTGAAGTGGACGACATTTTCATGAGGGTCTTAGTGAAGCTTTTTTGAATTAGTGTTGCTGATCTCGTGGAAAATTTTGAGCTCTAGTAAAAGGTTGTTGGAATTGTTTTTGTAGCCAAGGAGTTGGAACTAAAGGTGGTTACCTAAGTGGTACCTAATTACTTTTTATTACTTCTCCACTCTTATATTTAAATTAAATTTGAATAGGGTATTGTGGATACTATTCTATCCTTTTCTAATTGTATTGTTGTTGATAGGTATGAGGTTGCTGGTATTACTGATTTTCTGATTGTAATTAACATAATTACAGTCTTGTCTAGGGGTATCCTCTAAACCATCCCTATAGTCTTGGTAATGGTGTGGGAATCCATATATGTCAAAATTTTGGATCACCATGATGAGAATCAGAGTGGGTTATGGAACTAGTTTGAATGAATAATGATTCTTGTACGGCCTCAAACTGGGTTGTGAGGTAGGTATTTACCTCCACTTAATAAATTCCACACCTGAGTGGTTCTCTCTTGCTTTTCCATATGCTGGAATTGTGAGATATCTCATATAATAGTGCTCTGTTGACTATAGTTTTCTTTTGCCTGAGCCTTGCATCAGTAGAGTCATCCTTAATAGTGCATGCATAGGGATTAAGTCCCTGGTAGAAGGCTTGTAAATGTATCCACACGTTGTGTTTGTGATGTGCACATTTGCAGGTAAGCTCATCGAAATGGTCCCAAGAATTACATGATAATTCTATGACCATCTGATTAAAATGTTTAATATAATTTCTTAGCTTCCAGGTCCAGATCAGTGGAAAATTTTTATCGATAAATTTTATAGATAAATCATCCCAAGTTGTGATAGACTCGTGTGCTTGAATTTTTATAGAATTCTTGGCTCTGTCACACAAGGAGAATGATAAAAATATTAGTCTTATGAAATATGATGATATAAATTGGTTGTGAAAGGTATTAAAAACCTCTAGAATATTGTAAATATTTTCATGGAGGTCTTCATATTGAAGAACACTGATTTTCCCAATGGTATTTATCACATTAATAAGTTTAGGTTTAATTTCAAAATAGTGTTCTTGAATAGGTGGACCCATAATGCATGTCCCAAAAAGGTTAATAGATGGAAATATGTAATCCAATATGGAATTCTCCTATTGTTCTGGACGCTCTCCCAAATTTTTAAGTGGCACATATTGGAGGTTCTTAGGGTCTAGTGTCGCAAGATCATCACATATAGCAATTACAAAATGTTGGAAAGCAGATAATGTTCTATCAATATTAGGAATGGAAGGGAACATTTCTTGTGTTTCAAGGAACCTTGATTGTGTGATAGGACCCAAATACACACACTAATCGAAAATTAAGTGGACTTATATTCTAGTATATGTGTAAAAATCATAAAAAAGGGGAAGGTAAAAGAAGAAAGGGAAATGAGTGATGTAATATGAGGTTCGTATCATAGCTCATTGTGCCAAAGAATAGATGTCCTTGAAAATGATTCTAAAATTTGATTCCCCCAGAAGGTGTCATTACATCCTCCTTGTTTGAACATATTCAAGGTTAATTTCCGAAACTATATTTAGCTACTAAGGCATTGCAAATCAACAGTTCGGGGTTGAACCCACATCGACAACATGTAGACAAGTAACCACTAAGGCATTCCAAATCAACAGTTCGGGGTTGAACCCACATCGACAACATGTAGACAAGTAACCTAGCAGTAATAACCTTTTGATAAGGATTCCTCATTATCCCAATATTTGGTTTAAATTTACTAAAATAAGTATCTTGGGATTAAAATTATATTAATGGAATGGTTTGGGGTCAATTTCAGTGTATATGAAAAATAAAATCCTCAATATTATATGGGATAGACCTATGGAATATTCTATAATGTGGTGCAAGAGACACCAATTGAACTTGGTATAACCAATTGGATCAAGATAAGTTGGAAACAGATCCTTGGTCATGATTAGTTGACAACCTTAGTGCCAGAATCTTTGATTCTTGTCAAATAATTTCACAAGCTCTTGGTCATAGCCAGATGTACTTCAACTAAGTCAGATCATTCAATTTTCACCTCTGATGGTCATATTAGTTTCAAAATAATGAGATTAATTTTTTTATAAAAATAGTTAATAGATATAGGGTTACCATATTTTCATTTTACAGACTCATTAGGTACAAAACACCCATAATATCAACCCCTATCCCTCAAAGGATTAGCTATGCATGGTAGTGTTAAATAAAAATGAGAAGGTGGGAAACATATTTTTTATAAAAATAAAAAAACAATGAATTAAGAAATCCACAATTAGAAAAAGTAAGAATAAATAAAAAAACACTTGTAATGAAGAAAAAATGAAGAGAAACCACAAGCGTTGAAGTGGAAAATTTATCGGTATCGAAATTGGTTTCAAAACAGAAGGTGGAAATGAAACCAACCTATATTTGAAATAAACGACAATAGAATGAATAAATGAAATAAATGAATGAATTGAAAATGGTTCAGAATAATATAGAAGATAAATATAAAAAAACATTAGAATAAAATTAGAGAAAAACACATAGGTCAAAACTTTTGTATGTGGTAGAGGCGATTCAATATAAATAGGCTAAAAAAGAACATGAATTGTATAGTATTCATGTTATGTAATGGATTTAAATTTATTCTTTCAAAACTTTTACATGATGTGTAATATATTTACATGTTATTTAATTCAAATCCATAATTGTCTCTAGATAATATTATATTTTATGGGATCCTCAGTATATATCTTTTACTGGATGAGATCTCAAACTATCCACACCAGGTAAATTCTGTACGTCATGTATGTGATTGACATCATGTACTTCACATAATGTAATTATATTAGGATTTTGATTTTAAAGAACTCATGATGTGTATTATGTTTAAATGTTATGTAATGGAATCACACAATGTAAATATACACTATTTGGCCTTCGCTCCATACAGATACTATGAATGAGAAATCCTCATCGTGAACTCCTTTCATGACCTGTAAATCCCATTTTTTCAAATGTTCATCAATTCTTCCGTTGAGCCTTAAATTGCTAATTCCTACAAAAACAAACCAAAACCCACTGAATTATTGATTAAATGATTATTAAACTATAAATAAATGTATTACAAATGTATATATAAATTTTTATTATCATTTATACCTTGGACTCACACGTTATGCTTCCTTATCATGTTTATTACCTTTCTGGGTTTTTTAGCTCACCCATTTTTTATATGTATTCTCCTAGTTATCCCATGCAGTTTTAAGAGTTCAAAGGTATTTATAGGATCATTATTAATATTTAATTAATTATATTTTATATTCATGATGATATTTTATATACCTATTTTTCTAAATGCACAGGGACTTTTGTTCTTTGTTTCGTATTTAATTGATAATTATGTTACAAATAATGTAATAATGTGTGTAAAAAGTATTAGGTAACTATAGTTTGTTTATGAAATATTAGTTTAGAGGTAGATATTGAATATCTTGCCTTTTGTTAAGGATCATGAACATGAATAACTTGTGTGTCTATATTTATAATAGAAGTATCAAAGGGTTATCTTGTGTTGGGGGGTAGGCAGCTAAGGCTGAGTGAGGATTTGGTTGGGGCATTTTTAGTGAGATAGAAATTGGGATTTATTTTATGATTTATCTAAGAGTTAATTATATTTTTTATATATAATGAAAGTTTCATGTTTAGGGTATGGTATACATGCCTATAGTTTGTAGTGTTAAACATAGTGTCATTATAAGATCCTATATTAATTAAAATACGTTAAACAAATATTTATTTTTTCCACAATATATTTTTATATATTATTGTGGCATTTTGATTACTGATGATTAATTATCAATTTTTATCAGTCAATGGTTTTTTTATTTTTAAGGGAAAACCCTATTTTTGAAAGAAAAAACTTGTGTTGTAGAAAGATGATTTTGTAAAATACTTTAATTTGTTTGTTTTACATGATGTGGCTCAAGGATCTAGTTATTTTGAAATTTAGAGGGATTTTAAGTAAAGAACATATTTTTTAAAATAAAATTTTAAGCAATTTTATAATAAGCGTTAAGTAGTTTTATGAGGTTATTTTTAAAAAAACAATTGGCATGGATAAGAATCATGGGATTTTATTGTTTTACGAATATTTAAAAAAATATTTTTTAATATATATTTAAAAATGGATTTTGAAAATGGAAATGAGTTTCTAGAAAAAGATAAAAAACATATACATTTTAGAATTTTTAGTTTTGGTGAAAAGCCTTGGGTGTCATGGGGTTTTTGGGGAAACTAAATTGAGTTAAGTGTGCGTAAAATTATTTTACCAGGTTTTAAGATTGAAGAAGGAAAAAAAATTTATAATATGTTTTTCTTGATTTTTTGAATTTATATTAGTAGGTCTTGGTAATTTTGAGTTTTATTCTTTGGAATGTGTATTGTGATTGATTAGGGTTAAATGATAGGTTTTCTGATTAAGGTTGGAACACATGAACACATAAAGTGATTTCTTCTTGAATTGAATTAATTAGAGTTTATTTTTGGTAAATTATTAATATGGTAGGGAAAACTATTATAAGTTTTTTTCCATAATCATTCTTATATGATTATTAAATCATTTTTAATATAAAAAATTAACAATAATCATTCTAGAATCTAAAGGTTTAGAATTTAGGGAACATTAAGTTCATAAAATATGTATACATAAGAAATTTTAAAAATTATTTAAACCTACACACATATTTCTAAAAAATAATTTAATTTTACTCTTAGTATATATAATCAATTGAGGATATACTTCAATGAAAGATTGAGTTAAAGGCCAAGTAAGTGGAGGGATAACTGGAAAGAACATGAGACATTAATAGATGTGAGAACAACAGAAAATATACTAATAATTATCATACCATAGTCATAATATCATAATTATAGGTATATGGAAATAATTTAATGGATATATGTAATATAGAATATACCTTAGAGTGAAACATTATGTCATTGTGAAAAATTACCACTCATTGAATATAAACAAAGATGGAATCATGCATATTCATAACATATGTGTATAAATATTACTCTATAGAATTTGAAAGATAGAGAATAATTTTTAAGAATAACACACGTAATATTTTTAGATATATCAATTTAATAAATTAATTTTAGTGAAATAAAATTCAAATTCCACTCGTTATAAAAATAATGCGCTCATAATTATGATTTCCACATAGAAAGGGATTATATATAAAACCTAAATCGGAAGTAAACCCATGAGAAAAACATGAGTTTCATAATGGAGTTATAAGGATTATAGATGTGAATAAAACATAAATGTTCCCAAAAAGGATAAGACAATACATAATATTATATGTTTTAGTTTAGTATATAAAATATCATATATCATGTAGAGGAGAAGAATAAACATATGACAATTAAAGAGATTTTTTAAGAAAAAGTATTTGATAGAAAATGATGTTGGTGTTATGAAATTCAACCAAATTAATTAAGAAAATGTATAACTCTATAAGATTAATAGGAAATAAAATTAAAATAAAATTAAAAGGTATTTATAAGAATCAAATTGGAAAGAAATAAATTGGTGTTAAATGAAAAAGGAAAGAGTGGGCTTCAAGAGTTTCCCTACATTATGTGAATTTTTTAGGCCTCCTATATAATAAATTTGTGTTTATTTAAACATTAATATAGATAAATATTATATATATTTATTAATTATTGATCAATTAAATTAATTGAAATTAATTCATTACTAAATATTCAAAGAGGGAATGGCTCTTAGAAATGTTTATTTGAATTTCCCCATTTATATTTATATTTATTACTTTTGTTTTTTTATTTATCTTTTATTAAAATTAACACCCAAAGGAAAACAAAAACAATATTACATTTTTTATATTATATATTATCTATAGTAACCAAACATGATGTCACAACTCGTCCCCTGGGTCCCATACCATGACTACTCTAAACCCGCCTTCCATAGGCCAGGGGATGGTGACTATAATCAGAAAGGTGTATCCCTATAATGGGAAAGCATTGCCTTTAAACATGTAAAAACACAAATACTAGAATGCAACAAGTTGAAACCACATTATAAACTGCTATAGTAAAAGAGTGTGTTGAAAGTAAAAGGGCCAGAATACAAGCTCAACTAAAAAGTACAAGTATAAGTACAAAAACAACTGAAAAGTAAAAATACAACTGAAAAGTACAAAGCAGCTCCTGGATCATCCACCAAGGATCCTATATGAAGGGTAGGTATAGATCACGATCAGTAGTCCCTGCATCATGTCATGCTAAATGGTCCACCTCTGAGCACCATCCAAGATTAGCTCCCTTAGCCTTGATCAATTCTATCCATAATCTACACAAGATACAATAATGTGTGGGCGTTTCCTGTGCAGGGGTGAGTATAACAATACTCAGCAGGGACCCTGAGACCCTGTAGGTCTCCTAGAGTTCCAAAAAGCAAAAAACACATAGCAAGACGTCGAACTCAAAGCATGAAGCGATAGACATCAACTCTACTTTGGTATACACCCCTACATATACCTAAGTTTTCAAGATATACTCATCTCATACATAAGGGATGAACACCACAAGGGTAACACCATGAATGTTAAATGTACCACATGGGTAACACCTCAATGATAGAAGTACCACAAAGGTAACACCATAAATATTAAACCATGAAGGTAGAAGTACCACACATGTAAGAACACAAAGATAACACCACTATGGTAGAAGTACCACATAGGTAACACCACGAAGATAGAAGTATCACACAGATAACACCATGAAGATTACACCACGAATGAAAAAAGACTCAGATCACACCAGGTATAACTTAAGTACTAAAGTACACACGATTAGTCATAAGCTAGATCATCTTATTCTGTTAAGAGGCCCTGCTGTTGACCCACACAAGATCGATAGGTAATAACCCCCGCTGACCCCCACAGGATCAGACCCACACCGAATCAGAATGTGATGACCCGCATAGGATTGTTGAGCACTAACCCACACAGGATATGATAGATGCTAACCCTCATAGGATCGATAGATGCTGACCCACTTAAGATTGATGTCCGTTTTTCATGTTACAACCAGCCACATGATTTCTCGCACCTGGTGCGCAAAAGATCCATAGAATCTCCCCCTAGAGATATCAGACGCACCGTAAAACCCACTAAGATCCACAAATGTGTAACCCAAAGGACATTCATGTCGTAAGGGTTCCAAAATGACAAACATCGTGTGAATCAGAAGCCCAGTTTGCGAGTTATAAGCGTTTTACTACCGAGGGCCCGGTTGTATTCGGGTTCAATCCAACCCGACCATACTTCAATTGTCTCAAAAACTCAAGTGGAGTATTCCAAAAGGACTGTATCACTCCTTGGGTCCCAGCACCATAAACGGTTCATCAAACGGATTCCGAGATTTCATGTTATGGCCCTTTAAGCAGAACTGGGTTAGTTTGGGTCCGACCGACCTGGTCTGACCTGGGCCAAGTCTGAACCGACTAGGTAGGCCGGTGGCGGGCTCGGCACACTGGGCTACGGTCCGGCCCAACCCACAAGGGGGTGTGGACTGACCCGAAAGAGGGCATGACCTGACCCGCAAGGGGTCACATCCCGATCCGCAAGGGGGCGCGATCGTG
This sequence comes from Viscum album, assembly GCA_963277665.1. Taxonomy (NCBI): domain Eukaryota; kingdom Viridiplantae; phylum Streptophyta; class Magnoliopsida; order Santalales; family Viscaceae; genus Viscum; species Viscum album. Next base: position 1,895,784,313 of record OY728153.1, read on the forward strand.
GCTGGGTGAGGCAGCCCAATGTGGCGGGGCCCGCCCCAACCGCCCCTCGGGGGATTGACACCTAGTTTTCCCAAATGGACGTGAGGGATGATTGATTTCCTCCATAGCAGCGGTGCCATGTGGCACCACGAGGTGGCATGTGGGACCCACTGAAGTTGGTCCTACCTCCCGTCGTGACCGACTGTTACCAGTCGCTGTCTCCATTAGCACATGGGGACACGCCACTCCACCACCCGTAGCTGACTGGCGCCGAACACTCTACCAACTGCCACGTCTTCGAGCCGCGGCCTCCTGCTACGGCATGCGGTGACGCGCCGTCTCCATCGTGGCCGGTTGGTGCTACCGCACCGGTGGTCTTCGATGTAGAATGCGAGGGTAAACAACTAAGTGGAGGGTTCAGGCCACGTTCATTTTGACCGCGCCCTCCGTGTTAGCTTGAAAACATGAGGGTGGATAAAGGATTCAACAATCACTTTGAGAATTTACAAAAAACAAACCCAACCTCAAGAATGATGGAGAACACCCGCGATTGAGGAAGTGGGTCGGTTTTTGTCATCCCCCGTAACTAGCCTCCAACGATGTCACTCGATCGTCTATCTTCAGTTCAGGGTTTCAGTTTTTCTTGTCACCACTCACTGGAACCAGCTCCTTCATCCAATGTTTTGGCATCATGACATTTTATCAGCACTTAGTTTCTTCGTGAAGCTATGCCGATATCTCTCCCCAAGCTCTATATAAATAGGAGAGGCGGTGGGCGAGAAACATTCGTTGAATTAATGGGGGCTCATTTATTAGGAACGTTCCTAATTCCCCAATGATGCTGTTACTTAAGATTGAAAGGGAAATTCATTTATTGCCTTGACACATCGCTGGTCCCAAGTTTCCACTTGTCTGTTGGAGGAAAAAGAAAGAAAGTAACATAACAATGTTATTTTATTTATTCTTTTAAAAAGTACCAAAATCTAACTTTTTCTTCAGACCTACTACAGTCAAAGTGAATCCTTTATTAAGGGAATCCCAGTGCTGCAGATTCAACAATGCCTTCATATTTTTAATACAGGCACCAGTTTAAAAGTTATAAAACACCACTCACACATTTACTGAATGTACATTAAAAAACCTCAGAAATTCATTCCAAGCACACCGGGCCTCAGAGTCATGCGTCGTCAGTTTTCATAGACTCGTAATAATTCCATATAATTAAAAAAATTACATGGAAAATATGGGTCTTTATATTATCCCCACCATAGGTATTTTTGTCCCTAAAAGACACAATATAGTCCCCTCAGTTGGGATTCGTGGAAGATGTCGTGCACCCTCTCCAACTACGGTGGTTGCGACAAGTGGTATGATACCTCGCCAATCCTATGAAGTATCAGAAATTGTTCGATAAACCTTGGTGATAGTTTTTATCCTCAACCTAATCTCCATAGCACCCTTCGAGGAGAGACTCACACGAATACATAGTCCCCTCCTGGAACTTCAGAGGTCTTTGCCTCCTGTCAGTGTAAGACTTTTTTCTACTCCGTGCCAACTTTATCCATTCTCGGATGATATGAACCTTCTCAGTGGTAGCTTGTACCAAATCTGGACCCATAAGTGCTGACTCTCCTGGGTCTGTCTAGCATAGAGGTGATCTTATTGGTTGACCGTACATGACCTCAAATGGTTCCATACCAATGGTGGAGTGATAACTCTTATTATATGCGAACTCCACCAAAGTAAAGTGATCCTCCCAACAAAGGCCAAAATCTAGGATTAAAGCACGTATCATGTCCTCCAGTGTCTGAATTGTCCGCTCCATCTGACCACTCGCATGTGGATGAAAGACGGTGCTCAAATGTAGCTGAGTCTCGAATGATTCATGCAATTCCTTTCACAACTTAGAAGTAAAACATGTGTCACGGTCAGAGACGATCATCGATGGTACCCCGTGAAGTCGCACAATCTCTAGTACGTAGAGGCGTCCCAATCCATCTACTGATCCATACTCTCACATATGTTGGATGTGGTCCGACTTGGTGAGTTGGTCAATGATCACCTAGATGGAATCATGTCCCCTATAAGTACATGAAAGCCCCATCAAAAAGTACATGGAAATTCCATCCCACTTCCACTCTGGAACCTCTTGTGTTTGCGCTAAGCCTGCTCGAATCTAATGCTCGGCCTTCACTTGCTGAGAAGTGAGGAATCATGAAACAAACTCTGCCACTGCTTTCTTCATCCCTAGCCACCAGTGTTGATGCCAATTGTCCTGGTACATCTTCGACACACAAGGATGTACTACTAGAGGGGACATATGGAACACCCTCAACACCTCCCCCCGTAGCACCAATGGTACCATGGTACATCCTCTGAAGAGGATGAAGTCCTCCCTACCATCAAAAAATATTTCAGGTTTATGTCCTGAGGATGTCTGAGCATGTCGATCCTCACAATCAATGTCTCCAAGCTGCGCCTCCAGAACTCGCTAAAGAAGCGTGGGAGTGACAGTCATACACTAGAGGTAAGCTACTCCATCTCTATCTATGAAGGATATCTACAACACAGTTAGCTGCTCTATTGACTCACTCAACAACTATAGACCAGACCTCGTGCTGAGTGCGTTTGCCACTATGTTACCCTTCCTAGGAGTATAGACTATTTCAAAGTCATAGTCTTGGAGGAATTATATCCATCACTGCTGTCTCAGGTTCAGGTCCTTCTAAGAGAAGTTATACTTGAGACTCTAGTGATCAGAGTAGACTGTAAAATGTTCCCTATCACGTAATCTCTCCATATCTTCATGGAAAATACTAATATTGGTAACTCCAGGTCATGAGTATCGTAGTTATGCTTATTTTCCCCAGCTATCGTAAACCATAAGATATCACTACTCTCTCCTACACCGGGACACACCCATGTCCGGTCCCTGATGGTATTTAGTAGACTACATACCCAACACCCTCTTCTGGTAGCCTCAAGATGGGGGCACTCGTCAGTCTCTACCTCAGCTTCTAAATACTCTACAGGAATATCTCTATCCACATGAAGGGATGCATCTTCTTCATAAACATTACCAAGGGTGCCAAAACTCTAGAAAATTCAGGCATAAATCTATGGTAGTATCTGGCCAACCTTAGGAAGCTCCGCACCTCAGGAACACTCCGGAGTGGATCCTAAGAAATCACAACCTCTTTCTTCACTGGATCCACTACAACTCTATCCGCGAAGATAATGTATCCCACAAAGTGTAACTCTCATATCCAGAACTGAATCGTCGAGATCTTACCATAAATATGGGGTTCTAAAAGTGTATCCTGAACTATCTTCAGTTGATAGGCATGATCGTCCTCCGTCGGTGAGTATATCAAGATGTAGTCAATGAAGACCACCCCAAAGCGATCAAGGTATGGCCAAAAGATCCTTTTCATGAGTCCCATGAACACTAATGGGGCTTTGGTCATGCCGAATGGCATAACCAAGAACTCATAGTGGACATACCAACATCTGAAGGTTGTATTCTTCGCATCCTCATATCATACCTTGAGCTTATGATAGCATTATTTGAGGTCTATCTTCCGAAACCATTGAGATCCCTTCAGCTGATCGAAAAAATCATCAATCCGCGAAAGTTGACACTTGATCTTCACGGTCACCTAGTTTAGGCACCGATAGGCCACACATAGTCTCAAACTCCCATATGCCTTCTTGGAAAACTAAATCAGGGCTTCCCATGGGAAAAATTGGGTCTTTTTAACCCCTTCCTCTACCAGTACTCCAACAGCACCTGTAACTCATGAAACTCTATGTGTGCCATCCAATATGTTGGTGTAGATATTGGTGCCATCCCGAGGTACATATCGATGTAAAAGTCTACCAATCTTTATGCAGGTAGTCCTGAAATTTCATCAGGAAAGAAATTGGAATATTGGTTCACCACTATAGGATATCTCAGACTCTCAACATCAACTGCCCTGAGGGAAAGGCTAGCCAACAAATGTGTGATCGACTTCACCCTCTTCTAGGTAAGTCCATTATGTGCTGCAAGGGTTCCATTCTCACCGGTGAAGGAAAAATTGTTCCCATCCTCGCAAACACAACACACTTTTCCGCCTAATACAATAAATCTGGGCATGGACTGTGGATAACCATTCCATAACAAAGATGACATCACAAGGCCTCAAAACTGCTACTAGAATATCCCAGCCAAATCTCAAGCCTCCTAGAGCATTCACACACTACCGACACCGATGTGTAATCGTCGAATCCCCTCCCGTAGAAGTCTCTAGATGTAAGGATCGACCCTACGACTCCAATATAATATCCGAGCTCCAAACTAGGCTCATAGTATTAAAAGAGTGATTGTAACCTATGTCTATAAGTACTATAGATAAGGTGGAGTAGACACAAATCGTTCCTCTAATCATCTCTAGAGTGCTGTGGTCATAGGCCTCAGCTACCTGGAGCTGAGATCATCCCTGTACATCTGCTCCCTGTGGTCGGGGTCGACCTCCTAGAGGTGGTGGTGGTAGAACCTCGAATCGCCTCCCACCATCTGCTGCACATCAAGCTCCTCTTCCACGTCCGCCTGCTGCTTGCGGACCTCCCAGATCAAATCTCCGCCTCTAACTCAGAGGTCCCTCGACCGTTTGCTTGTCATCCATGTGGCAGGTCGAGAATTCATGCACCATGTGACCCTACCCACCACATGAGTAGCACTTCCTGATCCTAATTTTTTTTCCTCTGTCCTATGAGCCCCACACCACCGAACCTGTATCCTAAGGTCTTCCACCAGAATGTATGGCTTGCATGGACCCATGCGTTATCCAACTACAACCTACTATAGATGACTCTGCTACCTGACATCTAATGGTGGATCTCGTTGTTATTAACTGCTCAGCGAGGAATCACTCTACCAAAGCGCTCGCTCTATCACCTCAGCCTGCATCGAAATGCTGAGTCATATCATCAATGATCTGATCTCCCATAAGAGATCCTACTCAAAGGTCTGGGCACTGAAGAAAGGGTCAAGTACCATGTCAGTGGAGTAGAGGGAGAGGTCAGTGAACCTCGCTGAGTACTGGGACAAAGTCATGTTTCCCTGCTTTAAGTGCAACAGCTCTTGTATAAGCACTAAGTGTAAAGTCACTGGGACGAACTTTGCCCTAAAAAGGCCCTCGAAGTCTGCCAAGATGAGGGTTTCCTCATCATGTAACTGGAGTGTCAGACTCCACCATCTCCTAGCTGCTCCTTGGAAGAGATTAATAGCTAGTATCACCATTAGATCAGTTGGTGTCCCAACTAAGGAAAACACTATGGCCACAGCCTCTAGCCAGTCCTCAACTGCCTGTGGGTCCGTCTCGCCTCGGAATTTCGGAGGCCTCTACCATTGAAACTCAGGAAATGTGCTCAATCGGTGTGCATCCTCTTCTGGTGGGGCTAGTGGAAACGACTTCCCAATAGGTAGTGGTGCTGCTGGTACACCACCCGAATGTGCTAACACCATAAGAGGTCCCGTCTGCACTAAGGACTCATCGATCAGTGGGCCATCATCGCGTACTCTATCTCAAAAATATTTTCTGGCTACTTGCGTGGTGGAATTCTAAAAGAAAATAGGTGTGCCATGGTTAATAATTTATAACTGGTGAGATGACTCAAAGATTTTACAATAAAGAAATTTCAAAAACACACACAATCAGTGTTTCCATTCATAGAGTCAGAAATCAGAATTCAGGGTCCTGGTGTATGGATACATCGGCCACTGAACCAACAGTGGATTCCGCAAACTAAAAACCAAAGTCATAACACTTATCACTATTTCCACACAGAAAAGGTCAGAGTCCTAGTTCTTCAGTGGAACCGAATCCTTTGATACCACATTTTCATGACCCATCCCCTGGGGCCCGCATCATGACTACCCCATGCCCACCTTCCATAGGACTGGGGCTGGTGACTAGCACCGGGAAGACATTTCCAAATAACGGGAAGACATTGCCTTTAAACCTATAAAAACAAAAATACTAGAATGCAACAAGATGCAACTACTTAGTAAACTGCTGTAGTAAAAGAGTTTGTTGAATGTAAAAGGGCCGGAATTCAACACCAACTAAAAAGAACCAGTACAAGTAAAATTACAACTAAAAAGTACCAATAAAACTGAAAATTTCAAAGAAGCTACTAGATCATCCATTAAAGACCCTACCAGAAGGGTAGGTAAAACTCACGATCAGTATTCCCTATGTCATTTCACTCCAAATGGTCCACTTCCGAGCACCGTCCAGTTCTGGATCCCTCAGCCTTGATCAACGTTGTCCATTATTTCCATAAGACACAACAAGGTGTGAGATTTTCCCGTGTAGGGGTGAGTATAATGATACTCAGTAGGGATCCCAAGTGCCACTTAGGTCTCCCAGAGTTAAAAAAAGAAAATACCACATAGAAAGACCTCAAAATCAAAGCACGAAGTGATAGACATCAACTATAATTAGGTATATTCCCATACATATTCCTATGTTATCATGATATACTTATCTCATACATGAATGATGAATACCACAACGGTTACACCAGGAATGTTGAAGTACCAAACATGTAACACCATGAAGATAGAAGTACCACACAAGTAACACCATGAAGATAACCCCACGAAGGTAGAAGTACCACACATGTAACATTACGAAGATAACACCACAAAGGTAGAAGTACCACATAGGTATCACCACGAAGATAGAAGTATCACACAGTTAACACCCAGAATATTACACCATAAAGGTAAAAAGACTCTTCTCACACCAGGTATAACTTAATTACTATATTATAGATGATTAGTCATAAGCTAGATTATCTTATTATATTAAGGGGAATTGTTGCTGACCCACACAAGATCGATAGGTAATAACACTTGCTGACCCACACAAGATCTGATCGACAAAGGATCGGTATTTTCTGGCCCACACAGGATCACTAAGCACTAACCCAACCAGGATCTAATAGATTCTAACCTACACAGTATTGATAGATACCGACCCACATAGGATCGATGTTCTTTCATCACGTTACATCCACCCACAGGATTCCTCGCACCCGGTGCACACGAGTTCCGTTGAATCTGCACCTTGAGATATCTGTTTTACCTCAACTAGAACTAAGTTCCACAGAGGAGTAACCCAAAGGACCACTATGTCGTAAGGGTTCTTACGTGATAGATAGCACAACAATCGGACACCCGGTCTGCAAGTTATAAGTGTTTTAGTTCCAAGGGCACAGTTGGATTTGGGTTTTATCCAACCCGGACATACTTCAACTACCTCCAAAACTCATGTGGAGTATAAAAAAGTACTATCTCGCTCCAAGAGTCCGAGCGCCACAGATGGTTCATCAAACAAAATCATGGATTTCATGTTATGTCCCTTTAACTAGAACTTGGTTTGTTTGGATCCGACCGACCCGGGCTGGGTCCGACCCGGCGGGGCGGGGCCGCGGCGGGCTCAGCCCACTGGGCCACGATTCGGCCTATCTAGATAAGGGATGCTACCCGTCCCACAAGGGGGCACGTTTCGGACCACAAGGGGGTGTGGCCCATTGGGATGCTGCCTGCTGAGCACGTGGCCCCTTGCTGGGTGGAGCGGCCCGCTGTGGCAGGGCCCACCCTTGCCGCCACCCGGGGGATTGACCCCTATTTTCCCAAATGACCACGAGGTCTGTTCAGTCTTTTCGCAATGGCTGCGCCATGTGGTACTGCTAGGTGTCAAGTGGGACCCGCTAGAGCAGGTCCTGCCCCCCTCCGTGGACGGCTAGTTCCAGTCGCTCCGGTAACTGCCATGGCTTCGACATGCGACCTCCTCCTGCGACGTGCGATGGAGCGCTGCCTCTATCATGACCGATCGGTGCTAGCGCGTAGACTATGTTCCATGGAGAATGTGGGGTTAAACAGCGTATTAGAGGGTTCAGGCAGTGTTATTTTGGCCCACGCCCTCCGCGTTAGCTTGAAAAATGGGTAAGGATAAAGGATTCAACAATCACGTTGAAAAGTAACAAAAAACAAACCCTACATGAAGAACAATGGAAAACACCCATGATTGAGGAAGTGGGTTGGTGTTTGTCGCCCCCTGTAACTATCCTCTAATGACATCGCTCGATCGTCGATCTTTAGTTTGGGGTTTTGGTGTCGCTCATCACCACTCGCCAGAACTGGCTCCGTCTTCCAAGGGTTTGGTGTCACGCCACTTTATCAATACTTCATTTCTTGGTGAAGCTGTGTCGATACCTCTCTCAATGATCCATATAAATAGAAGTGGGGGAGGGCAAGCAACGTTTGTTGAATTAATGGTGGCTCATTAATTAGGATCTTTTCTAATTCCCCAACGATGTTGTTACTTAGGATTGAAAGGTGATTCCATTTATTGGCTTGTCCCGTAGCCGGTCCCACGTCACCACTTGTTCGTTGGAGGGAAAAAAGCAAAGTAATAAAGTTATTTTATTCATTCTTCTAAAAATTCCCAAAAGAAAAGCTTTTCTTCAGACCTATTGCGGGCGAATTGAAGCCTCCCTTAAGCGAATCCCAGTGTTATGGATTCAACGGTGCCATCATATTTTTAATATGAGCACTGGTTCAAAATTTAAAAAAAGACGCTCGTGCATTTACTGAACGTACCTTAAAAAATTTCAGAAATTCAATCTGAGCACATAGGTCCTTGAAATCACATGCCGTCAATTTTCACAGGCACATAATAATTTCATATAATGTAAAAACAATTGCATGGAAAATACGGGTCTTTACACATGAAGTCTTTGATTATTAAATTATTTCCAATGTCAATATAACTATATAAAATCAAACATTAATGGGAAGTATCAAAAATAGAGGGGGAGTGTGTATATATATAATGAATGGATTAAAATAGTCATACCATATAATAATAATAATAATATATATTTTCCTTGTAAAATAAATTATACAGTACGATAGAAAAATAAATTAGATTAGAAGACTAGAAACAAAAAAATAATAGAATAGAATTGAGAGGTTATTTATTAGTTAATTATTACTCCCTTATGGTAGAACTAAATCCCTGAGGGACAGGGCTTATATGACACCTAAAAATTTATAAGGAATCTAGGGGACTTAGTAGAGAGAAATTGGGTGGAAACATGGATAATAAAATTGATTGATAAGTGATTTTCTAAGGGGAGGGAGAGAGGAAATTTATACACAAAGGGAGTGATATTTTTGGTTAAAAACATTACATAAAATATTATTCAAATAGTAAAACTTACAATAGAAGTTATATTTGACATTATGAATCATATTTTATTAAAATTACTTGAATTTCCCAAATCTGAATTTAATTTTTTATACAAAAGAAAGGAAGGAAAAATGGAAAATATTTTTTTAATGTTATACTTGAACTTTTTAGGATTTATAAGTTATATTTTAGGTTTATAAATTAAATTTAATGTTCTTAAATAGTTATTTTATCTCTAGAAAATATTTTTATTGATATAAAAATTTTATAATTTATGTGGTTATTCTAATATTATTACTATGCTGTAAAATATTTCATACTTAAAAAATTATATTTTTACTATTAACCTAATGAATAATGTTTTCCAAAAAAACTATGAAAACGTAAATTTTAAACCATTATAAACTTTTGATTCTAAAAATTATATTAATTTTATCAAAATAATTTATTAACATTAGTAATTCTAATAATTAATACGAATATTATTGTTTTCTTATAAAATACACCAAAATACAATTTATCACAAATGAGTTTATACATTATTTTAGTTTATAAGTAAAATATTATTTTATAATTTTAATATTTATTTTGTAATTATTTATTAATATTTAATATTATTTACATTTAATTATACCATTTTTTGGTTATATTACAATTCTAATAGTTAGATTACTGTTCTAATAGTCATATTGTAATTCTTAACGGTTGGGTTGCAATTCCAAATGGTTTAGTTACTATTCCAATGGTGATGTTAGTTTTATTAATTATATAAAAAACTAATATTTATTTTATTCAAAATTTAATTCAATTCATTTCAAGGTTCTATTTTAATCATTTTACAAATATACAGATTATATTACTAATGTCTGTTTCTTTTTTTACAGTGTTTTTTGTAACACCCTAAGATTTTAAAGAAGAAACATCATATTAGATATCATATATGATACAAAACACCAAGATTATTAGAGAACATAATACCTCTAAAAATCAAAATATAATAATTTTTTTAAAAATTCAACCTCTTCGATAGATTTCAAAGCACGTAACATTGGGTTTGAACAAAAAACAATACTTAATTATTATTTAAATGTGACCATTATAACATAGCCATTAAGATGAAGACTATGAATAATAATAAAAAATATATTAAAATTATAGGGTTTATAAATTTATAAAATAAATTAAATTTTTATAAATTGATTATAAATAATATAAGAACCATTTTAAAAAGAAAGAAATTTTTTCTAAAAAATTGTATTTTTCTGAAAGGTGTATTAGTTGAGCTTTGTGCACATAATTTAAAATTAATTTTTACCATTTTTATAAACTGTATTTGATAAAAATAAACGTAATTTTTTAAATCTAAATTTCAAAATTATATTTGGGTCAATTTTTGAGAATTTTATAAGAATATTAATTTTTTGATGAATATTGTAAAATATTGTTTTTTATTGAAAACTGCCTTTTTGTTAAAATTATTTACATAGTTAATTTGTATTTTAAATTGGGTTTAAAGTAATATTAGTTAAATTATATTAATATCTAACTAATTTAGTTAATTTTAATCAATTTCATTTTGATTTTTCTATTAATACATTCTATACTGAAGAGAATTTTCTCTTTGGAAAAGAACTATTTCATCGCTTATACAGTTTTATTTTAAATTCAAATATTTCTCATCTATAAATTGAATTTGAAAAAATAGATCTATTTTTTTAATTAGAATAATTTATTTTATATAATAATTCCAACAGAATGTCTTACTATAATGAAAAGAGAAAATAGTAAAAGTTAATTAAAGTAGTTATGGTAAAAATGAGTTTACCAGGGGGTTAAAATGACATACCAAATTTTCCAAAACACATATTATTGTAGTATTTAAATGATATAATCTACATGGTTTGATAATAACCAATTTTTTGGTATTTTGATTTAGTGAAAAGTTCGTATCACTTTAAAATTTCATAAATTCCTTGTGTGTCATATCCACCACTTATAAAAGGCCACCCCTCTCCTCCTTTATTCACAATTAAAAAACCTTTTAGTTCTACCAATAACTAAAAAAATAAATTTCTTAAATCCCTAAAATACCTAATATTCATTTTAGAGATCATAAACCCAATCTATAGTGGCTTTAGGTTAAACCTAAATAGGTTTCCCGTAGAATAAGTAATGTTTTTAACTATGCATTTTAATTTATCTTCTCCTTATAACTAATTATAAAATTATTAAACTATGATAATATAATAATTATAATATCACCTATATACTGATATATTATTATGTTAATGTATTAACCCATATCCATCTCTAATTCCACAAAATTGGTTATAAATCTCTCGATCATGTGTACGACATACTACCGCCTATCGAACCGATGTAATTCATTTTCCATCACCACCTTTAAAGTAATAATATAATGACGTATTTAACAAATTTATATCATATTTAGGAAATTATTATACTTTTTAATTATCATATTATGTATACCTTCTTACATGACATTTCATGGGTGATACAATACTGTCGCTCATTTCTAATGCGAACTACCGCCTCACGAAGTAGTGTGATTTTTTTTTCACTTACACTATATTGAAAGTAATGAGGTTAAAATTAATGAATATATGTGATATATGTTACTAAAAAAATTCTTAAATAAATATAATATCACATATAAATTCTTACCTTCCAATCCTTTGGAATATAATAACGTCACTCGTGTGTATGTGTGGACTACCGACTCCACATAACGATGTGAAATGTTTTTCAATTTATTTTTTTAATAAAATTTAAAAAGGATATATTTGATTAATATAAATGATATATACTACAAAATAATTATTCTTTAAATATTAATTAATTTTTATTTTCCTTTCTTTTCATTTCATGAGAAAAATGGTAACAAAATTGATGCACATGTACGACCTATCGTCTCCATGAACAATGTAATCCATTTTATATACTGTCTTTAAAAGATTACACTAAATAAATATATAATGAATATATATTATATTTGTATAATTTTTAAAATTCTGGAGATTATGTAACCAAAATTAGATTAAAAGGGCCAAAATTACTAAACTAAAAGTGCATGAAAAATAAAACAACTATAACCCAAAATAGTGATTTTGGCAAAGAATAATTAATAAATGGGTGAAAAAGACTATAATAAAATAATATATGTTATAAAATATATGATCATAGTGATTTATTATATTCATAATAAGCCTATATTTATTATACCCGAGTTTTTCATATATATGATGGATGTTGAACCTATTGTAAGGGTTTCTCGTCTCACTTTTACTCTTGTGAGACATATTCCACATTCACCACTTATTTATTTTGTGTAGTTTCTATAAGGACCCATTTATATGTTTATAATGAATATAATAATATAAATGGTATTTAATATTTCATTTATTGGTTATTTATATTATGGGACTTACTCTTTAGAAGTTACCAATGTGGAAATTGTTTTTTTCACAATCTCATCATTCTCTGAGATTGTTTTTATTTAAGTCTCCCTTGGGGAAGTTATTTGACATTTATATTTCAAAATAAATATTTTTATTCCCATATGTTTATTCATGAAATTATTCAAGTGACAATTCTATTTTCCCGCTCTATTGAATATAAAATAAATGAGAATTGTTTTTAAGAAAATATGAATTTATTTCTCTCTTCAGTCACATATCATTTTTCATTAAAATCCAAATTTTTTAAAAATTATTTAAAAAATGTTTTTAAAAATTTATAAATTATTTATTCAAGATATTTTTATCCATTTTTAAATTTTACCATATTTTTTTAAGTGAATCTTTATGTTATTTTCAAAACATGGAATATAAAAATTTTTATAAAAAATATGAATGAAATCTTTGTTTTAGTAGGTAAAAATATAAAAAATCTTCTTCCATCAGGACCACTCAATGTTTTAAAGAAAATTTTACCATTTTTAAAATGTTATATTCAAATAAAATTATTTTCGAATATATTTTTTGAAGGGTTTTTAAAAAAAATATATTTTTAAATCGAAAAGGTTATTTTCCTCCAAAATGTTTAAATTTAGTTTTTATGGTATTTATATTCATTATTTAAATAAAAAATTTATTTTATTTTTGATCCACTTGGGATATGTTTTATTTATATTATTCTTATTATTATTTTTATTGTTTATCATATGTTTGAAATAGGATGTATAATTTTAATATGATGAATGAATTTGAAAAGGTTATTTTCCTCCAAAATGTTTAAATTTATTTTTTAGGGTATTTATATTCATTATTTAAATAAAAAAATTATTTTATTTTTGATCCAATTGGGATATGTTGTATGTATATTATCTTTATTATTTTTTTGTGTGGTTTATCATATGTTTGAAGTAGGATGTATAATTTTAATATGATGAATGAATTTGAAATATTTAGTTATAGGTGGGACCTAGTTGTAGATACCCACTCAACGCATTGACATGTCTCATTAGGTAAATATTTTGGCTAATTTTGATGGATTTCTACACTAATATTTAAAATATCTTGTGAAATGTTTTGAAAATATGTTTCATAAGTTCGATGTTATGCATGACCTTATTATGAGATATATTATTTCTATGTGATTATTCTATTAGTTAAAATTTATAAATAATTTTCAATAATATGTAATTATTTATATTTTTTTATCTGATCATCATTTATTTCATCCATATTATTCTTAGTTTTTTGATTAAATGTCTTATGTTTTCAGTTATTTTCCTTTACATATTGATTATTTTTATTTATTCATAATATATTCTTCTATATTCTTACCCTTATCGAGTATCTAAACTCACCCATTTCTTATGTTAGATTTTACCCTAGATACCATGATGTGTTTTGTAATTGATATGCTTGGACACACAATAATGAATATTAGAACTCTTAAAGGAAACATTTTTAATATTCTAATTTTTTCAATTTCAATGTGAATTTTAGAAATGTATATATTTTACCATGAGTACAAAACAATTTTATCCTTATGAATGCGATTTATTTTATCTTATAAAAAATTAATAAATTAGAAACTCACTTCTGGTTTCTAGAGTCTGGGTCATTATAGTTTGTATCATATGAATTTAGCAGTAAACATGGGAACTAGATTTTGGAAAACATAGATTTGGAAACATAAAACTATGATAGAAGTCGAGGATAAATATAGAAGATGATCCTAATGTTTTTATAAGATAGTGATTATGTTATTTTTCCTAAAAATAAATCCATATATTGATACTGAAAGTTGACGTGGTTCTGTCAAAAAATGCACATAGCAGAAGATAATAAGGTTTCAAAAGAGATGCATTGCGCATTACTCGATTGTCACCTGATACTCAACAACATGACTAATCATGAACCTGGTTTGATAGCCCTGATGGATATAATTATGATTGTTCACATTTTATTTACAAACATTTATGAATAATTTAAAAATAATATCATTATTTAGAATGTTTCTGAAATAAACCATTTTTAGGATTATGTGATTTTCTATGTGTATTTTTTTAATATATAATAAGTGTTTTACTAGTTTTATGACTATATATTGTGAAGATAAATTTTACGATCTAATATAGTGTATGTCATTTTTTTACAAATAGAACCTAGAATAATGAATGAGAACCATATCAATTCATGTAATCCAAATAGTATTAATGGTAATTTCATCGATGGGATTAATAAAATATTTTAAGGGAAATTAATATCCCATGCATTCTCATCATACGTGGACTTATTATCACATGATATTAAAATATAAAAATAATTCTCAATTTATTATGGCTTTGAAGGTAAGTATAAGAATAACATGACGCAATGAAAAAATATATAAGGTGAATAAGGGAAATAAGGGTTTTCCCATATGTGTTAATCTTGTAAAGTAACACCCTAGTACTTTCTTGAAGGGAAATGGGATTTTCTACAATTATGGAGATAAATGAAACCACACATTTAATTTAATTGTAAATAATTAAATTTAAAATGTTTAACACTAAAACTATAAGTACACGGGGAACTACACAAAAAAATACCCTAAGATTCAAGGGAATTTAACTCAATAGAATCCAAGGGATCCTGGTCATGTTTATGATATTACCATAGAATAAGTGGAATGATTAATGTTCTTGTGTGTAAATTTAAGAATTATGTAATAGGTTTTCTTATCAATGATATTATGGTTATAAAAATGATGAAATATACAAGGATTGTACTACAATACTCTATATTAATGGATTTGAGATAATATATCAAATAATATTGATGACCAAGAAAAGTGATTCAATGAAATATTGAACCTATTGTAAAACACAGGACTAAGTGGGGATAAACATTAATATATGCTTATTGTTGAGATTATAATGAAATGTTTATGGGATAATGTTGGTGACCATGAAATTGGTTAGAGGTTTGATGGTTTATATCATCTTAGTTATAGTTTACTAAAATTATTGTTTTATGGAATATATTCAACAACTTGAGATTTTTATTTTTTGAAGCATGCATGTTTTCATTAGGGATTTTTTTTATTATAATGGTATTCACATATTTGGAATGTGGCATTAAGATGCAATTTATATTGTTTGTGGAATATAATGTTCATTAATTGACCTTCCATAAATTTTTTTGGATTTTCAATTTGGATTGACAAAATTTGGGGGATTATTAAGGTTAAATATACATGGAATGGATTAAGTTGATATTTTGGTGTTATTGGATAACTTTTTCTAACAATATTATTTTTTAAAAATATATTGATATAGGAGGAATTACTTTTCATTCTAATAAAATGTTAAATGAACTTAAGGCATAAACATTCACCTTGGATATTCATTTCTTAGTGTACAAAATGAAGTTTGAATTGATAAAATCAAAACTAAATGATGAAATATTTCCTATGAAATAGAAATATACCATGTATATTTTCATATGTTCTTAGTATATATTCTAAAATAATTCCTCAACTCTATGAAAAAAATCTTAAAACAAAATGTTATCTGAGAACCTCTATTTTCTATGAATAAAATAGTCCCCTAACTCCTAACAGATTTATGGGTTTTTGGTTATTGACTATATCTGGTTTATTCCATTTCTTATGATCAATAAACTATGTCACCCTCCAAAATTATTTGGGAAATATTATTTTATTTAATGTTTATATCTCCACCTTCCACATATGTTCTCATAATTAGAAAACTAGTTATGTGATTATTGTAGATAACCCTCATACATCCATTTATCTCTTATCCATAGGATGTTTTATGAAATATTTTCATGATATGGGATTTCATGAAGGTTATTTTCAAATTTCAAACCATTTATTATTAAGATCGAGATTAAATTGTGAGGGTGTAATTTATTTAACCAGATATAATATAACAAGCCAACATTTTAAAAGAGGAACATTATATTCGATAGTATATATGAAACTCAAAACAAAGATTATAAGAGAATGTAACAACCGTATAACTAAAAATATGTTTATTTTTAAATAAATTTAATCTTTTTGACCCATTGCAACATGAAAAAAATATATACTGATGGTAAAGTGACACACTATTATTATTTAAACATGACTATTATAACCTAGCCATTAAAATATAGAGTAAGAAAATTAATAACAAAATTATGAAACTTATATGGTTTAAAAATTTATAAAACAAATTAAATTTTTAAATATTGATTATTAATAAAATAAGAACAATTTGAAATAGAAATAAATGTTTTCTGTTAAACTATATTTCTTTGAAAGGAAGATTAGTCACACTTTACACACATAATTTAAAATTAAATTTTAACACCTTTTGGAAATGTATTTGTAAAAAATAAAATTAATTTCTGAAATATACATGTCAAAATTATACATGGGTGAATTTTTGATATTTTTTTAAAAGATTAATTTTTTTATGAATAGTGAAAAATACTGATTTTTATCGAAAAATTATTATTAATTTAAATTATCTAAAAAGTTAAATTATATTGTTAATTTTTTATAATAAAATTAGATAAATTATATTATAATTTATAAAATTTAGTTCAAAAGAATCAATTTCATATTTAATTTTCATATTAAAACATTCTCTAATTACTATAATTTTCCATTTATAAAACCCCACTTTCATCACATCTGTGATTTAATGTTAAATTAAAATTTTCCACTTATATGTATTGAATTTGGAAAAATTAATTCTATTTTTAGAATTGGTATACTTTATATTATCTAATAAGGTTGAATTAATTTTGACTACAATGAATAGTGAAAACAATAAAAATTAATTACCACAGTTAGGATAAATATGGGTTTACTTAGGGGGGGTTAGGGGAGGTTAAACTAAGAATATAATTGTTAAAATTAATTAGAAACTTATCCAAACCCCCTTTTATGTACATATTCCTCCTCTATAATCTCTATGGATAAATAAAGACAAAAGTTTCAGGCTTGTTATGTGAGAAATATTTGACTATCACTTTATGTTTTAAACAAATTCTTGTGTTTCCTCCCCCAATTCTAAATGTAAACCACCTATCCACCCTTATACAAACTTCAAAAAAAAATCAGGAATTTCCTAATAAATTCCTCAAAAAAATCCTATAATTTTTTTTAGGTCATATATCCAAACCCGAATAGATTCAGTTTAAACCTAAAGAGGTCACCCATCGTAGATGTAATATTTTTGACTATTCATTTTGCTTTAAATTATTATTATAACTCAATATAGTATACATAAAATAGGATTATTTTAATAAATTTATATCCCATATATAATTATATGTTATTTTGTGAATGGAATTACACATATCTTTCTTCAATTACAAAAAATGAGAAACCAAACCGTCGATTGTGTGTATGGTGAACTGCCACCTTGCAGATAGATGTAGTTAATTTTCTATTACCACCATTCAAGGATGGATACAATGGTGAGATTAATATAATTATATTATATTTATGACATTATAATACTTCTTTAATTATCATATCACATATTCTTTCGTACCTTCCATTTAGTGGGGGATACGATAATGCAGCTCACGTGAACAAAAAACTATAGCCTTACGAAGCAGTGTGATTCATTTTTATATTATGATTCACATGTATGGTAGTAAGGTTAAAATTAATTTATATATATTATATTTATTAATTAAACATACATCTAGAAATATAATATCACATCTAACTTCTTACCTTCCAATTTGTTGGAGAAAAATAACATCACTCATGCATACGAGTGGATATCCTCTTCCATTTAGCGATGTGAAATATTTTTGCTTTTATTTTTAGATGGATGATGATAAATATGTATTTGATTTATATAAATTATATATATGAAATAATAATGATTCATGAATTATGAATTAATATTTATTTTCCTTTTTTCCATCCATTGATAAAAATGAAAACAACATTAATGCATATATACGACATATCGCCTCCTTGAATCATATAATCTATTTTATAGATATAAATTTAATATATTAATATAATTAAATATATAAGGAAAATATATTATATTAATATCATGTTTAACATTATGGATATGATTTAACTGTGATCATATTAATAGAACCAAAATTACTACACTAAAACACATATGATAAATGAAGCAATTACCACCTGAAACAATGATTTTAACAAATTATTGTTCATAAATGTGTAATAAAATACTATAATTAAAACATATATGGAATTAAATATATTATTATGGCTATATAATAGATAAATAATGTGCTTATATTTATTATACAGGATGTTTAGACACATACAACAGAAGTTAAATTAGAGGCAATAGTTTCTCGTCTCACTTTTACATCCGTGAGAAATATTACATATTCACCAATTAATTATTTTGTGATGTTTATATAATGAAAATTTGATAGTTTATATATGAAATATCTTTATCATCATGTTATTTATATTTTAATTTGATTATTACTTATTTTTTGGGGTATATGATTATGAAGTTACTGAAGTGGTAAGGGTTTATTTCATAATATAATTATTAAGTCCACCTTTGAGGAATTATGTGATATTTATATCTTAAAATAAATATATTTTATTCTCTTATATCTATTTTTTTTCTTTTTTCATGTAATATTACCATTTTCCAACTCTTTGGTTATTAAAAGTATTTGGAAAATGTTTTAAAGAAAATATAACTTTATATCTCTTGTTTCTCTACAATACTTTTTCATAAAAATCCATGTTTTCTAATTTTTTTTCAATATTAGTTTAAAATGTTTCAAAATTATATTTTTAAAGTAGATTTTACCCATTTTTAGTTTTTTAAGAATGTTTTTAAACGAATCGTTATGTCATTTTGAAGACTAGGCCCATTTGGATTTTACCACAAATGTAAATGGAATATTTGTTTTAATGTGTTGTTTTAATGTGTATAACCTGAACAAAATTTTACACCATTATTACTAATCTATTTTTTGAAATGTATTTAACAATTTTTAGAAGATTATTTTCAAATAATATTATTTTCATAATATTTTGTGATTTTTAATAAATATTTTTAAAGTGAAAAAGTTATTTTATAAAATAATGTTTTAATTCCATTTGTATTGTATTTTGATTAATTAATGACATCAAAACCTTATTGAACATATAATACACTAGGTATATTCTATATTGATATCATCTTTATTCTTTATTTGGATATTTTTTCATTAGTTTGATTGAGGATATATAATTTTATTACCGTTCACCATATAACTGTTGATGGTTTATGAATATGGTTATTTGATTAGGGTAAGTATTATAATTTATTATGTCAGTTTTCCAACAAAAATGATTATGTTGATTATATTTTACCACATTCAAATGAGTAATTAACTAGAATTATTATGTTATGGGTGGGTATTAGTTATGTATATTATGTCGATGCATCTAGAGGTCTCATGAGACAAATTAGTTGGCCAAATTAGATTAGTTTCTACCCACCGATTTAAACTATCTTGTGAAAGGTATTGAGAGTATGTTTCATATGTCTAAAATTATGAATTCCCACAATTTGAGATCAATTATTTTAATGTGACTATTCAATTAGTTAGAATATCAATGGATAAGTTCCAATATTATGTGATTATTTAAATGGATTTATTTGATCATCGTTAATTTCTACCATATTTTGCACAATTTATAGATTAAATGAAATGTGTTTTAAGCTACTTATCTTTCCATATTTATTATGAATATTTATTCATGATTAATTACACTATACACTTACCCTTACTAAGTATATAAGATCAACCATTTGTTATATTTTATTTTCTCAAATATACCAGGAAGTGGTTTGTGATTGATATATAGGGACAGACTATGTGGAATAATGGAATTATCAAAGGAAAACTTTATATATATTATTTTTTGAATAGTAATGTGAATTTAAAGTATATATCTAGTTCACCAGGATGAATAAAATATTTATTCCTTTAAGATCTAATTCCTTATATCTTATTCCAAACTAATATAGCAGAAAAAGCCTCTAGTTTATTAGTGTTGGATTAATTAAATTGTTCTAGGGTTTTATAATTATAGGGTACGGAGATACTCTAGAATATCAGGTTTTTGTTATTATATTTTTTTGATTATTGTCCCATTGTAGTACTTTAAATTTTTTGGATCATTTTTTTCTTAGTATGTAATTTTCTCAGTGTAATATAATAAAATTATGTTCATTTAATGTAAATGTTGATGAATGTTATTATATATCATATACCTTAATATGCTACCAATTTATATTTAGAAGAAAAATATCATATAGTAAATTTTAGGTCATTATATTTCCCCCTACTTTAGAAATTTTATCCTCGAAATTTAAACTCATATAATTAGAAGATAACACATGAATATGCTTCTATTATATTTCATCCTTTTGTTCCAAAGTTTCCTCTTCATAATTGTGGTTTCATCAATGTAATTTGATAAGGTGAGATGTATTCTTTCCGTATAACTTGGACTATATGGCTCAAGATAATAAAAGTTTATCGTTAAAAGAATATTTGATCTATAGTCTTCCCCCATTAGATTTAGTACATGAGTGAGATGATGTATGTTCTTCTTCTTGAGAAATATGTGGAACAAAAAATGAAGTTAGGATTGGTTTAAAATAATTACTAGTTAATAAGTTAAAACTCTACTGGGATCAAGGATCTAAAAGGAACTTTTATACCAATGGTTATGATTTTAAATATTTCCAAAATTCATAAATATCTTATATAGGGATATCAAATGGAACACTTGGTCTTTAATTTCAAACTCTATGTCCCTTTAGTGATTTTACCTCTTTTATGTCTTTGTGAATTTTTGTGTTTTTTTGAATGGATTAAACAATTCCATTAAATTATTACACAAGATTTGGTCTATTATTCTTCCATTCACCAACTTCAGGTAATAACCTGGATTTTCCCAGGCCCTTTCCCTTGTGAAAATCCATATTTAGGGTGTTCTAGGAGGTAATTGTGGCTCATTTCAAGAGTTTTCCAAATTTCCAGTTAGTGGGTCGGTATGTTAGTGCGTCATCATGTCAGTGTGTTTTCATGTCAATGCATCGGCATCAGTGAGTTAGGGGTGTCAACATCAGTGAATTAGGGGTGTCGACATCGATGAGTCAAAGGGAATTGACATTAGTAGATCAAGTGTATCAGTGTCAGTGAGTTAAGGGAATTAGTGTCAGTAGGTCAGGACATTAGTAGGTCAGGACGTCAATAGGTAGTGGAGTTGGTATGTCAGGGCAATGGTATGTAAAGGTGTTGATAGGTTATTGCGTCAGTAGCTCAACGTCTGTAGGTTGTGTCAGTAGCTCCCTCGTCGGTGACTCTACGTTGGTGACTCACACACTAGTGACTCAATTCTAGTTTTTCCTATTTTTTCTAGTTTTACCCCTATTATTTGTTTACCTCCATGAAATGGTAACATATCATCTCACAACGGTGCGTTGGGCCATTTCCACCATTACCAAGGAGAATTACTAAATTCCCTATATCTCATAACGTTCAACCAGCCATGTAACCACCATGCCACAATCTAATTTTCATGTACTTTGAAAAGATATCCCTAATTTAAAAGATCTTTCCCTTTCATAAATTGTGATTTCTACCTTCCTTTTTCCTTTTCATTTCCTGTGGTGCATCTAGAGCCTTCCTCCCTAGATGAGTCATGCGCTTAGGCTAGAGCCCCTCCTGCTCAATTTTTTGGAGTTCTTTCCGTACTGCTCACACGATCCCCTATCCTTGCACAAGGAGGAAATTTTATCCTTTGATTATCAAAGTAGGGATTTTTCTTACTTATCTTTATTTTTTAATCATGTGGGGTGGGTGTACAAATTAATCCTTACAATAAACGACTGGTAAAATTCTTAAAAACAAGAAATAGATAAGAACTAGATTTTATTAAAAGATAACACAAGTAAATAATATAATAGGCATAGCGTAGTTTGATGTTGATCATCTCTTTTATCAATTATATTTTATTTTGTTATGGTTCCGATGGCCATATGGCTTCTAAAAATCAGGAATGTTTGTGGTCTTTTATTGTGCCCCAATAATTCCTTATTCTGTGGAGATTCTTGAATAAATGGGTGGAACACAATATCTGATTAATCACATATACTTGCTTAAATAAATGGATGTAACTGGGATCAATCCTATTGTGAGATCACCCCCAATTCCGATTATGTGGAATTAAAGAACCTATGTTGGTTAAATATAAATTTATATATATCATTTGATAGGTGTGGCAGGGTGTTGTGTTCTGTTAAACTATGTGAGCTTGTGCGAGTTGTGTAGACCTGCTGTTGGGAGAATGGTTGTGGGTAAAATGTTGGACATAAGATTTCCTTCCATGAGAAGGGTGTGGTATGTGTGTACAACAGTGTTGTGGTTAAAAAGTAGTTTCCATGGGTCTTGTGTGTGGGGCAGTACAAGGGGTGTGTTGGTATCCCAGTCCGAGAGATTGATTGATTATGGAATAGATGAAAAGGCAGCTGAACTGCCTTTTGTTGTGTTCTGGTCACGAAGCAACGTTGGGCAGTGTGACTGTAGTGCGTTTATGGACTCATTATGTAGTGGGAGTACATTGGGGAATTGTTCATGCAGTGAGAATCGATTTCTAGTTTTGATTATTGTTTTGATATGGTTATGGTTGGTAGTTTCACGGTAGTGCTGGAATATATTTCTGTGAATCTCTTACTTAATAAATGGGAATTGGTTAGATAAAAAGGGGTTAAAATCATGTATTGTTGTGTAAGGTTGTGTATTTGGGGCGACAACAAAGGTTGTTTGTGTGGGTTGGTTGTTGTTTGAAAACCTATAGGTTTGGTAGAGTGTTTTCTAACCAATATATATACATATTGAAGTTCCTTGTGATTTTTGAAGGCACCCCACCCTTGTTTAGGACTATATGACTAACACCTCCATTTTATGGGGAGGGTGTCTTTCCCAATATCTCGGTGAGAGGATAGACGAATGGTTACTAACTTTCTTCCTCACACCGTCTTCTAGATATTTCCACTCAAGCATATCTGGGAAGGTATAATGGGATGAGGCTTACCATAGTCCAAGAATCTTTGGGCAAATGCTTTTTTGGATAAGGGTCCAAGGTGTTTGTAGCTCAAGTTTCATTTCCCTAGTGTCTTCAAGAAGAGGCCAATGTGTCTTCTGGTGAGTGGTGTAGTAGTTGTGGCCTATGTGTATAATGGTGGGATTGTATGTGGTTGTGTCCCAGGTGTGTGAAGGTGGGTTGTGGTAGTGGGAATGCGTATGGGAAGAGTGGTACTGTCAAGACATTAGCCGTTAGGGACAAGTTGTTGACCATTGGGAATGTAGTGAGGGGTACTCAAATATCTATGTTCTTATACTAATACGTTACTTGACTTTTGTTATTTGAAGAGTGTTCCTTGGTGATGTTGGGATAGTTAGTATTCCTTGGTTGGTGATTTTAGGTTCTACTATTTCCTCACAGGGGTATTAGTTTTATATCCCACATGTTCATGGTTTTCTTTAGTTTCTCTACTAAGTATACTTGTATTCTCACCATACGTATATAAAACTGTTTCTAGTTTCTGGGATGAATTAAAGGACTATGCTGGACTTTCCAAGATCAAGTGTCGAGATTTGTTGCCAATAAATCTTAAACTCTTTTCTTTTGGTTCTTTACTTTGTAGTTTTCATAGTAACTTGTATCGGTTTGACTTTTGAAAATGCACGAGGGAATTAATTTTGACATTACTTTTTATTTTAGTACTTGGAGTCGTTTGGTATTCACCATCTTATCTCATGATCTTGTTCTATAAAATGGATAATGACTTCCATCTATGGGATATTCTATACCCTTGGTTCTAGTCTCCACTCCAAGGCCTATTATAGACAGGATATGAGGGTCATTATCTCTCCTTCATCTTGAAGAAGGGAGGGTCTAGCTATTTGTTTTTTCTTACCTCCTTATGAAGAAGGCGGGTTGAGAAATAAATGGTATCAGAGGCATGTTTTTGGAGTTTGAGAGATAGGATGGAGTTCAAAGATAGGAACAGTGAGGATTTCATGGGATGGTAGGTCGAAGATGTTAGGCATCATTGATGTGTGAGATAGGCTAGGGAAGACCAGCTAGGAAATAAGATTTTAGGGCCTCCTATGATCCAATGGGAGGAATCTAGGCCTACCGGACAACTAAGAGAGTCTACACTAATTGCAGGGTAGATACCCTAGGAAAGGTACATGCATCATAAAGGCTTGTGTTCTAGTGTGTCCTTACTATTTTGGAAAGATAAAATAAATAAAGAGTTGAAATGAAATTTAAAGGGAATTTTTCCACACTACTCAGTCTTAGGAATTCCTTGTTTACTTTTCAGCTATGGAACCTAGATATCACCCCCCATGTGGTATGAGCTGTCAATGACAGATAGGTTGACCTGGTTGATCAGCGGAGGGCTGATCAATAAAATAAGGATGACCACTAGCAGAAGACACTTCGTGCTTTCTAGAAGAAGACTCTAGGAAAGTACGAGGGTAGCATCTCGGACATGGAGATAGAGAGTTGGCTCAAGGATCTAGTAATCACTTTATGCTTCATCCAATCTCCAACAGAGTACTGGGTTCATATGGTAGTGAGCCATATGAGGGGAGAAGAAATTCATTGGTTGAAAATTTACCTTAGGGTGAGGATGTAAACTGAGGTTTCATGGGCTGATTTTGAGAGGGAGTTCAGGGTGCAATTCCTTTCATCCATAATGGAGGATGATAATTAAAAGGTACTACACTCCATCTAACAGGGGAGTATTTCGGTGAGGGAACTGGGGATTAAGTTCAATGATCTCCTACGCTTCACACTAGATCTCTTCATGAATGTTGAGTCCCAAGAAAGACACTTAGAGGAGGAACTATGACCTTATCTTTAGTATGTTGTTACTCCTTTCACTCTACCAACATACCTAGAGGTTTATAAGAAGGCTGAAGTAGTGGAAAGGATGCACTCTTTGGGAGGTATGCCGTGAGAGGTGATCCTACCGAGTTCATAAAAGGGGAAATCCATCAGCAGTAGCTCTCTAGCTTCAGGGCCATGTAGGTTTGAGCTAGTGGGGTGTAGGCCTCAACAGTTCCAGTTTTGATATCTTGGTCCTTTCCCTTTCCTCAAGGGACCAGGACCGAGGTTCTTTTTCTATGAGAGTTGTGGACATCTGCAAAACTAGTGCCCAATTCGAGCATCGTACAGTGGGGGTGGGCGGGCTCAACACCCACCTCAGTAGCAACAGATGCTGGTGGGGCCCTTCCAGTAGCAGGTGTAGTGAGATACCACTCCACCGAGGGTATACGATGTTGGTAGAGGTTAACCCTAGGGTGATCCTCAGGGACCTCAACTAAGGCATGTTTATGGAGGTAGTCAACATCGAAGAGGTGGATGATCTTGGCATGGGAAGCTTTACACCACAAAGGTAGTAGTTCCAATGGGGCCAGAGGTTGTTCAAGGTATGATCACTCTGTTTAGTATTATTGCATGTTCTTTGTTTGATTTAAGAGCCTCACACTCCTTTGTTCCACCCAGTCTAATACATGCTCTCGGACTAGACGTAGAGAGAATTACCATGCCCCTAGTGTTGAGTACACCAATTGAAGGTTAGACCTGTCTCTTTTATGTTTGTTGAGGATGTAGACTGATGTTGGGGATGCACTAGACCAGTGTGGATCTTCTTATAATAAATATGTAGCCATAAAATGTCATCTAAGGCATCTAATGGTTGTTTTCTGTGAACGATACTATCTAATGCCTCCAAAGGAGTGTCATGTTCTCAGATGTGTGTGGCCATCACATAGATTTTATTGGTGAGTGGAGTTTTCAAGAGGGAACTGGAATTTGGAGCCTCTTCTTTCCTTATTAGCCGAGCTATTAGTAGGATCAACAGATACAGAGGTGGTGGAAGTTCTAGGAATTATTGGTGAGTTCCTGGATTTCTTCCTGGAGGAGGTTGTGACTCTACCTCCTCAAAGTGATGTTGAGTTTTGGATAGACTTGAAACCTGATTCCTATACGACTTCTATGGATCCATATCAGATGGAGCCTTCTGAGTTGCGGGATTTTCGAATTCAAGTCGACGACCTGATAAAGAAGGGTTTTATACAACAAAGTGTGTCACCGTGGGTTGATACAATCTTTTTCGCAAAGAAGGTGGATGGCATCCAAAAACTGTGCATAGACTACTAGAGGCTAAATTAGGTGATAGTCAAGAACCATTACCCCTTCATTGGATCTATGATCTTTTGAACTAGTTAAAAGGGGAAAGGTTGGTTCTCTAAGTTCGATCTACAGTCTGGGTATCACCAGTTGAGGGAAAAAAGGTGACATCCCAAAGACTGATTTTAGGTACAGGTGTGGGAACTTCATGTTCGTCGTCATGCCCTTTGGTTTCATGAATTCACCAACCATATTCATGGGAATCATTAACTCTATTATCCATGAGTACCTAAACCAGTCCGTTGTCGTATACATCAATGAAATTCGGATCTACTCAAGGTCATAGGAGGAGTATCCTAGGCATCTGAGGATTGTCTTGGAGGTCCTTCGACACCACTAGATCTATGGGAAGTTGTGCAAATTCAAGTTCTATACATTGTAGGTAAACTTCCTCAGACAGATAGTGTCTCAACAAGGGATAGTGGTAGATACATCAAATTTTGAAGCATTTATTTCTTGGGTAGAACCCAAGAATGTTGTAGAGGGTCATAGTTTCATGGGTATGGTAGTCTATTATTGGAGGTTCGTTCCCAACCTATCTCGAGTTGCAGCTCCCGTGATTTGTTTGACTAGAAAAGACCAGGCCTTCATATGAAATGAGTAGTTGCAGGCAGTTTTTAGCTACCTAAAGGGGAAGATGGCTAGTGCCCCAGTGCATAGGTTACCAGAAGAAGGGGTGATGTTTGAGATGCTATTTGATACTTACGTCATGGGATTGGGATGTGTACTGATGCAACAATGGGGAGTAATATCTTATGGGTCTATGAAATTTCATCCTCATGAACGTAATTATTCCACCAATGACCTAGAGCTTAGAGTAGCCATGTTCATTCTGAAGTTGTGGGTCATTACCTCATTGTATAGCGATTTGTGGTCATCAAGGATTACAATAGATTGAGGTGTATCTGCTCCCAAAGAGACCTAAACTTGGGACAATGAAGGTGAATGGAGTTACTCTAGGATTACGACTTTGAAATTACTTACACCCAAGAGAAGGGGAACATGGTGGCTGATGCCTTGAATAGGAAGTTATAGAAGGAGGCAGTTTGGGAATCCACGAATTATTGGGAGGTAATGGAGGAGTTAGCCACATTTACTTTGGATGCTGGGGAGGATAGTGGAAGAGTATACCTTTTTCATATGATAGTGTATTCTTCCTGGGTATGATAGGTAGAGGGGTCTCAGTGGGGAGACTCATAGGCTGAAGTGATGTGTGATCACATTGTCTAGGGTGATGCTCTGGAAGGATTGTTAGAGGATAGCCAGAATGGGATAAGCTTCCATGGGAATCTGTTTGTCCCAATTTTAACACGTGGGAAAGTTCTCAATGAGTTCCATAGCTCACCCCTAGTAGTGCATATAGGAGCCTCTATGGTGTATCGAGGCTTGAGAGAACAGTGTTGCTGGCCTGGGGTGAAGCGGGTAGTGGCAGATTTTGTGGCAAGATGCTTAGTGTGTCAGCAAGTGAAGGCCGACCACCATGTTCCTGATGGTCTGTTGCAGCCCTTAAATGTTCCCGAGTGGAAGTAAGACAACATATCAATGGATTTTTCCAGAGGACTACCTAGGCCTTGGGGAGGTGATGATACTCTCTGGGTAGTGATGGATCGATTGAAAAAATAAGCTAACTTCCTGGCAATCAAGGAGTCAAGCGTGGTGTATTCCTTGACAAAGAGGTATGTGGATGAGGTAGTGCAGCTACATGGAGTTCCAAGATCTGTTATCTTATACTAGGATACATGTTTCATATCGTAAGTCTGGAGGGGATTGCAGCATGACTTTGGCACCCATTTGTGGCTTAGCACTGCTTTCCACCCTCATATGTATCTGCAGACAGAGAGGAAAATCTATACATTGAAGGACATTCTGCGGGCATGTGTTTGGGACTTTTTAGGATCGTGGGCATGACACTTGTCCTTGATAGAGTTTTCTTACAAAAATAGCTATCACTCTTCCATTAGAATGGCACTGTTTGAAACCTTATATGGAATACCAGGTTTTTCACCAATGTACTGGATATATGTTGGGGAAAAAGATTTTCTTGGACTAGAGGTAGTGCAAAGCACAACAGAGAAGGTCCAGTTTGTGCATGAGGGGATAAAGGTGGATCAGGTCCAAAAAATGTTTTATTTCAATAATAGGAGGAGGCCTTTGGAGTTTGAGGATGGGGACCACATGTTCTTAAAGGTATCCCATTGGTGTGGACAAAAGGGTATTGAAAGAGGATGCAAGATTTATACTAGGTTCATCAGAAATTTTGATGTTTTCAGAAGAGTGGGAAAGGTGGAATGTCAGCTAGCATTTCCACCATGGTTAGAGAGGACCCATGAGGTATTCCAGGTCTCTCATATTCATCTGTATCTAGACGATGACTCCCACTTCCTTGATTTGAGAGATTTAGATATCAATGATGACACAACGTTCATGGAGTGAATGATATGGATTGAGGATCGTGATGAGATGGTGCTGCGTGGATAGACCACCCACTTGGTTCGTGTGATATAGAGTGATAGTGGCCTCGAGGAGTGTACTTGGGAGTGATAATCACATATGCATTCCTAGTACATAGAGTTGTTCTGAGATTTGCGCTTGCGTTTTCATTTTGCCTTGATTATGATGAAATGTTTGACCATATTTTCTATATGATAATTTATTTATATATTCTCTGATTTTGTGGGAAAATTCCTAACAATGGGGAGGGGTGGATCAGATCCCTAATCAAGACACATTAATTTGGATGCGATTAATCCCATGTGGGTGATTTAGTGTTGCCCAAAGAAGATAGTATCCTGACATGGATGAAGTAGCTCCATAATCCATATGTCTGGATGGTGTGCCCTTTGGTGTTTGTGTGGTTTCTTGGGGTAGTGAAGTTATTGTGTTCTACCGTTATTTAGGAGATATATGAAAAGGAGGTGTTCTGGGATGTCAAGGTTTTCACTTGAGCTTTTGAACAACAAAAGGTGGTTTACTCCTAAGAGGTATCTTAAGGGATGGTTTTTCAAACCCATTTCCTTTTGGGTTATTTTTGAATTCTCAAGGATGAGAATATTTTGAGAGGTATCTTATGTAAACACTTGGATTTTCCTAGGACCTTTAACTTGTGAAAATCCATATTTAGGGTGTTCTGGGAGGCAACACAAGATCATTACAAGAGTTTTCCAAATTTCCAGTTTTGGGTTAGCATGATAGTGCGTCAACATGTTAGGGAATCAACATGTCATTACATTGGAATCAGTGAGTTATGGGTATCAACATTAGAGATTTATGGGCATCAACATCAGTTAGTGAAAGGGAGTCATCATTGGGAGATCAGGGGCGTCATTTTTGGCGAGTCAAAGTCATTAGTTTCAGTTGGTCAGGATATCATAAGATCGTTCCATAGGTAGCTAAGCGTCTATAGGTTGCCTCGGTAGCTCACCCATCGGTGGCTTAGTGTTAATGACTCACCCCTTGGTGACTCAATTCCAGTTTTTTCCAGTTTTTCAAGTTTCTCCCCTATTAAGTGTTTATCTCGTTGAAATGGTAACATATCAAATCACAAAATATCACTGAGCTATCTCCACCATTTCCAAGTGGAATTGTAAAATTCCCTGTATCTCGTAACGTTCCACCACCCTTGTAACCACCAAACCACGATCCTATTTTCAAGTTCTTTGAAAGAGTCTGCCTGATTTTTAGGATCTCACCCTTTTATAAACTGATATATCTTCCTTATTTATTTCTTTTAGTTTACCATGGTGTGCCTAGAGCCTTCCTCCCTATACTAGTCATGCACCTATGATAGAGCCCCTCTAGATTAGTTTTCTTTGAGTTCTTTCCATGCTACTCGCATGATCCCCTGGTCATGGAACACGGAGGAAATTCGATCCTTTGATGATACATGTAATAATTTATCTTTCATATAATTATTTGTGCATCATACAGGGTGGGTATACAAATGAATACTTATGAAGAATGGCTAAGAAATTTATAAAAAACTAGAAATTGATAAGAACTGTATTTTATTAAAAGATAACAAATGTAAATAATATAATGGGAAGATAGTAGTTTGATGTTGGCCTCCTATTTTATCTATTATTTTTATTTTTTTGTGGTGGTTGGGGCCATATGTATTCTATAAATCATGTCCATTGGTGGTCTTTTCTTACACACCAATAATGTTCTATTATGTGGAGATTCGTGAAGAAATTATTGGAACATGAAATCTGCTTAATCATATACACTTAGTTAAATAAATGGATTCCCCCAAGTTCAATCCTATTGTATGATTTCCCCTAGTTATTATTAAGTGGAATTAAATAACTTATACTAGTTAAATCAGAATGTATACACATCCTGTTGATATGTGTGGTTAGGTGTTGTGTTCTGTTGAACTATGTGAACTTGTGCGAGTTGTGTAGAACTACTGTTGGAAGAATGATTGTGTGTACAATTTTGGACAAATGAGTAAGTTCCATGAGGATGGTGTGGTATGTGTGTTAAATAGGGTTGTGGCTAAATACTAGTTTCTGTGGGCTTTGTGTATGGGGTAGTACTAGGGGTGTGTTGGTATCCCTGTCCGAGATATTGATTTATTGTGGAATGGTTGAACTTATAGGAATCTAAACTTCCTTTTGTTGTGTTATGGTCATGAAGAGTCATTAGGAAGT
The DNA here is from genome assembly GCA_963277665.1 of Viscum album. Lineage (NCBI taxonomy): Eukaryota > Viridiplantae > Streptophyta > Magnoliopsida > Santalales > Viscaceae > Viscum > Viscum album. Next base: position 1,895,815,946 of record OY728153.1, read on the forward strand.
GGGACAATAGTGTGGTTATGAACTTGTTATATAGTAGGACTACATTAAAGAATTGTTCATGCTGTAGGACTACAGGTGTATTTTTGATTGTTGTTTCGATATGGTTAGGGTTCGTAGTTTCCCAGTAGTGATGGAATAGATTACAGTGAGACCCCTTACATAATAAATAACAAGTTGTTGGATAAAAAGTGGTTGTTATTGTGTTTTATTTTTGCTGATTGGGAATATATGTGTGTAAGAAAAGGTATTTTAAGTGGGTTGGTTGTTGTTCAGAAACCCATAGTTTGGGATGACTGTTTTCTTACCTATATAAATATATACATACATATTTTAGTTACTTGTTATTTCTATATGCACCCCACCGTTTTTGATCACTATGTGATGAACAACTCCATTTCTGGGGGGGCTTTCATTCCTAACATCCTGGTGGGATGATGGATGGATGGTTATTGAATTTCTTCTATGCACCCTATTCTAGATATTGTCGCTCGGGCATATCCAGAATTTCTGTAATGTCTGGAGTCTTTCTATAGTCAAACATTCTTTGGGAATATATTTGTTTTGGATGAGGGGCTAAGGTTTCTGTGGGCCAGTATTGTTTTCCCCAGTGTATTTAGGATGAGGCCCAGGTGTCTTTGGGTGAGTGGTGTGGTTGTTGTGGCCTAGGTGTATGTGGGTATGATTTTGTGTGGTTGAGGCCCAGATGTGTGTGAGTGGGTTGAGGTAGTGGGAATGCGTATGAGAAGAGTGGTAGTTTCAAGACATTAGCCAAAAGTGGTGTGAGGTACCCAAATATCGATGAGATTATACTATTAATTTACTTGAGTTGCGTTATTTGGTGAGTGTTACTTGGTGAGGTTGGGTTGGTTAAACTATTTTCTCACTGGGGGAATTATTATATTCCCCCACTCATGCATGGGTATCTTTAGTTTCTATACAAATTATACTTGTATTCTCACCCTACATATATAAAACTATTTCTAGGTTTCTGGGAGGACATAGAAGACCATCATGGACTTTACTAGCTCAGGCATCTGGATTTGTTTCCATTACTGCTTAGACTCTTTTCTTTTGGTTCTTTACTTTGGATTTTTCAATTTACCTTGTATCAGTTTCACTGTTTAACATGCATGTGGGAATGAATTTTCACTCTAAGATTTCTTTTAGTACTTGGAGTTGTTTGGGATTCACAATCTTATCTACCAATCTTGTTCTATAAAAATGGAAATGCCTTCCATCTATGTGAGATTCTATATCATTAGTTCTATTCACCACTCTTGGGACTATTAAAGGCGGGAATTGGGGGTCATTATATCTCCATCATCTTGAAGAAGGAAGGGTCTGGTAGATTTCTTTTCCTTCCATCATCTTAAAGAAGGGAGGTTGTGACACTTCTACCCTATATATTGGATGTTTACATCAATTATCATAGGAAATTTACCATAGGTAAATCCTAATAGTTTAGTGAAAATTACTATTATAAGAGATCTCAACTAGGGTATGTTGTTAATACCAACCTCCTTTGAAGTACATCAATCCGGATATTAAATTGTTTAATGGTACTAAATGTTTCTTTGTGATTGGCCCTCAGTCTGAGGGTGATAGGCCTTATATAATTTCTAATACAAGTTAAAGGCATGTAGAATTATATTTTTGATAATTCCATTCTTACATGTCTTATTTTAGTGGTTTTTAGTATCATGTGACTCTACTTATTTTAAGGGGTGTGAGGCATCTCGATCACTCAGGGTGGTGATAGTGGAACCATTTTATTAGATGAGAGGATGCAAGGTTGGATCATTCCATGAGGGTTTATGATTCCTGGTTTGTGACTCTCATTTATTTAATTCATGTCCATTAAATCCCTCATATTAACAAGAATAGTTAGCATTTTTTTAAATTTATCGATTAATAATATTCATCTTAGGGGACATTGTCCAAGGGGATTATACTCTTACTCATTTGATCCATGTCATTAACAAATCTTAGTTTAATATGATATAAGAAGGCATGCCAGACTTTATTAGAATGAAAAGAGGTGTTGGGTGCCTAGGAAGATATGATCAAGGTTTTGTGATGGTTGGTTTGGGACCATGAAAGAGGATTCCTATGCATACCTATATTGGGAATCAAAACCCACATAGTTTCATGACATTCATAAGGTTTGTTGTACATTTTAATGTCATGTTTTAAGGACCATTCTGGTGAATTTTGAGGCCATAAATCCATAATTTATTTCAAGTAGTTTAGTTCCATTCCAAATAAACTACAATGTGAGAGGAACCTAGTAAGGATTTTCTGTAAGACTTATACCGATTTGGACCTATCTGGTTTACTCTGAATGATGATCAAAGTGAATTGATTTCTAGCCAGAAAGATAAGGGTCTCAACTCGAGTCATTTGAGGAAACCAAGAAGAGAATCTAAATTAAAGGCATATGAAATAAATGATTAATATAATCTTGAATCATGTAATTTGGAGAATATGTGAAGAGTATCTCAATTTAATGAAGATTTATAAACTAAGAGAATAATATTAAATCAATATGTTTAGTGAAACTAAGATAAGTATCTATAGGGTGAGGTGAGAAGGTTTAAAACACTAACATGGAAAGTTAAATTGTGAAAAAGTAAAAAATTAAATTAAACAATATATATAAATTAAATTATATAATATAAAAAATATAAATTTTAATCAATAAAATTATGTTATAACTTTTATTAATTGAGTAAGTGAAATAGAATATGATTAAGTTTTTCACAATTTGATTATTTAAGAGTATCTAAAAAAATATAATTTATAAAAATAATCAAAAAACTAAAATGTGTAAGTCAATCATAATTATAATGGCATGCATATAAAATTTCATTGAATCATTTTTAAATATAATATAAAAGTTAATGAAATTTAATATATTATTATTAAAAGATGATGAAATATAAAAATCAATAAATGAGATTGGGAGAGTGATTTTATAAGGGATTTATAATGTTTTTTGGTGTGATCCCCTATGTATCCTCCCCTCAGGTTGAGAGGTTATTATTATGTTTCTCCCTTGATTTTGATGGAGATGAAGTAACTAGTTCCTCCTTTGATTTTTTGTGGTTGTAGAAGGAATCCTATACTCTGATACTTTAATGTCAGTAAGTATTTTCCACCATTTATTTTCAACTGTTGTACCAAGAAACCATTTATTGAAGTATATGAGAAGATTTTCTTAGAAAAAAAATATTATAAATTCACTCCCTTATCTCTCAATATAGATAGTATAATTTTAGAGAAGATATAGAGTGTTAATTTAGATGATAGCCTAAGAGATCAATAATTAAATTTGGAACTTTAAATAATGATTTTATATTGATGGGGAAGATCAATTTGATTCATCATTGGAAAAATATGATTCATTGTTCATTACACTATTATCATCCCATCCTATAAGGTCTTTCTCTATAGCCTCCAATGAGGTGATTGTCCAAAAACTTTACTCTAGGATTTGTTTCTAAAAAAAATATTTATATTTATTGATTTAATACTAATAAACATGATCTAATTTTAGCCATTGAAAACATATAACATAAAACTGAAATATTGGATCACTTACGTACCAAAGGAACTTTTTGGTTTAGAGTTTTAGATATTTAGGAAAAAATCTTATATAAAAATAACCAATTTTTCAATTTATCATTTTTCCTACTATACCCAAAATTTTCTTATTTAACAAAAAATCTTCAACAACCCCCATAAAATAATTCACACATGAAACTAGAATAGAGAAAATAATTTAACATCATTATTAATAATGTGGGGAAAAGGAAACTGAATAAGGGAGAGCTTAAATACTTTGTAATGTTAAAAATAATCATTAATTATTAAATTCCAAAATTGTTCATATGATTGGTGTAAGGGTATGATGACATAATCAAAGTGCATAAGTATAATTTAAAAGAATTCATTCCCACCAAATCATGGATTATAAATAATGAAACATTGAATAAATATTTAACATAATACAAGAGAAATATATGTCAAGAATCATGATCCATGTGAATAAAATGCTTAAATAAATATCCATTATAACTTGATGAAATCATAAATAAAATTTTTAGTAACATGGAACATTATTTTAATACACTTTTACAATCACTCTTACAAATAGAATAACCTACTATGTAAATACCAAAAATATCCCAGGAGAAACATTTAACAGGTTAACTCCACATATTTACCCATTTCATCAGATATCTATGTCAGGCTCACCCATTATCATGATCTATATTAGGATAACCATTCATAATAAGCAATATAAAAGAACTATAATATAATCAAAACACATGAAATATATATATTTTTAGTATAAAAATAACAATTTTTCTTTTATAGCATGATTTACCCATGGAAAATAGATATGTTCCATGAAAATATCTTATAACAATACTAATCCAGCAAGATAAAGAATAAGGATGGTATCATTACAATATATCCCCAATGTTGCAGAAGTAAAATCAATGATATTTGTCATTTTTTAAGATAAATACCATTAAAAGATCATTAAAAATATTCTTGATGAAAATAAACTTTTCACCTTGAAAATCACCTTAAGAAACTAAAAAAATATAGAATATTAGAAAAAAAAAATGTACTTTGAAATAACAATGAAATATTTTAAAGTAACATTAAAATCATTGAGTGGTCAGGATGGTGTTAAATTCCATTCATTCCATAATAATTCAAATAGATATTTTGTTCACACCATCGATAAAAAGAACCATATTTGAAGAATGAAGAAATGATTTTTTAAAAAAAATTGTTAAAATTTATAACATCAGTAAAAATTTCTTTAAATAATCAATTAATAATAGTCAAAAAATTCTTGAAAATGTTATAGAAAACATGAATAAAGAATGAAAATATTTTTCTACTGAAATAGGAGAAAGAAAGATGGTGTTTGTTATAAACATTTCTAAACCAATTAGATTAACACATGGAGAAAATGGTAATGAAAATAAAAAATCCAAAAATATATTGAGTAAAATAAAAATTAAATATTCTTATTAAATAAGTATTATATAATATATTTAATGGAAATTCAAGTACAAACGATCCCGATTAAATTAGAATTGGAACATAAACCCCTTAACACTTAGGTTACTTTTGAACTATACACCCCATACAATAATAACTTAAAATAAAACCTTAAATATCATGAAAATAGTGATATTAATTATATAACATGTAAAAAGATAATAATTTACACTAAATAAGATAATATATGTTCATAACATAAGCATATATCCCAAATAAATAAAATTTGTGGAAAATAACCCTCTTAAAGATCATGTCATTGATATTAGAATTAACCAATGGTGTGATTATGTGAAAAAATTTAAATCCACGAAATAAAGTATAAATAAAGTAAAAATCAACCATAATTCATTTCAATCATAATATTTATATAATATAATCAAAAAATAGGTGATATAACCAAATGAAAGAAGATTGAGTAAAGAAACCCTTACCACATGATAACTTCTGAGTCAATTCCATTTGGATGAAATAATATTAATTGAAACTTAAAATACCTTGAATTATTAAAAAATCATTAAAAATAATTTAAAAGGGTCATTTTATGCACCATATTAATAAATTTGGTGTATAACATTAAAATATGCCTCTATTAAGTGAAATTGTGATAAAATCCCTTATATTGAGCCTAAAACTTTCATGCGTGTCCTTTAACTCTAGTATAATAAAATTAAATAAATTATTAAATTAATAAATAAAATTTGAAATGTATATTTATTTACCATTAATTTTTTTTCATTTATTATGATGACTTAATTAATTAATTAATTAGTTAAATTCACATCGAAAATTTTGAGGATGTATAGTTAATAGTTGAAAAATGACTTCGATATGATGACCATGACCAAGAGGTTATCATTAAATAATATATAGGATAATAATCATGAAATAATAATTATTTTTTCTATTAATTATTCTTTTATAACGAAGCATGAATAATGGTTATGGGAGATGAATTACATTATAATCATGTAGATGGTAGGTCGTATGCATGCATGAGTAACCTTTCCATTTTTCAACAAACCTAACACTAGCGAAGAAAATGTTTTTTTACAATGGTTATTTTTTATCTTTTATGTCGGATTTTGGCCGAAGTTATTATAGGAGATGTTATAAACATTGTTTTTTACGTCGGTTGTTTTAAAACCGACATAAAAAACTGAAATCCGAAGCGTTTTTCACATCGCTTGATAAAAACTTGATGTGGAAAACACTTCATAGTTGTGGTTTATTATGACTGTTATTTAATAAACAATGTGGTATATACTCTTTCAAATCAGTTATTATATAACTAACATCATAAATCACTGCTCCGAAGTGTTTATCATGTCAGTTATTTTCATAACTGATGTGATAAACCCATCTGCCAAACGGTTTCCAATGTCGGTTAAATAATAAATGATGTGAAAACATATCTACTACATCAGTTATTTTATAACCGATGTAAAACACTATCCATTTTCATTTATTAATTTGGTTATGAAATAACTGATGTAAAAACCATTTCCCATGCTTTTATTATGTCGGTTTCCAAATAACCGATGTTAAGACCGATCCCAGTTCATTTTTTACGTTGGTTATAATATAACCGATGTAAAAAACAATTTTTTTAAATAAAACTGACCAACAACTGCTATGACCTGCCAAAAGACCTGAAATAGACCAAAAAATTTCCAAAAAAAGACTAGAACCCACCACCCTACTGGACATCCCCCACCACCGATCAACCACTACTATGCCCTAACAAAAGACATGAAATAGAAAAAAAAACATACAAAAAACATACAAAAAACCGACCAAAACCCAACCAAAAATAGACTAGAACCCCCACCCCACTATACAGCCCTCACCACAGCCCTAGACTCCCCCACCCCACTGGACATCCCCCACCACACCCCTGGACACCCTCACACCCCTGGACTGCCCCAACCTCCTGGACACCCCCACCCCACTGGATAGCCCCCACCACACCCTTGGACACCCCCACCCCCTGTACTTCCCTCACCCCTGGAAAACCCCCACACCCCTGGACAACCCCCACCCTCCTAGACACCCCACCCCCTAGGCATCACTCCCACCCCCTGGACAACCCTCCCACACCCCTAGAAACCCCCACCCCACTAGACAACCCCCACCACACCCCAGGATACCCCCACACCCCTGGACTACCCCCACCCCCTGGATAGCCCCCACACCCCTGGACGACCCACCCACCCTCCTGGACACCCCCACCCCCTGGACATCACTCCCACACCCCTGGGCATCCCTCCCACACCCCTAGACCCCCCCACCTGACTGGAGAGCCCCCAACACACCCCTGGACACCACCACACCCCTAGAATACCCCGCCCACTGGATAGCCCCCACACCCCTGTACAAACCCCACCCTCATGGAAACCCCCACCCCCTGTACAACACTCCCACACCCCTGGACAGCCCTCCCACACCCCTGGACAGCCCTCACACACCCCAAGAATCCCCCACCCCACTAGACAGCCCCCACCACATGCCTGGACACCCCCACACCCCTGGACTGCCCCCACCCCCTCGACATCCCCCACACCCCTGGACAACCACCCACCCTCCTGGACACCCCCACCCCCAAGAAAACACTCCCAAACCTATGGACATCCCTCCCACACCCATAGAACCACCCCAATGGACAGCCCCACCACACCCTTGGACACCCCCCACACCCCTGGACTTCCCCCACCCACTGGAAAACCCCCACACCCCTGGACACCCCCACCAATCTGGACACCGCCCACCCCCAGGAAATCACTCCCACACCCCTGTACAGCCATCCCACACCCCTAGAAACCCCCTGGGCAGCCCGCACCACACCCCTAGACCCCCACACCCCTAGACTGCCCCAACCCCTGGACATCCCCCACACCCCTGGACAACCCCCACCCTCCTGGACACCCCCACCCCATGGACAACACTCCCACACCCCTGCACAGTCCTTCAACGCCCCTAGAAACCACCACCCCACTGGAGATCCCCCACCACACCGCTGTACACCCCCACACCCCTGGAATTCCCCCACCCCTGGACCTCCCCCACCCCTGGACTATGACAACCCTGCTTTTATTACAAACTTAAACATGATTTATTACATAAAACTTCACTTGATACAACAAAGAAAATCGATAGGTTTAGTGTATTTGGGGCTTAGGACCATTACATAAAAACTTAAAACATGAAATAAAACATCTTTATTGAAAACATCCTTTACATGACCACTACATTCCCTCGTACTTAGCATTACATGGGATAACCTGAGGACGTGCATAAGAAAAGGGTGAGCTATAAATCCTAGTAATGGAGTACGCAAGGAATAACATGAGGAGTACAATACATGTTAGACAATATGAATATCAATAGAGAATATAAGAAACATGAATATAAAGGCATGATAAAGCATGATAATCATAACATGGAAATGTGGCAACAACACTTAACATGGAATTAGCATGAGCCAAGGCTCATTGCACATAGAGAATGAGTAAATCCTCATTGCACATAAAGCACGAGTAAACCCTCGTTGCAATTGAATTATCATGAGTCAACACTCATTGCACATGACGTATCATGATTCTATACTTTACTCAATGCATTGGAGCGCTATAAGGGCGCACCCTTCTTAAACATTTCATTTCATGCATAAGTGTGCCACATGGATCATAAAACATGGATTCATAAAACATAATCATTTATTCCATGATAAAGGAATGTGGAATTAATACATGAAACTTTGTAATCAATAAGTAAAGGTGCATAAATGTGGATACCCTTGATGGAGAAATGGACATGGTATCCACTACACAATGGCATTGGCTAGAAAATCGGTGCGATTTCGGCAGCGTAACAGCTTGACATAAGAATTCAAAAAAATGGTTGATGAGAGAGAAAGGGTTTACTCATCATATTTACATGTAATGTAAAGTAAGGAGGTCATATAGATACATGTCCCAACAATTGTAATGGAATTTAGATTCATGATACAAAAGTATTGCTTGAATGTAAATGAGGAGAGAGAAGTTCCTTTCGGAATTTCGGCATAGTAATGGGTGTACATGAGAGGTATTTAATGAGAGAGAAAGGTGTCTCCCATAATTCAAACATAAAGAGGGAAGTATAAGGGAGGTGAGAAACCATACCCCAACATTCATAATTGAAATTAAAAGGAAAAAAAACTTAAAGAAAATTGGAAAAAAATGAGAAAGGAAGAAAAAAAACATTACTTGGAAGTGTACATCAAAAGGCTTGAGAGAGGCTTGTGAGAGGCTTATTTGGAGCTTGGGGAACCTTGGGAGGATTATAGAGAGAGTAGGGAATAGGTTGGAAGAACTAAAAAGGCTTTGAGTGAGGAGGAAGTGGGAGCTTGGGTGGGTTTATATAGGAAAGTTGAGGGAATTTGTTATTATTTAGGTTTGGGACCCCTTATATTAAATTAATTCAAACCACAAACCATCCCATGGTTTTTGGCAAAGGGAAGAGGAAAAAAGTATTTTATAAGGCCAAATTCCTAAATTCTTAAAATATTAGGGTTGCTTATGTGGAGGTGAGTCACACTCCCATGGAAATTAATTTAAAAAGGCAAGGTGTTGAATAAGTCTTGAGGGGCCCATTAATGCTTTGAAAAGTAAGTTAAAAAAACCCATAATCACATTATTTTAATGTTAAAACATATATTGGACGAACATTAAGATTATAGTATATTATTACATCACTATTGGGTCATTATGATGTCATAAAACACATTATATATTTAAACAGTATTTAATTTTTACTCAAAAATTTGACTATCTCAGAAAATTATAAAAAATTCACCGTTGGATAATTTAGACATCCTGATTCAAAAAATAACATTTATTTTATCTAAATAATTTTCTAAATATGTTAATTTTCACTTTTAAAATAAAAACCGACATTTATGGAAAATTCACTGGTTTGGACAGAAATGGCTTTCAAACCTTGATAAAAATTATAATTGCATTCATAAAATTATAAGATCATTTATATTTAATAAAAATTAATTTAATAATAATAATAATATTTTATTAAAATAATATTTAATTAAAAAATCCCTTAATTTAATAAAATAGAATTCTTAGTTAAATAATAACTAAAAACACTATTTCTACTTTAAAAACTATTTACAATGTATCAAAAATAACTAGAAATTATATTCCTTATTATATACAAAAAAATAATGTACATGAACATAGTACTACTTATTTGTTACATAACCTCTTAAAACAGCTGCATAAGACCTAAGGGTAAGGTGTGCGATGGTGACAGACTCTTGGGGTGGCTCGGATAGCATCGCTCCAGTGGTAATTTCAATCAACTTACACTTTTCTCGTAGACGGTCACATTCGAGCTTGACAAGATGAAGCTCAGCTTGGGCTTGGTCAAGGGCGAATCCCAAATACGCCACCTCTTTTCCGATCTCCGAAAAATAGGCTTCGTACGGAGCAATTCTACTGGACGAGGCCATCACTTCTTTTGTCTTAGTAAAATTGGATATGTTAAAGCCCTATATTTATACTAATCATGTGATCACTGTTCAACGACTATATTAGCAATGGTCAAAATTCTTAACATAAAACCAATGAAGTTGACATTTTATATAAACATAAAGAGACATTTAATTAGATCAAGATGGATTTCCATTAATGAAATTTTTGGTCGTTACAATATTCTCCTCTTAAGAAATTTCGCCCTCGAAATTTTCCTTTTCCCATACTAAAACAAATGTGGGTAACTTATCTTCATCATATCCTCTGATTCCCATGTCGCTTCTTCAAACTTGTGGTTTCTACACAACACGTTGATGAGGGGAATTGTCTTATTTCGTAGAAATTTTTCACTACGATCTAAGATCTTCACTGGTTGCTCCTCATAAGAAATATCATCTTCCAATTGTACCACCTCAGAAGAGAGTACATGTGGAGGGTCCGGTATGTACTTACTTAAGAGGGATAAATGAAATACATCATGTACTTTGGCCATAGTAGGTGGAAGTGCTAGTCGATAGGCCACAGCCCCGACACGATCAAGAATCTCGAAGGTGCCTATGTACCTTGGACTTAACTTCCCTTTCTTTCCAAACCTCATGAACTTCTTCCACGGAGATATGAGTAGAAAAACCGTGTCTCCAACTTTAAACTCAAGGTCTCTTTAACAGTTATCTGCATAACTCTTCTGTCGACTTTGAGCTGCCTTGATATGCTGCTGAATGTTTTTCACCTTCTCCACCATTTCCTCGACCATTTCTGGTCCAAGCAGCTTACGTTCACTGACCTCATCCCAACATGCCGGTGTTCTGCACCTTTTCCCTTACAGGGATTCATGTGGTGCCATTTGGATTCTCGAGTGGAAACTATTATTATAATAGAACTCAACAAGAGGAAGATGTTGATCCCATCCCCCTTTAAAGTCCATTGAGCATGCTCTCAACATATCCTCATGTGTTTGGATAGTCTGCTCGGATTGGCCATCAGTTTGAGGATAATAGGTCGTACTGAAGTTCAGTTCAGTATTCATAGCATGTTGAAGACTCTTCAAAAACTTAGAGCTGAATCTTGGATCTCGGTCAGACACAACAGATAGTGGTACTCCATGAAACGTTACCACTTCCCTGATATATATCTGTTCCAGTTGATCCAATGAAAAATCATCCCGAATAGAAATGAAGTGTGAAACCTTTGTAAGACAATCCACAACAACCAAGATTGCATTGTTTCCTTTGGATGTCCTTGGAAGTCCGGTGACAAAGTCCAAGGTGATGTTCTCCCATTTACATTCTGGTATGGGAAATGGTTGCATCATCCCCTTAGACTTCTGCCTCTCTGCCTTCACTTGCTGACACACTAGGCACTTTGATGTATATTCTGCGATCTCCTTCTTCATATTATCCCACCAAAAGTTTTCTCAGAGATCTCGATACATCTTTGTGATCCCTAGGTGAATAAAGAAATTTGAACTATGTGCATCATCCAAAAGTCCATTATTTAGCTCCGGACTTGATGGAACACATAGTATTTTCCCAAACCGCACATTTCCTTCTTCATTAACATTAAACTCTGAGGATTTCCCCTTTTTGATAGCTTTAACTTTTTCCTAAATTCCCAGATCATCCTTTTGAGCATCCTTTAAACTTTCCAAAAGATATGGTTGAGCAATCAGTTGTGAAAGGATTGATGATGTTCCCTTCTCTATGATTCCCATGTCCATCTTCATCAAGTCTAAGAAGATTGGATCCTTCTCAATTATCATCATTGATAAAATCGCTGGATCCATTCTACATAGGGCATCTGCCACCTTGTTCGCCTTCCCAAGGTGGTAATGTATTGAAGAGTAATAATCCTTGATGAGCTCTATCCATCTTCTCTGACGAATATTAATCTCTTTCTGCGTGAATATATACTTAAGACTCTTGTGGTCAGTATATATCTCACATTTCTCTCCATAGAGATAATACCGCCAGATTTTCAAGGCAAAGATCACATCCTCCAACTACAGATCATGTGTTGGATAGTTTTGCTCATGGATTTTCGACTTCCTTGAGGCATAGGATATCACTTTATCATTTTGCATCAGCACACAGCCTAAGCCCTTCTTTGAAGCATCACTGAATACCACAAAAAGTTCCCCACTTGTGGGTAAAGTAAGCACAGGTACAGTGATAAGCCTCCTTTTCAACTCCTTGAATCATTCTTTGCATTCATCACTCCAAGATAACTTTACTCCCTTCCGAGTTATCTTGGTAATAGTGTTGGACAATCATGAGAAATTTCTCACAAATCTTCGATAATATCCATCTAACCCCAAGAAGCTACAGATATCCGTTACCGATGTTGGCCTCGGCCATCCCTCAATTGCATCTCTTTAGGAGGGATCCATAGATATCCCATTGATTGTGATGATATGGCCCAAGAATGAGACTTCCTTCAACCAGAACTCACACTTTATGTACTTTTGATAGAGCTTATCCTTGCGCAAGGTCTTCAGTACAGTTCGTAAATGCTTCTCATGATCCTCCTTGGTTTTGGAGTATATTAGAATATCATCTATAAAGACTACCACAAATTTGTCTAGGTAATCTCTAAAGACTCTATTCATTAAGTCCATGAAGATTGCTGGAGCATTGGTGAGTCCGAAAGGCATTACTATGAATTCATAGTGCTCGTATCTTGTACGAAAAGGAGTCTTGGGGACATTTTATTTCTTCACCATTACTTGATAATATTCTGACCGCAAGTCCACCTTGGCGAAGTATTGTGCTCCATGAAGCTGATCAAACAAGTCATCAATTCTTGGGAGAGGATACTTGTTCTTTATCGTGATTTTGTTAAGTTCACGATAATCGATGCATAGCCGCATTGACCCATCCTTCTTCTTGACGAAGAGGACTGGTGCACCCCATGGTGAAGCACTTGGGCATATAAACCCTTTATCCAAGTTCTCCTGTAGTTTTTTCTTGAGCTCTTAAAGCTCAACAACAACCATTTTATATAGAGTCTTGGATATTGGTAGCACCCCAGGTATAAGTTCAATTGAGAACTAAACATCTCTTCTTGGAGGAAGACCAGGCAGTTCCTCGGGAAACACTTCTGTGAATTCCCTCATAATAGGAATTTCTTCAAGGGTGGTTTCTTCCTTGGACTCAATGATCTGTGCCAGATACGCGTACTCATAAGGTAGTAATATCCATGCTTGAGATGATGGAGCTAAAAGAGATTCATCTTCCTCATGACACTTGTAATGAATCGGGGGTCGATTCTCCATATGGAGTGTGATTTCCCTCTCCCGACAATTTATATTGGCTATTTATAAAGAAAGCCAATCCATGCCAAGAATTTCATCAAATTCCACCAGAGGGAGTATGATGAGGTTCTCCGGGAAATTCAATCCACAGATTATAACAGGGGAGGATTTATATTCATGGGATGCATTGATTTCCCCATTTTCCGTACTCACCGACATCTTTACTTCCGTGATTTGTGGTGGTGTTCGGATTTTTTACTAAACTTTCGAGATATAAAAGAATGCGTAGAACCTGAATCAAAAAGTACGTTCGCTATTCTTGAAAGAATAACTAGCGTACCTATCACCACTTCGTTTTCGGGGTTCACTTTGGTAGAAGTGATTGAAAAAGCTCTACCTTACTACCTTGGAGGTTGTTGGTTGCCTCCGAAAACCCTTGGATTAGGGCACTGATTTGCAAAATGACCAAGTTGTTTGCATTTTTAGCATTGAACAATGCGTTGAGGTTCGACCGGAGCGTTCCTCTCCTCTGTCACAGCCGTGGGTCTTTCTTGCCAACAATTAATAGCTAGGTTCCCCTCTCTTCTACACCTGAAGGATTTTCTCGTCCCCTTAAGGCAATTTGCAGGGTGGTTCTTTCTGCACTTTTGGAAAGTGGGGTGCCAGATCATCTTAGCACCGTTGGATTTGTCCATCGGACCACCAGCATTGAAGTACACCTTACGCTTCATGTCCCCATGATACCCCTGCGATTCCCCGATATCCATTTCGACCATGAGGGCACATCATAAAATTTCCTCATATCTGTCGAAGTCACTGATCGCTAATGCTTTCCGCAAGCTAGGATTCAGCCCACCAAAGAAGCAGTCAACCTTGTATTCAGGGTTAATGACAAAGTCGAAAGCATATCGTGCAACACCTTTGAAGTTTGCCTCGTACACTCCAACATATTCTTCATCTTTTTTCTTGAGGGAAAGGAAATCCATTTCCATCTTAAGCCGGAGGGTGCATGGAAAATATTTATCAAAAAACATCTTCCGGAAATCCTTCCATTCCAACGCCTAGATCTCCTCCTCAGGATTCATATTTTTGATCAACGTCCACCATTGATCAGCTTCACCCTCCATGTGATAGGCAGCTAGGAGAACATTCTCTTGTTCATAACATTGAAGGATGGATAAGATCTTTTCAATGGAGTTGATCCATTGTTCAGCGATTGTGGGATCGGACAATCCACTAAAATTAGGAGGCCTTTGTCTCATGAAGCTCTCGATAGCGACTTGTTCTTTCTTATGGGGGATTGAACGTTCCTCTTGAACCGTGTTTCTATGAAATTCTTGAGTTAGATGAGAGAGAAGCGTGACAAAGTTCGCGATTCCCGCTCCCATTAGATTGGGCATCTCATTAGTACAGTCATCACACTGATCATCACATCGATTGTTAGCCCGAGTCCTCCTATTACCGGTCATTGGCTGGAATAAAAGGAATGTTAGGGGTAACACATAAATAGTAATCCAAAGACAAAATTTGATTACTTATAAATAAACTTTCATTTTCTTAACTCATGAGTCTATAGGCTTCAATCTATGATTTTCAGGATCTACTTTCTAACATATATTCTTAGGGGCATTTTTTCCCTTAATAAGGGTTCATACTAAGATTGTGAATTTATCAAAACATACCCCCCTGGAGTTTCGTAATAAAGAGTGCAGCAAGGCCCGTTGTCGTGCACCAGTTCCCCTTTGAGTCTAGCTCAAAGTGGTGATTTCGGGTTTTACCCCTAGGATACATTTGTGCCAGAGCCGCCTCTACCAGCTCGTATCCAGACAGGGATGTATTTGTCTGATAAACCACTTACTCAGTACTTACCAAAACTTAGGGATGTTTTTATTATACTTAGTCTTGTCTCTAAGGCTTTACAAGGGTTTCCTAATCCCAAAAATAACTAAACCTATCCTCTGATACCAACTATGACAACCCTGCTTTTATTAAAAACTTAAACATGATTTATTACATAAAACTTCACTTGATACAACAAATAAGATCAAGAGTCTTAGTGTCTTTGTGGATTAGGACCATTACATAAAAACTTAAAACATGAAATACAACATCTTTATTGAAAACATCTTTTACATGACCACTACATTCCCTCATACTTAGCATTGCATGGGATAACCTGAGGACATGCATAAGAAAAGGGTGAGATATAAATCCCAGTAAGAGAGTACACATGGAATAACATGAGGAGTAAAATACATGTTAGAAATTAGGCATATCAATAGAACATATAAGAAACATGAACATAAAGGCATGATAAAGCATGATAATCATAACATGGAATTAGCATGAGCCAAGGCTCATTGCACATGGAGCATGAGTAAATCATCATTGCACATAAAGCATGAGTAAGCCCTCGTTGCACTTGAATTAGCATGAGAACACACTCATTGCACATGACATATCATGATACTATACTTTACCCAATGCATTGGAGCGCTATAAGGGCACACCCTTCTTAAACATTTCATTTCATGCATAACTGTGCCACATGGATCATAAAACATGGATTCATAAAAAATAATCACTTATTCCATGATAAATGAATGTGTAATTCATACATGAAACTTTGTAATCAATAAGAAAGGTTCATAAAGGTGGATAACCTTGATGGAGAAATGGGCATGGTATCCACTACAAAATGGTATTGACTTAGAAAATCGGTGCGATTTCGGCAGCGTAACGACGTGACATAAGAATTCACAAAAATGGTTGATGAGAGAGAAAGGGGTTACTAATCATATTTACATTTAATGGACAGTAAGGAGGTCATATAGATACATTTCACAACAATTGTAATGGAATTTAGATTCATGATACAAAAGTATTGCATGAATGTAAATGAGGAGAGAGAAGTTCCTTTCGGAATTTCGGCATAGTAACGGGTGTACATGGGAGGAATTTAATGAGAGATAAAGGGGTCTCCCATTATTCAAACACAAAGAGTGAAGTATGAGGGAGGTGTGAAACCATACCCCAAGATTCATAATTGAAATTAAAAATCAAAACAACTTAAAGAAAATTGGACAAAAATGAGAAAGGAAGAAAAAAACCTTACTTGGAAGTGTGCTTCCAAAGGCTAGAGAGAGGCTTGTGAGAGGATTATTTGGAGCTTGGGGAACCTTGGGAGGATTATAGAGAGAGTAGGTTAGAGGTTTGATGAACTCCAAAGGCTTTGAGTGAGGAGGAAGTGGGAGCTTGGGTGGGTTTATATAGGAAAGGTGAGGGAATTATTTATTTTTTAGGTTTGGGACCCCTTATATTAAATAAATCCAAACCAAAAACCATCCCATGGTTTTTGGAAATGGGAAGAGGAAAAAAATATTTTATAAGTCCAAAGTCCGATTTCTTAAAATATTAGCATTGCTTATGTGGAGGTGAGTCACACTCCCATGGAAATTAATTTAAAAAGGCAAGGTGTTGAATAAGTCTTGAGGGGTCCATTAATGCTTTGAAAAGTAAGTTAAACAAACCCAAAATCACATTATTTTAATGTTAAAACATATATTGGCCGAACATAAAGATTATAGTATTTTATTACATCACTATTAGGTCATTATGATGTCATAAATCACATTATATATTTAAACGGTATTTAATTTTTACTCAACAATTTGACTGTCTCAGAAAATTATGAAAAATTCACCGTTGGATAATTTCAGCATCCTGATTCCAAAAATAACATTTATTTTATCTAAATAATTTTCTAAATATGATAATTTTCACTTTTTAAATGAAAACCGATATTTATCGAAAATTCACAGGTTTGGACATAAATGGATTTCAAACCTTAATAAAAATTATAATTGCATTCATAAAATTATAAGATCATATATATTTAATAAAAATTAATTTAATAATAATAATAATATTTTATTAAAATATTATTTAATTCAAAAATCCTTAATTTACGAAAACAGAATTCTTAGTTAAATAATAACTAAAAACACTATTTTTACTTTAAAAACTATTTACAATGTATCAAAAATGACTAGAAATTATATTCATTATTATATACAAAAAAATAATGTACATGAACATAGTACTACTTATTTGTTACATAAACCCTTAAAACAGCTGCATAAGACCTATGGGTAAGGTGTGTGATGGTGACAGACTCTTGGGGTGGCTCTGATAGCATCGCTTGAGTGGTAATTTCAATCAAATTCCACTTTTCCCATAGACGGTCACATTCAATCTTGACAAGATGAAGCTCAGCTTGGGATTGGTCAAGGGAGAAGCTCAAAGAAACCACCTCTTTTCCGAGCTCCGACAAATGGGCTTCGAACGGAGCAATTCTACCGGACGAGGCCATAACTTCTTTTGTCTATTAAAAATTGGATGTGTTAAAGCCCTATATTTATACTAATCAGGTGATCACTGTTCAACAGCTATATTAGCAATGGTGAAAATTCGTAACATAAAACCAATGAAGTTGACATTTTATATAAACATAAAGTGACATTTAATTTGATCAAGAGGGATTTCCATTAATGAAACTTTGGGTCGTTACATGGACAACCCCCAACCCTCCTGGACACCTCCACCCCCTCGACAACACTCCCACACCCAGGGACAGCCCTACCACACCCCTAAAAACCCCCACCCCACTGGACAGCCCCCACCACACCCTTGTACACCCCCACACCCCAAGACTACCCCACCCACTAGACAGCCCCCACACCCCTAGATATCCCCCACCCTCCTGGACACCACCATCACCTGGAAAACACTCCCACACCCCTGGACATCCCTCCCACCCCACAAGACACCCCCCAACCTCACTGGACAACACTCCCCTAGACAACCCTCCCACACCCCTAGAAACCCCACCCCACTAGACTTCCCCCCACACCCCTGGACACCCCTGGACATCCCCACACTCTCCTGGACATCCGTCCCACCCTCCTAGACACCGTCCCACCCTCCCACCCCACTGGACAACCCCCAACACAACCCTAGACCCCCACCTCACTTGACACCCCCAGACCAAAAACAGACCAAAACTCAACCAAAACCAGAGCACAACCACCCCCCACTGGAAATCCCCTACCCCACCTCTGGACAACCCCACACCGCTGGACTACCCCCACCCCTTGGACATCCCCCACACCCGTGGACAAACCCCACCATCCTAGACATCTCCACCCCATGTACATCACTCCCACACCCCTAGACAGCCCTCCCACACCCCTAGAAACCCCCACCCTCCTGAACACCCCCATCCCACTGGACAACACTCCCCTAGACCACCCTCCTAGACCCCTAGAATCCCCCAACCCCACTTAAGTGCCCCCACACCCCTGGACAACCCCAAGTCTTCCCCCCCACTCACTTGGAAATCCCTCCCACCCTCTTGGACACCCTCCCACCCACTGGATAGCCCCCACCACACCCCTGGACACCCCCACCTCAATGGACATGCCTAGACCAAAAACAAACCAAAACCCGACCAAAACTAGACTAAACCCCCCCCCCCCCCACTGGAACAAACCCCCACCACACCCTTGGACACCCCCACACACGTGGACTACCCCCACACCCCTGGACAACCCCTAGATAGTTGGTGTTGTGAGAGGAGTCGATGCCATCCCTCGGGGGGCTGAACGCCGCTGGAAGGTACTCATCACTCTCACATGTGAAGCTTGAGCTCTCAAAATGTTTCACCAATGCTTTCTTCCCCTATAAACATCATTAATTACATCACTTTTGTAGAGACCCAAAGCTTGACATACATAGATATTACATTACTTTTTCAGAATACTTAGTACATAAAAAAAACAGACACACAAGGACCATAATAGTTTAGTGTCTTTGGATACTTGGAACATAATCTTCTAATCGTGGTGAAAGATCTTCAACATCTCCCATTAAGATCATCCAATTTTTGTTTCCTTACCTAAAACCTTTCTTTTAATCCTGGGGGAAAATAAAACATAAAATGGGTGAGCTCAAATGCTCAGTAAGGGTAAACATGTATAAAATAAAACATTCCATATACAATTGAACTTAAAAACATGAACATAATGTTTAAACATCAAAATCTTGAGCAACGACATAAAAAATGGAAGTATATAAGGCATAGATCATAATGGAACAAAAATCATGATAAAATATCATGGGAGTAAAATATGTAATTTTGGAAGCCATTAATCACATGTAAGGATTTCCATAGTAGCCAAGACATTTCTGCCAAGACTATCTTAGTGGACAAAAGTCCCTTTCTGAATCGAGTTCACTCCTCGTTCCAGTCCTATAATACTGAACCAGATTAACTTACCGTTCCAACCATGTCTATCTGATGAGATATAAATCTTTACCCAATGCATTGAAGGGAGATATAGGTCCCACCCATATCATAATGAAATCATTATTACTTGTGCCACAAAATAAGCATACATCATTCATAATAACCCAATGAATAAATTGGGTTTCATAAACTTCATCCCATCATCACATAATCCATATAAAAGAAATCGATATCATTTCATAATATGAAAAGTGAAACCATGTAAATCATAGAGACATTATACTTGAAACATACACATATGAAATAATGTTATCTTAGATGAAAAATGGTTTTCATAAAACACTTGAAATGAATTCTTGAGGAAAATATCCTTTCTTCTTCAAAATCATTTTCTTTTCACAAAATGCCATGCAATTTTAAAGGAATAGGATTTTTTTTAAAATAGTCATGAAATATTTTGGAGGAATCTTCATGAAAATAAGGCTTTATAAAACCGTAAAAATCCTTTCAGGTCATATAAGTTAAAAAAAACATTCTTCTCGTACATTTTTCAGAAAAGTCATAAAGTACTTCATAAAAAAAGATTCCATACATACCATGTAGTAAAAGTCAAAAATGGGTAAAACGGACTTTAAACATACATTAAAACACTTTTTGAAAACATGGAATTAGATGATAAGAATAGCCCCTGTAGATACTTATGAATAAAAAATCTCGGATAAGAACGAGATTGGAATGGTTGTCCCTTACCTTAGGTCCGATATGCTTCGAACGTATCCAAACCTCCTGTATAATGATTTAAATAATTTCATTGACTTATTACAGAATAATATTCATTGTTATTATATCATATATGGTTCATTTATGACTTTATATTACCCATTCTTTTGTAAATTCATGTTAAAGTAGCGTTTTGGGTAAAATCGTTTCATTTGTCGTTTGTGTTTTAACTTGTAATTATTCATATGATAACTTAGATCATGATTACTTAAATCCAGAATGTAAATAATGATTTATATAGAATATATATTCAGAATATACATATATATAATGGATCGATAAATGGAAAGAAATACACCGTTCATGGAGACGGTAGGCCGTACGTACGCATGAACGATGTTTTCATTTCCTTATTGAATTGAATGGAATTAAGTAGATGACCTAAATATATATATACATAAATCCAGTAGCATTATTATGACATATATTTAATTATTACTTATTATATATACTTTATAATCATTCTTGAATGGTTATCATGGAGAGTGAATCTCATCGCATCGTGGAGACGATATTCCGTACGCACGCACGAGTGATGATATCATTCCCATGATTGTGGAATTTTATTAAAGTGTATGTATAATATTAAAGAATCAATATAAATTTAAAATAATAATATATATTCGTTACTTTCACCATTATACCTATCCATGTAAGGTGGTGGTGGAAAATAGATTACACCACAGCGTGGAGACTTTATTCTGTACGTACGCACGTGCGGTGATTTCATTTTCCGTAGGATGGATAGATGGTGAAATATGGTTGTTTCATACTTATAATAACATATCAGTATATGAGTGATACTTATGTTATTACTTCATAATGAAACAACTAAAGAAGAAGAAGTGAGAGAAGAAATAGAGTTGAAAGAATCGGTAATGGACATTACCTCTTCTTTGAAGAGCCTCTTTGAGACCTCCTCTTAGGGCACTAAAATTGGTCTTTGAAGAATACCAGGACCTCTAGGATGTTTCTAGGGAAGTGGAGAAGAGAATTTGGTAGGGGTTGTCCGAGCTTGAAGACTCAATGTGGTGTGAGGAAGAGAGGGAGGAGTTGCCCTTTTATAAGGGAGGAGAGGGGTACCTTTGGAATAACTAAAAATATTATTTTATTATAAAGTCATATTCGGTTTTTAATAGCTCAAAATTAAGTTATTTATAAGATAAGGTGGGGATGGGTCTAAATAATCTCATCCAATATAATTTAGACAAGTTTAGGTTTCTATTTTAACCTTATCATTTAGATTTAACTTTAAGTTAAATAATTTAACTTTTACCGTGTCTTCTTGTTTTCTTACACTATAAGGTTAATAAACATACTTTAATAAGAGAAAAGAACCCCAAGTTGTGTATTTTTAATATATATAACCTTATCTAAGTCATTTGGACGAACCTTAGATTTTTAGGAATAAAATAACAATTAATAATATAATATTTGTTTTAAAAACTATTTTATGTCAATTTTGACACTATTTGGTAATTGAGTTTTGTGAAAACCATAACAGAATAATTAGTTCGAAAATATTTAATTAAGTTAATACTAACATGTCATATTAACCTAGAAAATTAGTGTAATTCATAAAACATCTCAAATTAAATTTATTTGGGTATTTATAACATCAATTATTTCAATATTTTATTAATAAGATAATTACTACATCATCTTTGTGTCATCAATAAATTATATTATTTAATGTCTAAAAATTATAAATAAAATACCATTCTGTAAGAAATCTTTCTATATTTCTAATTAAAATTTATAGTCTAATTTATCTTATGTATAACCCTATATTAAAAATTATGTACTTATTAAACTTTGATTTTAACTATTTTAACCCTTCTTTAAATAATTTAATATTAAATGTCCTAATCTAATCCATGTGGGCCTAAATGGTTATATTTTATTCCTAATGTTGTTTTTGGTCGAATTAAACTTATCAAATAGAATTAGGACACGTGTTAGGGTAATAATAATATCATTTTTACCCTTAATTACCCTATTTACTTTTAACCGTGGTAAAAAAGTAAAAAGTTACTATTCACCAAAAATTATTTTCATCTCATTGAACCACATTTTAGTCCTTGATATTAACCGTGTCTCTTGGATTTTAGAAATTCCACTCACAGAAGCGGTAACATTAATTTTTATGTGAATTTGGAAATTCTCCTAGGAGGTGGGTAAAAGACGGTGAAAAGTTCAATAACATTTTTATATATGTAAAATTATTATAAAATGACTCCAATGAATTAATTTGAACTTATATAGGTAGTATGTATCAATTTTGACCTAAAATAAGTTTAGATAAAATAAATAATTATTTAAATAAAAAGTCAGTTTTTAAATAGTAACCTAGTGTTTCCACTATTCATCAAAAATTGAAAGTTTTCAGAAAAATACCAAAATTTCACCCTTGGATAATTTTGATATTCAAAATCAAAAATGAAGTCCCTTTTGAAAGATAAAATTTATAAAATTTCAAAAAGTGGGTATTACTATTCATAACGGCTAGTTTATATAACATATCATTGTTTAGCGAAACTAGGTATTGCGTACAACACACGCTATAGTGGAAGGTCGCGTTTGTGTGTAATGCAAGCCAAGTCAGGGATGCGTGTTGTGCAAGCTCCTTTTGGTGTAGCGTAAAACACAAGACATTACTGAAATTAAAAATAATATTTTTCATAAAATATCGGGGTGTTACATTCTACCCCCCTTAAAATGAATTTTTCCCTCGAAATTCTTCGGGGTTATAAATGGTTTACTACTCGAAAGATTCTTTAATAGAAACCTGCATCGTAAAAAGAAATACCAAAACATGACTTTAAAAACTAAAGTATGAAACGTAACAGCTACCCAAATTAACTAATCACTGGGTTTCCACATAAGCGAACATAGGTGAAAATATGGATATGGAAGAGAAATCTAACCATCATGTTTTGATGGAGAGTGGTAGAGAACATGGCTATGAAAAACCCAACAATCACAAAGCCATAGATTTGTGATGATCTAAGGTACCATCTGATTCATCGAATATAAAAGCACTAGGACAACATTTTTTGTTTTCAATATCATTTCCCTAAAGTTGAAAAATTTTGAATTAGAAGAAATAGTTGCTTGATTTTGGTACAATCTCACTGTTGTTCGTGATTTGAACAATTTACACTTCATCTCTTAAAGAAATGAAGTTGAATTTGTTATTCGTGAAGAGTTAGCAGATCATGTGATAGAATGATGGGTCATTCCATCTACTTCAAACAAAAGGTTAACAAAAGTTATCAAATATACATAAGTCCATCTATGGTGTGGTTAATCATATACGATTCCAAAAATGAACTTATACATCATATATCATACCGCTTATTAAAATAAAACTAGTTTCTACTAACCAGGGACTTCCTGTAGGCCAGTGGTATGTGATAAAGGCCAGTCGCACTTCGGTTGTGGGTTCGATTCCCACACCCTTGTCCGATGCGATGGGCTGTCGCCTTTCCTGCAAGTTGTCCTTTTTCTAAAACTACATTACTATAACATCCCATCAATAATATCAAAAAAAGTTCTTTCCTTATACAATACTAACTTATGTCCAACATAATCCATTCCAATGTTTAGTCTTATCTAAAATACTTCGGTAAAAGCTCATAGTAGAAAGAAAATGATTACTTGAAATGTCACATAACAATCTCGTGAATGCCATCATTTATCCCCAATATATGATAAGATAGATCTTGTTGGTCAAATTACAAACATGTGAATACCTTAATCATGTATTCTCTTGAAAAATGAATACCCATTTAACCGTAGTGAAAACATGAATGCTGTCAAAAGTTAATTCTTTCCACATACGAAAATCCCAAAATTTCTATATACTCAAACCATGATATCACTTTGTCCTTATTTTAGTCATGAGCTCATGATTACTATCATATTATTTTCTCTTTATCCCTTCAATATGCGCATTTCATCTGCTTTCCAAAAATATTTCAATCACTTTTTCATGGTTACCAGTACTATATAATAATTTAAAACCAATACATAGATATTCCAAAATTCCACAATACCATAAATGGGATTCCATGATACTATTTTTAAATCCTATTACATAAACACTTAATCACTACACAACATCATTTTCATACTCAAAATCACAAATAGTGAGCACATGAGACTTCCATTTATCCTTTTCCTTAAGAGGATGCTCACGTTGATCATCATTAACCCGTGGATTAGGGAATTTATAAGCATAATGCCCCATTTCCTTGCACTTCAAGCATTAAAGTGTTGGTGGAGGGTTATCTGTAGTCTTTTCTCTATTCACAATAGTAGCAACCTTTTTCCCATTTCTTCGACAACAAACTACTCGATGACCTTCTTTTCCACACTTAAAACATTTTTTAGTACCTTTTAGGTAATCTCTACCATGCTTCTTTCCACACTTTGAGCATAAAGAAACATTCATCTTATTTTCACCATTGTTATGAGATTTCTCCTTGAACTCCATCTTTCGTTTCTTGTCAAAACCATGAGATGGATATGTTACACCAACATCTAGTTCTACCTTGATAGCAAAACGCACAATTTCTTCATAGCTAATGAAGTCTCTTATAGCTAATGCCCTTCGAAGATTTGGTTTTAAGCCACTGAAGAATCGATCAACTTTACTTTCAGGTTGGATGATAAAGCCGGATGCATAACTTGTAAGCCTTGTAAAATTTGCTTCATATATACCAATAGATTCTTCATCCTTTTTCTTTAGTTCAAGAAACTCCTTCTCCATCTTTGTTCGAAGAATACGAGGGATGTACTTATTGAAAAATAAGTTTTTGAACTCGTCCCATTCCATGGACTCAATTTCATCTCTTGGCCTCTTATTCTTGATAAGATTCCACCATTGATCAGCTTCACCTTCCAAACGATATACTGATAAGATGACTTTATCATGTTTAGAACATTGAAGAACTGAAAATAGCTTTTCAGTGGTACTGATCCATTGTTCAACAACAAGTGGATCAGAAGACCCACTGAAATAAGGTGGATGTTGCCTCATAAAAAACTCAATAGAATATTGTTCCCTTCTCTGCTCATTTGGAAGTCCAGAATGATTCATTGCTTGTGTAAGTATAGAAATAAGATTGTGCACTCCTTCTCCCATGACATTGGTTTGGTCAGGAGGACAATAATTGCATTGTCCATTACATTGGTCAATATGGTTCCTTCGAGTTCCAACCATCGTCTAAAACCCAAAAATAATAGTGTGAGAGGCAAATACCATGCTAGGGAAAACAACATAATAAAGGGGGAGTACCTTCAATATCTAACATCTTAGGTTTAATTATAAGATCGTTAGCTCAATTTTAGGACTATAACCTATACTTATACTTAACCTTAGGGACATACTTAGACATACCTTAGAAATATCTCTAGGGATCTCAGTAAAGTTCTCGCATCCTAGTTTCCAAAGGTTGACTAAACCTTTCATCTAATACCAATTTTAGAGACCCCAAGCTTGACGTACATAGATATTACATTAATTTTGTGGAATATTTAATACATAAAAAAACAGACACACAAGGACCGGAATATTTTAGCGTCTTTGGAAACTTGGAACGTAATCTTATAATCGTGGTGAAAGATCTTCAACATCTCCCATAAAGATCTTCCACTTTTTGTTTCCTTACCTAAAACCTTTCTTTTAATCCTAGGGGAAAAGAAAACATAAAAAGGCTGACCTCAAATGCTTAGTAAGGGTAAGCATGGATAAAAAAAAACATACCATATATATTTGAACTTAAAAACATGAACATAATGTTTAAACATCAAAATCCTGAGCAACGACATAAAACATAGAAGTACATAAGGATTAGATCATAATGGAACATAAATCACGATAAAATAGTATGGGAATAAAATTATGTAATTGTGGCATCCATTAATCACATGAAATTATTTCCATAGTAGCCAAGGAATTGGTGCCAAGACCATCTTAGTGGACAAAGTCCCTTTCTGAATCGAGTTCACTCCTCCTTCCAGTCCTGTAATACTGAACCAGATTAACTTACCGTTCCATCCATGTCTGTCTCATGAGATATACATCTTTACCCAATGCATTAGAGGGAGATATAGGTACCACCCATCTCATAATGAAATCATTCTTACTTGTGCCACAAAATAATCATA
Organism: Viscum album; assembly: GCA_963277665.1. Lineage (NCBI taxonomy): Eukaryota > Viridiplantae > Streptophyta > Magnoliopsida > Santalales > Viscaceae > Viscum > Viscum album. The sequence continues at coordinate 1,895,843,067 of OY728153.1, forward strand.
CATCGTTCATAATAACCCAAAGAATAAAATGGGTTTTATAAACATCATCCCATCATCACATAATCCATATAAATGAAATGGATATCATTTCATTATAAGAAAAGTGAAACCATGTAAATCATAGAGACATTATACTTGAAACATACACATATAAAATAATGTTATCTTAGATGAAAAATGGTTTTGATAAAACACATGAAATGAATTCTTGAGGAAAATATCCTTTCCTCTTCAAAATGATTTTATTTTCACAAAATTCCATGAAATTTTAAAAGAATATGATTTTTTTTTAAAATATTCATGGAATATTTTGGAGGAACCTTCATGAAAATAAGGCTTTATAAAATCATAAAAATTCTTTCATGCCGTATAGGTTAAAAAAACATTATTCTCGTACTTTTGCCAGAAAAGTCAAAAAGTACTTCATAAAAGAAAGATTCCATACATTCCATGTAGTAAAAGTCAAAAATGGGTAAAAAGGACTTTAAACATACATGAAAACACTTTTTGAAAACATGGAATTGGATGATAACAATAGCCCCAGTAAATACTTACGAATAAACAATCTCGGATAAGAACGAGATTGGAAAGGTTATCCCTTACCTTAGGTCCGATTTGCTTCGTACGTATCCAAACCTCCTGTATAATGATTTAAATAATGTCATTTAATTATTACAGAATCATATTAATTTTTATTATATCAGATATGGTTCATTTATGACTTTATATTACCTGTTCTTTTGTAAATTCATGTTAAAGTAGCGTTTTGGGTAAAATCATTTCATTTGTCGTTTGTGTTTTAACTTGTAATTATTCATATGATTACTTAGATCATGATTACCTACATAGAGAATGTAAAACATGATTTATATATAATATATATTCAGAATATACATATATATAATGGATCGATAAATGGAAAGAAATACACAGTTTATGGAGACGGTAGGCCGTACATACGCATGAAAAATGTTTTCGTTTCCTTATTTAATTGAATGGAATTAAGTAGATGACATAAATATATATATACATAAATCTAGTAGCATTATTATGTCATATATTTCATGATTATTTATTATATATACTTTATAATCATTATTGAATGGTTATCATGGAGAGTGAATCTCATCGCGTCGTGGAGACGGTATTCCGTACGTACGCACGAGCGATGATATCATTCCCATGATCATGTAATTATATTAAAGTGTATGTATAATATTAAATAATCAATATCACTTTACAATAATCATATATATTCATTAATTTCACCATTATACCCATCCATGTAAGGTGGTGGTGGAAAATAGATTACACCACGGCATGGAGATGGTATTCCGTACGTACGCAAACGCGGTGATTTCGTTTTATGTAGGATGGATAGATGGTGAAATATGGATGTTTCATACTTATAATAACATATCCGTATATGAGTGATACTGATGTTATTACTTCATAATGAAACAACTAAATAAGAAGAAGTGGTAGAAGAAATAGATTTGAAAGAATCGGTAATGGACATTTTCTCTTCTTTGAAGCGCCTCTTTGAGACCTCCTCTTAGGGTACTAAAATTGGTCTTTGAAGAAGACCAGGACCTCTAGGATGTTTATAGGGAAGTGGAGGAGAGAATTTTTCAGGGTTTGGCCGAGCTTGAAGGCTCAAAGTGGCGTGAAGAAGAGAGGGAGGAGTTTCCCTTTTATAAGGGAGGAGAGGAGAACCTTTGGAATAACTAAAAATATTATTTTATTATAAAGTCATATTCGGTTATTAATAGCTCCAAATTGAGTTATTTATAAGATAATGTGGGTATGGGTCGAAATACTCTCATATAATACAATTTATACAAGTTTAGGTTTCTATTTTAACCTTATCATTTAGATTTAACTTTAAGTTAAATAATTTGACTTTTACTGTGTCTTCTTATTTTCTTACACTATAAGGTTAATAAACTTACTTTTAAAATCCAAAAGATGACTAAGTTGATTATTATTAATATATATAACCTTATCTAAGTCATTTGGACGAACCTTAGATTTTTAGGAATAAAATAACAATTAATAATATAATATTTGTTTTAAAAACAATTTTATCACAATTTTGACACTATTTGGTAATTGATTTTTTTGAAAATCATAACAAAATGATTAGTTCTAAAACCTTTAATTACGTTAATAATAACATGTGATATTAACCTATAAAATTATTTTAATTCATAAAAAGTCTCAAATTACATTTCTTTGGGTATTTATAACATCAATTATGTCAATATTTCATTAATAAGATAATTACTGAATCATCTTTGTGTCATAAATAAATTAAATTATTTAATGTATAAAAATTATAAATAAAATACCATTATGTAATAAATTATTTATCTTTCTAATAAATATTTATAGTCGAATTTATCTTATGTATAAACCTATATTAAAAATGATTTACTTATTAAACATTGATTTTAACTATTTTAACCTTTCTTTAAATAAATTAATATTAAATGTCCTAATCTAATAAAAGTGGGCATAAATGGTCATATTTTATTCCTAAAGTTGTTTTTGGTCGAAGAAAACTTATCCAATAGAATTAGGACATGTGTTAGGGTAATAATAATATAATTTTTACCCTTAAATACCCTATTTACTTTTAATCGTGGTAAAAAAAGTAAAAAGTTACTATTCACCAAAACTTATTTTCATCTCATTGAACCAAATTTTAGTCCTTGATATTAACCATGTCTCTCGGATTTTCGAAATTCCACTCACAGAAGCAGTAAAATTATTTTTTATGTGAATTTGCAAATTTTCCTAGGAGGTGGGTAAAAGACGGTGAAAAGTTCAAAAACATTTTTATATATCTAAAATTATTATAAAATGACTCCAATGAATTAATTTGAACTTATATAGGTAGTATGTATCAATTTTGACCTAAAATAAGTTTAAATAAAATAAATAATTATTTAAATAAAAAGTCGGTTTTTAAATAGTAACCCAGTGTTTTCACTATTCCTCAAAAATCGAAAGTTTTCAGAAAAATACCAAAATTTCAGAATAGGATAATTTTGATATTCTGAATCCAAAAATGAAGTCCATTTTGAAAGATAAAATTTATAAAATTTCAAAAAGTGGGTTTTACTATTCATAACGGCTAGTTTATATAAAATATCATTGTTTAGCAAAACTCGGTATTGCGTACAACACACACTATCGTGGAAGGTCGCGATTGCGTGTAATGCAAGCCAAGTCAGGGATGCATGTTGTGAAAGCTTCTTTTGGTGTAACGTACAACACAAGACATTAATGAAATTAAAAAGAATATTTTTCATAAAATATCGGGGTGTTACATTCTACCCCCCTTAAAATAAATTTCTCCCTCAAAATTCGTCGGGGATATAAATTGTTTACCACTCGAAAGCTTCTTTAATAGAAACCCACATCGTAAAAAGGAATACCAAAACTTGACTTTAAAAACTAAAGTATGAAACGTAATGGTTACCCAAATTAACTAATCACTGGGTTTCCAAATAAGAGAACATAGGTGAAAATATGGATATGGAAGAGAAATCTAACCATCATGTTCTGATGGAGAGTGGTAGAGAACATGGATATGAAAAATCCAACAATCACAAAGCCATAGATTTGTGATGATCTAAGGTACCATCTGATTCATCGAATATAATATCACTAGGACAACATTTTTGGTTTTCAATATCATTTCCCTAATGTTTAATATTTTGAATTAGAAGAAATAGTTGCTTGATTTTAGTACAATCTCATTGTTGTTCATGCTTTGAACAATTTCGACTTCTTATCTTAAAGAAATGAAGTTGAATTTGTTATTCTTGAAGAGTTAGCAGATCACGTGATAGAATGATGGGTCATTCCATCTATTTTAAACAAAAGGTTAGAAAAAGTTATCAAATATACATAAGTCCATATATGGTGTGGTTAATCATATATGATTCCAAAAATGAACTTATACATCATATATCATTCCGATTAATAAAATAAAACTAGTTTACACTAACCAGGGACTTTCTGTAGGCCAGTGGTATGTGATAAAGGCCAGTCGCACTTCTGTTGTGGGTTCGATTCCCACAGTCTTGTCCGACACGATGGGTTGTCGCCTGTCCTGTAGGTTGTCCTTTTTCTAAAACTACATTACTATAACATCCCATCAATAATATCGAAAAAAGTTCTATCCTTAAACAACACTATCTTATGTCCAACATAATCCATTCCAATCTTTAGGCTTATCTAAAATACTTCAGTAAAAGCTCATAGTATAAAGAAAATGATTACTTGAAATGTCACATAACAATCTCGTGAATGCCATCATTTATCCCCAATATATCATAAGATATATCTTGTTGGACAAATTACAAACATGTGAATACCCTAATCATGTATTCCCTAGAAAAATGAATTCCCATTTAACCATAGTGAAAACATGAATGCTGTCAAAAGTTAATTCTTTCCACATACCAAAATCCCAAAATTTCTATATACTCAAACCATGATATCACTTTATCCTTATTTTATTTATGAGCTCATGATTACTATCATATTATTTTCTCCTTATCCCTTCAATATGTGTATTTCATCTTCTTTCCAAAAATATTTCAATCACTTTTTCATGGTTACCAGTACCATATAATAATTGAAAACCAATACATAGATATTCTAAAATTACACAATACCATAAATGGGATTCCATGATACTATTTTTAAATCCCATTACATAAACACTTAATCACTACACAACATCATTTTCATAATCAAAATCACAAATAGTGATCGCATGAGACTTCCCTTTATCCTTTGCCTTAAGAGGTTGCTCACATTTATCATCATTAACCTGTGGATTAGGGCATTTATTAGCATAATGCCCCATTTCCTTGCACTTGAAGCATTGAAATGTTGGTGGGGAGTTCTCTGTGGTATTTTCTATATTCACATCATTAGAAACCTTTTTCCCATTACTTGGACAATCAACTGCTCGATGACCTTCTTTTCCACACTTAAAACATTTTATAGTACCTTTTAGGCAATCTCCACCATGCTTCTTTCCGCACTTTGAGCATAAAGAAACATTCATCTTCTTTTCACCATTGTTCTGAGATTTCTCCTTGAACTCCATCTTTCGTTTCTTATCAAAACCATGAGATGGATATGTTACACCAAATTCCAGTTCTACCTTGATATCACAATAAACAATTTCTTCATAGCTACAAAAGTCTCTTATAGCTAATGCACTTCGAAGATTTGGTTTTAAGCCACTGAAGAATCGATCAACTTTACTTTCAGGTTGGATGATAAAGCCAAATGCATACCTTGTAAGCCTTGTAAAATTTGCTTCGTATATACCAACAGATTCATCAACCTTTTTCTTTAGTTCAAGAAACTTTTTCTCTATCTTTTTTCGAAGAATAAGAGGGAAGTACTTATTGAAAAATAAGTTCTTGAACTCGTCCCATTCCATGGACTCAATTTGATCTATTGGACTCATATTCTTGATAAGATTCCACCATTTATCAGCTTCACCTTCCAAATGATATACAGATAAGATGACTTTATCATGTTCAAAACATTGAAGAACTGAAAATATCTTTTCAGTGGAACTGATTCATTATTCAGCAACAAGTGGATCAGAAGACCCACTGAAAAAAGGTGGATGTTTCCCCATGAAGGGATCAATAGAATATTGTTCCCTTATCTACTCATTTGGAAGTCCAGAATGACTCATTTCTTGTTTAAGTATAGAAATAATATTGTGCACTCCATCTCCCATGACATTGGTTTGGTCAGGAGGACAATCATTTCATTGTCCATTACATTGATTAACACAGTTCCTTCGACTTCCAGCCATCGTCTAAAACCCAAAAATAATAGTTTGAGAGGAAAATACCATGCTAAGGAAAACAACATAATAAAGGGGGATTAACTTAAATATCTAACATCTTAAGTTTAATTCTATGATATTTAGCACAATTCTAGGACTATAACTTATAATTATACTTAACCTTAGGGACATCCCTAGACATACCTTAGAAATATCTCTAGGGATCTCACTAAAGTCCCCGCATCCTAGTTTCCAAAGGTTGACTAAACCTTTTCTCTAATACCAATTTTAGAGACCCAAATCTTTACATACATAGATATAACATTACTTTTGTGGAATATTTAATACATAATAAAAACAGACACATAAGGACCGTAATAGTTTAGTGTCTTTGGAATCTTGGAACGTAATCTCCTAATCGTGGTGAAAGATCTTCAACATCTCCCATAAAGATCTTCCACTTTTTGTTTCCTTACCTAAAACCTTTCTTTTAATATTGGGGGAAAATAAAAAATAAAAAGGGTGAGTTTAAATTCTTAGTAAGGGTAAGCATGGATAAAATAAAACAAACCATATATATTTGAACGTAAAAACATGAACATAATGTTTAAACATAAAAATCTTGATCAACGACATAAAAATGGAAGTACATGAGGCATAGATCATAATGGAACATAAATCATGTTAAAATAGCATGGGAATGAAATATGTTATTGTGGCAACCATTAAGAACATGTAATGATTTCCATAGTAGCCAAGGAATTGATGCCATGACCATCTTAGTGGACAAAGTCCCTTTCTGAATCGAGTTCACTCCTCATTCCAGTCCTGTAATACTGAACCAGATTAACTTACCATTCCAGCCATGTCTATCTCATGAGATATAAATCTTTACCCAATGCATTGGAGGGAGATATAGGTCCCACCCATCTCATAATGAAATCATTCTTACTTGTGCCACAAAATAAAAATACTTCATTCATAATAACCCAACGAATAAAATGGGTTTCATAAACATCATCCCATCATCAAATAATCCATATAAATGAAATGAATATCATTTAATAATAAGAAAATTGAAACCATGTAAATCATAGAGAAATTATACTTGAAACATACACATATGAAATAATGTTATCTTAGATAAAAAATGGTTTTTATAAAACACTTGAAATGAATTCTTGAGGAAAATATCCTTTCTTATTAAAAATAATTTTCTTTTCACAAAATTCCATGCAATTTTAAAAGAAGAAGATTTTGTTTAAAATAGTCATGAAATATTTTGGAGGAAGCTTCATGAAAATAAGGCTTTATAAAACCGTAAAAATCCTTTCAAGTTGTATAAGTTAAAAAACATTCTTCTTATACTTTTGCCAGAAAAGTAAAAAAGTACTTCATAAAAGAAAGATTCCATACATAACATGTAGTAAAAGTCAAAAATGGGTAAAAAGGACTTTACAAATACATGAAAACACTTTTAGGAATCATGTACTTGGATGATAACAATAGCCCCAGTAAATACTTACGAATAAACAATCTCAGATAAGAACGAGATTGGAAAGGTTATCCCTTATCTTAGGTCTGATATGCTTCGTACGTATCCAAACCTCCTGTATAATGATTTAAATAATATAATTGACTTATTAAAGAATTATATTCATTGTTATTATATCATATATGGTTCATTTATGACTTTATATTACCCGTTCTTTTGTAAATTCATGTTAAAGTAGCATTTTGGGTAAAATCGTTTCATTTGTCATTCATGTTTTATATATAATATATATTCATAATATACATATATATAATGGATCTATAAATGGAAAGAAATACACCGTTCATGGAGGCGGTAGGCCGTACGTACGCATGAACGCTGTTTTTGTTTCCTTATTGAATTGAAGGGAATTACATAGATGACATAAATATATATATAAATAAATCCATTAGAATTATTATTTCATATATTTCATGATTACTTATTATATATACTTTATAATCATTCTTTAATTGTTATCATGGAGAGTGAATCTCATCGCGTAGTGGAGAGGGTATTCCGTACGTACGCATGAGCGATGATATCATTCCCATGATAGTGGAATTGTATTAAAGTGTATGTATAATATTAAAGAATCAATATCAATTTACAATAATCATATATATTCATTACTTTCACCATTATACCCATCCATGTAAGGTGGTGGTGGAAAATAGATTTCACCACGGCGTGGAGACGGTATTCCGTACATACGCATGCGCGGTGATTTCGTTTTCCGTAGGATGGATAGATGGTGAAATTTGGTTGTTTCATAATAATAATAACATATCAGTATATGAGTGATACTGATGTTATTACTTCATAATGAAACAACTAAAGAATAAGAAGAGGTAGAAGAAATATAGTTGAAAGAATCGGTAATGGACATTACCTCTTCTTTGAAGCGCCTCTTTGAGACCTCCTCTTAGGGCACTAAAATTGGTCTTTGAAGAAGACCAGGACCTATAAGATATTTATAGGGAAGTGGAGAAGAGAATTTTTCAGGGGTTGGCCTAGCTTTAAGGCTCACAGTGGTGTGACGAAGAGAGGGAGGAGTTTCTCTTTTATAAGGGAGGAGAGGGGCACCTTTGGAATAACCAAAAATATTATTCTATTATAAAGTCATATTCAGTTTTTAATAGCTCCAAATTGAGTTATTTCTAAGATAAGTCGGGGATGGGTCGAAATCCTCTCATCTAATATAATTTAGACCAGTTTAGGTTTCTATTTTAACCTTATCATTTAGATTTAACTTTAAGTTAAATAATTTGACTTTTACCGTGTCTTCTTGTTTTATTACACTATAAGGTTAATAAACTTATATTAACAAGACAAAAGAACCCAAAGTTGTTTATTATTAATATATATAACCTTATATAAGTAATTTGGACAAACCTTATATTTTTAAGAATAAAATAAAAATTAATAATATAATATTTGTTTTAAAAACTATTTTATGTCAATTTTGACAATATTTGGAAATTGATTTTTGTGAATATCATAAAAGAGTTATTAGTTCTAAAAAAGTTAATTAAGTTAATACTAACATGTCATGTTAACCTAGAAAATTAGTGGAATTCAGAAAAAGTCTCAAATTAAAATTATTTGGGTATTTATAACATCAATTATGTCAATATTTCATTAATAAGATAATTACTGCATCATCATTGTGTCAAAAATAAATTAAATTATTTAATGTTTAAAAATTATAAATAAAATACAATAATGTACGAAATATTTTTATCTTTCTAATGAATATTTATAGTCGAATTTATCTTATGTATAACCCTATATTAAAAATTATTTACTTATTAAACTTTGATTTTAACTATTTTAATCATTCTTTAAATAAATTAATATTAAATGTCCGAATCTAATAAAAGTGGGCCTAAATGGTCAAATTTTATTCCTAAGGTTGTTTTTGGTCGAATTACACTTATCCAATAGAATTAGGACATGCGTTAGGATAATAATAATATCATTTTTACCCATAATTACCCTATTTACTTTTAACCGTGGTAAAAAAGTAAAAAGTTACTATTCACTGAAACTTATTTTCATCTCATTGAACCAAATTTTAGTCCTTGATATTAACCGTGTCTCTCGGATTCTTGAAATTCCACCCACAGAAGCGGTAAAATTATGTTTTATGTGAATTTGCAAATTCTCCTAGGAGGTGGGTAAAAGACGGTGAAAAGTTCAATAACATTTTTATATATCTAAATTTATTATAAAATGACTCTAATGAATTAATTTGAACTTATATAGCTAGTATGTATCAATTTTGACCTAAAATAAGCTTAACTAAAATAAATAATTATATAAATAAAAAGTCGGTTTTTAAATAGTGACCTAGTGTTTTCACTATTCATCAAAAATTGAAAGTTTTCAGAAAAATAAAAAAATTTCATCCTAGGCTAATTTCGATATTCCGAATCCAAAAATGAAGTCCATTTTGAAAGATAAAATTTATAAAATTTTTAAAAGTGGGTATTACTATTCATAACAGCTAGTTTATATAACATATCGTTGTTTAGCGAAACTCGGTATTGCGTACAACACACACTATCGTGGAAGGTCGCGATTGCGTGTAATGCAAGCCAAGTCAGGGATGCGTGTTGTGGAAGATCATTTTGCTGTAGCGTAAAACAAAAAACATTAATGAAGTTAAAAAGAATATTTTTTATAAAATATCGGGGTGTTACATTCTACCCCCCTTAAATTAAATTTCGCCCTTGAAATTCGTCGGGATTATAAATGGTTTACTACTCGAAAGTTTCGTTAATAGAAACCCACATCGTAAAAAGGAATACCAAAACTTGACTTTAAAAACTAAAGTATGAAACGTAATGGTTACCCAAATTAACTAATCACTGGGTTTCCACATAAGAGAACATCAGTGAAAATATGGATATGGAAGAGAAATCTAACTGTCATGTTCTGATAGAGAGTGGTAGAGAACATGACTATGAAAAAGACAACAATCAAAAAGCCATATATTTGTGATGATCTAAGGTACCATTTGATTCATCGGATATAAGAGCACTAGGACAACATTTTTTGTTTTCAATATCATTTCCCTAAAGTTGAAAATTTTGAATTAGAAGAAATAGTTACTTGATTTTGGTACAATATCATTGTTGTTCGTGCTTTGAACAATTTCCACTTCATCTCTTAAAGAAATGAAGTTGAATTTGTTATTCGTGAAGAGTTAGCAGATCACGTGATATATTGATGGGTCATTCCATCTATTTCAAACAAAAGGTTAGAAAAAGTTATCAAATATACATAAGTCCATCTATGGTGTGGTTAATCATATATGGTTCCAAAAATGAACTTATACTTCATATATCATAACTCTTAATAAAATAAAACTAGTTTCTACTAACCAGGGACTTCCTGTAGGCCAGTGGTATGCGATAAAGGCCAGTCGCACTTCGGTTGTGGGTTCGATTCCCATAGCCTTGTCCGACGCGATGGGTTATCGCCTTACCTGCAGGTTTTCCTTTTTCTAAAACTACATTACTATAACATCCCATCAATAATATCGAAAAAAGGTTCTATCCTTAAACAATACTAACTTATGTCCAACATAATCCATTCCAATCTTTAGGCTTATCTAAAATACCTCGGTAAAAGCTCATAGTATAAAGAAATTGATTACTTGAAATGTCACATAACAATCTCATGAATGCCATCATTTATCGCCAATATATCTTAAGATATATCTTGTTGGTCAAATTACAAACATGTGAAAACATTAATCATGTATTATCTTTAAAAATGAATACCCATTTAACCGTAGTGAAAACATGAATGCTGTAAAAAGTTAATTCTTTCCACATACCAAAATCACACAATTTATATATACTCAAACCATGATATCACTTTTTCCTTGTTTTAGTCATGCGATCATGATTACTATCATATTATTTTCTCCTTATCCCTTTAATATGCGCATTTCATCTACTTTCCAAAAATATTTCAATCACTTTTTCATGGTTACCAGTACAATATAATAATTGAAAACCAATACATAGATATTCCAAAATTACAGAATACCATAAATGAGATTCCATGATACTATTTTGAAATCCCATTACATAAACACTTAATCACAACACAACATCATTTTCATACTCAACATCACAAATAGTGATCGCATGAGACTTCCCTTTATCCTTTTCCTTAAGAGGTTGCTCACATTGATCATCATTAACCCGTGGATTAGGGCATTTATTAGCATAATGCCCCATTTCCTTGCACTTGAAGCATTGAAGTGTTGGTGGAGAGTTCTCTGTAGAATTTTCTCTATTCACATCATTAGAAACCTTTTTCCCATTGCATCGACAATCAACTGCTCGATGACCTTCTTTTCCACACTTAAAACATTTTCTAGTACCTTATAGGCTATCTCCACCATGCTTCTTTCCACACTTTGAGCATAAAGAAACATTCTTCTTCTTTCCACCATTGTTCTGAGATTTCTCCTTGAACTCCATCTTTCGTTTCCTATCAAAAACATGAGATGGATATGTTACACAAACTTCCAGTTCTACCTTGATAGCACACCACACAATTTCTTCATAGCTACTGAAGTCTCTTATAGATAATTCCCTTCGAAGATTTGGTTTTAAGCCACTGAAGAATCGATAAACATTAATTTCAGGTTGGATGATAAAGCCAGATGCATACCTTGTAAGCCTTGTAAAATTCGCTTGTATATACCAACAGATTCATCATCCTTTTCCTTTAGTTCAAGAAACTCCTTCTCCATCTTTGTTCAAAGAATACGAGGGAAGTACTTATTGAAAAATAAGTTCATGAACTCGTCCCATTCCATGGACTCAATTTCATCTCTTGGCCTCGTATTATTGATAAGATTCCACCATTGATTAGCTTCACCTTCCAAACGATATACTGCTTAGATGAATTTATCATGTTCAGAACATTGAAGAACTGAAAATATCTTTTCAATGGTACTGATCCATTTTTCAGCAACAAGTGGATCAGAAGACCCACTGAAAGACGTTGGACGTTGCCTCATGACGGACTCAATAGAATATTGTTCCTTTCTCTGCTCATTTGGAAGTCCAGAATGATTTATAGCTTGTGTAAGTATAGAAATAAGATTGTGCACTTCATCTCCCATGACATTGTTTTGGTCAGGAGGACAATCATTGCATTGTCCATTACATTGATCAACACGGTTCCTTCGAGTTCAAGGCATCGTCTAAAACCCAAAAATAATAGTGTGAGGGGAAAATACCATGCTAGGAAAAACAACATAATAAAGGGGGAGTACCTTCAATATATAACATCTTAGGTTTAATTCTAAGATCGTTAGCCCAATTCTAGGACAATAACCTATACTTATACTTAACCTTAGGGACATCCCTAGACATAGCTTAGAAATATCTCTAGGGATCTCACTAAAGTTCTCGCATCCTAGTTTCAAAGGATGACTAAACCTTTCCTCTGATACCAATTGTAGAGACCCAAATCTTGACGTACATAGATATTACATTACTTTTTCGAAATACTTAATACATAACAATAACATACAGACAAGGACCGTAATAGTTTAGTGTCTTTGGAAACTTAGAATGTAATCTTCTAATCGTGGTGAAAGATCTTCAACATCTCCCATAAAGATCTTCCACTTTTTGTTTCCTTACCTAAAACCTTTCTCTTAATCCTGGGGAAAAATAAAACATAAAAAGGGTGAGCTCAAATGCTCAGTAAGGGTAAGCATGGATAAAATAAAACATACCATATACATTTGAACTTAAAATCATGAACATAATGTTTAAACATCAAAATCTTGAGCAATGACATAAAACATGGAAGTACATAAGGATTAGATCATAATGGAACATAAATCATGATAAAATATCATGGGAATAAAATATGTAATTGTGGCATCCATTAATCACATGTAATGATTTCCATAGTAGCCAAGGAATTGGTGCCAAGACCATCTTAGTGGACAATTTCCCTTTCTGAATCAAGTTCACTCCTCCTTCTAGTCCTGTAATACTGAACTGGATTAACTTACCGTTCCAGACATGTCTGTCTAATGAGATATAAATCTTTACCCAATGCATTGGAGGGAGATATAGGTCCCACCCATCTCATAATTAAATCATTATTACTTGTTCCACAAAATAAACATACATCATTTATAATAACCCAAAGAATAAAATGGGTTTTATAAACATCATCCCATCATCACATAATCCATATAAAAGAAATGGATATCATTTCATAATTAGAAAAGTGAAACCATGTAAATCATAGAGACATTATACTTGAAACATACACATATGAAATAATGTTATCTTAGATGAAAAATGGTTTTGATAAAACACTTGAAATGAATTCTTGAAGAAAATATCCTTTCGTCTTCAAAATCATTTTCTTTTCACAAAATTCCATGAAATTTTAAAAGAATGTGATTTTTTTAAAATAGTCATGAAATATTTTGGAGGAATATTCATGAAAATAAGGCTTTATAAAATCGTAAAAATCATTTCATGCTGTATAGGTTAAAAAAACATTCTTCTTGTACTTTTGCCGGAAAAGTCAAAAAGTACTTCATAAAAGAAAGTTTCCATACATACCCTGTAGTAAAAGTCAAAAATGGGTAAAAAGGACTTTAAAAATACATGAAAACACTTTTAGAAAACATGTAATTGGATGATAACAATAGCCCCATTAAATACTTACGAATAAACAATCTCGGATAAGAACGAGATTGGAAAGGTTATCCCTTACCTTAGGTCCGATATGCTTCGTACGTATCCAAAACTCCTGTAGAATGATTTAAATAATGTCATTGACTTATTACAGAATCATATTCATTTTTATTATATCATATAAGGTTCATTTATGACTTTATATTACCCGTTCTTTTGTAAATTCATGTTAAAGTAGCGTTTTGGGTAAAATCATTTCATTTGTCGTTTGTGTTTTAACTTGTAATTATTCATATGATTACTTAGATCATGATTACTTACATAGAGAATGTAAAACATGATTTATATGTAATATATATTCAGAATATACATATATATAATGAATCGATAAATGGAAAGAAATACACCGTTCATGGAGACGGTAGGCCGTACGTACGCATGAACACTGTTTTCGTTTCCTTATTTAATTGAATGGAATTAAGTAGATGACATAAATATATATATACATAAATCTAGTAGAATTATTATGTCATATATTTCATGATTATTTATTATATATACTTTATAATCATTATTGAATGGTTATCATGGAGAGTGAATCTCATCGCATCATGGAGACGGTATTCCGTACGTACGCACGAGCGATGATATCATTCCCATAATCGTGTAATTGTATTAAAGTATATTTATAATATTACAGAATAAATATAACTTTACAATAATCATATATGTTCATTAATTTCACCATTATACCCATCCATGTAAGGTGGTGGTGGAAAATAGATTACACCACGGCGTGGAGACGGTATTCCGTACGTACGCAAGCGCGGTGATTTCATTTTCAGTAGGATGGATAGATGGTGAAATATGGTTGTTTCATAATTCTACTAACATATCAGTATATTAGTGATACTGATGTTATTACTTCATAATAAAACAACTAAATAATAAGAAGTGGAAGAAGAAATAGAGTTGAAAGAATCGGTAATGGACATTTTCTCTTCTTTGAAGCGCCACTTTGAGACCTCCTCTTAGGAAACTAAAATTGGTCATTGAAGAAGACCAGGACCTCTAGGATGTTTCTAGGGAAGTTTAGGAGATAATTAATCAGGGTTTGGTCGAGCATGAAGGCTCAATGTGGTGTGAGGAAGAGAGGGAGGAGTTCCCCTTTTATAAGGGAGGAGAGGAGCACCTTTGGAATAACTAAAAATATTATTTTATTACAAAGTCATATTCGGTTTTTAATAGCTCAAAATTGAGTTATTTCTAATATAAGGTGGGGATGGGTCGAAATCCTCTCATCTAATAGAATTTAGACATGTTTAGGTTTCTATTTTAACCTTATCATTTAGATTTAACTTTAAGTTAAATAATTTGACTTTTACCGTGTCTTCTTGTTTTCTTACACTATAAGGTTAATAAACATACATTAACAAGCCAAAAGAGGCCCAAGTTTATTATTATTAATATATATAACCTTATCTAAGTCATTTTGCTGAACCTTAGATTTTTACGAATAAAATAACAATTAATCATATAATATTTGTTTTAAACTCAATTTTATGTCAATTTTGACACTATTTGGTAATTGATTTTTTTGAAAATCATAACGAAATTATTAGTTATAAAAAAGTTAATTACGTTAATAATAACATGTGATATTAACCTATAAAATTAGTGTAATTCATAAAACGTCTCAAATTACATTTATTTGGGTATTTATAACATCAATTATGTCAATATTTCATTAATAAGATAATTACTGAATCATCTTTGTGTCATAAATAAATTAAAATATTTAATATCTAAAAATTATAAATAAAATACCATTATGTAATAAATTTCGTTACCTTTCTAATAAATATTTATAGTCGAATTTATCTTATGTATAACCCTATATTAAAAATGATTTACTTATTAAACATTGATTTTAACTATTTTAACCTTTCTTTAAATAAATTAATATTAAATGTCCTAATCTAATTCAAGTGGGCATAAATGGTCATATTTTATTCCTAAGGTTGATTTTGGTCCAAGAAAACTTATCCAATAGAATTAGGACATGTTTTATGGTAATAATAATATCACTTTTACCCTTAAATACCCTATTTAATTTAATCGTGGTAAAAAAAGCAAAAAGTTACTATTAACCAAAACTTATTTTCATCTCATTGAACCACATTTTAGTCCTTGATATTAACCGTGTCTCTCGGATTTTCTAAATTCCACTCCCAGAAGTAGTAAAATTAAGTTTTATGTGAATTTGCAAATTCTCCTAGGAGGTGGGTAAAAGACGGTGAAAAGTTCAAAAACATTTTTATATATCTAAAATTATTATAAAATGACTCCAATTAATTACATTGACCTTATATAGGTAGTATGTATCAATTTTGACCTAAAATAAGTTTAAATAAAATAAATAATTATTTAAATAAAAAGTCGGTTTTTAAATAGTAACACTGTGTTTTCACTATTCATCAAAAATCGAAAGTTTTCAGAAAAATACAAAAATTTCTTCCTAGGATAATTTTGATATTCCGAATCCAAAAATGAAGTCCCTTTTGAAAGATAAAATTTATAAAATTTCAAAAAGAGGGTATTACTATTCATATCGGCTAGTTTATATAAAATATCGTTGTTTAGCAAAACTTGGTATGCATACAACACACACTATCGTGGAAGGTCGCCATTGCGTGTAATACAAGCCAAGTCAGGGATGCGTGTTGTGCAATCTCCTTTTAGTGTAGCGAACAACACAAGACATTAATGATATTTAAAAGAATATTTTTCATAAAATATCGGGGTGTTACATTCTACCCCCCCTTAAAATGAATTTCTCCCTCGAAATTTGTCATGGTTATAAATTTTTTACTACTCAAAAGTTTCTTTAATACAAACCCACATCGTAAAAAGGAATACCAAAACTTGAATTTAAAAACTAATGTATGAAACGTAACGGTTACCCAAATTAACTAATCACTGGGTTTCCAAATAAGAGAACATAGGTGAAAATATGGATATGGAAGAGAAATCTAACCGTCATGTTCTGATGGAGAGTGGTAGAGAACATGGCTATAAAAAGCCAACAATCACAAAGCCATAGATTTGTGATGATCTAAGGTACCATCTGATTCATCGGATATAAGAGCACTAGGACAACATTTTTGTATTTCAATATCATTTCCCTAATGTTTAAAATTTTGAATTAGAAGAAATAGTTGCTTGATTTTGGTACAATCTCACTATTGTTCATGCTTTGAACAATTTCGACTTCTTCTCTTAAAGAAATGAAGTTGAATTTGTTATTCATGAAGAGTTAGCAGATCATGTGATAGAATGATGAGTTATTCCATCTATTTCAAACAAAAGGTTAGAAAAAGTTATCAAATATGCATAATTCCATATATGGTGTGGTTAATCATATATGATTCCAAAAATGAACTTATACTTCATATATCATACCGCTTAATAAAATAAAACTAGTTTACACTAACCAGAGACTTCCTGTAGGCCAGTGGTATGTGATAAGGGCCAGTCGCACTTCAGTTGTGGGTTCGATTCCCACAGCCTTGTCCGACACGATGGGTTGTCGCCTGTCCTGTAGGTTCTCCTTTTTCTAAAACTACATTACTATAACATCCCATCAGTAATATAGAAAAAAGGTCTATCCTTAAACAATACTAACTTATGTCCAACATAATCCATTCAAATCTTTAGGCTTATCTAAAATACATCGGTAAAATCTCATAGTGTAAAGAAAATGATTACTTGAAATGTCACATAACAATCTCGTGAATGCCATCATTTATCCCCAATATATCATAAAATATATCTTGTTAGTTAAATTACAAACATGTGAATACATTAATCATGTATTCTCCTGAAAAATGAATACCCATTTAACCATAGTGAAAACATGAATGCTGTCAAAAGTTAATTCTTTCCACATACCAAAATCCCAAAATTTCTATATACTCAAACCATGATATCACTTTGTCCTTATTTTATTTATGGGATCATGATTACTATCATATTATTTTCTCCTTATCCCTTCAATATGCGTATTTCATCTTCTTTCCAAAAATATTTCAATCACTTTTTGATGGTTACCAGTACCATATAATAATTGAAAACCAATACATAGATATTCCAAAATTACACAATACCATAAATGAGATTCCATGATACTATTTTTAAATCCCATTACAAAAACACTTTATCACAACACAACATCATTTTCATAATCAACATCACAAATAGTGATCGCATGAGACTTCCCTTTATCATTTTCCTTAAGAGGTTTCTCAAATTGATCATCATTAACCTGTGGATTAGGGCATTTATTAGCATAATGCCCCATTTCCTTGCACTTGAAGCATTGAATTGTTGGTGGAGAGTTCTCTGTAGTATTTTCTCTATTCACATCATTAGAAACCTTTTTCCCATTACTTGGAAAATCAACTGCTCGATGACCTTCTTTTCCACACTTAAAACATTTTCTAGTACCTTTTAGGCAATCTACACCATGCTTCTTTCCACACTTTGAGCATAAATAAACATTCAACTTCTTTTCACCATTGTTCTGAGATTTCTCCTTGAACTCCATCTTTAGTTTCTTGTCAAAACCATGAGATGGATATGTTACACCAACTTCCAGTTCTACCTTGATAGCACAATAAACAATTTCTTCATAGCTACTAAAGTCTCTTATAGCTAATGCCCTTCGATGATTTGGTTTTAAGCCACTGAAGAATCGATCAACTTTACTTTCAGGTTGGATGATAAATCCAGATGCATACCTTGTAAGCCTTGTCAAATTTGCTTCGTATATACCAAAAGATTCATCATAATTTTTCTTTAGTTCAAGAAACTCTTTATGTATCTTTGTTCGAAGAATATGATGGAAGTACTTATTGAAAAATAATATCTTGAACTCGTCCCATTCCATGGACTCAATTTCATCTATTGGCATCGTATTCTTGATAAGATTCCACCATTGATCAGCTTCACCTTCCAAACTATATACAGATAATATGACTTTATCATGTTCAAAACATTGAAGAATTGAAAATATCTTTTCAGTGGAACTGATTCATTATTCTGCAATAAGTGTATCAGAAGACCCACTGAAAGAAGGTGGTTGTTTCCCCATGAAGGACTTAATAGAATATTGTTCCCTTCTCTGCTGATTTGGAAGTCCAGAATGATTCATTTCTTGTGTAAGTATATAAATAAGATTGTGCACTCCATCTCCCATGACATTGGTTAGGTTAGGAGGAAAATCATTGCATTGTCCATTACATTGATCAACATGGTTCCTTCGAGTTCTAGCCATCGTCTAAAACCCAAAAAAATAGTTTGAGAGGAAAATACCATGCTAAGGAAAAAAACATAATAAAGGGGGATTACCTTCAATATCTAACATCTTAGGTTTAATTCTAAGATCGTTAGCACAATTCTAGGACTATAACCTATACTTATACTTAAACTTAGGGACATCCCTAGACATACCTTTGAAATATCTCTAGGTATCTCAATAAGTTCTCGCATCCTAGTTTCCAAAGGTTGACTAAACCTTTTCTCTGATACCAATTTTAGAGACCCAAATCTTGACCTACATAGATATAACATTACTTTTGTGGAATATTTAATACATAACAAAAACAGACACACATGGATCGTAATAGTTTAGTGTCTTTGGAAACATGGAACGTAATATTCTAATTGTGGTGAAAGATCTTCAACATCTCCGATAAAGATCTTCCACTTTGTTTCCTTACCTAAAACCTTTCTTTTAATACTGGGGGAAAATAAAAAATTAAAAGGGTGAGCTCAAATTCTTAGTAAGGGTAAGCATGGATAAAATAAATCAAACCATATATATTTGAACTTAAAAACATGAACATAATGTTTAAACATAAAAATCTTGATCAACGACATAAAACATGGAAGTACATAAGGCATAGATCATAATGGAACATAAATCATGTTAAAATAGCAAGGGAATAAAATATGTAATTTTGGAAACCATTAAGAACATGTAATTATTTCCATAGTAGCCAAGGAATTGATGCCATGACCATCTTAGTGGACAAAGTCCTTTTCTGAATCGAGTTCACTCCTCATTCCAGTCCTGTAACACTGAACCGGATTAACTTTCCGTTATAGCAATGTCTATCTCATGAGAAATAAATATTTAACCAATGCATTGGATGAAGATATAGGTCCCACCCATCTCATACTGCAAATCATTCTTACTTATGCTACAAAATAAACATACTTCATTCATAATAACCCAACGAATAAAATGGGTTTCATAAACATCATCCCATCATCACATAATCCATATAAATGAAATGGATACCATTTCATAATAAGAAAATTGAAACCATGTAAATCATAGAGGCATTATACTTAAAACATACACATATGAAATAATGTTATCTTAGATGAAAAATGGTTTTGATAAAACACTTGAAATGAATTCTTGAGGAAAATATCCTTTCTTCTTAAAAATAATTTTCTTTTCACAAAATGCCATGAAATTTTAAAAGAATAAGATTTTTTTTAAAATAGTCATGAAATATTTTGGAGGAAGCTTCATGAAAATAAGGCTTTATAAATCTGTAAAAATCCTTTCATTCCGTATAAGTTAAATAAACATTTTTCTCGTACTTTTTCCGGAAAAGTCAAAAAGTACTTTATAAAAGAATGATTCCATACATAACATGTAGTAAAAGTAAAAAATGGGTAAAAATGACTTTAAACGTACATGAAAACACTTTTAGGAATCATGTACTTGGATGATAACAATATCCCCAATAAATATTTACGAATAAACAATCTCGGATAAGAACGAGATTGGAAAGGTTATCCTTTACCTTTGGTCTGATACGCTTCATATGTATCCAAACCTCTTGTATAATGATTTAAATAATGTCATTGACTTATTAAAGAATCATATTAATTGTTATTATATCATATATGGTTCATTTATGACTTTATATTTCCCGTTCTTTTGTAAATTCATGTTAAAGTAGAGTTTTGGGTAAAATCGTTTCATTTGTCATTCGTGTTTTAACTTGTAATTATTCATATGAATAATTAGATCATGATTACTTAAATACAGAATGTAAAACATGATTTATATATAATATGTATTCATAATATACATATATTTAATGGATCAATAAATGGAAAGAAATACACCATTCATGGAGACGGTAGGCCGTACGTACGCATGAACGCTGTTTTCGTTTCCTTATTGAATTGAAGGGAATTAAGTAGATGACATAAATATATATATAAATAAATCCAGTAGCATTACTATTTCATATATTTCATTATTACTTATTATATATACTTTATAATCATTCTTGAATGGTTATCATGAAGAGTGAATCTCATCGCGTCCTGGAGACGGTATTCCGTACGTACGCATGAGTGATGATATCATTCCCATGATCGTGGAATTGTATTAAAGTGTATGTATAATATTACAGAATCAATATAACTTTACAATAATCATATATATTCATTACTTTCACCATTATACCCATCCATGTGAGGTGGTGGTGGAAAATAGATTACACCACGACGTGGAGACGGTATTCCGTACGTACGCACGCCCGGTGTTTTCATTTTCTGTAGGATGGATAGATGGTGAAATATGGTTGTTTCATACTTATAATAACATATCAGTATATTAGTAATACTTATGTTATTACTTCATAATTAAACAACTAAATAAGAAGAAGTGGAATAAGAAATAGAGTTGAAAGAATCGGTAATGGACATTACCTCTTCTTTGAAGCGCCTCTTTGAGACCTCCTCTTAGGGAACTAAAATTGGTCTTTTAAGAAGACCAGGACCTATAAGATGTTTCTAGGGAAGTGGAGAAGAGAATTTTTCCGGGGTTGGCCTATCTTGAAGGCTCAAAGTGGTGTGACGAAGAGAGGGAGGAGTTTCCCTTTTATAAGGGAGGAGAGGGGCACCTTTGGAATAACTAAAAATATTATTTTATTATAAAGTCATATTTGGTTTTAAATAGCTCCAAATTGAGTTACTTATAAGATAAGGTGGGGATGGGTCGAAAGCCTCTCATCCAATAGAATTTATACCTTTTTAGGTTTCTATTTTAACCTTATCATTTAGATTTAACTTTAAGTTAAATAATTTGACTTTTACCGTGTCTTCTTGTTTTCTTACACTATAAGGTTAATAAACTTACTTTAACAAGACAAAAAAACCCCAAGTTGTTTATTATTAATATATATATATACTTATATATGTAATTTGGCCAAACCTTAGATTTTTAAGAATAAAATAACAATTAATAATATAATATTTGTTTTAGAAACTATTTTATGTCAATTTTGACACTATTTGGTAATTGATTTTTGTCAAAATCGTAATAGAATTATTAGTTCTAAAAGAGTTAATTATGTTAATACTAACATGTAATTTTAACCTAGAAAATTAGTGTAATTCAGAAAAAGTCTCAAATTAAATTTATTTGGATATTTATAACATCAATTATGTCAACATTTCATTAAAAAGATAATTACTCCATCATCTTTGTGTCATAAATAAATTAACTAATTTAATGTCTAAAAATTATAAATAAAATACCATTATGTGAGAAAGATTTTTATATTTCTAATGAATATTTATAGTCGAATTTATCTTATGTATAACCCTATATTAAAAATGATTTACTTATTAAAAATTGTTTTTAACTATTTTAACCCTTCTTTAAATAAATTAATATTAAATGTCCGAATCTAATAAAAGTTGGACTAAATGGTCAAATTTCATTCCTAAGGTTGTTTTTGGTCAAATTAAACTTATCCAATAGAATTATAACATGTGTTAGGGTAATAATAATATCATTTTTACACTTAATTACCCTATTTACTTTTAACCGTGGTAAAAAAAGTAAAAAGTTACTATTCACCAAAACTTATTTTTATCTCATTGAACCACATTTTAGTCCTTGATATTAACCGTGTATCTAGTATTTTTAAAATTCCACCCACAGAAGCGGTAAAATTATGTTTTATGTGAATTTGAAAATTCTCCTAGGAGGTGGGTAAAAGACGGTGAAAAGTTCAATAACATTTTTATATATCTAAAATTATTATAAAATGACTCCAATGAATTACATTGAACTTATATAGGTAGTATGTATAAATTTTGACCTAAAACAAGTCTAAATAAAATAAATAATTATATAAATAAAAATTCGGTTTTTAAATAGTGACCTAGTGTTTTCACTATTCATCAAAAATTGAAAGTTTTCAGAAAAATAACAAAATTTTATCGTAGGATAATTTAGATATTCCGAATCCAAAAATGAAGCCCATTTTGAAAGATAAAATTTATATAATTTCAAAAAGTGGGTATTACTATTCATAACGGCTAGTTTATATAACATATCGTTGTTTAGCGAAACTCGGTATTGCATACAACACACGCTACCGTGGAAGGTCGTGATTGCGTGTAATGCAAGCCAAGTCAGGGATGCGTTTTGTGAAAGCTCCTTTTGGTGTAGCGTACAACAAAAAACATTAATGAAGTTAAAAAGAATATTTTTCATAAAATATCAGGGTGTTACATTCTACCCCCCTTAAATTGAATCTCGCCCTTGAAATTCGTCGGGGTTATAAATGATTTACTACTCAAAAGATTCTTTAATAGAAACCCACATCGTAAAAAGGAGTAATAAAACTTGACTTTAAAAACTAAATTATGAAACGTAACGGTTACCCAAATTAACTAATCACTGGGTTTCCACATAAGAGAACATAGGTGAAGATATGGATATGGAAGAGAAATCTAACCGTCATGTTCTGATGGAGAGTGGTAGGGAACATGGCTATGAAATAGCCAACAATCACAAAGCCATAGATTTGTGATGATCTAAGGTACCATCTGATTCATCGGATATAAGAGCAGTAGGACAACAATTTTGGTTTTCAATATCATTTCCCTAAAGTTGAAAATTTTGAATTAGAAGAAATAGTTGCTTGATTTTGGTACAATCTCACTGTTGTTCGTGCTTTGAACAATTTCCACTTCATCTCTTAAAGAAATGAAGTGGAATTTGTTATTCGTGAAGAGTTAGCAGATCACGTGATAGAATGATGGGTCATTCCATCTATTTCAAACAATAGGTTATCAAAAGTTATCAAATATACATAAGTCCATCTATGGTGAGGTTAATCATATATGATTCCAAAAATTAACTTATACTTCATATATCATACCGCTTAATAAAATAAAACTAGTTTCTACTAACCGGGGATTTCCTATAGGCCAGTGGTATGCGATAAAGGCCAGTTGCACTTCGGTTGTGGGTTCGATTCCCAAAGCCATGTCCGACGCGATGGGTTATCGCCTGTCATGCAGGTTTTCCTTTTTCTAAAACTACATTACTATAACATCCCATCAATAATATTGAAAAAAAGTTCTATCCCTAAGCAATACTAACTTATGTCCAAGACAATCCATTCCAATCTTTAGGCTTATCTAAAATACCACGGTAAAAGCTCATAGTATAAAGAAAATGATTACTTTAAATGTCACATAACAATCTTGTGAATGCCATCATTTATCCCCAATATATCATAAGATATATCTTGTTGGTCAAATTACAAACATGTGAATACATTAATCATGTATTATCTTTAAAAATGAATACCCATTTAACCGTAGTGAAAACATGAATGCTGTAAAAAGTTAATTCTTTCCACATACCAAAATCCCAAAATTTCTATATACTCAAACCATGATATCACTTTGTCCTTATTTTAGTCATGAGCTCATGATTACTATCATATTATTTTCTCCTTATCCCTTTAATATGCTCATTTCATCTACTTTCCAAAAATATTTCAATCACTTTTTCATGGTTACCAGTACTATATAATAATTGAAAACCAATACATAGATATTCCAAAATTACACAATACCATAAATGAGATTCCATGATACTATTTTGAAATCCCATTACATAAACACTTAATCACTACACAACATCATTTTAATACTCAACATCACAAATAGTGATCGCATGAGACGTCCCTTTATCCTTTTCCTTAAGAGGATTCTCACATTGATCATCATTAACCCGTGGATTAGGGCATTTATTAGCATAATGCCCCATTTCCTTGCACTTGAAGAATTGAAGTGTTTGTGGAGAGTTCTCTGTAGTATTTTCTCTATTCACATCATTAGCAACCTTTTCCCCATTACATCGACAATCAACTGCTCGATGACCTTCTTTTACACACTTAAAATATTTTCTAGTACCTTTTAGGAAATCTCCACCGTGCTTCTTTCCACACTTTGAGCAAAAAGAAACATTCATCTTCTTTTCACCATTGTTCTGAGATTTCTCCTTGAACTCCATCTTTCGTTTCTTGTCAAAACCATGAGATGGATATGTTACACCAACTTCCAGTTCTACCTTGATAGCACAACATACAATTTCTTCATATCTACTCAAGTCTCTTACAGCTAATTCCCTTCGTTGATTTGGTTTTAAGCCACTGAAGAATCGATAAACTTTAATTTCAGGTTGGATGATAAAGCCAGATGCATACCTTGTAAGCCTTGTAAAATTCGCTTCGTATATACCTACAGATTCATCATCCTTTTGCTTTTGTTAAAGAAACTCCTTCTCCATCTTTGTTCAAAGAATACGAGGGAAGTACTTATTGAAAAATAAGTTCTTGAACTCGTCCCATTCCATGGACTCAATTTCATCTCTTGACCTCGTATTCTTGATGAGATTCCACCATTGATCAGCTTCACCTTCCAAACGATATACTTCTAAGATGAATTTATCATGTTCAAAACATTGAAGAACTGAAAATATCTTTTCAGTGGTACTGATCCATTGTTCATAAACAAGTGGATCAGAAGACCCACTGAAAGACGGTGGACGTTGCCTCATGATGGACTCAATAGAATATTGTTCCCTTCGCTGCTCATTTGGAAGTCCAGAATGATTCATAGCTTGTGTAAGTATAGAAATAAGATTGTGCACTCCATCTCCCATGACATTGGTTTGGTCAGGAGGACAATCATTGCATTGTCCATTACATTGATCAACATGGTTCCTTCAAGTTCAATCCATCGTCTAAAACCCAAAAATAATAGTGTGAGAGGCAAATACCATGCTAGGGAAAACAAAATAATAAAGGGGGAGTACCTTCAATATCTAACATCTTAGGTTTAATTCTAAGATCATTAGCGCAATTCTAGGACTATAACCTATACTTATACTTAATCTTAGGGACATCCCTAGACATACCTTAGAAATATCTCTATGGATCTCACTAAAGTTCTCGTATCCTAGTTTCCAAAGGATGACTAAACCTTTCATCTAATACCAATTGTAGAGACCCAAATCTTGACGTACAAGATATTACATTACTTTTTCGAAATACTTAATACATAACAATAACATACATACAAGGACCGTAATAGTTTAGTGTCTTTGGAAACTTAGAACGTAATATTCTAATCATGGTGAAGGATCTTAAACATCTCCCATAAAGATCTTCCACTTTTTGTTTCCTTACCTAAAACCTTTCTTTTAATCCTGGGGAAAAATAAAACATAAAAAGGGTGAGCTCAAATGCTCATTAAGGGTAAGCATGGATAAAATAAAACATACCATATACATTTGAACTTAAAAACATGAAAATAATGTTTAAACATCAAAATCTTGAGAAACGACATAAAACATGGAAGTATATAAGGCATAGATCATAATGGAACATAAATTAGGATAAAATAGCATGGTAATAAAATAGGTAATTGTGGAATCCATTAAGCACATATAATGATTTCCATAGTATCCAAGGCGTTGCTGCCAACACCATCTTAGTGGACAAAGTCCCTTTCTGAATCGAGTTCACTCCTCGTTCCAGTCCTGTAATACTGAACCAGATTAACATAACGTTCTAGCCATGTCTATCTCATGAGATATAAATCTTTACCCAATGCATTGGAGGTAGATATAGTTCCCACCCATCTGATAATGAAATCATTCTTACTTGTGCCACAAAATAAACATACATCATTCATAATAACCCAACGAATAAAATGGGTTTCATAAACATCATCCCATCATTACATAATCTATATAAAATAAATGGATATCATTTCATAATAAGAAAAGTAAAACCATTTAAATCATAGAGACATTATACTTGAAACATACACATATGAAATAATGTTATCTTAGATAAAAAATGGTTTTGATAAAACACTTGAAATGAATTCTTGAGGAAAATATCCTTTATTCTTCAAAATCATTTTCTTTTCACAAAATTCCATGAAATTTTAAAATAATAGGATTTTATTTAAAATAGTCATGAAATATTTTGGAGGAAGCTTCATGAAAATAAGGCTTTATAAAACCATAAAAATCCTTTCATGCCATATAAGTTAAAAAAACATTTTTCTCGTACTTTTGCCGGAAAAGTCAAAAAGTAATTCGTAAAAGAAATATTCCATACATACCATGTAGTAAAAGTCAAAAATCGGTAAAAAAGACTTTAAACATACATGAAAACACTTTTAGAAAACATTGACTTGGATGATAACAATATCCCCAGTAAATACTTACGAATAAACAATCTCAGATAAGAACGAGATTGGAAAGGTTATCCCTTACCTTAGGTCCGTTATGCTTCGTACGTATCCAAACATCCTGTATAATGATTTAAATAATGTCATTGAATTATTACAGAATCATATTCATTGTTATTATATCATATATGGTTCATTTATGACTTTATATTATCTGTTCTTTTGTAAATTCATGTTAATGTAGCGTTTTGGGTAAAATCGTTTCATTTATCATTCGTGTTTTAACTTGTAATTATTCATATGATTACTTAGATCATGATTACTTACATCCAAAATGTAAAACATGATTTATATATAATATATATTCATAATATACATATATATAATGGATCGATAAATGGAAAGAAATACACAGTTCATGGAGACGGTAGGCCGTACGTACGCATGAACGCTGTTTTCATTTCCTTATTGAATTGAATGGAATTAAGTAAAAGTGATAAATATATATACAAATAAATCCAGTAGAATTATTATGTCATATATTTCATAATTACTTATTATATATACTTTATAATCATTCTTGAATGGTTATCATGGAGAGTGAATCTCATCGCGTCGTGGAGACGGTATTCCGTACGTACGCACGAGCGATGATATCATTACCATGATCTTGGAATTGTATTAAAGAGTATGTATAATATTAAAGTATCAATATCAATTTACAATAATCATATATATTTATTATTTCACCATTATACCCATCCATTTAAGGTGGTGGTGGAAAATAGATTACCCCACGACGTGGAGACGGTATTCCGTACGTACGCACGCGCGGTGATTTCATTTTCCATAGGATGGATAGATGTTGAAATATGGTTGTTTCATACTTATAATAAAATATCAGTATATTAGTGATACTGATGTTATTACTTCATAATGAAACAACTAAAGAAGAAGAAGTGGAAGAAGAAATAGAGTTGAAAGAATTGGTAACAGACATTACCTCTTCTTTGAAGCGCCTCTTTGAGACCTCCTCTTAGGGCACTAAAATTGGTCTTTGAAGAAGAACAGGACCTATAGGATGTTTCTAGAGAATTGGAGAAGAGAATTTGGCAGGTTTTGGCCGAGATTTAAGGCTCAAAGTGGTGTGAGGAAGAGAGGGAGGAGTTTCCATTTTATAAGGGAGGAGAGGGGCACCTTTGGAATAACTAAAAATATTATTTTATTATAAAGTCATATTCGGTTTTTAATAGCTCCAAATTGAGTTATTTCTATGATAAGGTGGGGATGGGTCAAAATCCTCTCATCAAATAGAATTTAGACAAGTTTCGGTTTCTATTTTAACCTTATCATTTAGATTTAACTTTAAGTTAAATAATTTAACTTTTACCGTGTCTTCTTGTTTTCTTACACTATAAGGTTAATAAACATACTTTAACAAGCCAAACGAACCAAAAGTTGTTTATTGTTAATATATATAACCTTATATAAGTCATGTGGCCGAACCTTAGATTTTTAGTAATAAAATAACAATTAATAATATAATATTGTTTTTAAAAACTATTTTATGTCAATTTTGACACTATTTGGTAATTGATTTTTGTGAAAATAATAACAGAATTATTAGTTCGAAAAAAGTTAATTACGTTAATAATAACATGTCATATTAACCTATAATATTAGTTTAATTCATAAAAAGTCTCAAATTAAATTTATTTGGGTATTTATAACATCAATTATGCCAATATTTCATTAATAAGATAATTACTGCATCATGTTTGTGTCATAAATAAATTAAATTATATAATGTCTAAAAATTATAAATAAAAGACCATTATGTAAGAAATAGTTTTAGCTTTCTAATTAATATTTATAGTCGAATTTATCTTATGTATAACCCTATATTAAAAATGGTTTACTTATTAACCTTTAATTTTAACTATTTTAACCCTTCTTTAAATAAATTAATATTAAATGTGATAGTCTAATCCAAGTGGGACTAAATGGTCATATTTTATTCATAATTTTGTTTTTGGTCTAATTAAACTTATCCAATAGAATTAGGATATGTTTTAGGGTAATAATAACATCATTTTTACCCTTAATTACCCTATTTACTTTTAACCGTGGTAAAGAAAAGTAAAAAGTTACAATTACCCAAAAATTATTTTCATCTCATTGAATGAAATTTTAGTCCTTGATATTAACTGTGTCTCTTGGATTTTCTAAATTCCACTCACAAAAGTGGTAAAAATATGTTTTATGTGAATTTGAAAATTCTCCTAGGAGGTGGGTAAAAGACGGTGAAAAGTTCAATAACATTTTTATATATCTAAATTTATTATAAAATGACTCCAATGAATTACTTTGAAATTATATAGGTAGTAGGTATCAATTTTTACCTAAAATAATTTTAAATAAAATAAATAATTTTTTAAATAAAAAGTCGGTTTTTAAATAGTAACCCAGTGTTTTCACTAGTCATCGAAAATTGAAAGTTTTCAGTAAAATACGAAAATTTCACCATAGGCTAATTTTGATATTCCAAATCCAAAAATAAAGTCCATTTTGAAATATAGAATTTATAAAATTTAAAAAAGTGGGTATTACTATTCATAACGGCTAGTTTATATAACATATCACTGTTTAGCGAAACTCAGTATTGGGTACAATACACGTTATCGTGGAAGGTCACGATTGCGTGTAATGCAAGCCAAGTCAGGGATGCGTGTTGTGAAAGCTGATTTTGGTTTAGTGTACAACACAATAAATTAATGAAATTAAAAAGAATATTTTTCATAAAATATCGGGGTGTTACAACTTTGATGCTAGTATAACCAGGCAAAACGTCGTCATGTGTGACTAAAATACCTGGATTTTGGTAGTGACAATCTCCCGGATCTTGAGGGACTGGAAATGATGCTCCCAAGGCTGCCCATAAGATGCCTGGAATGATGTTAACAAAAAGCTTGATAGTTGGAAGAGGGAGACGGTTCAGTTGGTGGAGAGGGACGTGGAGAAGATGACTACGATGATACAAAATATACCCAACAAGTACACATAAGTGACTGTTTAGTTTCCCAAATTAGATTATTGAACAAATATAGGGATATTTGTGTGTTTTTTTGGTGATAGATGGGATGTGATGGTAATGTTTTTTTACCAACATTTCATGGAGGAGACCAAAAAAACACACAAATAGCCCCATATTTGTTCAATCATGTAATTTGGGAAACTAAACAGCCACTTACGTGTACTTGTTGGGTATATTTCAAATTATCACAGTCATCTTCCCTGTGTCCCTCTCCAAAAACTTAACTGGTTCCCTCTTCCCACCGTCGGGATTTTTGTTAATGTCATTTCAGGAATCTCATGGGCAGCCTTGGGAGCATCATTTCCAGTCCCACAAGATCTGGGAGATTGCCACCGCAAAGATCTAGGTATTTTAGTCACACCCGAAGGCATTTATACTGGTTATACTAGCATCAAAGTGATATAATGGATGATGTTTATAGTTGAAGAAAGAATTGGTGAAACATTTTGAGAGCTCAAGATTTGCATGTGAGATTGGTGAGTACCTTCCAGCATCGTTCAGCCCCCCAAGGGATGAAAGCACCTCTTCTCCCACCCCCTGGACTGCCCCCCATCCCCAAGGACACCTTTAATAACCCCACCCCACTGGACAGCCCTCCCACACCCTTGGAAACCCCCCTCATCCCACAGGACACCCTCACACCCCTGGACACCCCCTAGACAACCACCACTCCCCTATACATCCCTCTCACCCTCTTGGAAATGCTCCCACCCCTGGACTGCACCCCCCCCACTGTCATGGACACCTAGGAAACCCCCCAATCCACCGGACAACCCTCCCACACCCCTGGATACCACCCCACCCCACTGGACACACCCCCACATCCCTAAACACCCCACTGGATAGCCCTCCCACACCCCTAGAAACCCCCCTCATCCCGCAGGACACCCCACACCCCTGGACACCTCATGGACAACCCCCACTCCCCTGGACAGCCCTACCACCCTCCTAGAAACGCTCCCACCCCCTGGACTACCTCCATACTTTCATGGACACCCAGGACACCCCCCTGCCCCACCAGACATCCCTCCCACACCCCTGGATACCCCCACCCCACTGGACACCCCCCACACCCTTGGAACCCCTCCCCCCAGACTAGAATCCATACCAGAAAAACCATAATAAGTAGACCAAAACAAGAAGTAGAGAAAAATTAAACATTCACATATATAACATTCAAAAATTACAATTCCATATTAGAAACAAAGTAAATCCAACCTAAATAACTACCAAATACACAATTACAATGACAATATTCAAAATTACATTTTACACTACAAACAACTAAAATTCAATCAAACCTGTAAAATAGTTAGACCATTCCACTTGTAAGTGTCTGACATCTTAATAACTATAGGGTTTAGGGTCATCAAATAGCTACAAATTAAAAGGATAGTAGTTAATGTGTATAATGAATAAATCAAATGAAATATTATGTCATGGGTTGAAATGAAATCTTACTAGGTCAAAGTTCACAACTGTTGCAGTTGTTATTATTTCATACATAAATCTTAACATATAATATCCACATTCAATTATGACTTTTTGTTCATGAAAATTCTATTTGAATGAGTGTAAATTTAATATATTATTTTTATGTAATAAATCAAAAAGTAAAAATTATAACTGTATATTTACCTTTACATTTACATATTTGATCTTCACACTCCTTTTCTTTGTGTTTTTTCAAAAGTAGACCCATCCCCTATTAGAAAATAATATGAATGTGATAAATTTACAATTCATTATAATATATAAAACTATTGAGAAATTGAAATGTACTTTTCCAACATTTTCTTAAAACTTTCCCACACAACGCCATGGAAAGAGCATATCCAATAAAGTTTTTTCTCCCTTGGGAAATAAACAAATAACATCCAATGATCACCGATAAAAGAAAATTTAAGGTTAGTGGGTTTTTATGTTAAAATATAATAAACTCTTTGAGAGAGATGTGTTTCATACCTATAACAAAAAGGCATCATCCAACATTGTGTGACTATATTCTCTTCAAATATTTCATCCATATAAAGCATTATTTGTTCCTCATCCAATGCACGTGCTTCAGGGGAAATCGAATGTGGGTCCATGAATCCAAATACATATGTCTGATCATTCTTCTCAAAACTTTTATAAAGATACCTAATACAAAACAGACATAAGTAAACATATTTAATAAATATAGCATAGGGAAAAGGTGTTAGGACATAAATGGAAAACATTTTCACCACGTTGATGCCCAACTTATCTCCTGTAACAATCTCCATGATATCAGTTTTCACAATCCCCGTAATTATTGCATGTCCACAAACATTAGTTCCATTGGAAAAACATAATCATCTGCTCTCAAATTTGAATATCTTGGCAATTTGTCAAGACTACTAGAATCCGTATCTGTTTTCATATCCATTTGTATTTGTTCTTGCCTATATAGTATTTCTTTACCTTTGAAGTATTCCTATAAAAATAAATAGAAAAATATTTTAGTTTTCAAATGATAAAACAACATTAAAATAAAATAAAATAGAATATATAACATAAATACCTATATGGTAATGAGTCACAGAAGTCTGGATGGCCAAATTAAAAAATGGCCAATACTATGTCCAACTATCGTCACCTCATTTGTAGGTAATGGTACTGGAGCTGATCTATCTATAATATCCTGAATAGTGACCCTATGATTCTGTACCTCTGATTGTTGATGATGAACTATATCTCCTATACAATATACTAGCCCCTATGAAACTATATGATATTGATGATCATCAACTTACAACTCATAAAAATTATGAAGCAGCGGCAAAGGAGTAGGATAAAAAATGGGGTCTGGTGGGTGAGGTGGGGGAGTGGGAGCTATAGGAGGAGGTGGAGGATAAATAATGTGGTCTGTAGGGGGAGGTGGAGGAGTAGGAGCTGTAGTCTGAAATTTTCTTTTCATGTTTGAAAACATATACTGTACCGATGCTCTATTCTTGTCCTCCATCACCCCATTAATATTATTAACTTCAGCCTCCAAGGATTCTATTTTTTTTTACAAACAACCTCAACCTAAGAAGTTGAAGAACGTGGAAAGAATTTTCTTACCGATAAACCTATCAGATATCCTCGTACATGACCAGGATGTTCGGGCTTTCCCAATGCTACAGATAAAATATCTTTCCACATAGCAGCTGTAAATACCCTCTGTGAGCTATACTCCTCAATATAATCTTGTATTAATTAATTTAACATTTCTGTAATGATTGAAATTATGTTAATAGTATAGTTAACTTAAATAAATAAAATAGATATCTTAAAATCCTCTCATCTACGATTCTTGAATATTCCGAACGATATTTCCCATTTTTGCCTATCCTAGCTCTCTTCCATTTTTCATGTCTAGATGGAGGGGATGGAGGGGCCACCTATCTAGAGCTTGAAGACTCAACTCTTAGTTTATGTAATTTTTCCACCATCATTTGTTCTTCCAATAATGTATACCCTCCCGAAGATAAATTATGAGGGTATACATTTTTATATTGGATCTCCTAACGATATTTCCTTGTTTTTTATAAATTAAGAATAATAAATCATTAACAAAACATTAATAAGATCAATTATTTAAGAAATATTATAAAAGTTTACATTTCCCTTACCAAAAATGAATATTTTCTTCTACATTCAACAAACATTCTCCATGTGTCTTCATATATGAAAGGATATATATGACATTGATTGTCATGAATCCTATGACCAAAAATGAAATTAGATGAGAGGGTTGATTTGAAATCCCTCTGTCTCCTGGTAGCCATCGATAATCATTTCTTCCTAACTCCTCCAGTGTTAGGAATATCAAATTTCCTCTGATAAAGAAGAGGTTAACCTTATTATATATACTAGAAACTTTTAAAAAATAGGCAAACAATTGAAAAAGATCTAACCAAAATCATCTCTCACAACTGAGAGATAATCGCATTTCCCACACTTCTCCAGTCATTATACAAAATTCTTACTTTGATCTTACTATGAGTTGATACAAAACACTTAAAATATTTTGCATTTTGACCTCTAAGAATATCACCCTCATCAAACTCAACGAGCATCCTCTGATTCTTCGTACGGGCAAGTGACAATTTTTTTAAACAATTGCACCTACTTTTACAAACTCTTGAACTCTTTATAGTAATGGGAGCACATGAGGAAGATTGTGGAACATCAAGAAGAGCATGTGAATGTTCCACCCTAGAGGTATAACCAATATGCTCATCTACAGAATCATGTGGTTGATCAACTGATTGATCTGTCATTATCCTTCAAATCAAAAAAACAAACATTAGTTCACAAATATACAAATTCAAATATTACAATACTATTGTAAATAAAAAATAGAAAATTGTACTAAGTTATGTGATAGTAAACATGGTTAATATGGTAAGCATGTTAAACAATGGTAAAGATGGTAAATATGGTAAAGATGGTAAACATGGTAAAGTAATTTTCATTGATCAAAAATATTAGATATATAATTTATGTAATGGTAAACATGATAAAGTAAAATAAACAAAAATAAAATAAACAAAAACTTATACTTATTTGTTTTAATGCATGTTTTAATAAAGAAAAAACATATAATATCTAGGATTTTATGAAAATAATAAATGAAAACAAGAAATAAACAAATGTTAACTGTAATTTTAGGAATGTACAAATGGATTGTTTTCCCAAATTCCTTCATCGTGTTCTTTTCTTATGGCACAAACCATATCTTCAACATACTCATCATTATGTTCTCTTAATCTTTCCATAGAAGTAGGGATCTCACACAATTCATAATCTTCATCAAGTTCATCCTCACCAACATATTGTTTTTCCCTTGTAAAAAAATATCCCACTACATATCTGATTGATGTACTACATAGAAAATTTGTTTTGCATGTGTTTCCATTATGAACGAATCAGTAGTGTCTTCTAATCTAGTCAGATTAACAACTGTCATTCCAAATTCATCGTTTCAGACACAATTGTTACCGATAAAACCATTACAGTTAAAAAGAGGAACATTAATGCTAAAGTAATCAACCTCCCATATTTCTTCAATCACTCCATAATATGTACTTGATGCAGAAATTGAGTTTTTGTCTTCAGGACTCGAAAAATGCATTGCTTCTACAAACACCAATACACCACTATTCTAAACTGCACTTCTGTTCTCCTGAGATTTCGTATGAAATTTATGTCCATTAATGTCATAACTGGACCATGTAATCACATTTAAACATGGACCACCCACTACCCATTTTAATTTCTATAATAAATCTGATCTACCAAGAAAGGTCTTTTTAAACCATGACAAAAATGTTTTGTTGTGCTCATTCAAAATCTACATTTCTTTATTATTTGGATGAAATTGTTTCAACTCATTAATAAGCAATGTGATATACAGTTGAGCATCATATATGTTATTCAAGATGTATAATTCTGACTTCTTCATCTGTTTAGCTGACAATGATTTGAATTCCAAGCCAAAAATCCCCTTTCCCTCATTATTAACTCATTCATGGTGAGATGGAGGCAATCCTATGTGTTGCGCTGTAGCCAAGTAGCTCGTACAAATCTCTGCAACTTCCTAAGAAATATAATTTTCAATAATGGAGGCTTCGGGTCGATATGGATTCTTAACATACCCGTCCAATATTTTCATATACCTTTCAAAAGGATACATCCAACGAAGATATACAGGTCCACAAAGCTTTATTTCTCAAACCAGATGAATCATTAAATGCACCATTGTATCAAAAAAAGTTGGAGGAAAATACATTTAAAATTGACAAAGTATACAAATTGCATCCTTTTACAAAATGTTCAATGCATTCACATCAATCACCTTATTACAAATTGAATTGAAAAAATAACAAAACTTCCTTATAGTCTTTCTGACATGGATGGGCAATACACTGTTGGGACCACTTTGTGTATAAGGTTGTATTTGTTGTAAATAGTTTTCAATAAAGATCAAAATGAAGGGGATAAAGAAGTACTCCAATGAAATGGAGGAATTTAATTTCTTATGATTGTTGTACTGATCATAAGTGCAAAGAACATGTGTCAAAGGTGACACATTGTTTACAACAGTGAAGAATGGTGAGGTATAATCCATCTGAAGATGATTAAATAATAATGGGGATTTGATGAATACCATGCAATTCTTCATGATATCATGATAACCCTGAAAGAGACTTCTTGAAGAATAGACTCCTATGATTTTCATGAAGTAGAGAATGGCGGTTGAAGAAGAAGACAGTGTGGAAGGGATTGGAATTCTGAGATGGCCACGCATTTCACATTTTCTCAGAATATGATGATGATAAAGTTGATCTATCAATGGATATATATCATGATAGTGGAGATTGTGATGAAGGAATAAGAGTTGTTGAAGAATCCAAATCACAGAAAAGAAGCATGAAGGTTATGGCCGAAGCATTTATTGAAGGTGGTGCCATTTTCCAGTGTTTGCCAAATTTTTGGGCCTGAAAACCGATAAATAGAGGAAAGTGGTTTTGGCAAAGGGACTTGCGCAAAAATGTCTTGAAGTAGAGGAAACTTGTGCTCCATATGTTTTTCATGACCATAACATCAAAATATGGCAAAGGGATAAGGTTCGTGCAAGTTTTGGGTTTGGTCGCGCAAGTGACTTGCGCGACAGAGACAAAGGCGGCTGGACTAGGGCGGCGAGACTTGTGCACCGATGGGAGACTTGGGCTCCATCGCACAGGGTGTCCAAAATCCTATAAATATAGGTCAACCCCTCCTCATTCTGGAATAGCTCAACACTTGGAGAAAATCAGAGCTCCCGTCGCGCAGGTGTGGTGGTCACACAAGTGGTGTTTGGTCGTGCAAGTAGAGGTTGCACACCAGGTGAGAGTTGCGTGCCCAAGGGGGTCTGGGCAAGGAAGGAAGAGAGTCTCCCATGTTCTTCGTTGAAGAATTATGTGTCGCACAAGTAGTTTGGTGACACTTGCGTGCCATGTTTTGAATAAGAGCGACTGTTCATAGTTGTACACCAAAATCGGTTTGGGCATAAAAATATGTGAGTCACACAAGTTTGAAGTAGATGAAGTGAGCGTCGCACAAGTGGTTGAGGTGAACTTGCACACTGGTTTGGACTTTCACATAGAGACTTGCGTGCTATCCTATAAATTGGGCGCTAGGCTTGGAGAAACGCACCAGGTGTAGTTGAAGCACGCTCGTCTTTTTTGGAGCTGCACGAAAGCTGGAAGATTTCCCGATACCTTCCGTGCAAAGTGAGATTAAAAAGGAAATATAAATGATACATGCATGATCTAATGCATACATGGAGAACTGATTCTGAAAATTCCAAGTAAGATGAGCTTCATTTATTGAGAAATTACACAAGTAGTTGTGATTCAGGAAAACAAAGACAAGAGGATCTAGTGTATTCAGTCATTGCACTAAAGAAGAAGGATTGAACTGAGATGAGCATCAAATATGAACCCTAATGAAAGCATTGTCTCATTCTGAATAAGAGACAAATAACTTCATGTCCATTTGTTGAAGAGACCATCACATCTATAAACTGAGTGAGACTTCACCAAAGGCAGTGAGCCAGGGGGAGTCAATAGGAGTGACTCGAGGGACGTAGTGAGCTATCCCTGAACTTTTGTAATGACAGTGAGCCTGGGACATAGTGACCTTGCTCAAACCTTTGTAATCCACATCTAGTGAAGTTTAGTAGAATTTGGTACGACCGAAAACCTATCGGCGTATGCTCCTTGGACGTATCCCTTAGCGGTGAACCAAGTAAAATTTTTCGTGTCATCTCTTTGCATGTGAATGTTTTATTGCTGATCATTTCCATCATACAAGTTTAACTTGTTCCTACCAAAGTGGGAACAAGATCCTTGTTTTTAAAAGCAAAAGTTGACACCCTGATTCACCCCTCCCCTCTGAGGGTGTCCAGGGGTCCTACAAGTGGTATCAAATGGAAAGGTTCACGTATGTTGGATACTCCAAGGTAATTCTATTCAGAAGAGGATTTCAGTTTCTTTCCAAAAGTCAAAAATGATGTGAAGTCTTGATGAAGATTCAATCATTTTTGAGCAGAATCCTACATCCAGTAAGACCATGAAAAACAGGAAAAAGAAAGAGAAGAATCAGTTGAAGAAGTCCCTCATTTACAAAGAAGATACAATGTCTTGTTCTCCATACCCTTCCAATAATGAAGAAATATCAGGCTTGGACAGTATCGAGCAGGTGGCTCGGGTTCCAAATAAAGGAATGGAGAAAACTTCAATCTCAAGTGATGCTGAGAAATCAATAAGTTATCTGCATGATATTCTGGAAGAAAGAGTTTCTGCTATTTTTAGAATATTTCAATTCATCCAGATTGAGATCAATCGATTGGAAAGAGAAGCTGATAATTTGGAAAAGGGCTTGGAAGGAAAAACTCTTGAATGCTTAAAGATCACCAAACAGATTAAAGTCATTGAAGAAAAATAGGGAGTCAATAATACTCTAAAAGAAAAGATCCATGCACTTGAAGTTGAGTTGAAGAAGAGCACTGAAGTCAAAAGTTTTTGTTTGGAAGAAACTTCCAAGAGATTTAGCTAACTTGACTCTTTGTTACATAAAAAAGTTAACATTCATGAAGATGAGGTTGAAATATTGAAGAAGACTTGTGAAGCGAAGATGATCATGATTGATGATCAGAATATAATCCTCAATATTGATTGTCAAAAATTGGAAGCCCAGTTGACAAAACATGAGAGGACACATATTGAGACTTCAAAAAATAATGAAACATGAGATGATAGTACTCAATGTCGATTAGAGGATACTAAAGTTGAAATACCTTCAACATATGACAAAATGATGATGACAACTCTTTATTATCCATCTCAAGAAACTATATCTGTTTCTATTCAATCCACACTGGAGGAAGATAAATCCAAGAGACCTCCAACAAGTGATAAGAAGATCATGACTTCACTCATTGATCTATCACAAGAAACTGAGATAGTGAAGGTACCATCCAAACCATCTTGTACTTATATTTGTAAATACGTTCCCACAATCAGTGCAGGCTGGAAGAAAAATTCTAAACATGTATGGATGAGGAAAGGAGAGGAGAAGAAACCTACCACCATGGCTATGGTGGATATGAAGAAAAATATGGAATATGGTTCCCTAGATAGAGAAAAACACATTAGGAAGAAGGCCCAACTACCTTATATAGAAGATATAAATAAGACAAGTTTTGTGGGTCAATGTTGGTGCTGCAACATATTTGGGAACTATTCACTGGATTTTTGGTACAATCCCTTAGATGGAAAAGCACAGATAAAGCTGATATAAATGGGAAGAAATACAGTTAAGAAGAAGAAACATTCGCAGGTCCAGAAACATCTGTTTACCGCAAACAGATTTGGAATTCTTGATAACATCTGTGATGTATGCAACGGAAGTGGTCACATGGGAGGTACATGCCCATCGAAACATGCATTCTACATTGATAAGAAAATAAGACCTCCAATGTAGACTAAGTATAAAGCAACTACATTAGGAAGAAATCAGAAGAGTGTTGTGAACACGCACTTCCCCAAGAAAATCTCAAGTAGGGAAGCTGAGAAGTCCATGGATTTTAGATCCATGAAATTAAAGGGAAATTCATCCAAAATAGAAACTAAGAAGGATGACACTCAGATGAATCCATGCGAAAGATCCAAACCCAATGCAATAGTTCAAAATGAGATGTTGGTCATATGGCTAGAAGATTTAGAGAGAATGAGGAAACTTGAAAATGAACAAACCAGGACTAGTGGTAAAGGAAAAGTAAAACATTCACGGGATGAAGACAGAGTGCATGAGAAATTGCAAACCAAGAGGAAAACATGTTTCAAAGATATTCTATGTGAGGGATGCAAGTGATCTGGTCACATCGCAAAAGGTTGTATAACCTTAATACTAGAGAAAGAAGCAGTCCTTAAAAGGAGTAAAAAAGTATCATTAATGAAGGATATTAAGAAGAACAATTATCCACACAAGGAAGAAGAGAATGTGGAAAGAGCCATGCCAAATCAACACAGATCAGAACATACGTTCAAATGTGCAAGCATGTAGACTGGAGTAAATGAAGGATCTTGGTTGAGAAAAACACCTTAACCATGCAGCTCATATTGATGAAGCAAGGAAGAACCACCTTGTTCCCTTTATCATTTTTATATTGTATTTGTGATAATAATACATGGAAATGAAGGTGAAGCATGATCTCAGGGGGAGAACCTAAGAAGTAATGAATGTTGTCAACTCTTGACAGCTGAGATGAAGAATTTTCCATCATTAAGATGATGAAGGATCACTCATAATGAAGATGATGAGTGTTTCCCTTGAGTGGGAGAATAATGAAGAAGCTTCCAGAATTATTATTTCATTCAGTATCAACTTCAGTTGGTATTAAATTCAATTACTCTAAAAAATTTCTTAAAGATCATGTCATCATAAATGGTATGTCATCTCTCAACCTTGGTTACTCAAAATAATAATTATTTTACAAAGGGGGTGTAACAAAGTTAATCGGTGACATAAGAATAATGAAAGTGCCCCAAGGTCACTTATCCAGCCCATTTCACTTGAATGCTTTTGATATGTTTATTGAAGTGAGTACAGGATTTTCAGGTGGATAATCTCATATCACATTTATTATTCTCATCTTGGAATGAAATCAAAAATCCCTTGAAGACAAGTTTATGAGTTCCCATCTCATATGTTATCATGGTTAGTGAATAATGGACAACCTTGTTGTCTAAATAGAATCCTCTTGTTCTCTACATCAAGCATTTCTCAAGTAGACTTAGAGTGAAATGATTGATGAAACATTGATTATGTATTGATTGATACCCTATCTACAATGAGATTTGTATTTCTTGTCAATAAGGGGGAGAGAAAGTGAAATGAAAGTTTCAAAGGTAAATATGAGAGAGGTGATTCTCATTTTAACAATGACATATTCATTTCAATAGATCATCGAGGTATTGAAAACAAAATACAATGGGGGAGATTGTTGGGACCACTTTGTGTATAAGGTTGTATTTGTTGTCAATAGTTTTTAATGAAGATAAAAATGAATGAGATCAAGAAGTACTTCAATGAAATGGAGGAATGGAAATTTAGATGATTGTTGTACTGATCATAAGTTCAAAGAACATGTGTCAAAGGTGACACGTTGATTACAAAATTGAAGAATGGTGAGGTATAATCTATCTGAGTATGATTAAATAAGAATGGGTATTTGATGAAGACCATGAAATTCTTCATGATTTCATTAGGACCATGAAAGATACTTCTTGAAGAATAGAATCATATGATTTTCATGAAGTAGAGTATGATGGTTGAAGAAGAAGATATTGTGGAAGGGATTGGAATTATGAGATGGCCTTGCACTTCACATTTTCCCAAAATATGATGATGATAATGTTGATCTATCAAAGGATATATATGAAGATAGTGGAGTTTGTGATGAAATAAGAAGAGTAGTTGAAGAATCCAAATCACATAAAAGAATCATGAAGGTTATGGCCGAAGCATATATTGAAGGTGGTGTCGTTTTCCAGTGTTTTCCAAATTTTTGGGTCAGAAAATAGAAAAATATAGAAAAGTGGTTTTGGAAAAGGGACTTGCGTTCCAATGTCTTAAAGGGTAGGAAACTTGCATGCCATATGTTTTTCAAGATCAGAATACCAAAATATGGAAAGGTGATCAGGGTCGCGCATGTTTTGGGTTTGGTCGTACAAGTGACTTGCGCGGTAGAGACAAGGGCGGATGAAATGGGGCGGTGAGACTTGCACGCCGAGGGGAGACTTGCATGCCATCGCGTAGTGAGTCTAAATTCCTATAAATACAGGTCGAACCCTCCTCATTCTAGACGATCTCAAAACTTGGAGAAAATAAGAGCTCTCGTCGCACTGGTGTGGTGGTCGCGCAAGTGGTGTGTGGTCGTGCTAGTAGAGGTTGCACGCCAGGTGAGAGTTGCATGCCCAAGGGGGTCTGGGTGAAAAGGGAAGATAGTCGCCCAAGTTCTGCATTGAAGAAATAAGTGTCGCTCAAGTAGTTCGGTGACACTTGTGCACCAAGTTTTAAAGAAGCGCGACTGTTCATAGTTGCGCGCCAAAATCGGTTTGGGCGTAAAAGGATGTGAGTCGCACATGTTTGAAGTAGAATAAGTTAGCGTCATGAAAGTGGTTTTGGTGAACTTTCGTGCCAGTTTTGAATTTCATGCCGAGACTTGCACCCTATCATGAAACTTTCACGCCGAGCTTGGAGAAGCCCGCTAGGAGTAGTTGAAGCATGCCAGACTTTTTTGGAGCTGCATGAAAGATGGAAGATTTCCCGATACCTTCAGTGAAAAGTGAGATGAAAAAGGTAATCTAAATGATACATTAATGATATCATGAATACATGGAGAATTTATTATGAAAATTCAAAGAAATATGAGCTTTATTTATTGAGA
Source organism: Viscum album (assembly GCA_963277665.1). Taxonomy (NCBI): domain Eukaryota; kingdom Viridiplantae; phylum Streptophyta; class Magnoliopsida; order Santalales; family Viscaceae; genus Viscum; species Viscum album. The sequence goes on from OY728153.1 coordinate 1,895,886,336, forward strand.
AATCACATAAGTGGTTGTGATTCAGGCAAACAAAGACAAGAAGATCTAGTGCATTCAGTCATTGCACTAAAGAAGAAGGAATGAACTGAGAAGAGAATCAACTCTGAACCTTGATCCAAGAAATGTCTCATGCTTAACAGGAGACAAAGAACTTTATGTCCATATGTTGAAGAGACATTAACATCTATAAACTGAGTGAGACATCACCAAAGGCAGTGAGCCAGGGGGAGTCAACAGGAGTGACCTGAGGGATGCAGTGATCTCTCCCGGAACTTTTGTAAATTTAGTGAGCCTGGGACAGAGTGATTGTGCCCGAAACATTGTAATTCACATAGAGTGAAGTTTAGTGGAATTTGGTATGACCGAAAACCTGTCGGCATATGCTCCTTGAACGTAGCCCTTAGTGGTGAACCACGTAAATGTTCCGGTGTCATATCTTTTCATGTGAATGTTTCATTGATGATAATTTCCATAATATAGATTTAAATAGTTCCTTCCAACTTGGGAACAAGATCCTTGTTTTTAAAAGAAATATTTGACACCCGGATTCACCCCTCCCCTCTCAGGGTGTCCCAGGGTCCTACATATACCACGCAATGCAACTGGTAGAAGGTGTTGCATCATGACGTGATAGTAATGAGATTTCATACCTATCAACTACAATTCCTTCAATGAGAATTTTTTTTTACATTTGAAGAATAACCTTGAGGCACTTTTATATCATGAAGACACTAAAGAAATCTAATTTTCTCCCTCTTGGATAACTTATGAAAATCTGGGGGAAAAAATGTTCATCTTACATTATGAGAGTGAGCTGACTCCAAATGTATTCCCATTGATAGTAAGTCTAATCTTGCTTTCTACCCATCTTTTGTCATTCCTTTAATATCTAACAATTTTCCAATCAAACTATCACAAATATTATTCTCCACGTGTATGACATCAATATTATGTTTAACTTCATGATATCTCCAATATGGTTGCTCAAAAAATTTTGACCTTTTCTTCCAAATATGTCTATCATTACTGGATTTCTGTGTCTTTCCCAATGTCTCATCATGGTTTTCCACCCTATCAAAATACAGATCAGGGGATAAAGGTTTTGCAGCAATATTAAAATCTTGTGATAAATCGAATGCCTTTTTAGTCTTTTATATGTGTGATCCATAGTCAAAAACTTTCGATGACCCATGTACACTGTTTTCATCCCATGATGCAATTGACAATATGAAGTCTATTGTTCACAAATTGGACATGATTTATGCCCTTTAACACTATATCCAGACAAATTTACATATACTGGGAATTCATTTATAGTGAACATAATCACTGCATTCAGTTGAAAATATTCCCTTTTATAAGAATCATACTCCCTAATACCATCCTCCCATAAAAGTTTCAAATCATCAATCAATGGTGACAAGAAGACATCAATATCATTTCCAGGTTGCTTCGGACCAGAGATCATTATACTCAACATGACATATTTTCACTTCATAAAAACTTCCAGAGAGAGGTTGTAAATTACCAATAAAATACGAAAAGAACTATTTGTGCTACTGAGGGTTCACTAGTGTAGAAAACGTTATTTACGTCGGTTATTTTTCATTTTTTACGTTGGGGTTTACCCGACGTTAAAACGGACGGCGTTATAAATAACATTTTTTACGTCGGTTATTTAAAAACCGACGTAAAAAAAACATCGCGGTCTTTATCATGTCGGTTAATTAATAACTGATGTGCAAAAACCGGGGGGGGGGGGGGTTATAATGTCGGTTATTATATATCTGCCGTGATAAACCAGGGGGGTTTATCACGTCGTTTATATAATAACCGACATTTTAAACCCATTTGGGGGATGTTTATCATGTAGGTTATTAAATAACCTACGTGATAAACCCCTGGGACATGTTTTGTCACGTTGGTTATATAATAACTGACGTGCTAAACCAGTCTGGGGGGGGGGGGGGGTTATCACGTCGGTTATTAAACAACCGACATGATAAACCATTTCCCAGGCCATTTATCATGCCAGTTATTAAATAACCGATGTGTTAAACCATTCTATAGGTGTTTATCACGTCGATTATAAAAAAACCAACGTGATAAACCCTTCCCGATTTCTTTATCACGTCGGTTATAAAATAACGGACGTGGATGACAATTTTTTTTTTTAAAAATCGAAGGAAGTCCTCTGCTCTCCCCCAGAAACAACCAGAAACCAAATCAAGAATTCTTACCTCAAAAACAGAAGTAGATCAAAATATGAACTAAAGAAAAATTAAGCATTTACATTGATAACATTTAAAAATTACCCCATTGGACATCCCTCCCACCACCCCCTGAAGAGCACCCCCTCACCCCACTTGACAGCCCCCACCACACCCCTGGACTGCCCCCAACCCCCAGGATAGCTCCAAACACCCCGAGACAACCCCAAACCCCCCGGGACAACCCCCCACTGGACAACCCTCCCACCACCCCCTGAACAACACCCCTCACCCCACTTGACAGCCCCCACCACACCCTTGGACTGCCCCCGACCCCCTGGACGACCCCAAACACCCCGGGACAACCCCCCACCCTCCTGAACAACACCCCCTCACCCTATTTGAAAGCCCCCACCACACCGCTCGACTGCCCCCAACCCCATGGACAGCCCCAAACACCCAGGGACAACCCCCCCACCCTCATGTATACCCCCACACCCTGGACAACCCTCCCCCACACCATTGTAGCCCCCACCACACCCTTGAACTGCCCCGACCCCCTGGACAACCCCCACCCTCATGTATACCCCCCCACAACACTTCCACACCACTGGACAGCCCTACCACACCCCTAAAACATACCAAAAAGTTACCGAAACCAAACCAGAATCCCCTCACCCAACTAAACTACCCCCACCACACCCCTGGACACTCCCCCACACCTCTGGAAATCAGCACCACCCCTGGACATCCCCCACCCTCTTGTAGACCCCCACCCCCTAGACAGCACTCCCGCATCCCTGGGCAGCCCTCCCACACCCTTGAAACAGACCAAAAAGCTTCCAAAATCAGTCCAGAACCCCCTCAACCCACTAGACATCCTCACCACACCCCTGGACTACCCCCCATGCCCATGGACACCCTGAACCCCCTGGAAACCCCCATCACCCTACGGATAGCCTCCCACTCCCCTAGACAGTCCTTCCACCCTCCTAGAAACGCTCCCACCCCCTAGACTACCCCCCCCCCCCCACTCTCATGGACACCCAGGACCCCCCACCCCACCGGACAGCCCTCCTAGTCCCCTGGACACCCCCACCCCACTGAACACCCCCCCCCCCAAAACCTTAGAACCCCTCCCCCCAGACCAGAATCCATACTTGAAAAACCATCATAAGTAGACCAAAACAAGAATTAGAGGAAAATTAAAGATTCAAAAATATAGAATTCATAACATACACTGTCAACTTCTAAAAAAAAACTAAATCCAACCAAAACGACTACCAAATACACAATTACAATGACAATATTCAAAATTACATTTTACATTACAAACAACTAAAATTCAATCAAACCTATAAAATAATTTGATCACTCCACTTGTAAGTGTTTGATGTCTTCAGCAGTATAAGGTTGAGGGTCATCAAAAAGCTACAAATGAAAAGGATTGTAGTTAACGTGTATAATGAATAAATCAAACTGAAATATTATGGAAATGTTTAAGAGGAAATCTTACCAGGTCAAAATTCACAACTGTCCAAGTTGTTATTATTTCATTCATAAATCGTAACATATAATATCCACATTCAATGAAACCATATTGTTCATGACAATTCGGTTCGAATGATTGTAAATTAAATATATTATTTTTATGTAATAAATCAAAAAGTACAAATTATAAATGGATATTTACCTTCGCATTTACATATTTGATCTTTCCACTTCTTTTCTTTGTGTTTTTTTAAAAGTAGGCCCCTGCCCTGTTAGAAAGAAAAATGAATGGGGTAAATTTAAAATTCATTATAATATATAAAACTATTGAGAAATTGAAACTTACTTTTCTAATATATTCTTAAAACTTTCCCGCACATCACCATGGACAGAACATATCCAAAAAAGTGCTTTCTCCCTTTGGAAAAAAACCTTTAACATCTAATGATCACTGATAAAAGGAAATTTAAGGTTAGTGGTTTTTTATGATAAAATATAATGAAATATTTGATAGAGATGTGTTTCATACCTCTCAAAAAAAGCAATCATCCAACATTGTGTGACTATATTCTATTCAATCCTTTTAGAAATATAATGAATTATTTGTTCCTCATCCAATGCACATGCTTCAGGGGAAATCAATTGTGGGTCCATGAATCCATATACATCTGTCATCTGATTCCTCTCACAAAATTAATAAATATACCTAATACAAAATAGAAATAATTATAAATTTTTAATAAATATAATGCATGAAAAAGGTGTTAAGACTTACATGGAAAAAAATTTCACCACGTGGATGCCCATCTTATCTCCAGTAACAAGCTCCATGATATCAGTTTTCATAATCCCCACACTTATTGCACGTCCAAAAATATGAGCTTCTATTGGAAACTCATAATGACCCTCCAAAAAATTTGAATATCTTGAAAATATGTAAAGACTACTAGAATCTATATCTGGTGTCATATCCATTTGTCTTTATTTTTGTCTATACAGTATTTCATTACATTTGAAGTATTCCTATAAAAATAAATAGAAAAATATATTAGTTTTAAAATGATAAAATAACTTTAATAAAAAAAAATATTTAACATCCATACCTCTATGGTAATGAGTCGAAGAAGTCTGGATGGCCAAATTAAAAAATGGACGATACTATGTCCAACTATCATCACCTCATCTGTAGGTAATGGTACTCGAGCTGATCTATCTATAATATCCTGTACAGTGACCCTCTGATTCTCTACCTCTAATTGTTGATGATGAACTGTTTATTCTATACAATATACCAACCCATATGAAACTATATGATGTTGAGGATAATCAATATAAAACTTTCAATAAGTAGGAATCTTCAGCGGAGGAGTATGATAAAAAACGGGGTCCACAGGTTGAGGTGGGGGAGTGGGAGATACTGGTGGAGGTAGAGGATAAATAATGGGGTGTTCAGGGGGAGGTGGAGGAGTGGGAGCTGCGGTCTGAAATTGTCTTTGCATGTCTGCAACCATAGACTGTACCGACACTCTAATATTTTCCTCCATCGTCGAATTAATCTTATGAACTTCAGCCTCCAAGGATTCTAATTTTTTATAAACCCCCTCAGCGTTAGAAGTTTATGAATGTGGAAACACTTTTATTACCGATACACCTACCAGATATCCTCTTACACGACCAGGATGTTTGGGCTTTCCCAATGCTACAGATAAAATATCTTACCTCCCAGTAGTTGTAAACGCCCCCTGTGAACTCTGCTCCCCAAGAGAGTCTTGTATTAATTAATTAAACATTTCTGTAATGATTGAAATTATATGAAGAAACTAGTTAACTTAAACAAATCAATTAGATATCATACAATCCCCTCAGCTACGATTCTGGATTCTTCTGAAAGACATTTCCCTTTTTTTCCCATCCGAGCTCTCTTCCATTTTTCATTTCTATAAGGAGGGGATGGAGGGGCCACCTCTCCAGATCTTGAAGACTTAGCTCTTAGTTGTTGAAATTTTCCCCCCATCACTTGTTCTTCCAAAAATGCATACCCTCCCCGAGATAAACTATCAGGGTATACATTTTTAGATTGGATCTTATGATGAACTTTCCTTGTTTTCTGTAAATTAAGAATAAGAAATAATTAACAAAACATCAATAAGATAATTTATATAAGAAAGCTTATAAAAGTTTACATTTCACTTACCAAAAATGTCTCTTTTATTCTACTTTTAAAAAACTGTCTCCATGTGTCTTCATCTATAAAAGGATATATACGACATGGATTGTCATGACTCCTATGACCAGAAATGAAATCAGATGAGAGGGTTGATTTGAAATCCCTACATCTCCTGGTAGCCAATGATAATCATTTCTTCCTGACTCCTCCAGTTTCAGGAATATCAAACTTCATATAATAAAGAAGAGTTTAAACATATTTTATATACTAGAAACATTAAAAGAGTAATCAAACAATAGCAAAAGATCTTACCAAAATCGTCTCCCACAACTGAGAGATTATTGCTATATCCACACTTCTCCAGTCATCATACATAATTCTTACTTTCCTCTTAGCCTAAGTTGATATAAAACTCTTTAAATCTTTTGCATTTGGACCTCTAGGAATATCATCATCATCAAACTCAACGAGTACCCTCTGATCCTGCATACGGGCAAGTCCTAATTTTGGTAAACATGTGCACCCATGTTTACCAACCTTTTAACTCTTTGTCATAATAGGAGAACATTAGGAATAATGGGGAACATCAAGAGAAGCATGTGAATGTTCCTCCCCAGAGGTATGACCAATATTCTCATCTCCAGAATCATGTGGTTGATCAACTGAATGATCTGTCATTATCCTTCAAATCAAAAAAACAAACATTATTTCACCAATATACAAATTCAAATATTTTAATACTACTATAATCAGAAAATAGAAAAGTGTACTAAGTTACATAATAGTAAACATTTTTAATATGGTAAGCATGTTAAACAATGGTAAAGATAGTAAAGATGGTAAATATGGTAAACATGGTAAACATGGTAAACATGGTAAACATGGTAAATATGGTAAACATGGTAAACATGGTGAACATCGTAAACCTGGTAAACATGGTAAAGTAATTATCACTGAACAAAAATAATAGATATATAATTCATGTAATGGTAAACATGATAAATTAAACTAAAAAACTTAAAACAAACAAAAACATATACTTATTTTGTTTTAATACATGTTTTAATAAAGAAAAAACTTACAATATCTAACATTTTATGAAAAAAATAAATGTAAAAAAGAAATAAACATTTGTTACCTGTAATTTGAGGAATGTACGAATGGATTTTTTTCCCAAATTCCATTGTCATGATGGTTTCCTATGGCACAAAACATGTATTCAACATGTTCATCATTATGTTCTGTTAATCTTTCCATGGCAGTAGGGATCTCACATAAATCAGCATCTTCACAAAGTTCATCCTCACAAACATATTGTTTTTCCCTTGTAAAACAACAACCCACTGTATATCTGATTGATCTACTAAATAGAAAATTTTTTTTTCATGTGTTTCCATTATAAAAGAATCAGATGTGTCTTCCAATCTATTCAGATTAACAAGTATCATTCCAAATTCATCCTGTCTAACACTGTTGTTACAAACAAACCATTTACAGTTAAAAAAATAACTTTAATTTTAATGTAATAAACCTCCCATATGTCTTCAATCACTCCATAATATGCACTTGATGAAGAAATTGGGTTTTTGTTCTTAGCACTCTAAAAATGCATTACTTCTACAAACATCAATACACCACTATTCTGATCTTCACTTCTGTAGTCCTGAGCTTTCGTATGAAATGTATAGCCATTAATGTCATAACCGGTCCATGTTATCACATTTAAACATGGACCTCCCACTATCCATTTTAATGTATCTGATACATCTGATCTACCAAGCAAGGTCTTTTTAAACCATGAAATTTTTTTTGTTGTGCTCATTCAAAATCCACATCTCTTTCTTCTTTGGATGACATTGTTTCAACTCATTAATATGTAATGTGATATACGGTTGAGCATCTGCTATGCTATTCAAGATGTATGATTCTAACTTATTCATTTGTTCAGCTGATAATGATTTGATTTTCAAGCCATGAATCCTCTTTACCTCATTATTAACTCGTTGATGGCGAGATGGAGGCAAACCTATGTGTTACACTGCAGCGAAGTATCTAGTACAAAACTCTTCTACCTCCTCAGAAATATACTTTTCAATAATGGAGGCTTCAGGTTGATATGGATTTTTATCATAGCCCTTTAATATTTTCATATACCTTTCAAAAGTATACATCCAATGAAGATATACAGGTCCACAAATCTTTATATTTCGAACCGGATGAATCATTAAATTCACCATTATACGAAAAAAAGTTGGAGGAAAATACATTTCCAATTGACAAAGTATAAAAATTGCATCCTTTTTCCAAAATGATCAAAGCATTCACATCAATCGCCTTGTTACAAATTGAATTGAAAAAATAACACAACTTCATTATAGTCTTTCTGACACGGATCAGAAATATTCCACGCAATGAAACTGGTAGAATTCATTGCATCATGACGTGAAAATCATGTGATTTCATACCTCTCAACTTCAAGTCCTTCAATGAGACAAACTTTTTTACATCTGAAGAATAACCTTGAAGAACTTTGATATCATGAAAAAACTGACAAAAGCTAATTTTCTCCCTCTTTGATAATGTATGAAAAGCCGGGGGGAGAAATGTTCGTCTTCATTTAAGAGTGGGAGCTAACTCGAAACGTACTCCCATTGATAGTAAGTCTAATCTTTTATTCAACCCATATTTTGTCTTTCCTTTAATATCTAACAATGGTCCAATAAAACAATCACAAATATACTTCTCCATGTGCCTGACATCAATATTATGTTTAACTTCATGATACCTCCAATATGGTATCTCAAAAAATATTAAAATTTTCTTCCAAATATTTCTATCATTACTAGATTTCTGTGTATCTCCCTATGTCACATCAAGGTTTTTCACCCTCTCAAAATACAGATAAGGGAAGAATGGTTTTGGAGCAGTATAAAATTATTGTGAGCCATTGAATTCATTTTTTAATCTTTTATAAGTGTGATCCATAGGCAAAACCTTTCGATGAACCATGTACACTATTTTCCTCCCATCATGAAATTGACAATATGACGTCTGTTGTTCGCAAATTGGACATGCTTTATTCCCTTTAACACTGTATCTAGACAAATTTCCATACGCTGGGAAGTCATTTATAGTGAACCGAAGCACTGCATGCAGTTAAAAATATTCCATTTTATAAGAATCATACACCCCAATACCATCAGCCCATAACAGTTTCAAATCATCAATCAACGGTGACAAGTAAACATCAATATCATTGCCTGGTTTCTTTGGACCAGAGTTCATTATACTCAACATGACATATTTGCGCTTCATACAAACTTCAGGGGAGAGGTTGTAAATTACCAATAAAACAGGCCATGATCTATGTGTGCTACTGAGGGTTCGGTATGGATTCATTCCATTTGTTCACAACCCTAGTCTGAGATTTTTAATTTCATTTCAAAATGTAGAATACTACGCATCAATTTTCTTCCATTGTGGACAATCAGCTGGATGACGTATTTTCCCATCACATACCCACTCATCAACATGCCATCTTTGTAACAACCCTTGATTTTATGAGAATTATTATTTTTAATTTCATTTATGTCTTGTGTTGTACGTGACACCAAAATTAGCTTGTTCTATACGCAACACCATATTAGCTTGCAGTATACACAACACTAATATTGGATCATGTTACACACAATTTCAAGTTCGTTTGATAGAAGTTATTTTACGCAAAACTGAGTCTATATATATATATATACAATGTATAAATGAAATATGTTTGGATTTTTTTTATATGAAACAATAAAGAAGTCTTGCACTACATGCAACCCTAACTTTGTTTGCATTACACGCAATCACGACCTTCCTCGATAGCGTGTGTTGTACGCAATACCGGGGTTCACTAAACAATGATATATGGTTAAAATATTATTATAAACTAGCCTTTATTAATAGTATTGACTAAATTTTTAATTTTATAACATTATTATTAATCTTAAACATTTTCTAGAACATGGTATGAGAACAGAATAATTTTTTCGGGTAAAATATGTATTTTTAAAAAAATGCAGTTTTTCCACCTTTTGATGGCAGACCCACATTAAATTTAGTTTTTGACATATTTATAATTTAAATTTGAAAAAATAAAATTTTTATTTTGAATCAAGATATAAAAATTTACTTTGGATAAATTTTTGATATTTTTCTGATAAGATTCTTATTTTGATGAATAGTAAAAATACGATAAATTTTTATTAAAAAAAACTTGTTCCATTGAGATAATTTATATGGTTAAATTATAATATTGAATGGTTTTAAAGTATTAATAGAATATATTTTTACCATATAATATAATTTATGTCATTATAATTGATTTTACATTGAATTCATAAGTAAAATAATTTCAATCTTTTGCAATGTTTTAACTTTTAAAACTTATTTTCTTGACAGCGGGATTAATTTTAAATTAATTTCTGCAACTTCTGTGATTTGAATTTGGAAAAATTTATTCCATATTTGGAATCAGTAGGTCCAAATTAGGTTAATAAGCTAATTTTTATTTTTAGGCATTATGAATAGTAACTACGTTAAATTTTATTTACCATTATTAAAGGTAAATCGAGTAATTAAGGGTAAATATAATATTATAAAATTACCATAACACTTGTATTAATATAATTGGATGATTATATTTTTCCCTAAATCATACTTGGGTCGAAATTGAATCTAATAGAACCCACTTTTATTTGCTTATGAACGTTAGTTTATTTTATTTAAAGAAAAGTGAAATATGTCTCACTCAAACTTTAATAATTAAAGTATTTTTAATATAAGGTTATACAGATTATAAATTCGGTTATAAATACTAATTTGAAAGATAAAATTTTTTCTTTATCATGGTAATTTATTTGTAATTTTTATGATTTATTTAATTACCTTATTATCTAATACATTAATGATGTCGAAATTATTTATTTAGTGAAAAATCAAGAATATAGTTTTTATTGAAATCCTAATACATTTCAAAAGGCCCATAAATCTGAAAAAAACTTATTGGTAGTGTATATATAAACCCTAACCATCCATTGGCGGAATTTTTGACCATTTGGATCCTTATAAAGGTGATTATGACACTTATATTATATTATTTTAAATGATTCCAAAGTTGTCACATTCATAATTTTATAAATATAACAATTTACATGTTGTTATTTTAAGATGATAAATTCAATTAAATGTATTATTATGAAATCTATGAGATTTATATTCATCATAGGATTTGATTTTTAATTTTTATGCAACATATAATTATATTAAATAATTATTCAAAAATGTTGTACTAATTAGTTTATTAAAAGATATACCAAATAAATGGTTTTAAAAATATTAAAATAAATACTATATGAACTATTTAATGTGCTACACTAATTTTATAGACAAATATTACATGTTATTAATCTATTATATATTTTTTTTAAAATATATTTTCTGTGTGGATTTTATTTAAATTAAAATAAATGAATAGTGTCAAAATTGACACTATTGTTATTTTATAAAAATAACATATTATAAAATTGTTTAAAAACCACAAAAACATTTAAAAATTATAAATTGAAATTTATATGGTCTAAAAGGTCATAAGTTATCCAATTATGGACAATTAAAAACACGTAAGTAATTATTTATAACAATTTAAAATTATAATCTTATTACCAAAAATATAATTAAATAGATTAAATAAGGATAAATCAAGTTGATAATGTTTAAAATAAATTTAAAACATGTATAAATTTTATTGTATTATGAGATTACAATACTATGTCATCTAATATTTGGATTGGATTCATTTTTGGAGGTTTTTAAGTGAGTTTGAATTTACTATAAATTAATATTTCTTATGTTACCAATGGTATCCCTCTCCTCCCTTATAAAAAGGGAACCCCTTCCCTATTCTCTTCACACACTTTTGAGACTTTAATCTCAGCCAACCTATTCCCATTAATCATATCCAATCCCATAGAAATATTCTAGAGGTTCTGGCCTTCTCAAAAGACCAACTCTACTTCTTTAAGTGGAAGCTTAAAAGAGGTGCGTCGAAGAAGAGGAAATCTCTTCTTCCGATTCTCACAAGTTTCTTTCTTCTTATAATTATTATTATTTAGTTGTATCATTATAAAGTAATAACATCAGTATTAATTATATACTGATATGTTATTATAAATATGAAACAACCCTATTTCACCTTCTATCCATCCTACGGAAAACGAAATCACCGCGCGTGCGTACGTACGGAATATCGTCTCTACGCCGTGGTGTAATATGTTTTCGACCACCACCTTACTTGGATGGGTATAATGGTGTAAATAAATAAATATATATGATTATTGTAAAGTGATATTGATTCTCAAATATTATACATACACTTAAATACAATTCCAAGATCATGAGAATGATATCATCACTCGTGCGTACGTACAAACTACCGTCTCCACGATGCGATGAGATTCATTCTCCATGTTAACCACTCATGAATTATTATAAAGTATATATAATGAATATTAATGAAATATATGACATAATAATGATAAATGATTTATGTATATATTTATTATGTCATCTACTTTATTCCGTTCAATTCAATAAGGAAACGAAAATAGCGTTATTGCGTACGTACGGCCTACCGTCTCCATGAATGGTGTATTTCATTCCATTTATCGATCTATCATATACATATGTATATTATGAATATATATTATATATAAATCATGTTTTAAATTCTGGAATTATGTAAATCGGGATATAAGTAATAATATCAAGAACAACAAGTCGAAACACGTACAATAAATGAAACGATTTTACCCAAATAACTGCTTTTAAATCGAATTTACAGAAGAACGGGTAATATAAAGTCATAAATAAACTATATATGATATAATGACAAAGAATATGATTATGTAATAAGTTAATGACATTATTTAAATCATTATACAGGAGGTTCAGATACATATTAAGCATATCAGACATAAGGTAAGGGATAATGTTGTAATCTCAATTGTTTTCTATCCGAGATTGCTTATACGTAAGTATTTTCTGGGGTTATATTTATCATCCACGTAAAACTTTTATAAAAATGTTTTCATGTATGTTTAAAGTAATTTTTACCCATTTTGACTTTTACTACATGGTATGTAAGGAATATTTTTTTTGCTTACCATACGAGGTACTTTTTGACTTTTCCGGCAAAAGTACGAGAAGAATGTTTTTTAAACTTATACGGCATGAATGGATTTTTACTGTTTCATAACACCTTATTTTCATGAAGCTTACTCTACAAGATTTCATGAATATTTTCAACAAAATATTTTTCTTTTAAAATTGAATGGAATTTTGTGAAAAGAAAATGATTTTCATGAAGAAAGGATATTGTCCTGAAGAATTCATTTCAAGTTCTTTATCAAAAATATTTTCCATCTAAGATGACATTTTTTCATATGTGTATGTTTCAAGTATAACATCTCTATGATTTATATGGCTTCAATTTTCTTATGATGAAATGACATCCATTTTTTTTATATGGATTATGCTATGATGGAATGATGTTTATGAAACCCATTTTATTCTTTTGGTAATGATATATGATATATGTTTATTTTGTGGCACATGTAAGAATGATTTCATTATTAGATGGGTGGGACATATATATCCCTCCAATGAATTGGGTAAAGATTCTTATCTCATGAGATAGACATGGCTGAAACGGCAAGTAAATCTGGTTCAGTAATACAGGGCTGGAATGGTAAGTAAACCCGGTTCAGTAAGGGAATTTTTCCACTAAGATGGTCTTGGAAGCAGTGACATGGCTACTATGGAAATAATATCATGTGCTTAATGGTTGCCTCAATTACATGCTCTATTCCCATTCTATTTTATCATGATTTATGATCCATTATGATATATTACTTACGTACTTACAAGATTTATGTCTTTGCTCAAGATTTTGATGTTTAGATTTTATGTTCATGTTTTTGCATTCAAATGTTTATGGATTGTTTTATGTTCACTATGTTTACCCTTACTGAGCATTTGAGCTCACCCTTTTTATGTTTTTTCCCTAGGATATAAAAAAGGTTTTAGGTAAGAAAAACAAAAGGGGAAGATCTTTATGAGAGATGTTGAAGTCCTTTCACCATAATTAGAAGATTACGTTCCGAGTTTCCAAAGACACTAAACTAATAAAATCTTTGGACGTCTGTTTTTTTCATGTATTAAGTATTCCACAAAAGTAATGTAATGTCCATGTACGTCAAACTTTTGGTATCCACAATTGGTATTAGAGAGAAGGATTAGTTATCCTTTGGAAACTAGGATGCGAGAAATTTAGTGAGATCCCAAGAGATATTTCTAAGGTATTTATAGGGATGTCTCTAAGGTTACGTATACATATAGGTTATAGTCCTAGAATTAAGGTAATGATATTAGAATTAAACCTAAGGTGTTATATATTGAACGTAGTCCCCCTTTATTATGCTATTTTCGTAGCATGTTTTTTTCATCTCACACTATTCTTTTTGGGTTTTAGAAAATGGCTAGAAACAAGTAGATTCATGATAATCGAGGATATGCTGGACAATGGAATGATATTCTTCATGAGAAACCAAATGAAATTGGATCTAGAAGTCCAAAAATCATTATTATTCCTACTCTGTAATCTCATAATATGATCAATAATATCAACTTTGGTAAGTATCCCAACTCAGATATTAAGAGAAAGATGGAGTTTCATAATTATCCTAGCGAAAAGAAAGTTCAATTCCCCTCATGTAAATCATGTGGGAAGAGGCATCAGGGAGAATTTTTCGAAGGAACTGGAAGATGCTTTGGGTGTGGAAAAGAAGGACACAAAGCCAGTAATTGTAATGGAAAAGGTTAAGTTAACACCATGGACAAAGATAATGGTATTTCTAAGACATCAATAATGGTTAAATGTTTTAAATGTGGAATGTATGGGAATTATTCAAACCAATGCCCTAAGGGAAAATCTCATGAAGAGAATCAGTATGGTCATATGGGTAGTATTTATGTGGATGATGATGAGGAGACTATAAATGATATATGAGATGAAAGAAATGATGAAGCTCAGTCAGTGGTCTAAGAAGGTAGTGTATTGATTGTATGTTTATCAAGAATAACGTATAGTACTATGGAATAAAGAAAAATCTAAGGATTATTACACTGTTGCCTTTGCTTGAGTTTTGAAAGTATATAATGAATGGTACCGGTAACCATGAAAGGTTATTCAAATATTTTTGGAAGGTAGATGATAAGTTCATAAGGAAAGGATAAGGAGATAATGAGATGTTTGATAGTATTAATGAGCTCATGACTGCTATAAGGACAAAGTTATATCATGGTTTGAGTATATAGAAATTTTGGGATTTTGGTATTTGGAAAGAGTTAACTTTTGACAGCATTCGTGTTTTCACTAAGATTCAATGGGTATTCTTTTTTAAATAGAATACATGATTAATTTATTCAAATGATTGGAATGTGACCAACAAGATATATCAGGGATAAATGATGGTATTCACATGCTCGGTAGATGACATTTCTAGTAATGGTTTCCTTTATACTATGAGCTTGGACAGAAGTATCTTAGATAAGTCTAAAGATTGGAAAGGGTTATGTCAAACATCAGATATTATTGTTTAAGGCTATAAATTTTTTTTCAAAATTATTTCTATAATGTTGTAATAGTGTAGTTTTAGAAAAAGGACAAACTGCAGGACGGGCGACAACCTGTCGCGTCAGACAAGGCTGTGGGAATCGAATCCACAAGTGAAGTGCGACGGACCTTTATTGCATACCACTAGCCTAAAGGAAGTCCCTGGTTTGTAGAAACTAGTTTTATTTTATTAAGCGCTATGATAGATGAAGTATAAATCCATTTTTGGAACCATATAAGATTAATCTCCCCATAATATGGACTTATATCTTTTGATAAAATTTTGTTTGAGACAGATGGAATGAACCATAATTCTATCACATGATCTACTAACACTTCAAGAATGACAAATTCAACTTCATTTCATTAAGAGATGAAGTGGAAATTGTTCAAGGCACGAACAACGGTGAGATTGTACTGAAATAAAGTAAGTATTTACTCTAATTCAAATCCATCAACTTTTGGGAAATGATCTTGAAAACCAATAATGTTGTCCTAGTGTCCTCATATACAATGAATCAGATGGTACCTTCGATCATCACAAATTTACGACTTTGTGATTGTTGGCTTTTTCATAGCCATGTTCTCTACCACTCTCCATCAGACCTTGATAGATAGATTTCTCTTCCATATCCATATTTTCACTTATGTTATCCTATGTGGAAACCCAGGGATAAGTTAATTTGGGTAACTGTTACGTTTCATACATTAGTTTTTAAAATCAATCTTTAGTATTCCTTTTTACGATGAGGGGTTCTATTAAAGGAAATTTCAAGTAGTAAACGATTTATAACCCCGACGAATTTTGAGGGCGAAATTCATTTTAAGGGGGGTAGAATGTAACAACCCTATATTTTATGAGAATTATTATTTTTAATTTCATTGATGTCTTGTGTTGTAGGTGACTCCAAAATTATCTTGTTCTATATGCAACACCGTATTATCTTGCAGTATACACAACACTATTCTTGGATCGTGTTACACACAATTTTAAGTTCGTTTGATAGATGTTATTTTACCCAAAATTGAGAATATATATATATATACACAATGTATAAATGAAATATGGTTGGATTTTTTTATATGCAACAAAAAAGAAGTCTGGAACTACATGCAACCCTCACTTGGCTTGCATTACACGCAATCACGACCTTCCTCGATAGCGTGTGTTGTACGCAATACCGGGGTTCACTAAACAATGATATATAGTTATAATATTATTATAAAATAGTCGTTATGAATATTATTAACTACATTTTGAATTTTATAACATTATTATTCATCTTAAACATTTTCTAGAACCTGGTATGAGAACAAAATAAATTTTTCGGGTAAAATATGTATTTTTCAAAAATTGCAGTTTTTCCACCTTTTGATGGAACACCCACATTAAATTTAGTTTTTGACATGTTTATAATTAAAATTTGAAAAAATAAAATTATTATTTTGAATCAGGATAAAAAAATTTACTTTGGATAAATTTTTGATATTTTTCTGATAAGTTTCTTATTTTGATGAATAGTAAAAATACGCTAAATTTTTATTATAAACAAATTTTTTCATCGGGATAATTTCTATGGTTAAATTATAATATTGAATGGTTTTAAAGTATTAATAGAATATATTTTTACCATTTAATATAATTTACGTCATTATCATTGATTTTACATTGAATTCATAAGTAAAATAATTTCAATCTTTTGCAATGTTTTGTCTTTTAAAACTCGTTTTCTTGACAGTGGGATTAATTTTAAATTAATTTCTGAAACTTATTGGATTTGAAGTTGGAAAAATGGATTCCATATTTGGAATCAGTAGGTCCAAATTATGTTAATAAGCTACTTTTTATTTTTAGGCATTATGACTAGTAACTACGGTAAATTTTATTTACCACAGTTAAACATAAATTGCGTAATTTAGGTTAAATATAATATTATAAAATTACCATAAAACTTGTCTTAATATAATTGGATATTTATATTTTTCCTTAAATCATAATTGGGTCGAAATTTAATCTAATAGAACCCACTTGTATTTGATTATGACCTTTAGTTTATTTTATTTAAAGGAAAGTGAAATATGTCTCACTGAAACCTTAATAATTAAAGTATTTTTAATATAAGGTGATACAAATTATAAATTCGGTTCTAAATACTAATTTGAAAGGTAAAATGTTTTATTAATCATGGTAATTTATTTGTAATTTTTAAGATTTATTTAATTACCTTATTATCTTATACATTAATGATGCCGAAATTATTTATTTAGTGAAAAATCAATAATATAGGTTTAATTGAAATAGTAATATATATCAAAAGGAAAAAAAATCTGAAAAAAACTTATTTTTAGTGTATATATAAACCATAATCATTCAATGGCCTAATTTATGACCATTTGAATCCTTATAATGGCGATTATGACACTTATATTATTTTATTTTAAATGATTCCAAAGTTGTCACCTTCATAATTTAATAAATATACAATTTACATGTTATGATTTTAAGATGATAAATTCGATTAAAAGTATTATTATGAAATATATGAGATATATATTCATCATAGGATTTTATTTTTGATTTTTATCTATCAAATATTTATATTAAAAAATTATTCAAAATGTTGTACTAATTATTTTATTAAGAGATATACCAAATAAATGGTTTTAAAAATATTAAAATAAATATTATAAGAACTATTTAATGTTCTCCACTATTTTTCTATAGAAATATTACATTTTAGTAATCTATTAAATGTTTTGGTTAGAATATATTTTCTGTGTGGATTTTATTTAAATTAAAATAAATCAATAGTTTCAAAAATGACACTATTTTTATTTTATAAAAATAACATATTATAAAATTGTTTTAAAATAAAAAAAACATTTAAAAATTATAAATTAAAATTATATGGTCTAAAAGGTCATTAATTATCCAATTATGGACAATTCACAACACATAAGTAATTATTTATAACAATTTAAAAACTATAATCTTATTACCACAAATAAAATTAAATAGATTAAATAAGGATAAATCAAGTTGGGAATGTTTAAAATAAATTTACAACATGTCTAAATTTTATAGGTTGATAATATTACAACCCTATCGCATCTAATATTCGGATTGGAGTCATTTTTGGAGGTTTTTAAGTGAGTTTGAATTTATTATAAATTAATATTTCTTATGTTACCAAAGGTTCCCCTCTCCTCCTTTATAAAAAGGGCACTCCTTCCCTCTTCTATTCACACCCTTTTTAGCCTTGATGCTCAGTCAAACCCATACCATTTCTCTTATCAACTTCCCTAGAAATATTCTGGAGGTTTTGGTCTTTTCAAAAGACCAACTCTACATTCTTTTGAGGAAGCTTAAAAGAGGTGCGTCGAATAAGAGGTAATCTCTTCTTCCGATTCTCACAAGTTTCTTTCTTCTTCTACTTCTTATTATTTAGTTGTATCATTATAAAGTAGTAAAATCAGTATTAACTATATACTGATATGTTATTATAAATATGAAACAAACATATTTCACCTTCTATCCATCCTACGGAAAATGAAATCACTGCGGGTGTGTACGTACGGAATACCGTCTCCACGCCGTGGTGTAATATGTTTTCGACCACCAACTTACTTGGATGGGTATAATGGTGCAAATAAATAACTATATATGATTATTTTAAAGTGATATTGATTCAGAAATATTATACATACACTTCAATACAATTCCATGATCATGAAAATGATATCATCGCTCGTGCGTACGTACGGACTACCGTCTCCACAACACGATGAGATTCATTCTCCATGTTAACCATTCATGAATGATTATAAAGTATATATAATGAATAATAATGAAATATATGACATAATAATGATACTGTATTTATTTATATATTTATGTATGTAATCTACTTAATTTCATTCAATTCAATAAGGAAACCAAAACAACGTTCATGCGTACATACGGCCTACCGTCTCCATGAACGGTGTATTTCATTCCATTTATCGATCTATCATATACATATGTATAAGATGAATATATATTATATATAAATCATTTTTACATTCTGGAATTATGTAAATCAGGATATAAGTAATAACATCAAGAACAACAAGTCGAAACATGTACAAAAAATGAAACGATTTTACCAAAATCGCAGCTTTTACACCGGATTTACAAAAGAACGGGTAATATAAAGTCATAAGTAAACCATATATGATATCATAAAAATGAATATGATTTTTTAATAAGTAAATGACATTATTTAAATCATTATACAGGAGGTTCGGATTCATACGAAGCATATCAGACATAAGGTAAGGGATAATGTTGCAATCTCAATTGTTTTCTATCCGAGATTTCTTATACGTAAGTATTTACTAGGGTTATATTTATCATCCATGTAAAAGTTTTATAAAAATGTTTTCATGTATGTTTAAATTTGTTTCTACCCATTTTTTACTTTTACTACATGGTATGTAAGGAATCTTTTTTTATTTACCATACGAGTTACTTTTTGACATTTCTGACAAAAGTACGAGAATAATGTTTTTTTATCTTATACGGCATGAACAGATTTTTAAGTTTTCATAACAGCTTATTTTCAAGAAGATTACTCTACAATATTTCATGAATAGTTTCAACAAAATCATTTTCTTTTAAAATTTAATGGAATTTTGTGAAAAGAAAATAATTTTCAAGAAGAAAGGATATTTTCTTCAAGAATTCATTTCAAGTGCTTTATTAAAACCATTTTCCATCTAAGATGACATTATTTCATATGTGTATGTTTCAAGTATAATGTCTCTATGATTTATATGGTTTGAATTTTCTTATTATGAAATGATTTCCATTTTTTTATATGGATTATGTTATGATGGAATGATGTTTATGAAACCCATTTTATTCATTGGGTTATGATGAAGGATTTATGTTTATGTTGTGGCACACGTAAGAATGATTTCATTATGAGATGGGTGGGACCTATATCTCCCTTCAATGCATTGGGTAAAGATTTATACCTCGTGATATAGAAATGGATGAAACGACAAGTAAATACGGTTCAGTAATACAAGGCTGGAATGGTAAGTAAACCTAGTTCAGTAAGGGACTTTGTCCACTAAGATGGTCTTGGCAGCAATGACTTAGCTACTATGGAAATCATATCATGTTTTTAATGGTTTCCACGATTAAATTATTTATTCCCATTCTATTTTATCATGATTGATGATCCATTATGATATATGCCTTACGTACTTCAAAGATTTATGTCATTGCTCAAGATTTTGATGTTTAGATTTTATGTTCAATTTTTTGCATTCAAATGTTTATGGATTGTTTTATGTTCTCTATGTTTACCCTTAATGAGAATTTTAGCTCACCATTTTTTATGTTTTCTTTTCCCTAGGATATAAAGAATGGTTTTAGGTAAGAAAAACAAAAGGGGAAGAACTTTATGGGAGATGTTTAAGATCTTTCACCATGATTAGAAGATCACGTTCTGAGTTTCCAAAGACATTAAACTAATACGATCTTTGGGCATCTGTTTTTGTCATGTATTAAGTATTCCAGAAAAGTAATGTAATGTCCATGTATGTCAAGTTTTGTGTCTCTAAAATATTAACCTTTTATCATCGTGTGAATTAGTAAATAAACATTCGAAATAATGAATTATAGGAAGATACCAAAATACCTTTGAAGGGATATTTGTAATCTCTACATCAGCCTATGATTTTTCTTTCACCTTA
The DNA here is from genome assembly GCA_963277665.1 of Viscum album. Classification (NCBI taxonomy): domain Eukaryota; kingdom Viridiplantae; phylum Streptophyta; class Magnoliopsida; order Santalales; family Viscaceae; genus Viscum; species Viscum album. The sequence continues at coordinate 1,895,907,664 of OY728153.1, forward strand.
TACCGTGATGTCCCACATTTAGGACACTCTGACAGAAATTCATATTCCTTCATATATATAATGCAGTCATTCGAACAGGCATGTATTTTGTTGTATCCCAATCCCATCGGGCATAATATTTTCTTGGCCTTATAATGTGAATCTAGAAGATCGTTATCTTTTGGAAGAATGTCTTTCATCAATTGTAGCAGCTCTGTATAACTTCTGTCACTCCATCCATGTTTCACCTTCAGGTTAATCAATCTTAACACTTCCGAAAAAACTGTAAAATCTATACTACCAGGATATAATGGTTTTTCAACATCACCATATAGATGCACAACTGTCGGTTCTATCTCAATTTGTTCTGCTATAATATCACCAGTCATTTCTTCGATTACATTGGAGTTACCATCTTACGAATCATCATCATTAGTGACATTCTGTCTAGTTTCACCATGCCAAATACAAGGGCTGTAACTCGGATTAAAACCATGACAAATCAGATGATCTTTTATCTCTCTACAATTCAACTTCATATTCAAACATTTCAGGCATGGACAGAAAAAAATGTCACTACTTGGAACATTTCGTTTAACAAATTCCAAAAAGGCATGAACACCTTCCTCACATTCATTACTCATTCGATGTGCCGTAATCGAACTTCGACTCATTATTACCTACAATAAATATCAAAAATATAAATATTTTTAAGATAAGACAAATATATGTTTATATGAAAAAATCATAATTTTAATGTAAAAGAATTTTGAAATATAAAAAAAATCTATGCGTATTTAAAAAAATATGCTTTAATATTATTTTAAAAACAAAACATAGTTAGATATAACAGTTTTAAATTCCATGGAATCAAAGAATACAATGGAAATCCTCCCACCCCTTTAGACAGTACCCCCACCCCTCCTGGACACCACCCCACCCCCTACCCCCTTAGACACCCCCTAGACAGCACCCCACCCCTCAAGACAGCACACCCACCCCTCATGAACACCACCCCCACCCCCTACCCCCCTGGACACCCCCCTGGACACCCCCAACCCTCTGGAAAGCCCCCACCCCCTGGACAACCCACCACCCCTCTAGAAAACACCCCACCCCTCTTGGACACCACCCCCACCCCTACCCCGTTGGACACCCCCTGGACACCCCCCTGTACACCCCCAACCCTCTGGACATCCCCTAACCCCCGAAAACCCCCCAAACCCTCTATAAAGGCCCCACCCCCATGGAAAACCCCCACACCCACCCACCCCCTTGGACACCCCTATGGACACCCCCAACCCTCTAGACAGCCCCCACCACTAGAAAACCCCCCAAACCATCTGGACAGGCCCCCACCCCCTTAGACACCCCCCTGGACACCCCCACCCCCTGGACAGCCCCCACCCCTCTAGAAAACACCCTACCCCTCCTAGGCAACACCCCCACCCCCCACCCACTTGGACACCCCCTAGACAGCACCACCCCACTAGACACCACCCCCACCCCTCCTAGACACCACCCCCACCCTACCCCCTTGGACACCCCCCGGACCCCCCAACCCTCTGTACATCCCCCACCCCCTGGATAGCTCCCACCCCTCTAGACAGCACCCCCACCCCTCCTAGACACCACCCTCACCCCTACCCACTAAGATACCCCCTGGACACCACCAACCCTCTGGACAGCCCCCACCCCCTGGACAGCCCCCACCCCTCTAGACAGCACCCCCAACCCTCCTGGACACCATTCCCACCCCCTACCCCCTTGGACACCCCCTGGACACCCCACAACCCTCTGGACAGCCCCCACCCCCTGGACTGCCCCCACCCCCTTCGACAGCCCCCACCCCCTTGGAGACCCCATGGACACCCCCAACCCTCTGGACAGCCCCCACCCCCTGGACAGCCCCCACCCCTCTAGACAGCACCCGCACCCGTCCTGGACACCACCCCAACCCGACCCTCTTGGACACCCCCTTGGACACCCACAACCCTCTGGACAGCCCCCACCCCCTGGACAACCCCCACCCCTCTAGAAAGCACACCCACCCCTCCTGAACAGCACCCCACCCCTACCCCCTTAAACACCCCCTGGTCCCCCAACCCTCTGGACAGCCCCCACCCCCTGGACAACCCCCCAAACCCTCTGGACAGGCCCCCACCCCCTTGGACAGCCCCCACCCACCCACCCCCTTGGACCCCCCTGCCACACCCCTGGACTGCCCCCCTCACCTCCATGGACACCCTGCACAGGCCCCAACCCCCTGGACAGCCACCAACCCTTTTGACACCCCCCCAAAACCATGGGATTTTAACCTCAAGCTATTAGTTTTGGCATATCTAGAGATTTTAACCTCAAGCTACTAGTTTTGGTATCATGCCATTATTCAAAATGAGAACCATGAATTGTATATATTACTAGTCTAAAACGCTTTATAGTGAAATGAATCAGTTTTTAATAGAATATGAAGATTTATAATAATCCACGAAAATAAGCGACGTAAATAGATTATGGAACACCAAAAAGTGATACCCAAAATAGAAACAACCAAGGATCCAAAAGAAACTTTCCACCATGAAAAAACATATATATACTTATAAAATAAATCTCAATGGTACACGAAATGGGTGTATCACAATGGTTTACATATAAATTGCAGTAATATAGGTGAAGGAGATCATTAGTTGTCAATGACAACAAAAATTACCTTCAATGTCTCGCATTCGCAAAACAAAAACAAACGAAATAGAAGTAGGTGAGGCTTACATGAATATTACGAGTCGATCTAATAGATCTGGGGATAATAAATAAGATGATGATGGAAAAACATGGTAAGAGGGTTCTAAATCGAATAATCTTACCTAGTTTAAACAAAAAAATCGCAAAACGTAAATATAGACTATCCGGGAAACAAAACGAACAAAATAAAGTCGTGGGAGGCTTACCTGAGTGTTACGAGTTGAGATGATAGATCGGAAGAGAGTAAAGATGATAAATGATGATGGAAAAACGAGTTTAAGACAACAAGATCAATGAGTCGATTAGGGTTTACCACACGAGAGAGACGAGTCGCCGGACTGTCGATCGAAAAATCATAAATGACATTCCACGGGGCGTGTTAATTTTTTAAATGTTTTATAACATTGGTTATTTAATAATTGGCATTATAAACTATTTTTATTACATTTATATCGTTAGTTATTATAATAACCAACATTATACATGTATCAGATATGGTTTTTTACGTTGGTTATTGAATAACGGACGTAAAAAATACATCAGAAATCATAGTTTTTTTACATCCGTTATTTTATAACCGACGTAAAAAATTCTTTGGGTTGTTTTTTTACGCCGGTTATCAAATAACCGACGTCAAAAAGGCCTCAAAATCCGTTTTTTTACGTCGGTTATTTTATAACAGACGTATAAAATTCGTAGATACCTCGTTTTTTACATAGGTTATTTTATAACCGACATAAAAAACACCGCGCTTTGGTTTTTTACATCGTTTAATTTATAACCGATGTAAAAAACGAATGCGCACGGTTTTTAATGTCTGTTATTAAAATAACCGACGTTAAAAATTTACTCACCACATTTTTTACATCGGTTATAAAATAACCGATGTAAAAAACCATGTTTCACAGATTATCACGTCGGTTATATATAACCGACATAAAAAATGGTGACGTAAATAACGTTTTCTGCACTAGTGGTTCGGTATGGATTCATTCCATCTGGGGAGACCCATGTCTGAGATTTCAAATTTCATTTCTAAATGTTGGGTACTGCTCATCAATTTTCCTCCATTGTGGACAATCAGTTGGATAATGTATTTTTCCATCACATATCCGCTCATTAGCATGCCATCTTGACCTTTTTACATCATGTGAAATAGAAAATAAACATTTGAAATAACGAATTATAGGATGGCACCAAAATACCTTGGAAGGGATCTTTGTAATCTATACATCAGCTTGTAATTTTTCTTTTAACTTATACCATGATGTCCCACATTTAGGACACTCTGATAGAAATTAATATTCCTTCCTATATATCAGACAGTCTTTCACACATGCATTTATTTTCTTGTATCCCAATCCCATCAGGCATAATATTTTCTTGGCCTTATAATGTGAATATGGAAGATAATTATCTTTTTGAAGAATTTCTTTCATCAATTGTAGAAGCTCCGTAAACATTCTGTCACTCCACCCATGTTTTGACTTCAGGTTAATCAATCTTAACACCACATACATAACCATAAAATCTTTAAAACCAGGATATAATGGTTTTTCAGCATCACCATATAGACACGAAACTGTCGGTTCTATATCAATTTGTTCGGGGATAATATCACGAATCATTTCTTCAATTCCATTAGAGTTACCATCTTACGAATCATCATCATTATTAGATATGATATTCCATCCATTTTCACCATTCCAAATCCAAGGGATGTAACTCGGATTAAAACCATGACAAATTAGATGATCTTTTATATCTTTATTTTTCAACTTCTTCAAATTCAAACATTTCAGGCATGGATAGAAAAAAATGTCATTTCTTGAAAAATTTCGTTTAGAAAATTCAAAAAAGGAATCAACACCTTCCTCATATTCATTACTAATTCGATGTGTCACAATTCAACTTCGACTCATTATTAACTATAACAAATATCAAAATGTAACATCTTTTTAAGATATAAAAATATATATTTATATGAAAAATATCATAATTTTAATGTAAAACAATATTGAAATATAAAACAAATATATGCGTACTTAAAAAAAATATGCTTGAAAATGATTTTAAAAAGAAATTATAGTAAGATATAACTGTTTTAAATTCACCTTTGATCCTTTCTTCTTAATGTTCACAAAGAATACATCCTGGTGCAACTGAATATCCCCCCACCACCTGGACACCACCCCCACCCCCTTGGACACGACCCCACCCCCTCGACACCCCTAACCACTTGGAAAACACCACCACCCCCTTGGATACCACCCCACCCACTTGGACACCACCCCCACCCCATGTACACCACCTCTAACCCCCTGGACAGCCCCCACCCCTCTAGATATCCCCCACCCCCTAGATACCCCCTTCCACCTTGGACTGCCCACTCACCTCCCTGGACACAACCCCTGTCCCCACCCCCCGGACACCCCTATCACCTTGGAAAGCCCCCTCACCCCCATGAACACCACTACACCCACCCCCTTGGACACCCCAACCCCATTGGACAACCCCCACACCCCCAGACACCAACCCACCCCCTTTGACATACCTCACACCCCCTTGGACACCCCAACCCCCTTGGACAACCCCACACCCCCCTAGACACCACCCCACCCCCTTTGACACACCCTAAACACCCCACCCCTTTGGACACCACCCCCACCCCTTGAACACCTCCTGGATGCCACCACCCCCTTGGATATCCCCCCTACCCCTGGACACCACCCCCACCCCCTTAGACTCCCCTGGACACCACCACCACCTTGGATAGCCGCCTACCCCTCTGGATAGCCCCCACCCACGGGACAACCCCCACCGCTCTAGACAGCCCCCCACCATCTTGGAAACCCCCACCCCTCCTGGACACCACCCCCACCCCCTACCCCCATGGAAACCCCCCAGACACCCCCAACCCTCTGGAAAACACCCTTGATAGCCCCCCAAACCTTCTGGATAGGCCCCCCCTTGGACATCCCCCACCCCATTGGACATCCCCCACCCCCTTCGAACCCCCCCTTGGACCCCCACCACCAAACACACAAACACCACTGGACTTCCCCCACCTCCATGGACACCCTATACACCCCCAACCCTCTAGACAGCCCCCCCTGAACCCTCTGGACAGCCCCCACCCCTCTGCACAACCCCCACCCCTGGACAGCCCCCACCCCTCTAGACAACCCCCACCCCCTGGACAACCCCTACCCCCTTAGACAACCCACTCACCTCCCTGGACACCACCCCCACCCCCTGGACACCCCTATTCCCTTGGACACCCCATCAGCCCCCTCACCCCTAGACACCACCAACCCCTCCCCCTTGGACCACCCCAAACCCCTTGGACAGCCCCCACACCCCCCTGGACACCACCCCCCCTTGGACACCCCAACCCCCTTAGACAGCCCCCACACCCCATGGACACCACCTGCTCCCCCTTTGACACCCCCTGGACACCCCCACCTCACTGGACATCCCACCCAACACCCCCGGAGACCCCCACCCACATGCGCAACCCCCCACCCCCCCCTTGGAAACCCCTTGTACGCGTGCACACACATGATAGAACACACCAAAATCATAAACGTTCATGATATCACTTACATCGGTTTATTTTACAAGAAAACATTTAGCATCGTATAAATGAACACTATGAAACCAACCATGATAGAAAGAAAAATGAAAATTAACAACTCAAAAATTAGTTTAGGGCATTGCAGAAAATAAAAACTGAAAACGAGTCGTGTGAGGCTTACATGAGTTTTGTGAGTCGACCAAATAGATCTGATGATAATAAATGTGAGAAATGATGTTGGAAAAATGAGGCTGGAGGGCAGGACTTTGAATAATCGTTTCTAGGTTTTCCGTGTGGGAGAGACGAGTCATTGGTCACCTGGTCGAAGAAAAAAAATGACTGAATACAGGGTGTGATAAATCATTTAAAATATTTATCACATCAGTTATTCAATAACCTACGTGGTAATTTTTTTTAATTTTTATACCGTCGGTTATTCAATAACCGACTTAGAAGAAAATTTATCACATTGTTTATAAAGTAACTAACGTGTTAAATGTCGCTTTATCACGTTGGTTATTTTGATAAACGATGTGATAAATTGCTGTGATTAGCTTTATCATGTTAGTTTTTTTAACCGATGTGATAAAGCGCGCCAGATTCGATTTTCACATCGGTTATACAGTAACTGACGTAAGAAAGCTAATCTCAATATATTTTACATCAGTTATAAAATAACTGACATTAAAAATGGATCCTGATTGATATATAACCTCAGTTATAAAATAATCGATGTGATATATTAATTATTAAATCTTTTCATGTCGGTTATACAGAACAAACGTGAAAAATGACGACATGTTAAATGTTTTTCCCACTAGTGTAAGTTAAAATAAGTAATTATTAATTAATATTTATATATTTTTTATTTTATCAGAAATATACTATTATATATTTAAATAAATATATATATTTCACTCATATTATGCTGTGATGAGAAACAAATCACATCGCTTCATGGAGGTTATAATCCAAACATACACATGGACAATGTTATCATTTTTCAAGGGATGGAAAGTTATGAAAATAAATGATATATTATATTTACAGAATGATAATTATATAATGAATATATATATATATATATATTAAATCCAACATTACTACCATCGGTGAGAGGTGATGATGGAAAACCAATTACATCGGTTCATAAGGCAATAGTTCGATGTGGACATGAATAATGGTTTCATTTAACATTTGAAGGAGGAGGAGAAAAATTAAGGTCAATAAATTTACATAATAAATACTCTGTATATGGTAGATACTAATGTTATAATATAAAAAAATTTAGAATAGATTTGAAGGATGTAGAAGATGAAATAAAATGTAAACTCATGGTAAATATGAATACCCCTTCTTCAAAAAACCTCCTTTTACTTTATAATTTAATGCCTCTAAGGTTGATATTTAGATACAAATAGGGCCTATAAAAATGTTAAGGGATTTTATGAATGTATTTTTGAAGTTATTGTATGAACCAAAATGTTCTTGATGTTTTTATAGGACATGAAAGAGGGTGTCCTTTTATAAGTGGGAGAGAGGACACTCTGTAAATGTTTAAAAAGATAAACATATATTAAAGTCATTCACAACAAAAATGTTTCAAAGAATGGAAAATTTATGAATATGATAAGATATAAAGATTAAATGTTTCCATGAAATTTTTTAATGATTTTTGGGTCCTTTTAACCATTATCACTTTAGATTAATCTTTTATAAATCTATTTTAACCTTAACTTTGGTAAATGTTATTTTACTATTTTTACTATTCATTATGAAAAAAAATAAAAATAAAAATAATCAAAAAAATTTAACCTCATGATTATAAATATTAGATCCATTTTTCAAGATAATATTCCTATTAGTGTCCAAAATAAATTATAATATAAATGTAGACAACAAAATGAAAAAAAGTTTTTGAAAAATGCGTTTTAGGCCCAAAAATGAACTTATAACAAAATTTGTTATAATAAAAATTAAATGTAATTAATTATATTATATAAAGTTTTTTACATATTTTATTACTTTGATATAAAATTCAAATAATAATTTATCTATTTTATGAAATGAAATGATAGTTTTATAAAAATTGATGTTCTTCCCTATTTATTGGAAAATCTATATTTTTATAAAAATATCAAAAATTAACACTAAGATAAATTCGATATGATGATTTAAAGAATGATATAAATTTTTTAAAATTAAATTTATAAAATTTTAAGTAATTAATCACAATTTTTCATCACAAAAATAAAAGAACATTTTCGAAGAAAATGAAATTTTGAAGCATCAAACTAAATTACTGAAAATTGGGTAATTAATTCATAAGAATTTATCGATATATTTTTATTACTTATTAAATTAATATATATATGACATAATTTGTTTGGTTATATTAATACCCAACAATTGAACAATAATGATCTAGAATTCATAAAATAATGATATTTAGCGAGTCATTTAAGCTTGGTGTTGCATGTCGTATACACTGTCAAACATAATGTTCATTTAAAATATCAAGGTGTTACAGTTTCACCCATTTAATAAATTAAAGGCTACATTTTTTCACTTTAACTCAGTAATCAAGGTTTTTATATTTTAGAATACAATTTTTTAATACTATATCATAAAATGGGTTTATAAAACCTAATCTTGAAAATGGGGAAAGGGATATATGAAGGTCATTTGGAATAAAACATAACTCGGTTAAAAAATAATAAAACATTAGTGGGAATTAAAAATATGGGCATGGAAGAAAAATTTAACATCTAAATAATTATAGAGAGTGAAAAAGAACATTTTTCACTAGAAATTGAATGATCATGAGAAAGTCAATGGACATAAAACCAAAAACCAATGAAGTGTGAAAAGACCATAAATTAATAATAAATCATGGTAATATGATATAATTTTTATTTCAAGATCCGTTTCCTAGGTTTTTAGGAATTCGTTTACCATATAGACTACGAACATAAGGAAATATAATTACATGAAAATTATAATTTCAACCATTAATCAATTTCCACCACAATATCATCTTTTTCAATAAATTATGAGTATTCAATATTATTTTTTCATACATATAGAACTAATATTAACTTCTAACAGATCAAATAATCTACAAAATGATAAAAATATATCTATCCTATATTATTATATTAACCAAAACTAAAATGTTTAGCATAAGGTAAGATAATATCAAAAATTTATAAACCTTATTATGATTAAATAATACATTTAACATCAATATTTTCATAATAACACTAATGGTACAACATAGATCATTCCATAAATAAATAAACCTACATCCCAAATTACCTCAAAAACCACACATTTAAAGAATGTTTTAACTTAAAAGTTTATATTATACCATTAATCTAACGTCCCAAAAACTTTAATATAATTATTCCCAAATAATCCTTCATGTTGAAGTAAAAAAACCCATAAGGGTTACTTATAACTTAACCTAATAAAACATCTCTAAAATATCATTAATTACATTAAAATACCATTACTTAAAACCTCATAAGGGATGTTTTTTTCATTTTAACTTATGATAAAACTTAAACTTATAAAACCATTATGATATAAATAAATTTCATGTTAACCTCACCTGGAAACATGATAATCTCTAAAGTTATCTAAAATCTCCACTAACACTAACTATGACAACCCTAAACACATAGTCCCACATCTGGTGATGAAAAAAATATTTACATTTCTAGATTTGATATTGATAAACATGACCCAATTATAGATATACAAAACATATAATTTCAAAATAAAAATTGGATCAATTATGAAAAGAACAATTATACTTAGAGTTCTTGGGAATTGGAAAAAACACTTACATGACAATACCCATGTATTAAGGTGATCCTTTTTTCTAACATACCTAGATTTTCTTATTTCACAATAACACTACAAAATATTCAAAACAAAATTTCAAACATGAAACCAATCTAGAAAAAAATAATTTAAAATCATTCCTCATAACTTTGGGAGAAGAAAAAAAAGAAGAGTGAGCTCAAACAATGAGAAATATATAAACATAAGCATTAATGATTAAATTTCATAAGTTAAAGGAAGATAAAGATAAGGGTATTATGACAAAATCAAGTTAATGAGTGTAAAAAATATAATTAATACCGTCACAAAAAAGAATATTCAACCGTTAAACATAACCAAAATATTTAACATAATACAAGAGTAATATAAGTCAAAAATCCTTAGACATATGAAAACAATATATGAATAAAGGATCCATTAGAACTTAATGAAAGAATAAAGAAAACATATTTGAAATTTGGAACATCATTTTCATATCCCTCTTTCAATCACTGTTATAAATGGAATAACCTATATGTTAAATTAAAATAATCTCGTAGGATAAACTTATAACCAATAAACACTATCTCATTATATAAAAAACTAGAGAGATATATTAGCCTCACCCATCATCATAATCTATATTTGGATGAACCATTATCATAAAAATTTGAAAAGAACAATAATATAATAAAAACACATGAAATATTTAATTTTTCATCCTAAAAATAACCTTTGTTATTTTATACCATTATTTACTCATAGAAAAGAAACTAGTTCCATGAAAATCTCTTAGAAAAAAATATAATCCATCCTAGAAAGAAAAACGATGTCATCATCACAATATACCTCCAATGGAGAAAATGTAAAATCAGTGGTTACTGTCATTGATGGATATAAATACCATAAAAGGACCATTCGAAACATTATTGGGGAAAATACGATTTCCACTTTTGAAAATCACTATTGAAAAATAAAAATTTCCACAATATTCGAAATAATTATTTTAAAATAACCATGGTAAATTTTAAAGGAAGCTTCAAAGAATAGTTTGGTCTTCATGGTGGGAAATCGTTTCATGTTTTGATCCTTAAAATAAATATTTTGATCGCACCTTCGGTAAATGTACCATATTCAGAAAATGAAAAGAAACTTATTTTTAACCATTTTTTAAACATGGGTAGAAATTAATTTAAAAAATCATTGAAGAATAATAATAAATATTATTGAATATATTTTATAAGACATGGATATAGATGAAAACATTTTTCTAACTGAAAGAGAAGAAATAAGGAAGATTTTTTTTAAAATCAATTATTGAACCATTTTGAGTACCAAGAGATAATAATGGTACTAAAACCTCAAAATTAATGAAATATCTATATCATAAGAAAAATGAAATATTTTTATTAAATAAGGATCATATAGGTTTAATGGAATTTCAATCATAAATAGTCCTGATTAAAATGGGATTAAATAAAAAACCCCTAACAACTTTTGTAACATTCATATCATATGCCCTATGAAAGAATAACATCATATCAAACTTCAAATATTATAAACATAAGAATATTCATGAAATAATTTTTAAAATAGGAATTATGTGCACCTCATAAAATAATATAGGCGCACAATATTAACATATGTCACAACGAAATAATAGTTTTGAAAAATAACCCTTAAAATGTTCATATAATTTAATTGAGTATTAATCAATGGAGATATTATTTGTAAAAAATGTAAATCCACATAAAAAATATAAATAAAAAAATTAAAAAAAAAATTTCAAAAAAATATTAATGAATAAGTTATTGTATAATCAATGAAATAGTATAATCAATGAAGAAGTGATATAACACAATGCAATAATAATGAGTTATGAAATCTATACCTCATTGTAACATTCATGTCAAATACTCTAGGATGAAATAATTTTAATTGAATCTTAAAATATCGTAAAATATGAAGGATTCATGATATAAATGGTAAAAGGGGTAGTGTATACACTATATAAAATAAATAAAGTTCGTAAAATTAAAACATTCTTTAATGAAGGGAAATTGAGATAAAATCCATTTTCTCAAGCCTAGACTTTCCATACATTTCCTTTAACTCCTATATAATAAAATTTTATCCATTATTTAATTATTTATGAAAATTCTCCTACTTTATTAATTTATCATTAAACAATTTGTTTCACTTATTACAATGACATATTTAATTACTTAATTATTTTAGTTAACATCTGACATTTTAAGGATGTTTAGTTCATTATTACAAAATGAATTTAGTATGTTAACCATGGTCAGAGCGGTCATTATTCCATCATATAAAAAATAAAAAACAAGAAATAATTATCATTTTATAAATCAAATTTTTTTAATACGAACAATGAATGATAACAATTGTAAATGAATTACTTTACTATCATAGAGATGGTAGGTCATACTTACACTTGAGTAACATATCCATTTTTCAGAGAACTTGATAAAAAATGTAAATATTATTTTTCCTTTATAGAATGATGATTTTATCATAAATATCATATTATAACTTTAAATAAAATTATACATACCATCTATGTGATGAAATGATTAAAAAAATTATATCCTTTCATGGAGGTGGTAATCCAAATGTTCTAATAAACAAAATTATCATTTTTCAATGGAAGGAATTATTAGAAAATAAATTTTATGTTATCTTTATAGAATTTTAATTATATCATGAATATCATATCAGTTCTGAGAATAGTGGAAGCATCATTTGATGGTATGTACAACTCATATTTTATTCTTAATTTTCTTATAATCATTACTGTTCATGATCAAAATCTCATGTCCAATGAACACCATAGATTATTTGACTTGATTAAAATTATATAACCAGAATCGGAGGATCATCACATGTAATTTATAATAAATTTTGGAGTAGATATATAATTACCACAACTTATAATTTATCTTTCATTGATGATCTTTTTAACTATATCAAATTGTACCATTGTTTCACTCCATTATCTAAGTATAGAATCCCTCTAGTGGTCATCCAATCATGAACCAAAATATTTTAAAATCACCATAGAATCATCAGATGATAGCACCATTTATCCTGATCACTGGCATTATTCAGGGTTGATCATATAATTTTCCTTCTCAAATAAGGAAGAAATATTGATGCTCTCTAAAAGCCTTGAGATAGGAGGAAGAGAGAGATCATTATAGATCTATAGTCCTCTATTTATCCATTACATACATGAAAATGTGATTTATAAAAATTTATATAATTAGATATTTATTATGGAAGGTTTGTGGTTGAAAAATTGAACAAAATTCTTCAACAATATTTAATATTATTTGTCGATTCCAAGTCCATTAATAATAATAATATTAATATTAATCACTTTATATGTGAAAGAAATTAATAATATAAATAAATATCATATCCACCATTTCTAATCAGACCATAAATCTTAGCCAAATTTCCCCCATCAACACTTACTTAACATTGAATAATTACTATTTAATAATGATATGTCATATTAGTATTCTATGATAAATGTAATAAATATTGTATTATCGAGACTTACAAGTATTTAATATCATTATTATTATTAAACTCACTTATTATTTTGAATAAATAGTTATTAAATTATGGAGATAAACTAAAATTAATAAATATCAATTTTTATAACTTTGTAAATTCATTACATGAATTAAAATAATATTATAGATATAATTTTTGTGTGACAATCTAGGAATATTTATTAGTGGAATTAGGGAAAACTACCAAAAGTACATGGTTATAATCAAAAAACATTCCAATTAACCAATATAGAATGAAGTTAATGTCATAATAACATATAATCACTTACAAATTCTTACAATGTACTATAATCCCATTACCATGACATATTTAGTCACACAATTTACATTCCGGTTCCATGAGCTTATCTACTCGATGTCACATTCTTTGAATTTTCAGAAATGAACTCAACCACAAAACAACATGGACCAGGATTTAAGTAGGTAGTTCCATTCCCATAAAAGTTACTATGATATCAATTTCTTGGGGTAAATAATGAATAAATCATTTTTTATATTATCCACTAATGGAATATCACTCATTTCACACTTAACTTATCCATGCTCTTTATGCTCATATGTCATAAGAGATTTCATCAATAAATCAAAGCTTGTGAGTCAAGATATCCATTAATGATAATCTTAAATTATAAGGATCAATCAAAAATTTCATATATAAGATCATCCAATGACATATCGAAATGTGGATTTTCTATTAATGATTCTGTTATCATAACCTCTTATCTTAGAAATTACTAGGGAGAACACCATGAGAAGTTATCTCATTATGTTATGAGCTTCCTAACTCTTATATCATATACTATCTATGTCCTATCAGAAAATATTATTTGACCATAGATCACGAATTCAAAGATGATTTCATGGTACCTCTTAGTTCCCATAACAATAGGTAACTACTAGGACCTTTAAATAGAAAATAAACTATTAGGATATTGTGACATCCAAGAGTCATGAAACTGAACAAACATTATGTGATAAAAAACTCTGTTAATAAGGAAGAATTTAATAAAATTATAAATAAATTTGTTATGGTCCAATAAATCTAATTAAATCTCACTTTCACTAGAGCCAACTGGAAAAAACATTCAGTACACTAGCTCTCACATGATACTCATTCCTCTGCTGATATACAACCTTCATCAAGGGGTCATCCATGATTTCTGATGTAGATAATATTCTAACCAAAACATCACTTCATTGATATAAATATTCCTTGATATAAAATTTAAAAAGTATGAAATTTTTTCTTTGGTGTAACCTCGAATCTTTAGAGAGATCCACAGCAAAATTGTTAACACTGTAAACTGGGATTGGGTCATTATTGCTAAGTACCGCATTGTGCTCTTAGAATTGTTTTTGCATCCAAACCACTTCCTTGAATTCATTAGAAGCCACAATATACTCGAAATCCACTGAAAAATATGTGACAACTCAATTATTCGAACTCTTCAACCGAACAACTCCTATATCTAGAAAAAATATATATCAGGGATTTTACATCAGATCATTAAGATATATAAAAAATCTAATATCTTTATAACTACTGGTGACTAGCTGTTCATCATCTCCATACTCTCGGAACATATCCTTAGTTTGACACTGATAAATAAGGACAATTTTAATAGCATTAAAATATTGTGCACCTATATATTCTTGATTTCTATCTACTATACTTAAATCATAAGAAACATTAAGCCTCATACAAAACATGGTGTACATGATATATCCTATCATTGAAGCGTATGTGATCTTACTCATTATCTCTCTTTCCTATTCTAAAAAATGAGACATTTCCATGGAATGATATATACCATGTGACACCAAAACAAATACCCTCTTGGATTATTCCATATTAAACCATTTCAGTATCTTTTAAATGTATGTATCTTGACTTAGTCCAAGTAGCCTCCTGGATCTATTATGAATTATCTTGATCCCTAGAATGTAGGCTAATTCACCTACGTCCTTAATGTATAATCACTTTCTCAACCACGTATTAACCTCTTATAAGGATGGAATATCATTTAAAAGTAGGAATATTTCATCAACATATACTCCTATAACACAACTATAGTCACACTAAATTTCTTGTAAATACAAGGCTCACATTCACTCTTAATGAACCAAATTCTTTTATGGCTTCATCTAATCAAATGTTCCGTAAAATTGATTATTTCATTAATATATAAATGGATCTCTAGAACTTGCACAATTTTGTTCCCTATATAGAATCACAAAATAATCTAGTTGTGTCATGTTCCCATACTCTAAAAGGTTACTATTAAGGTAATATATTTTGACATCCATATACCAAATTTTATAGTCATGGTAAGCTACTGTAAGAAAAAATTATTATTGTTTTAAACATGGAAATATGAGAAAAGGGTTTTTCATAATGAATTTTTTTTAATTTTATTAAACCCTTATCCCCTATCCCTTATTTATAGGTTTTTAATTTACCTTATATGTCTATATTTCTCTTGAATACCCATTTACAACCAACATTCAATATATCAACAGGTGAATTGGTTAGAACACAATTATGGTTTTGATATATGGAATCCATATTGAATTCTTGGTTTCATTCCAACATACATCCTATAAGATCTATACTGCCTCTATATAGGATAGAGAATCAAAATTTTCAACCAATAATGTGTCACTATTATCGGTGACTAGAAAACCAAATCTTTTTGGTTCTCTTACCTCTCCTGTGTTCCTACAAAACACATGTGTTTTAGGAACAACTTCTTACATGGGGACCCATGGAATCATTTTCTATACCAACAATTATGCATCTTTATCATATAATTCATCAAATTAAATATTTCTCCTATAATCCTCCTTATAGATGTGCTACTTATCAAGAAAGAATATTTGTCTGGTGATAATACCTTTATTTTCTGAAAGGTTGTATATGTAGCTTCCCCTTGTTTCCATAGGGAAGACTATAAAGATAGAATCTGTGCCTTCGGGTGATATTTTTTAATATATCTTTAACAAATTCCTCTCAACCACATCCATGAACATGTGAAAAAATGGGTTTCCTTCCACTCCATAACTCAAAGTGAACACTATTTCCTCCTTAGTTACTACTTGGTTTAGTACGTATAATGCTATATGTAATGAATATTCGAAAAACTATAATGAAATTTTGGAATAAATCATTATCAAACATACCATTTATAATATGGTTTGGTTCCAAATTTAAGTACAACCATTCCATTTTAGTTTATAAGGTTGAGTGATTTGAGATAGAATCCCATACTCTTATAGACATTTAATAATGTATTGGTTAAGATATTGACTACCATGATGAAATAAATGTTTCTTTGACATCATACCAATATTATTCTCAAATTTATTCTTTAACTCTTTGAATTTATACAGTTATCTTTATTTATTACTCAATTAGAAAATATAACTATACCTTCTCAAGTTGTCCGTAAAATTAATAAATTATGAGAATATGCCTCTAGACTCAACTTGATATGGTCCACACACATCGGTTTTCACTAAGTATAAAGTCATTGTGTCCCTTTCACCATGACCACCTAATTTTGGTTTCATCATCTAACCATGTAAAAAAGAGTGATATATTTTAAGTGGATTATGCTGAAAAGAGTGTATGCAACTATCTTGGTCGAGCTTTGTCAAGCACTTCTCATTTTCAAGAAAAAAGATAGTGATTCCATAACTGTGTGTCATATGAGTCATGTGCATTTGTTTCCTAATCTATTAATAATATTTTTTTTTAAATTTAATACATAGATAGGGTTATTCAATTATTTCATACAATAAAATATTCTATATTTATAAAAGTAGAAAGATTTTTTACAAAAATGAAAAATAATCCATCCATATCATAAAAATAAAAGAAAAATATGTTATTGGTAACACTAGGCACATAATAAAAATTCTTTAAAACCAAAATCAATCTTTTTGGAAATGTGATATGGTGATCTCCAATGGTTAGGGAATCCAACCTCACACTATTTGAAAACTGTAGGTCCACCTCATCCCAATTAATCATTCAAAATCTAGTTGGTTTCTTTATTTTGATTTGATTGTGTGCACCAAGGGTAGTATGTAATACCCAACTTATTAATACGGAAATATTCCAATCAAAAATGATTGAACATGAAGCTTCCCCTTGCTTATTTGGATGGGTGAAATTAAACCTCAAATGACCCTTCTTTATACATTCAAATCATAACACATCCTATTCCTTTCCTTGCCATTAGATCTTCTTATTCTTGGAAGCATGATGCTCTAGATTACTAGACTTATAAAGAGTCTTTATCACATTTCCTTGATCTTTTTTTTATTCACTATAAGTACAATAAGTTTGTCCCACCCCATGTACTTATCAACCATGATAATAAGTGTAATATTTTTTTACTATGTCTTCTCTCTATTATTAATATTAAAATTCAAAATAAAACTAGGAACGTTTTTGGGTAATGAGGAAAAAATAAGATCTATCCAAATATCACTTGGTATCTTAAAACCCAAGATCTATAGGTGATAAATATATCCAATCATCTTGAATGCATTTACCTCGACTAGCACTGACTCTCCAATCATGCATGTGAACAGGGAATTGGCGATCTCATATCTCTCTCATATTTATCACTTGTTAGGGATTCTTAAGGTGATAAATGATTCTATGGGAAACCATATCCTTATATTTCATTAGAATATCATTGGACATAGAAGATAACATGAAACATTGGACAAACATAGTGTTTTCCACATAATTCAAATAGATCGATACATCATTGTCATTATCCTCTTTGGAAAAGGAATTAGGAAGTGTGTCTTTTGGTATTTATAATTTCCATTCATGGAATTCAAAAATGCACAAGAGCCGATACCATTATTGGAAACATTAAACTGTAAAAAGTTTATCTTTTCCAAGTATGGATCAAATTTATATTTTGGAAGTTGTTTGATTTTTCATTTCTATAAATAAAAAGAAGATTATGAGTACTTGTTTTGATTAAAATAAATATTAATAAATCTAAAATGAATTAAATTCTTATTAATCTACCAATTTTTTCAAAACCCAATATCCCTCAACATCAGTTTCAGAATATCGTATCACTTATATTTTCTAGTGACGAGGTTTCATATTCCACTTCTTATAACCCAGAAATTGGCATGACAACCTATTTAAATGATTTTATGTAGTTATAACTTTCCAACTAAAATAAATCATAGTTCCTTGATCCATTGAGATGAATCCCCAATCCTAAAATCTTATTTTATGATTACCTCAACCTTTTAATCATATTTACACCAAGTTCTTCTTCGGAATTCGACACTTGATGTTAACTAAATTAAGTTAACAAAAAATATAAAGCTAAAAGTTACACCCTAATTAAAGTCACCCTAACTTGGGTGGGTGAATCACTTTGAACTATGAGGTAAAATATATATTAATTAGTGGAAGGATTTGATGGATTAGAGTTTTATTTTGAAGGATTTAATTCTTTATAGATAAATTCTATTTTATATTTTCACCTGCCTTTTTAATATTAAGTGGATTTTACTAATGTGATTATCCATGTTAAAAAAATTATGCATAATCTGGATACATTTTATTTCATCCCACATTATTGTTAATTAATTTATTAGCTGATAGAATAACACTCACAAATATTATTAATTAACCATTAAATCGATAGAAATATTATATATATGGAATGATCATGTGATATTATAATGGTTAGTTTATTTAGATGACGATAAACTAACTCTTGAACCTAGGGGTAAATACATCTTGAACCATATATTGGTCCATGTTGTATCATTACACTATTGTTCCTATGTATCACCTTGATTAGTTTCACCTTATCTCCTTGAGTCAAACCATATCAACTCAACTAGGAGCTCCATCATTATATAAAACAAACCATGGGAATATAGATTTTTACATAATAAGAGAGAGTGGTGAATCACATGGTATAAATAATATTTTAACCAAAATAAATATAAATAATCCAATCACATAAAATGGATTGGTCTAATATAATGATCAACCCTACACATCATGAAATGAGAGTAAATTTCCAACCTTATTATGAATTACTTTTATTTTTTATTTATTTAAAATAATACACTAAAAATTCATCTATTTAATTAAATTTATCTTATTTCCAACCAAGAATCCTTAACCCAACTTCATATATAATGTTTATCAAAAATGATTTCTTATAAAATTAATAATGTATAGAAGTGTACTTAGAGGAAAATTTTTGTGCTTATGAAACATTTTATAAAAAAATATATTTAGTATAAAATTAACAATCCTTTGACAAGGTGTGTATTTTTTGAAATAAATGACTTGAAGAACACATTTGAATAGGTTTGATTATATATTTTATTTTTCTCTATGAAAATCTAGGCACACTATCTACCAAAAATTACATATCATATACTAAAGTACACAACATGTACATTTCTATTCCTATGTCCACAATATACAACTTTGGTGTAGATTTGTTTCCTTCAATAAATGAGTTCAATATAAATGGATTATAGTCCAAATTACATGGTGTGTGACCTTGTAGTTTCATGAATTTACTACTCTAATGTCATGTATCTGATCCATGTAACACTATGACACCACATGTTCTCGTCCCTAAGAAAACAAGGACTACATGTCATGTATTGGAGATACATGACATTTTTTCCTTCAAGCCATGTGCAAATTTATATAGATCAATCCACCTATCATCATTTTTCAGATCATAAAAATTATTTCACCATAACTATCTAACATTATCATGATATATGAACATAAAAAAAGGAACATGACACGTATATAAGAAGAAAATGTTATGTATTTTGATTTTTGTCCAGGTAGAGTCTTTAACACCTCTATATAGTGTTCTTCAAATGATTATTCTTTTTCAAACATTAACCTATTGTAGGCTTTGTTTATGAGAATGAATAAAGGAATTGAAAAATATTTTTAGACCTTAAATTGAATTAATTTATGTAAAAGAAAATAAAAACACTTGAAACCAATCAATGAATAATAAATAATTATAAATTGGTCGTATAATTTCTTTGATACCACTTATAGGTTCTAATAAAAAAGTAATATTCCTTTTATAGTATGACTGAATCTTCTTTTAGTCATAATTTATATGTAATCATTTCCGTACATGCTAAACATTTCATGTACAACAAAAACCATAGATTAATTGACTAGATTAATATGATAGAACTATAATAGTATTATTTTCCCATGTAATTTATTATTAGTTTATAAGAAGATATAAAATTACCTCAACTTATAATTTAGATTTTATGATCCAAATGTACACCCCAATCTTTGAACCACGTCATAGAACCATTAAGTGCTTCTATGACTGATCCTAATCTCTTGTGTTATTCATGGTTGATTAAATAAGTATTATTATTTAATAATGAAGAAATATTGATTCTCTCTCAATTTCTTGAGAAGGGAGGAAGAGAGAGCTCATTCTAGATCCATATATCTCACTATATCAGTTGTGAATATCAAAAGGTGAGTTATGGAAGGTTATATAATTATATATTAACAATAGAATGTATATGGTTGGAATATTATACAAAAACCCTTAACAGTATTTAAAATTCTATTTTACCCATGTCCATTAATAATAACATAATTATTATCAATCATTTGAAATCTAAAATACATTAAGAATATAAATAAATATCATTTACACCATTTTCAATTGGACCGTTAATCTGGGTTTGATTTCAATTATGAACATTTACTAAACCTCAAATAATGACTATTTAATAAATAAATTTCACTACATTACATGTAGAGACCCAAATAATGACGTACATGGACATTACATTACTTTTGCGGAATACTTAGTACATAACAAAAAATAGACACATAAGGACCTTAATAGTTTTGTGTCTTTGGATACTTGGAACGTAATCTTCTAATCATGGTGAAAGATCTTCAACATCTCCCAAAAAGATCTTCCCCATTTTTTTTTCATACCCAAAACCTTTATTTATATCCCGGGGACTAGAAAACATAAAAAGGGCTGAGCTCAAATGATCAGTAAGGGTATACATGGAGAAAATAAAATAAACCATATACATTTGAACATAAAAACATGAACATAATGTTTAAACATTGAAATCTTGAGCAATGACATAAAACATGGCAGTACGTAATTCATAGATCAAAATAGAACATCAATCATGATAAAATATCTTGTAAATAAAACATGTAATTTTGGAAAAATATTAATCACATGATATGATTTCCATAGTATCCAAGGCATTGCTTCCAGGACCATCTTATTGGACAAAGTGCCTTTCTGAATCAAGTTCACTCCTCATTCCAGTCCTGTGTTATTGAACCAGATTAACTTACCGTTGCATCCATGTCGATCTTATGAGATATAAATCTTTACCCAATGCATTGGAGTGAGTTATAGGTACCACCCATCTCATAATGAAATCATTCTTACTTGTGCCACAAAATAAACATACATCATTCATAATAACCCAACGAATAAAATGGGTTTCATAAACATCATCCCATCATCACATAATTCATATAAAAAATGGATATCATTTCATAATAAGAAAAGTGAAACCATGTAAATCATAGAGACATGATACTTGAAACATACACATATGAAATAATTTCATCTTATATGAAAAATGGTTTTTATAAAACATTTGAAATGAATTCTTGAGGAAAATTTCCTTTCTTCTTCAAAATCATTCTTTTTTCACAAAATGTAATGCAATTTTAAAAGAAAATGATTTTGTTGAAAATATTCATGAAATGTTTTGGATGAAGCTTCATGAAAATAAGGCTTTATAAAACCGTAAGAATCCTTTCATTCCATATAAGTTAAAAAAACATTATTCTCGTACTTTTGCCAGAAAAGTAAAAAAAGTACCTTATAAAAGAAAGATTCCATACATACCATGTAGTAAAAGTAAAAAATGGGTAAAAATGACTTTAAAAATACATGATACCATTTTTAGGAAACATGGACTTGGATGATAACAATAACCCCAGTAAATACTTACAAATAAACAATCTCGGATAACAATGAGACTGGACTAGTTATCCCTTACCTTATCTTTGATATACTTTGTATGTATCCAAACATACTTTATAATGATTTAAATAATGTAATTGACTTATTAAAGAATTATATTCATTGTTTTATATCATATATGGTTCACTTAGGTATTTATATTACCCGTTTATTTGTCAATTCCATGTTAGTGTATTGTTTTGGGTAAAATTGTTTCTTTTATCATACGTGTTTGGACTTGTTGTTCTTTATATTTTTATTACTTATATAATGATTTACTTAATTCCAGAATGTAAAACATGATTTATATATCATATATAATCAGTATATATATATACAATAGATATATAAATGAAATGCAACACACCGTTCATAGAGACGGTAGGCCGTACGTACGCATGAACGATGTTTTCCTTTCTTTTTTGAGTTGAATAAAAGTAAGTAGATGGCATATATATATATATATATACATAAATCCAGTAGCTTAATTATTTCATATATTTAATTATTATTAATTATATATACTTTATAATCTTTCATGAATGGTTAATCATGGAAAATGAATCTCATCGCGTTCGTGGAGACGGTAGTCCGTACGTACGCACGAGCGATGATATCATTCCCATGATTGTGGAATTGTATTGAACTGTATGTATAATATTTCAGAATAAATATTACTTTACAATAATAATATATACTTATTTATTTACACCATTATACCCATCCAAGTAAGGTGGTGGTCGAAAACAGAATACCCCACGTCGTGGAGACGGTATTCCGTACGTACGCACGCGCGGTGATTTTGTTTTCGGTAGGATGGATAGATGGTGAAATAGGGTTGTTTCATACTTATAATAAAATATCAGTATATTAGTGACACTGATGTTATTACATCATAATGAAACAACTAAACAAGAAGAAGTAGAAGAAGAAATAAAGTTGAAAGAATCGGTAACATACATTACCTCATATTCAAAGCACCTCTTCTTAACCTCCTCTTCGGGCACTAAAGATGGTGTTTTAAGAAGACGATAACCTATAGGATGTTTCTAGGGAAGTGGAGAAGAGAAATTGTCATGGTTTGGCCGAGCATCAAAGCTCAAAATTGTGTGAAGGGAAGAGGGAATGGGTGCCCTTTTATAAGGGAGGAGAGGGGCACCTTTGGAAAAACTAAAAATATTATTTTATTATAAAGTCATATTCGGTTTTTAATAGCACAAAATTGATTTTTTTTGAATCTAAGGTGGAGATGGGTCAAAATAATCTCATAAAATAGAATTTAGACAAGTTTAGGTTCCTATTTTAACCTTATCATTTAGATTAAACTTTAAGTTAAATAATTTTACTTTTACCGTGTCTTCTTGTTTTCTTACACTATAAGGTTAATAAATGTACTATAACAAGCCAAAAGAACCCCAAGTTGTTTATTATTAATATATATAACCTTATCTAAGTCATTTGGCCGAACCTTAGATTTTTAAGAATAAAATAACAATTAATAATATAATAATTTTTTAAAAACTATTTTATGTCAATTTTGACACTATTTGGTAATTGATTTTTGTGAAAATCATAACAGAATGATTAGTTAAAAACAATTTAATTAAATCAGTAATAACATGTCATAGTAACCTATAAAATTAGTTTAATTCATAAATATTCTCAAATTACATTTATTTGGGTATTTATAATATCAATTATTTTAATATTTTATTATTTAGGTAATTACTGCATCACCATTTGTCATAAATGACTTAAATTATCTAATGTCTAAAAATTATAAATAAAATACCATTAGATAGGAAATCTTTTTATATTTCTAATTAATATTTATAGTCAAATTTATCTTATGTATAAACCTATATTAAAAATGAATTAGTTATTAAAATTTGATTTTATCTATTTCAACCCTTCTTTAAATAAATTAATAATAAATGTCCTAATCTAATCCATGTGGACCTAAATGGTAATATTTTATTCCTAATGTTGTTTTTGGTCAAATAATACTTATCCAATAGAATTATAACATGTGTTAGGGTAATATTAATATCATTTGTACCCTTAATTACCCTATTTACTTTTAACCGTGGTAAACAAAAGTAAAGAGTTACTATTCAAAAAAATTATTTTCATCTCATTGAACCACATTTCAGTACTTGATATTAACCGGGTCTCTCGTATTTTCAAAATTAAATTCAAATAAGTGGTAAAATTTCATTTAAATGAAAAATCAGTTTTTTAACTACCACTAAGTGGTTTCACTATTAATCGAAAATTGAAGTTTTTCAGAAAAATACCAAAAATTCAGCCTATGCTTTATTTGATATTCCGAATTCAAAATTGATGTCTATTTCACCAAATTCAAAACATATAAGTGGAATTAATTAATTTTAAAATTAAATCCTGTTATCAAAACAAATAGCGTGTTTTTAAGAAACAAAAACTATCAAAAGATTGATACTTGTTTATATCCAATTTCAAAGTGAAATTAATTCCAATGAACAAAATTGGATTAAATGGTAAAAATATATTATAATTACACTTTAAAACCAATTAAAAATATAATCTTACCATATAAATTATTGTGATAAAAAAAGTTGTTTTTTAATTAAAATATATCGTGTTTTTACTATTCATTAAAATATGAAAGTTATCAGAATAATATGAAAAATTTATCCAAAGTAAATTTTTATATCCTTATTCCAAAGAAGAATTTTATTTTGTCAAATTGAACTTATAAACATGTCAAAAAACATATTTAAAGTGGGTACACCATCAAAAGGCGGCAAAACTGCATTTTTTGAAAAATACTTATTTTACCCGAAAAATTTATTTTGTTCTCATTCCATGTTCTAGAAAATATGTAAGATGAATAATAATGTTATAAAATTAAATATGTAGTTAATACTATTCCTAACGGCTAGTCTATAATAATATTATAATAATACATCATTGTTTAGTGAAACCTGATATTGTGTACAACACACGATATCGAGGAAGGTCGTGATTGCGTGTAATGATAGCCAAGTCAGGGTTGCGTGTTGTGCAAGACTCCTTCATTGTTTCGTATAACAGAATATAACCATATTTCATTTATACATTGAATATATATATATATACACTCCATGTTGCGTAGAATAATAACTATCAAACAAACTTCAAATTGTGTGCAACACGATCCAAGAATATTGTTGTGTATACTGCAAGATAATACGGTGTTGAGTATAGTGCAAGATAATCTTGATGTAGCGTACAATAGAAGATATGAAATAAATTAAAACTAATATATCTTATAAAATCTTGGGTTGTTACATTCTACCCCCCTTAAAATGAATTTCGCCCCCGAAATTCGTCGGGGTTATAAATCGTTTACTATTCATAGAAACCCACATCGTAAAAAGAATACTAAAACTTAATTTTAAAAACTAAAGTATGAAACATAACGATTTCCCTAAGTAACTCATCATTGGGTTTCCATACAGGAGAACATAGGTGAAAATGTGGATATGGAAGAGAAATATAAACATCATGTTTTGATGGAGAGTGGTAGAGAACATGGCTATGAAAAAGCCAAAAATAACAAAGCCATAAATTTGTGATGATCTAAGGTGCCATCTGATTCATCAGATATAAGGACCCTAGGACAAATTTTTTTTTGTATTCAATATCGTTTCCCTAATGTTGGATAAATTTTAATTAGAAGAAATACGTTATTGATTTTGGTACAATCTCACCGTTGGTCGTTCCTTGGACAATTTCCATTTCAGCTCTTAAAGAAATGAAGTTGAATTTTTCATTCACAAAGTGTTATCAGATCATATGATAGAATGACAGGATATTCCATATTTCTCAAACAAAATTTTGCAAAAGTTATCAAATATACATAAGTCCATCTATAGTGAGATTAATCATATATGATTCCAAAAATGAACTTATACATCATCTATCATACCGCTTAATAAAATAAAACCAATTTCTACTAACCAGGGACTTCCTATAGGACAGTGGTAGGTGATGAAGGCCTGTCGTACTTCGGTAGTGGGTTCGATTCCCCCAACCTTTTCCGACACGATAAGTTGTCGACCGTCCTATGTGTTGTCCTTTTTTCTAAAACTATACTATTATAACATTACAGAAATAAAAAGTTATATCCTTAACCAATAATATATAATGTCCATTCCAACCTTTAGGCTTATCGAAAATACTTCTGTCCAATCTTCTACTATGAAGAAAATGATTACTAGTAATGTCATCAACCAAGCATGTGAATACCATCATTTATAAGATATATCTTTTTGGTCACATTCCAAACATGTGAATACCTTAATTATGTATTCACTTGAAAAATGAATACCCATTGAACCTTAGTGAAAACATTAATGCTGTCAAAAGTTAACTCTTTCCACATACCAAAATCCCAAAAATTCTATATACTCAAACCATAATATCACTTAGTCCTTATATCAGTCATGAGCTCATGAATACAATCAAACATCTCATTATCTTCTTATCCCTTCATTATGCGCATATCATCTACTTTCCAAAAATATCTGAATAAACTTTCATGGTTACTAGTACCATTAAACATATACTTTCAAATACTTTTGAAAAAACAATAGTGTAGCAATCCATAGATGATTCGTTATTACATAGTACCATTAACTATACAACATAACTCTTGATAAACATAAAATTATTCTGATACCTTCTTAAAAAACTAACTGAGCTTCAACACTTCTTTCATCTCATATATCATTTGTAGTCTCCTCATCATCATCCACATAAATACTACCCATATGACCATACTGATTCTCTTCATGAGATTTTCCCTTAGGGCATTGGTTTTCATAATGCCCATACATTCCACATTTAAAACATTTAACCATTGTTGATGTCTTAGAAATACCCTTATCCTTGTCCATGGTGTTAACTAAAACTTTTCCTTTGCAATTACTAGGTTTGTGTCCTTCTTTTCCGCACCCAAAGAATCTTCTTGTTCCTTTGAAAAATTCTCCCTGATGCCTCTTCCCACATGATTTACATGAGGAGAATTGAACTTTCTTTCCTCTATGATCATCATGAAACTCCATCTTTCTCTTGTTAGATGAGTCAGGAAACTTACCAAAGTTGAGATTATTAATCATATTATGAGATTTCTTATTAGGCCTAATAATGATATGTGGACCTCCAGATCCAATTTCATTTGGTTTCTCATGAAGAATATCATTCCATTGTACACCATATCCTCTGTAATTGTGAATCTTCCTGTTTCCAACCATTTTATAAAACCCAAAAAGAATAGTGTGAGAGGAAAAAATCATTCTAGGAAAACAACCTAATAAAGGAGGAGTACCTTCAATATCTAACATCTTAGGTTTAATTCTAAGATCGTTACCGTAATTCTAGGACTATAACCTATACTTATACTTAACCTTAGGGACATCTCTAGACATACCTTAGAAATATTTCTAGGGATCTCACTAAAGTTTTCGCATCCTAGTTTCTAAAGGTTGACTAAACCTTTCCTCTGATACCAACTGTATAGACCCAAATCTTGACGTACATGGACATTACATTACTTTTGCGGAATACTAAGTACATAACAAAAACAGACACACAAGGACCGTAATAGTTTAGTGTCTTTGGAAACTTGGAATGTAATCTTCTAATCGTGGTGAAAGATCTTCAACATCTCCCATAAAGATCTTCCCCCTTTTTTTCTTACCTAAAACCTTTCTTTATATCTTGGGGAAAAGAAAACATAAAAAAGGGTGAGCTAAAATCCTCATTAAGGGTAAGCATGGAGAAAATAAGACAAACCATATAAATTTGAACATAAAAATATGAACATAATGTTTAAACATTGAAATCCTGAGCAATGACGTAAAACATGGCAGTACGTAAGAAATAGATCAAAATAGAACATAAATCATGATAAAATAGCTTGTAAATAAAACTTGTAATTGTGGAAAAACATTAAGAACATGATGTGATTTCCATAGTATCCAAGGCATTGCTTCCAAGACCATCTTAGTGGACAAAGTCCCTTTCTGAATGGAGTTCTCTCCTCATTCCAGTCCTGTATTACTGAACCGGATTAACTTATCGTTCCATCCATGTCTATCTTATGAGATATAAATCTTTACCCAATGCATTGGAGGGAGATATTGGTCCCACCCATCTCATAATGAAATCATTCTTACTTGTGCCACAAAATAAACATACATCATTCATAATAACCCAACGAATAAAATGGGTTTCATAAACATCATCCCATCATCACATAATCCATATAAAAGAAATGGATATCATTTCATAATAAGAAAAGTGAAACCATGTAAATCATAGAGACCTGATACTTGAAACATAAACATATGAAATAATGTCATCTTATATGAAAAATGGTTTTGATAAAACATTTGAAATGAATTGTTGAGGAAAATATCCTTTCTTCTTCAAAATCATTCGCTTTTCACAAAATGTCATGCAATTTTAAAAGAAAAGGATTTTGTTGAAAATAGTCATGAAATATTTTGGAGGAATCTTCATGAAAATAAGGCTTTATAAAACTGTAAAAATCTATTCATGCCGTATAAGTTAAAAAACATTCTTCTCGTAATTTTGCCAGAAAAGTCAAAAAAGTACCTTGTAAAAGAAATATTTCATACATACCATGTAGTAAAAGTCAAAAATGGGTAAAAAGGACTTTAAAAATACCTGAAACCATTTTTAGGAAACATGGACTTGGATGATAACAATAACCCCAGTAAATACTTACGAATAAACAATCTCGGATAAGAACGAGATTGGAATAGTTATCCCTTATCTTATGTTCGATATGCTTCGTATGTATCCGAGCCTCCTGTATAATGATTTAAATAATGTCATTGACTTATTAAAGAATCATATTCATTGTTTTATATCATATATGGGTCACTTAGGTATTTATATTACCCGTTTATTTGTCAATTCCATGTTAAATTAGTGTTTTGGGTAAAATTGTTTCTTTTATCGTACGTGTTTGGACTTGTTGTTATTGATATTATTATTACATATATCATGATTTAATTATTCCCAGAATGTAAAACATGATTTATATATCATATATATTCAGTATATATATATATATATAATACATAGATAAATGAAATGAAACACCCCGTTCATGGAGACGGTAGGCCGTACGTACGCATGAACACTGTTTTCCATTCTTTTTTGACTTGAATGGAAGTAAGTGGATGACACAAATATATATACATAAATCCAGTAGCTTCATTATGTCATTTATTTCATTATTATTAATTTTATATACTTTATAATCATTCTTTAATGGTTAATCATGGAAAATGAATCTCATCGCGTTCGTGGAGACGGTAGTCCGTACATACGCACGAGCGATGATATCATTCCCATGATCGTGGAATTGTATTAAAATGTATGTATAATATTTCATAATAAATATCACTTTAAAATAATCATATATACTTATTTATTTAAACCATTATACCCATCCATGTAAGGTGGTGGTCGAAAACAGATTACACCACGACGTGGAGATGGTATTCCGTACGTACGCACGCGCGGTGATTTCGTTTTCTGTAGGATGAATAGATGGTGGAATAGGATAGTTTAATACTTATAATAACATATCAGTATATGAGTGAAACATATGTTATTACTTCATAATGAAACAACTAAATAAGAAGAAGTAGAAGAATAAATAAAGTTGAAAGAATCGGTAACAGACATTACCTCTTCTTTGAAGCACCTCTTCTTAATCTCCTATTAGGGCACTAAAGATGGTCTTTTAAGAAGACCATAACCTCTAGGATGTTTCTATGGAAGTGGAGAAGAGAAATTGGAAGGGGTTGGCCGAGCATAATGGCTCAAAATTGTGTGAAGAGAAGAGGGAAGGGGTGCCCTTTTATAAGGTTGGAGAGGGGCACCTTTGGAAAAACTAAACATAGTATTTTATTATAAAGTCATATTCGGTTTTAAATAGCTCAAAATTTATTTATTTAGAATCTAAGATGGGTATGGGTCGAAATACTCTCATCAAATATAATTTAGAAAAGTTTAGGTTCATATTTTAACCTTATCATTTAGATTTAACTTTAAGTTAAATAATTTTACTTTTACCGTGTCTTCTTGTTTTCTTACACTATAAGGTTAATAAACATACTATAACAAGCCAAATGAACCCCAAGTTGTTTATTATTAATATATATAACATTATCTAAGTCATTATGCTGAAACTTAGATTTTTGGGAATAAAATAACAATTAATAATATAATATTTGTTTTAAAAACTATTTTATGTCAATTTTGACACTATTTGGTAATTGATTTTTGTGAAAATAATAACAGAATGATTAGTTCGAAAAAATTTAATTAAATCATTAATAACATGTCATATTAACCTAAAAAATTATTGGAATTCATAAAAATTCTCAAATTACATTTATTTGGGTGTTTATAATATCAACTATTTTAATATTTCATTATTTAGGTAATTACTGCATCACCATTGTGTCATAAATTACTTAAATTATCTAATGTATAAAAATTATAAATAAAATAACATTAGATATTAAATCTTTTTATATTTATAATTTATATTTATAGTTGAATTTATCTTATGTATGACCCTATATGAAAAATAAATTAGTTATTAAAATTTAATTTTAACTATTTTAACCCTTCATTAAATAAATTAATAATAAATGTCCTAATCTAATCTATTTGGACCTAAATGGTCATATTTTATTTCTAAGGTTGTTTTTGGTCGAATTATACTTATCCAATATAATTAGAACATGTTTTATGGTAATATTAATATCATTTGTACCCTTAATTACCCTATTTACTTTTAACCGTGGTAAATAAAAGTAAAAAGTTACTATTCACCAAAAATTATTTTCATCTCATTGAACCACATTTCAGTACTTGATATTAATCGTGTCTCTCGGATTTTTGAAATTCAATTCACAGGAGTGGTAAAATTTCATTTAAATGAAAAATTCAATTTTTTAACTACCACTAAGTGGTTTCACTATTCATCGAAAATTGAATTTTTTCAGAAAAATACAAAAAATTCAGCCTAAGCATTATTTGATATTTTGAATTCAAAATTGATTTCTATTTCAGTAAATTAAAAACGTAGAAGTGGAATTAATTAATTTTAAAATTAATTCCCGTTATCAAAACAAATAGCGTGTTTTTAAGAAACCAAAACTATCAAAAGATTGATACTTTTTTATATCCAATTTCAAAGTGAAATTAATTCCAATGAACAACATTGGATTAAATGGTAAAAATATATTCTAATTACACATTAAAACCAATTAAATAGATAATCTAACTATATAAATTATTGCAATGAAAAAATTTGTTTTTTAATTAAAATATAGTGTGTTTTTACAATTCATTAAAATATGAAAGTTATCAGAATAATATGAAAAATTTATCTGAAGTAAATTTTTATATCATGATTCCTAAGAAAAATTTTGTTTTGTGAAATTGAACTTATAATGATTTCAAAAACTATATTTAAAGTGGGTGCACCATCAAAATGTAGCAAAACTGCATTTTTTTAAAAATACTTATTTTACCCAATTTTTTTTTGTTCTCATACCATGTTCTAGAAAATATGTAAGATGAATAATAATGTTATAGAATTTAAAATGTAGTTAATACTATTCATAACGGCTAGTCAATAATAATTTTATAACAATACATCGTCGTTTAGTGAAACTTGATATTGTGTACAATACACGCTATCGAGGAAGGTCGTGATTGCGTGTAATGCAAGAGAAGTCAGGGTTGTGTGTTGTGCAAGACTCCTTCGTTGTTTTGTATAACAGAATCTAACCATATTTCATTTATTCGTTGAATATATATATATATATATACACACTCAATGTTGCGTAGAATAACTACGATCAAACAAACTTTAAATTGTGTGTAACACGATCCAAGAATACTGTTGCGTATACTGCAAGCTAATACGGTGTTGCGTATAGTGCAAGATAATATTGATGTAGTGTACAACAGAAGATATGAAATAAATTAAAACGAATATATCTTATAAAAACTTGGGTTGTTACATTACACTATGATAAATATAATAAATATGATATTCAAAAAAACTGAAAATATTTATTATTATCAATATTATTATTATTGAAATCACTTATTAGTTCAAATATTTTCTGATTTAATTTTGGTGATCAACCAAAATGAATAATTTTCATTTATTCGAAGTTGTGAAATTCATTATTTGAATTTAACTATTATTGGTGATACACTAAATATTTGACCCACTAGGCCTCTTTGTCATTGGAATTAGGAATAATTACCTAAGCTACAATGTTAAAATTTTTCAATATGGAAAAGAAACCATATTGATAGAAGTTAATGTGACTAAAAAATCTAATCTTCTATTAACACTTACCCTGTAATATAGTATGCTTTTCAAGATATGTCCAATCATGAAGGTTTTATGCCGGTGCCATCAATATATATGATTGATGTCTCATTCTTTGACTTTCCAGAAATGAACTCACCCACAAAACACTATGAACATGGATTTATGTAGGAAATTCTATTCCCATTAAAAGTTCTGATATATAAACATACATCAAAGGATATAATGGGCAAATATTTTCTCACACTATCTATTAATTTAATATCACTCACAATTCACCCAATGTAATCTACCTCAATGAAAGTTTATTTTGTCACAATTTTTGTCAACACATTAATGTTGGAACTAAAGTTTTAGGAATGGAAATTTCTAAAACTAAAACTGCTAGAATGAGAATTTCTGGAACTGAAATTTTCAGGATTGAAATTCTTGAAATAAGAACTTCCAGAATGGGGATTTTCATACTAAAGATTCCCGGAATGGAGATTTTCGTACTGAAATTTTCCAGAATGGAGATTTTCGTACTGGAACTTCCGGAATGGAGATTTTCGTATTGATGTTTTCGTAACGATATTTTCGTAATTAAACTTTTCGTAATGAGTTTGTTTTTAAATTCATTTCTTCAAGAACAATATTACCAATTACGAACAATATTTCTAGCTAATCCGAGAGCTGTGATTTCCGTACTTATAGTTTTGTAATCATATTTTTCTTACTGGTATTTTCCTAAGCTTTTAGAAGATCAGATTCTAGCTTTCTTCAAATCCGAATGTTTTCATTAAAAACCTCAAAATATCAGAGTCAAGTTCTTCTTGCGGGATTGTTTTCAACCATCAGATCAGGTCAAAACCATTTCAACCGCCAGATGGTTTTTAGAAGACCAAAAGTCACAAACATTTACTATATAAAGGGGCCCCGAGACTCGTCCCACATCGGGTTTTCAAGATTTTGCATCTTGAAGCCCTTCTGCTCTTCATAAGGCTGGTTCCAAACATCGCAAAGACGATCCGAATCTTTCAGATTTCTTCACTCTGAATGTCTGTTGAAGCAACATCTCAAGATATGTCGACTGCGAAACCAATCTCTATGTGGTTAGTCTATAGGGAAAGGTTAGTTCATCCAGATTTCTATAAGCTTGATTCCCTTATTTCAAAGAATATAAAGCTAAATGGATGGGAAGATGTCAGCGTAGCAAAGTCAGATAAACAATATCTGGTTTATACTGATTTGCTGACCGAGTTCTACGAGTCTATTTCCTTCTTGATGGAAGATGGTAGAGAGTGGATTTCTTTCATGTCTTATGGGAAGACTTATAAGTTTTCCTACAACAAGGATGCGAGCTTAGTCGGTTTTTCATACGAAGGAGAAGCTGAGTTCTGCTCACACAAACTTCCCGATGTGCAAGGATTATTCAATAAGGAGAAGTCACTGAAGTTTCTTGGGCTTAAGGATGATTCGACTTTCAAGATTGATCGTCTCATTCCAAACAATAGAATTCTTCAGCTTTGGGTGAAATGATTTCTGGTTCCAAGAATAGGTGATAAAGACAATATGAAGAAAAGCGATATATATGTCTTAGAGTTTTTGGTAAATCTAAGAAAGATAAATCTGATGAGGCATGTCTTGGTTACGATCAAGAATATCAATGAAGGAAATTAGAGAGCTCAGATTATCATGTTTCCTGCCTTACTATCAAAGATGATAGTTCGGTGCTTAGAATCCTTCAAGGTTTCCTGCAAATCAAAGATCCGGAATTGTAAGCTCATGCTAGTCAGTGATGATACTCTCAAGAGGATGAAGATGGGTTTTTCCAGTGAATTCGGAGAATTTTACCCTCTATCTGTGGAATAGTTTGAAGAAGCTCAAAAAGAAACACACTCTCTGGAACTATCCAAAAATCAAAGGAGGAAGATAAAGGTTAAGGAAGTCGTTGCTAATAAAGAAATTCCTCAGGATAATGAACTCAATCTACTCCCCCAAAGACGAAGAAGCTGAAAACATATACGGATGAAGTGGCAGCCAAGTGGAGGGAAGATAATGAAATGAGAAAGGAAGGGGATCCACAATTCAGATTGGACCCTACTGAGGCTAAGGCCTTAAAGGAAAAAGCTGCTGAGGAGAAAGAGAGACAAGCGAAGGAAAAGAAAATGAAAAATAATATGTTTGAATCTGAAGTGGTGCAATCTTTGCTGGATGCTACAGAGTTGGCTTTCAGAGTGCTTCCCATTCTGGAAGCATTTGGTGTTGAACCTTCTTTACTTGAAACTCCAGCAAAGAACTATGTCTCTCTGAATAGATCCAAGGATAAAAAAATAGTTGAATAAGCTGAGAATGATGTTGCTAAAGAAGTTGACGAAGAAGAAGAAGAAGAAGAAGAGGGTGAATATTTGGATACCCTAATCAAGAAAGTACAGGACTATAAAGATAAGGCTGAATCCACTAAGTTAGTTACTACAGGAAAGGGAGATGAGGAAGTTAGCAAGAAACATCAAGAAGAAGAAGAAGAGAATGTCTTGTATGATGAGGACGAATCTTATGAAATGAATTTTCTTAAGGAAGGACAAGAAAAAAAATACCGGACGAAGACCAGATCGTTCATGTATCAGAATCCGAGGAAGTATCTTTTAATAAGGAACCTCTTCCGAGAGCTGATAAGGGGAAGCAAACTCTCATGGAGACACCTATAAAAGATGTCATCAGGAAGAAAGAGGATGTTGGCACCTATAGAAGTAAGTTGGTGAAAGCTGAATAAGATCAGTCTCCAAGAAAAGTTTCTGATTCAGAATCATCATCTCATTGTCATGATTATGTGGTGAAGTCTTTGAGGAAGTTGGTGGACACAATTCTGATTCTTATAACAATAGATTCCAGATGCCAGATGCTGCAACAAACTATGAATCGGATATCAGATTCCTTATCCATGGTCATGGATAAGTTTGTGAAGTTGGAAGCTGAACATAAAATTTTTCTTATCGATTATGATGTGCATAGAAAGTCCTGCAGTAAGGTAACCAAGTGGTCTAAGAGGGTTGATGAATATTTAGTTCACTTTGAGAATTTTCAGGATGAAGTTCAAAATGCTTTTGAAATGGAGGATAAAAATGTTAATGAGATTTATGAGAAGTTGACCCAGGAGCAAAATTCTCAGAATCAACAGGTCAGGGACCTAAATGGGAAGCTTAACTCAGTATCTCATAATTGGAAAACTGAATGAGATTTCCGGATTGAGTTCCATCAGAAGATGGAAAAGCAAGATGAGATAATAAATTTGCAGAAAGAAGCTTTTGAGGCTTAGGCAGAAGCTTTAAAAGTCCAAGAAGAAAAGGTAAAAGCCTTGGAGAGGCAAGGTGAGGAAGACCAAAGAGACTTAAAGAAACTCAAAACCCTGTTAAAGAAGCTCATTCTGAAGGAAAAGGAAGGAAAATTAACTCACTCTGATCTTTTGTTGAAATTGTATTTCTTTGTAAAATTTTCAAACTCTAATGAAATGATTATTTGGTTAGTTGTATCTTGTCATATACTAATGTTCCAGGTTCCGTATTTTGTTTTCCATTCCCTTAAATTCTTTTTGAAAATCAAAAAGTGGGAGAAGGAAAAAGAACTAATCTTAAGGGGGAGAAAGGAAAAATTCCTAAGAGAAATATTCTTAATGTAAGGGGGAGTTTCCCACTACGAAGTTCTTCATTATTACAATAATGAAAACCTCACTCCAAAAATTCAGAATACAATCCTTAGTGTTTCAATGCCTAAGGGGGAGTTAGTTGTATTCACTTTAATCCATGAACAAAGGGAGATAAGTGTTTAATTTAAAATCCTAATGAAAATTTTCAAAGTCCTTATATTATTTTTCGTAAGGATGTTTGTGCTTTCCAAAAAGGTGGAGATTTTTGAGTTAATAAGGTTTTCCTTATGACTTTTTCATTCCTTCTTATTTTGAAAATCACAAACACCTTATACATAATCAAATGTATGTTTTACCTCCATAAGGAATATTTACTTCTTCAAGGAAATTTACCCTAACCTAGATTTTCTTATACATATCCATTTTTTCCTTAAGTACAAAAAATGGATTCATACCCAAAATCCTGGAGCAATATAATGTAAAGAGTTGGAGCATTATGTATTTACAATCCGAATTCTGGACTCCGAACTCTTATGAAGTTCGACTCTGAACTCTTAAGTAGTTCGACTCCGAACTCTTAACCATTTCAACTCTGAACTCTTAAGCAGTTCAAATCCGAACTCTTAAATAGTTAGACTCCTGAAATCTTAAGAATTTCAACTCCGAACTCTTAAATAGTTCGACTCCGAACTCTTATGAAGTTCGACTCTAAACTCTTAAGGACTTCGACTCTGAACTCTTAAGTAGTTCGACTCCAAACTCTTAAGCAGTTCGACTCCGAACTCTTAACTAGTTCGACTCCGAACTCTTAAGCAGTTCGACTCCGAACTCTTAAGTATTTCGACTCTGAACTCTGCAAGTTCAGATTCCTATCTCTAGTGAAACCAGACTCCGAATTCCTATAAAACAGAATCCGAACATTTCTTAACATAGACTCTGAATTTCATTTTTATTAGACTCCGAAATTTTTACTTGCTTACATTCAAAAATATTGATTAGATTTTACCAACATATGCTTCATTTAAAAACGATGTCGTGCATTCAGTTATACATGGTTTGTTATAAAACGATGTTGTCTATTCTGTTTCTAATTAACCGTTGGTTGAGTTACACATGTACAGGTCCCTCCGAATTTCATGGAAAATATGACCGTTGGAAGAGGGAGCCAACCATTGGAAGTTTTTCTATAAATATAATCTCATTTGAAAGTACTCAAGATGAAAAAGGGAAGTTGATCAATCTAGATACCACACGCAGTTAAGGTGATTTCTAGAGAAAGAAGCTTTTCATGCCTTGTGCGTACTGAATCGCTCGTTCAAATTGATTTTTGAGACACTGAATTTTGGTGATTACATTCGAGGACTTATAGGGATAGGAAGACAGAGGTGACGACTACCTTGAATTTCAAGGGCTTCCTAGATGAGGAAGACAGAGGTTCCAACTACCTTGAAGTTGAGGGATTGCGGGGATAGCAAGACAAATATTCTGATCTTCGTATCGAGGGCTTACCCTAGTGTGGGTAAGACAGACTTTCTTGAAAGTATAAATCAAGAGACCTTTATCCAAGGTTGTTGGATACCCTTCTCTTTGGGTTAAAATACATATATCTTGTTACTTTTAGTTTTACTATTAGTTTTTCCGCTGCATTTTGTATTGTAACAAAAGTATAATCTTACATTTCCTTACACTTTTACCCGAATAAGTTTAGATTCTATACGCTTTAAGGTAGAATCTCATATTGTAAACCTTAGTTTTAATTCTACAACCGGTGTTAGAGGTGTTGTGAATCTTCTTAGTTTAACTTTGTTAAACTCAGTACTTTCCTTGTCTAAGGAAAAAATTATTATCAATAACCAACTTTAACGGTTCCAAAGGAATTTTTAAAGTGTACAATTCACCCCCTCTTGTATATTGAGCATCTACATCATTATTTCGATCCTATAGTGAGGATGTCTCAATGTATTATGAGTCTCTTACCACTGATTATTTTTATTATATATTTACTATTAGAAAATATCATCCAACCATAGAATATATATTCAATAATTAGTCATTACACCACTAGGTTCGTATTATATCAGGGAACTTCAATGGGATTTCAGTAAAACATACTTTTTTAGGACATTATAACATACAAGAGTCCTGTAACGAAATAATCATATTGCAATAAGAAAATCCATTAATAATGAAAAACTATAATAAGTAATAAAAAATTTAGTTATTGTGGGAAAAATCTAACATATCATATATATACATTAAATCCAAATTTATAACAATCCATGAAAGGTAGTTATGGAAAATGAATTTCATCAATTTGAAAGTCTTTTGTTTATCATTGCCAATAAATATGATTGCATTTACCATTTTATGGAAGAGGAGATGGATAAAGATTAATAAATTGATATTATAAAATCTTCATATATGTGATATAATGATGATGTTATATCAAAATGTTTAGAAGAGTTTCGAAGGAGGTATAAGAATAAATAAAATGAAAATTCTCGGTTCAAAACAATATCTCTTCATCAAAAAATTTCCTTTCATTTAATCCTTAATCCCTATATGTCTTGTATTATAATAAAATTATATCCTCTAATTCATGAAGATGGATTTTGTTAAGGTATTTGGGTAGTTATTGGACAAAATAAGTCTCTTGAAGAATGTAGTTGAGAGGAGAATGGGTTTCATTTTTTAAGAGGATGAGAGGTTACACGTATAATTTTTCACAATATTAAAATTGATTAATGAGTTAATTGAAATAAAAAGTTTAAAAATGCACCATTTATAAATATTTTTGGATATAGGCTCTATATATAGATAGTAAATAACATTTATAATTGTTTTTAGGTTATTTTAACCCTTATCACTTGATTTTAATCTCTGATAAATATTTATTAACCGTAACTGTCATAACAAATTTTTACTATTTTTTTTATTAATTATGAAAAAATATTAAAAGGTTAATATTTACCAAATTTATACCTCTAAATTCAAAATATCGGATAAATTTTTAAATATTAAATTACTATATGTTTAAGAAGTAAATTTTAATATAAAATCATAAAACACAATAAAAATTTTTTTTTAGAAAAATGAATGTTAAGCCCAACAATGAACTTATAAAAAAATAAGGTATAATGATGATTAAAATTAAGTTAATTAGATTATATATAATTAAAATATAATTAATTTACTTTGAGATCAAATTTAAATGATAATTTTTCCTTTTAATGAAAAGAAAATACAATTTTTAGGAAATTTTTATTTTTGAGTGTTCACAGAAAAATCAAACTTTTTAGAAAAAAAAATGAACCCTAATATAATTTCTATATGATGATTTAAAAAATTTATAATTTTTATGAAATAGAAATTAATTTTTTTTCCTAAATTAATTATAATATTTATAACAAATAAAAAAAATCATTTTTAAGGAAATAATAGTTTTGAAGCATAAAATGTCTATTTAAAATTAAGGTCTTATTTCCTAAAAATTTATTAATACATTTTTATTGATTATTACCTTCATATATATTTAATAATTTGGTTACTTCTATTCAAACCTACAAATTCAATGGCTATGTTATAATGATAGTAAAATAATAGTATTTTATGGTTGTTTCTGCTTGAGGATCCCTGTCATATACACTATCAAACATAGTATTTTTTTAAAATATCTATCTGTTAAAAATGGTCAAATTATTATATTAGTATTAAAGGGAGTCGTTAGCCATCATGAGAGAAGAATTTATGACATTGTTTGGAATAATAAATGCACCCTCCTATTTTCTCTTCTCAATGCCACCATGTAGCTGGCATACACCACATGATAGCCGATGGTATACCTAGAGATGAGTACTTTTATAAATAGCCGCAAATAGATTATATTATCTAGTGGTTAGATAATGACCTTTTTAAAGTGGTGATAAATATGGAATCATCTATGAATAAGCCAGTTCCTATCTATCTGTTAAACGGTGGACTTCCTGGTCATAATCAATTCCAGATGAATACCAAGGATGGCTAATGCCTTTATGCTGGGTTTTCAATGATACGTGATGTTTTAAGACTTCACCATATCCCTTAAAGATCCTTTTATTGCCTCCATTAGATTATTATATCTTACTTCCATGATATCAACACAAACATTAAGACATCAATAGTGTATTTACTGATCCTTCAATTACCTTCAATACATAAACATAATCTATTATGTTTAAGAAAATTCATTAGTTTTTTCCACATTTTTATCACAATGTATCTCATTATATATATTGATAAAAACTCAAAGAAATCATTATATAAATAATTATGTTTTTGTGATAATGAAAACACCATGGGGGAGACAGATAAGGACAATAATATACACCTTTTAAATTACCACAAACACTTAGTATAAAAAGATATATCAAGTGTAAAATAAGAGAGAATCATATAAAATGTACTCAATATATTTCTAAAATTATAATAAATAATATTATTCAATAAACATTACATATTTAAAACATAAATAATCATCCCTTTGTAAAATAATAAAACATTTTTGATACAAAGAATGCATTTTTAAAAAAGGAAACTTTTTTATTCAACTAAACAATATATATTAAACACTTCTCCAAATAATTTTTTCTCTTTTTACACTTCAAATGAATTTCTCCCATTGTTTTATCAAAAATAAACTAAACAAAGGAAAAAAATTAGAATAAAAATAAATTAAATTTATTATATAAAGATAAAACACTAGATCCATGAAAATATTATTTTAAATTACACATCATCTCAATAAAAATGTCTAATGAATGAGATAAAATTAAATTCATTTTAAATATATTAATGATAAATAAAAAATAATAAGAAAAAATCAAAGAAAAATATAAGATTTAAATTCAAGATATAAAAATAATACAAAAATATATTTAATGAAGAAATATAAAATGATTTGAAAATTAATATCAAGATATAATTTAAAAGATATTGAAATCAAAAAAGGGAAAAAGAGGGAATCAAAATATTTCCAAAGATAAAAACAACTAATTCCCTTTAAATAATCTGAAATAATTTATGAGAGAGATAGATAGAGGTAATATTTAGAAATGATGTTTAAGAGTGGAAAGATAATATAAAATATTAATTAATATTTCCCCCAAAAAATGAATTTTAATAGTAAATACTTTACTAGAACAAAATAAGTTAGGATCCCCTGAATTGGTTTATTTAAATAAGAAAATAAAACGTTACCATGAAAAAGATATGGGTGTTAAAAAATATTAAAAATTAAAAATATTAATGGAAATATTGATAATATAAATAGTAAAAATAGAACATATCAATATTATATAGTGTTATGTATTATGAAAATATTAATGTAGGGATACTCCCCTGCATAAAAAAGATAGATAAAATAAAAAAAATGTAAATTAGACACTTTTGTTCTTCCTGTATCATAAATTTAGAGTTCAATTATGAATTTTAATATTGAATAGAGCTTATAAAATTATAATTTGGTCAAGTGTCACAGCCTTAAATTTTAAAAAATTTGAGTGCACTTTGGTACCTAATGTTTTGGTCTTACAATGTTGGATTAAAGATAATTTGGTACGTGAACTTGTTTAGTACATTATATTCAATTAAAAATATTGGAAGAAATATGAATAGATTTATTTATACTATATCTTTCATTTTTTAATCTCACTCTTAAATAACATGCCTAAAATTTTAAAATAATTAAAAAATTGGTTTTGTGAACATCTGTTAAAAAATGTGGGTTTTTGAGAAATATTATTTGAATTTTTAAAATAAATTCCCAATTTACTTAGAACAATATTTTGGGATTCCAAAATATTTTATTGATATTTATCACCATGAGTGAATTGATAAATAGTATTCATAAGATTTTTGATTTGATATTTTTAATTATCAATATTGGGTTGTTCTTGTATTTTCAAAACCAAAAACATCTTTTTATCTAATAACTTAAACAATTTTATTAATAACTTGTTTTTATTTATTTTTTACCTCCTAACACATAGTTAAAAGTTAGAAACAATATTATTAATGGCTATATTTTGTTTCATTTTATCATTTTATAATTTAGATTAGTTGATGATATAGATTTAAAAGTTGAGTTAGAAGAAGTATGATAATTAACATCATCATTTACATCGACATGATCTGTAATTAATTAGGAACTAGTTTTTATTGAAGAGGTAGAGGAAGTTGAGTTAAGTTATTCAAAACTACCACTCCGGGTTGAAGACATTATATATTTCTTACCTTCTTTATTTTTTTCATTTTATTTTTATATACAGAACATTCCAGATTGATGTGTTTGTTTTTTTGAAGTCATAGCATGTTACATCTAGTATATTTTTCTTTTCCTTCTCGGTACGATAGATTAATTTCTTCTTATTCAAGAGTTTATTTAATTTATTGAAAAAATAATCAATTTTATCTTTCCTTTTCGATGAATCTTCATCATCAACAACTTTAATAGTAATAGTATTCTTTACTTCTTTAGCTTCAATGGATTCTTTATCGAATTATCTCTTCAATATTATTTCATAGGTTATATGATATCTAAAAACATCCTTGACCACAATTTTATTTTTTTATTTTTATTCTTGGATTACTATCACTTTTGGTTCATAATCTTTAGGCAAGATCCATATAATATTTTTTACTAAAGTATCTAAAGATAGATCATCACCAAGGCAATTTGTACTGTTATAAATGAAAATAAAATGTTTAAATATATTGGTTATAGATATATTTGAATTCGTAAAAAAATATTTCAATGTCTTTTCTAAACATTTCTGATAGATTATATTTATCTTTATTCATATTCATGAGAATTAAAGTAACTTCCATATTTTATGGGTAGTTTTTCAATAATAAGTTTGAATAAATTCACTTTGATTAAGATCACAATGAAGCGTGTTTGGGTATTTTCCATTTATATCTCAAAGATGTAATATCATGGGGATTATATTTATGTTTTGATTCTTTTATAGGGATGTGTTCATGTATAAAGATATTTAATATAGGATAACATGTACTAATAATAATGGTAGACATATAGTTTTTCAAATAATAGAAATTTGAGGCATTAAAAAATGAGTGCATCCCA
Organism: Viscum album; assembly: GCA_963277665.1. Classification (NCBI taxonomy): domain Eukaryota; kingdom Viridiplantae; phylum Streptophyta; class Magnoliopsida; order Santalales; family Viscaceae; genus Viscum; species Viscum album. The sequence goes on from OY728153.1 coordinate 1,895,951,640, forward strand.
AAGAGCGCACTTCATGAGAACCTTGGTAATATAAATAATATATCGTTCACTATAATTTGAAATTGAACTTGGTGAAGTTTTAGTTTAAATAATCCTCTGATAATAAATTTTGTGTGGGGTAGGATGAAAATAATGGGGGTGAATTAACTTTAAAAATTAAAATGATAAACTGAAAAAGTAAATTAGAGAAATATAAAAAATAATATAAAATATTGTATGTAACATAAATTATATTATAAAAATAACATAGAAATAATAACTAATCTAATTAGAAAATAACATATATTATTCAAGTTAGTGTAATAAAATAATATTAATTGTATCCCAATTAGATTATTTAAGTGCATCGAATAAAAGGGACTTAATCCAATTAATTTATAACATAAAATTTGTAATTATAAAATAATTATATTGGAATGTCGATATAATTTTATTAAAGAATTTGAAAATATAAAATAATAAATAATGAAATTGAGTGTGTGATTATAAAATTATGATGCAATGCTTAAATAAATAAAGGAGAGAAATGGTGATTTTATAATGGATTTCAAAAATAGATCAGCGTGAGCCCCAACATTTCCTCTCCATGGGTTAAGAGGTTTTCATATTTCTTACTTGATTTTAATATAGATAAAGTAACCAATCCCCCTATATTTGTGGTGATTGTAACAAGAAACCTATCCTTCCTTACTTCATTGGTAGTAATCACCAACCCCTCTTTCTTTTTAATATAAGTAGGAAGAAGCTCGTTAATTAGATAGAAAGAATAGTGATATTGATAGAGAAAATACATTAAAAGACTCCCCTTTATCTCTAAAGTTGGATAATACAATTTCAGATGAGCAATAAAAAGGTAATGTAGATGAATGATTAAGATAATGATCATTAAAATTGGATATTGAAAGCGGTCTCTGAGATCAATAGATATATTCACTTTGATTAATCATTGTAACACCCGAATCCATTATTCATTCCACCACTATCATGAAAGACTCCTAGTTCCTCTACTTATACCCTCCAAAGATCCAGAAAATATTATTGAATTCAAGGGATTCATTAACAATTGCAGAAGATAAATTTATGAATTTTTTACCATAATAAATGAAACATTGGATTTCTTATCATGACACCACTATGTAGCTGATATACACCACTGGGTATCTAGTGGTACACTTGAAGATGAGAGATTTCGGAAATGCTCGACCAATGAGACTCTATTAGACTATAGGTAGATGATGGAATTATGGTAGAGATGTGAAATATAGATTAATCTACTATCTATACAATACCTATCTACTAATAGAATAATTTAATTCCCATGAATACTCCATTCAATATGAATACCACTAGATGGAGGGTGCCTCTGTATCAGGTAGCTGGAGCTGCCTGTTAGGGAAAATATTCCACTATGTCCCCTTAATTTATTTTCCATTCCTCTATTTGATCTAGGTGTATTCCTTTCATGATATTAACATAGCCTTTAAAAGATCAAAATGATATTGAAATATAATTCAATGTAATTGAAGACTTTAACATGATCTATTAATTTAAAATGATTCATTGATTGGTGTCATCTTCTTCAAAAAAGGCATCTCATCCTAAATATTAAAACCAACTTGGATGATATGATTATATATATAATCGATTCATTGTGATCATGAAAGCACTATGATAGAGAGGAATAACATAATCTTTACTTAAGGTGTCTGTGGAATATTTGGGATGAATATTGACTTAAGGTGTTTGATGAAACTAAGAAAATAATATAGATTGAAGGTATTTTTATAAACTATAAGGTTGATCTTAACTCAAGGTATTTCCAGAAATCCAAAATATTATGTCAACTCAATGTATTTTGGGATTACAGTGATGGGTTTCTTGTATCATGTCTCAAATCTTGATTGACATAGCCAAAATTGTATTTAGTGTGATTTTTTATTTTTTGCAAGGATGAAGGCCCCATGGTATAGAACACCTTTCTTTAGATATGTCCATAAGTAGGTGAATGGGAAAATAAAAACCAAATTATATGACCCAGGTTAATTAGTTCCTAGCCATGGAAATGAAGTCCTAATAATTACTACACTTAAGAGAGATCCAGATAAAAGATTATTTTGAGAAGACTTGGGCCTAACTCTACATTCTATGGCCACAAATCAATATTATATAACTTGTATCTTCCATCAAATTCGTATAGGGTTCATTGTTATGTGCTTCATATAATATTTTGAATCCACTTGAGGATGATATTTTATTTTTTATTCAATATATATTTTTGAGATATTGGAAAATATTTGAATTTTATTTGGTGTGGTTTGAGATATATTGAGATAAATTTAAAAGGTTTTGTGCATCATTGATCAAATCTAAAAATATAGCACTAGATAGGAAGAGTGGATACTTCCTAAATTTTTTATAAGAATTGTGGTGATTTGAATAATACTTATTTTGGAATTAAATACTGAAGATGAAAAAACCCAATTTCAAAATATTTTCTAATAATTATTGAATTTTAAAAGAATTATAGATTATTTTGAAAGATTTATAGTGATTTTCTAATATTTTTAGAATTTATATAATAATTGTGGAAATTTTTCAATGACTAATAGTGATTTTATAATACATATAGAAGCTTTGATAAGGATTACTGTGATTTCATAAGACTTATAGAATATTTTTTATTTTTTTGGTATTTCCAGAGGGCCCATGGAGAATGTTTTAACACTTATAACATTATTTATGACTTATATTTTTTTTAAGTGTCTTTGTGTTAGTAGAGAACGATTTTTTTCAAAGGAATTACATGTAAGTATTTATTTTAGAAAACATTTGAATATTTTTTATAAGAATAAGAATTTAATCTTTTTTATAACATGGGTTCTGGATGTTACTGTTTCAGCAGATATGCCTGAGGATATTATGAAACATTATAAAGTTTTAAATTTCATGATGTTTTAAATAATTATATGATTCATGTTTATTTTATGCAAATTAATGAAGATGAATATGTTATGTTTCATGAAGAAGATTTTACACCATGACTATTCTATCTTGAAGGAAAGTGAGGCTTCTCTAATTTTGTGAAGTGAAGTGTTTCACATAGAGGTTTTGTGTATACAAACATGAATGCCAATAAGGAAAGTGAAAACTCTCACATTTTTTGTGTAATATTTAAAAAATAATAAACCCAAGTCTCATAGTTATTTAATATTGATGTATATAAAATATTTTATTGGTTTTTAATGTGAATTAAGGGGAGAGGGATAACATTGCCCCTATTTAAGGGTGATTTTTTTATTAAAATATGGAATGATATTGATGTGACAGGAGTTGTGAAAAATAAAAATGGAGGTTTTTAATTTTGTAGAGATTATTCAAAGTAATTTCTATATAATTTGAATAGTCTAATAATTTTATGTATAATATAGAATAAGACAAACAAAATAAACATGTATTTAATAGATAAAGTGGCTCAAGCTTTAACCAGTGGTTATTCTTAAAAAGTAATCATGCTATTTTGTTAGTGTTGAATTATAACTAGTTATAACTGGGCATTATAACGTGATCTAAGTCATTAACCTTCCTATAGTTTCATCTAGATAATAATTATATAGTTATATGTTTATGGGACCAAAAAATTACAAATCAAGGATGTAGTCATCCCTTAAGGAGGTAAACCTCATAAAAAATTAATTTATTAGGAATTTGTATACCACTGACAAGAGAGGTTTGAATTAGTATAAATATTATAAATTTTTTTCTTTATTAAAATAACCTCCACTACATGTTAGTGTTTTGATCATCTCAAATTTATAACAGAACCTCACAAGCATGAAAAGATAATGAAAATAGATGCATAACAGACATGTTTTCCCAAGGATTTTTTTTCTAATATAGGTACAAAATAATTTATATATCTTATTGTTATCCCAAGACATAAATATCCCCTAAATAATGTAAGTGAATACAAATGAGCTAACTCACATAAATCTATATCTATCAATTGATAGTAAATAAATCTAGTTCCAACCAATTAAAAATATTTATTCATTTTTTGACCCAACATAAAAATGAAACTTTAATTTATACTAATAGTGTAATCTATCCAAAATTAAATTCTCCTCAACATCAATTAACATAGTATGTAATGTTGGCCTCCCAAATCAATAAGATTCTAAAATTTGGAACTTTATTCTCAACAACAACAACAAAACCCCATAACATCCTCAATTATATAAAACTTAAAATTCTTTGAACAAATCACTTTGGAAAACTCCCCATAGAAAAAACACGCTAAATTCTCTATAAATCGTCTACAAGACTCATGGGGACTTTTTTATTATATACTCACTCATTTAAAAACATAATTGGTGATATAAGGAATTTAAACCCCGATGATTTTACATATTTAAAATTCTCATTTAATTCATTAAAACACTTCCCTTTTTATCAAATTTAACATTTGGTGATGGAATTTACTTGAAATTGCCCTTCAAACTCCTTTAACTCCCCCTTGTATGCAAAAAAATTATAAAAAATTTATTATAGAAATATATAATTTTTCATCTAGAAAGGTATCATAGAAGAATTTATCTTGTAGTGTTTTAAACAACCTATCAAAATAATTTTCATGCATGTGTATCTCAGACTTAACTGTCCAGTATAAGATAAAAAAATTCATTTCCACAAAAAAATGCTTTAAAAAATCAGAAAATTTGATTATTTGAATAGCCACCGGTTTTTATAATATGTTTCTAGTTTCTTGAAAACATCTACCTCATCTTATGAGACTTTTAACATACCTCTGTAACTATAGTACCTATAAATTTATATAGTTAATAAAAAAACCTATAAAAGATTTCAAAAACCATATTCCATTAAATACTAGAATTCTAATGATTTATTTCTTTTATTAAACTTCATTGTAGCTCTACATGAATGATTTAAACATCAGGTATTCCACTATTAATAATAGTTTAACTTATTGTTACTCTCTATACAAAAAACATCACAAATAACAATTTGTTTTTAGGTAGATAATTTCATTTATATAATGTTTCATTGTTTACAATCAATAAAAATATAACATAAATCAGGAACTAATCATAGAAATTACTATGATATTTTTATTGTGGTATAAGAAAACTCACATCATCAGTTTTACTTTGACATCTCATGAATGGAAACTTCCTCATCCTATTTCCATTACACACTTCAATAAAATATCTCTTTCACTTAATTCTACTGAATTCATTTAGATTGACCTTTACTAACCATCACTCAAATATTATTTCATGACACCTTTTTTGCATGATTATATTTTTCTTCAGATTCTATATTCATTTTATCACCCAAACACACTTTGAAAAATTTCCTTAGATTCTAATGAACATCAGCCATTGATTAAAAAAATTCTAACTCATCTTCTTCCTTCCAATATCCAAGGAATTTCAAATAAAAAAAAATTCTTTTGGAATGTATATAATTTGACCTATTTCTAATACTATTCCATTTCTTTTGATGATTCTTATTTTCATAATATTTTTATCATATCCTATGATTTTACTTCCAGACTCTTGGTTTTCTTTTTGAACAAAGCATAAATAATCAGATCATGCATGTATTCATTTTTAAAAAATCAGTCACATTTACCATCTTGTTATATTACATATGTTTCTTATTTTATCTCTATTTATTTTATAAATTACAAGAAACATATTTTTATCATGAGTATGTTCCCAAATAAAACGTTTTCTTCTATAAGCCCGTCAGTGCCACCTACTCATGATAGTGTATCTATGAATTCCTTCTGAAATTTTGGAAAACTCATTCTTATATGATATATGCTTCACAATATATCCTTTACACTTACAAACTAAACATAGATCAAGATTATTATTCCATAACCCATCATATCTACTACCATTGAACTAAGGATAATAATAATTTTATCCAAAGGTTACTAAATTAGAAAAAAATCACTGCATATCTCAGACTCAAAATATCTAAATGAATAAGATCCACTAAAATACAAAAAATATTAAAGAATTAATAAAATACAATAACTTTAGTAATTGAAAATCAAGGGTTCTTTAATCTCCCCCATTGGATTTGTTACCAGCACCAATATCAATAAATATTACATCTCCTCATATGAAATTTCCATTAAAATATATCCTTTCTCATAGAAAGATATTTCACAAAACATTTATAGAGAAAAAAAATATTTAAAAGGAATTAATTAACTCAATGGAAATAATTTTTTTGGCTATGATATAGATGTGCATTTCGTCAAGCATCTTCCAGATATTTAACTTCAATAACATTCACTCACCTTTTTTTGTTATAATATCAAATTTATATTCACAATATATAACGTAAGTATAGAGCTATGGTGTAATTTTTCTCCCCATTATAATACATACTCCAAATAATAATGGGGTCCCTAAAAAACTATCTTAAGTGAGTAGTGGTGGGTTAGCCTAAATTTTTAGCCTCAATTATTTAAATATTTCCCTTCGAATAACTTTGATGAAGTCATTATCAATTTTATATTTTTTTTAAATCTAACCAATATTTATATATCCATTATAAAATATTTCATTATTTAAATAATAATTAATATTATAATCATTGGATCCTGAGTATTGTAAAAAAAATTTAAATAGATCAATTGCACTCTGATTGTAAAAAATAATTTTTAGTGTCTTTTCAATATCCATTATCAAAATTTTCAGTTAAAAGTTCATCAATATCATTTGTGTACATGGATTGGAGGAAAAAATATATTCTAATTATGGTATACATAAAGTCACATAAAATTGTTTTTTATTATGAAAACTCCCCCAACATTCTCCCAAAAGGAATGATCCACCTGTTTTTGATTTTTTACCGTTTCATTCTTTAATCTAATTAGCATATATTAAATAAAGTTCAACTCATTACTCCTTATATACATTAGTCCATAATTTTTTATTCCTTTAATTTACCTATGTATTTTTTTAAATGAATTTGTGATTAATTTAATAACTCTAAAATAGTCTATACATGTTTACTACCTATAAAGTGTCTTCTCTTGATACATTAAGATAATGAAAACTTTCTATTATCTTCCAAAAGAGATTTTGATTCACAATTTTCCCCATTTAATCTTTTTCCATTTTTAAACTAACTATAAAGGGTATGATAAAATTATTTTATTATTATAAAAAACTTTTATTCAGTAATTCAATGGATAAAATTTATTATAAAAGGAAGATAAATCTTCCATTCTATTGAACTCCTAGTCCAATAAATAAATTCTACACTCTGAGCATTGAAATCAGAAATATCCTTTTAATATATTTAGTAAAATATTCACAAGATTTATACATATCAATGGAAAGGGTTATATAAACAATATAAACCATGATAAATAGTGTACCTTTACTTATCTAATTCATATATAAGTTTATATCAGCTTTTACTTTTGAAAAGATCAACTGCTTCAGGAAGCTGTTAGGTTTTTAATAAAAAAAATGAGGTGCCTTCTTCAACCCATATAATATAACACCCCGAGTATTTATGGAACTTATTTTAAAATGAATTAATTTTCATTTTTGTATTTTGTTGAACTAATTAAAAAATTATTTTCACACGACACTGAATTGGAACACACTACATATAACACTGACTTGGTGTGCATTACATGAAATACTGAGTTTCTACAAAACATCATTTAATTATTATAGTTATTTAAATTATATAATTATAAACTAACAATTTAAATTAGTAATATTAGTGGAAATAAATACTGTTAAAATATTTTTTATAATGTTTTTATATTAATTGAACATATTGATAATGAAAAATATAATTTTTTGTAAAGTCCTATATGTTTTAAAATAATATTTTTAAAAAATGAACCTATTTCAATGTACTTATATAAAAAAACAACTTTTAGAAACCTTTATAAATTTAATTTGATAAAATAAACTTCATTTTTTAATTTTTAATGTCTGAATTAACTTAGGGTGTTTTTTTGGAATTTTTCTATGAAACATCATTTTTGGATGAATATTGAAAAATACTAAATTTTAATTCCAAACTGTTTTTCGTATAATTTGTTTATATAGATGAATTATATTTTAAGTTGTTTTTAAAGTAACATTAGATCCATTATACATATATTAATACAATTTAGGTCATTGAATTATTTTTATACTGAATTTAGATATAAAGTATTAATGAACTTTTGAACATTCTCACTTTAAAATCCCATTTTCTTGCTATGCCTGCAAGAGTAACATTAAACATAAATTTTCCTATTATATGAATTTTATTTCAAAAAATAGACATCTGTGGTTTTAATATGTATGATATTTATATTTTAATATGATTAATTTTTTTTTTACCAAAAACATTAGTAAAAGTGATTTAGATTAATTACAGTGATTGAGGTAAAATTAATCTTAACAAGGGAATAAACCATACTATTTAGGGATGAAATAAACTATAAACATATATAATACCATTTTGGCCATATTTAATCCATAATATTTCAATTAATTTGTTTTTTTTGGGTTTTTATGACGTTTATAACATAAATATGTGGGAAGACCTAACTTGTTTTCAAAAATGCCATGTTTGTCTCCTCCATTCCCTAAAAAAGGCCACCCCTCTCCCCCTTATTAACACCTCTAAAACTTCTATGGTTTAGTATATATGTTCCCAATACACTTACTAAAATCCCTCCCTTACTCCTTGAATCCTCCCTCTCGTTATAAATCCATCTAAGGAAGCCCTTTGGTGCAATCGAAAAGGAGTTACCCAAAGAAGAGGTAACATCCTTCCCCAAGCTACTTTCAATTTTTTAATTTCTCCTCTAACTAAATTATTCGTTTTCCATGCATAAATAATTACCTTTTTATCCTTAATATAATTATATATTTTTTATTTTAATGGTTAAACCTTCACTTAAACACACTTCCATCTAATGGGTAATGAACTGTCCATTCTTGTGTTCGGAGAACTACCACCTGGGGAAACAATATTTTTTGTTTTAACTTTACCATTTCTTATGGTTTCCAATTATGATAGAAAATATATTTATATATGATATATATATTATATTTATGATTTATTTATACTTATTTATTTTTTATATAAATCTTACCTTCATGATTTATTTTTGTGTTAATATGTTATCTTCGTTCGGGGAAGTGTGGACTACCGCCTCCTCAAAGTAATGTCAATCGTTCAAACATTACATGGAATTTATTAAAGATGGATTAAGTAAAATTATAAGATATATGTGAAATAATAATGATACTATAATTATATTCTATATATATATATATTCCATTTAATTTCTTTTTTTCAATACGTCATTTAAATAGAAATAGTGTTTATGCATACATACGACCTACCCTCAATATGAACAGTGTATTCCATTTCATACATATATCTTTTATAGATTATTATAAAAATTTATATAAATAATATAAAAGATATATAAGTGTTTTTTACATTCTGTAAATAATTAAATACGGATTAACATAGTAGGATCAAGAATGACAAGTCAAAACACATATGATAAACAAAGCTGTTATTACCTAAAATGTTAATTTCACATGGTATTGTTAATAAATTTGTAATATATGAACATAAGATAATATTATATGGTATTATATATATGAATATGTTTATGTGAAAAATGTATAATAAAATTTTAATTATTATACATGAAGCTTGTTTGTGTATGATGAATGTAAATGAACAAGGTTAAGGAATTTCATCTAAAGTTTTATATCCATGAGATACATTCCATGCACACCACTCTTTTCTATTTCGTGGTGTATATATTTATCATTAATTTATTCTATTATTATTATTTCAAATTGTATGGGTATTTAATTTTCAATTATATTATCTTTCTTTCATTGTGTTTATGTTTCAAAAGTTATGAAGTAAGTAAGATAGTGTTGTCTCAATTTTCATTCTTTAAGCAACATGTTTTTTATGCACCTATATTAATTTTAAATGTGAATATACATCTATTTGAAATTTTATATCATTGATCCACTTAATTTTATTATATTTTAAGTTTCATGTAATTTTATTTTCTTACATGGAGAGTATGATCCCAAGTTACCATGTGGTAAGAGTTTATTGAAACAATCTCATTATTTTTCTAGATTATTTATGATTATGCTTCAATTTATTAAATACTGTGATCCATATCTCAAGAAAACATAAGATTTTTATTATCAACTATTTATTTGAGATATCATCATGTATTAGTACTATTTTCCCTCTTTTTGGTACTTAATATAATTAAGAAAACGTTCTTAAGAAAAATCTAACCGTGTTTCTCTCTTCGGTCGAAAATATGTTTTATTTCAATAACCATAATTTTTTTAAATGTATTAAAATGATATTTGTAGATAATTTTAAATGAAATAGTATTTTAAAAATGATTTATGGATTTCAAATATTCCTTTATAAGTGTTAAAATCTATTTTTGAAGAAAAATATTTTCAAAAATCTCTTATGTTTTAAAAATATTTCTTCAATGAGGAAAGGATATTTTACTCAAGAAATTTTTTTAGAAGATATTTAAAATTTATTTACCATCTATAATGAAATATGTTAGTGTTAATATTTCCTTTCTAGGGAAATGATTCCATGTTTCCATTTATATTCTTTATCTAAATGGTTATGTTTTGTTGGCATGATGTTTATGAAACCTATTTCTCTTTAATAGGTTATATGTTTTGGAAACCCTCTTCATTTCATGTGTTATTGTTTTGATGAAATAATTTTAAAACCAATGTATTTTTTTATAAGTTATGATATAATTACCTATTTATGATACCCATTTCATTTCACGGGTTATTATATGATTGTTTATGATATGTGAAACATGTATGTATGATTTCATTATGATATGGATGAGACCAATATCCCCATTTGATGAATTGGTTGATTCTTTATATCTATTGATATATACTATGATTTTCTTAGGAGTTAACCTTGACTATTATGATGACCATGATAGTGAACCATGACTATCAAGATGGTATGGGGAGTGAACTTTTACAACTATGATTTCTGTAGTAGTGAACTATGACTACCACGATGGTATGGGGAGTGTAACCATACTATAAATATTACATTGGAAGTGATTCCTTGACTACTATGAAAATCATATTATATACTTCTTGACTTCCACAATTCCTTGTCTTATTGGTATGCTATTCTTTCATGTCTTATGTTATTTAGTTTCTAATGATTCATGTATTATAAACTCCCAAGATTTATTCCATTATTAATGTTTATGATCATATGATATGTAGGTTATTATCTTATAATGTTATAATCATGTTTTCATACCCCTATTCTCAAGTTTATGCCTACAAGACTCCCTTATTTACCCTTAGAGAGTATATGAGCTCACCCATTGTTTTGTTACATTCCCTAGGTTATAAAAATATGTATTATCTATGATGTGTATAATATGGGTTTTTTTTAAATAAGAACCTAGTGTGTTATAATGTAGCTCACTTATGTACCGATGTTTACATGTCTATGTTAACAAAGGTACTAGACTAATATGGTCTTTGGGTGTCTATTTGTATAACATTTCTAGTATTAAACAAAATTTATATAATGTTAATCTATGAAAATATAGGATCACTTTTTTAGGTATTAGAGAAAAGGTTTAATTTCCCTTTGGAATCTAGGATGATAAAACCTTAGAAATAACCCTAAGATCACGTTTAAGGATATGTTTATTGAAAAGTAAAAGTATAGAAAAATGTATAGGAATCTTGGTAAATGACAGATTGAGTGGTTTCCAAGAAATACACCCCTATCTGGATACTATAAGTAGATGTTACACTATCATAGATGTACCTAGGATTATCAAATCTGATAAGGTGTGTTTGGCCTGACTCGGCTTATAATCATACATAAAAATTGGTCTTACTGCATACTTGGTTTGATACTCCCAAGGGATATGCTTTGGGCATTCAAAAACTCTTCATGAACCATTATGAATAATTTAAACAGAATCTGGATATAAATATCCTAGGATAAACATATGGTGTCATAATTTTGACATCGTATAAGTGAATTTTCATGAGTATGTGGTTCCTAATTATGATAATTGTTTCTTACTCTTTGTTTTGGTCTCAATGAATGGAGGGTACCCGAAGAAACCATATTAATGGTAATTATTGTAACACACCGAGATTTTATGAAAAAAATATTTTTTTAATTTCATTAATGTCTTGTGTTGTACGCTACACCAAAAGGAGCTTTCACAACACTCATCCTTGATTTTCCTTGTATTACACGCAATCACGACCTTCCTCGACAGCGTGTGTAGTACGCAATAACGAGTTTCACTAAACAACAATATGCTATTAAAATATTATTAAAACTAGCCGTTATGGATAGTAATAACCACTTTTTGAAATTTTGTAAATTTTATTTTTCAAAATGGACTTCATTTTTGGATTCAGAATATCGAAATTAGCTTTGGGTGAAATTTTGGTAATTTTCGGATAACTTTCATATTTTGATGAATAGTGAAAATTACTAAATTTTAATTAAAAACAACTTTTTCAATCAAAATAATTAATAGTGAAAAATTATTAATTTGAGTGGTTTTAAAGTATATTTAGAATATATTTTTACAATTTAATACAATTTTGGTCATTGGATGTAATTTCACATTTAAACTAGACATAAACAAGTGTCAATCTTTTGATAGTTATTATCTCTTAAGAACACGCTATTTGTTTTGACGACGGGAATTAATTTTTAAATTAATTAATGCAACTGATATGTTTTGAATTTGGTAAAATAGAAATCATTTTTGAGTTCATAATATCAAATATAGCTTAGGCCTAATTTTTGGTATTTTTCTGGATACTTTCATTTTTTGATGAATAGTGAAACCACTAAGTGGTAGTTAAAAAAAAAGAATTTTCCATAAAACATAATTTTACCGCTTCTGTGAATGGAATTTCAAAAATTAGAGAGACACAGTCGATGTCAGTATGTAAAATGTGGTTCAATGAGATGAAAATAATTTTTTGGTGAATAGTAACTTTTTACTTTTTTTTACCATGGTTAAAAATAAAATAGGGTAATTAAGGGTAAAAATGATATTATTATTACCGTAACACATGTCATAATTCTATTGGACAAGTGTAATTCGACCAAAAACAACCTTAGGAATAAAATGTGACCATTTAGGCCCACTTGTATTATATTAGGACATTTATTATTAATTTATTTAAAGAAGGGTTAAAATAGTTAAAATCAAAGCTTAATAAGTAAATCATTTTTAATATGGGGTTATACATACGATAAATTCGACAATAAATATTCATTAGAAATCAAAAACGATTTCCTACATAATGGTATTTTATTTGTAATTTTTAGAAATTAAATAATTTAATTTATTTATGACACAACGATGATGCAGTAATTATCTTATTAATGAAATATTGACATAATTGATGTTATAAATACCCAAATAAATATAATTTGAGACTTTTTATGAATCACATTAATTTTAATGGTTAATATGACATGTTAGTATAAATTTAATTAACTGTTTTCTAACTTATCATTCTGTTAGGATTTTCAAAAAAAATTATTACTAAATAGTGTCAAAATTGACTTAAAATAGTTTTTAAAGAAAATATTATATTATTAATTGTTATTTTATTCCTAAAAATCTAAGGTTCGGCCAAATGACTTAGATAAGGTTATATATATTAATAATAAACAACTTGGGGCTCGTTTGGCTGGATATAGTAAGTTTATTAACCTTATAGTATAAGAACACAAGAAGACACGGTAAAAGTAAAATTATTTAACTTAATGTTAAATCTAAATGATAAAGTTAAAATATGAACCTAAACTTGTCTAAATTCTATTGGATGAGAGGATTTAGATCCATCCCCACCTTAGCTTCAAAATAAATCAATTTGGAGCTATTTAAAACCAAATATGACTTTATAATAAAATAATATTTTTAGTTTTCCAAAGGAGCCCCTCTCCTCCCTTATAAAAGCGCACCCTCCTCCCTCTCTTCCTCACACCACTTTGAGCCTTCAAGCTCGGCCAAACCCTGCCAATTTCTTCTCTACACTTCCCTAGAAACATCCTAGAGGTTATAGTCTTCCTAAAAGACCAATTTTCGTACCCTAAGAGGAGGACTCAAAGAGGCGCTTCAAAGAAGAGGAGGTTCGGACACATACGAAGCAAATCGGACCTAAGGTAAGGAAAATGTCACAATCTCATTTTTATCCGAGATTGTTTATAATTTGGTATTTATTGGGGTGTATTTTATCATCCACATATATTTTTCCCCAATATGTAATATTTATATCCTTCTACAATAGTTTATATCAAATTTTACCCTTCGGTGAGTTTTTAGTAAAAGATATGAAATGAATCTTTTGTCGTATTTCGTACGAGGTATTTTTTGACTTTTCCGAAAAAAGTACGAGAAGAATGTTTTTTTAACTTATACGACATGAATGAATTTTTAAAACATTATTTCCAAGAAGCATACTTTACAAGTTTTCAAGTTTATTTTTAATCAACTTCTTTTAGTTAAAAGTTGTATGACATGTTAAGAAAGGAAAAATGTTTTTGAAGTAGAAAGGATATTTTCCTCAAGAATGGAGTTCAAGTGTTTTATCAAAATTATTTTCCATCTATGTTAATATAGGGTTATATTTATATCCCTATTATTACATTGATTTGATTATGTTGTGATGGAATTATTTTTATTAATCCCTTTATCTTATATGAATTGTTTTATGATGTCATGTTGTTTTAGAATCTTTTTTTATTATATGGGTTATGCAATGATGTATGATTTATGATTTTGTGGAACACATAAGAATTGTATCATTATGAGATGGGTGGGACCTATATCTCCCTCCAATGCATTGGGTAAAGAGTTTATATCTCATGAGATAGACATGGCTGGAATGGTAGGTTATACCGGTTCAGTGAAACAGGACTGAAACGAGGGTGACTCAGTTCAGAAATGGACTTTGTCCACTAAGTTAGTATTGGAAATGAGTCTTGAATAACAAGAAATAATTCTCTATGATTATGTGTGTATGCAAAAAAGTTTCATGTTTTATGTTATGATTATTGGGATTTCATTTCACTACTATGATTTATCCCATGATATGAAATTATGCTCTCTTTTGCAGGTTAAGATTTCCAAAATGTTATGTTCTTATGAATATGATGTGATTGATATTTCTTTTGTTTACCATTAATGAGAATTTGATCTCACACTTTTATGTTTTCTTTTCCCGAGGATATAAATAAAGGTTTTAGGTAAAAAAAGGGAAGATCTTTATGGGAGATGTTGAAGATCTTTCACCACGATTAGAAGAATATATTCCGAGTTTCCAAAGACACTAAACTATTACGATCCTTGTGTGTGTGTTTTTGTTATGTACTAAGTATTCTGCAAAAGTAATGTAATGTCCATGTAATTTAGGCTTCGGATCGTTACAGTTGGTATCAGAGGCAAAGGAGGTAGGAATGTATCCGATCCTTGGGAACTCTCACATGTGAGCGTTGGACGAAGCATGGCTCTCCGCCCAAGGGCTTCATGAGGAAATGGCTGCCACTGGGGATGGTGGTGTGTCCCGCCCAGGGGGTGTAGCTGCCCATGGAGTCCCTGATAGGTATCAAGTATAGTCCACTGGAAGTAATTCCAGACCATTACAGTTGGTATCAGAGGAAAGGTTTAGTCAACATTTGGAAATTAGGATGCGTGAACGTTAGTGAGATCCCTAGAGATATTTCTAAGGTATGTCTAGGGATGTCCCTAAGGATAAGTATACGTATAAGATATAGTCCTAGAACTATGGTAACAATATTAGATTAAACCAAAGATGTTAGATATTGAATTTACTCCCCCTTTATTATGATTTTTTCCTCTCAAAGTATTCTTTTTGGGTTTTAGGAAATGGCTGGAAACATGATGATTCACGATAATGGAGGATATGATGGACAATGGAATGATATTATTCATGAGAAACCAAATGAAATGGGATTTGGAAGTCTAAACATCATTATTATGCCGAATCAGCAATCTCATAATATGATCAATAAAGTAAAATTTGGTATGTTTCCTGGCTCGGCTAATCAGAGAAAGGTGGAGTTTCATGATGATCATAGAGGAAAGAAAGTTCAATTTCCACTATGCAAATCATGTGGGAAGAGGAATCAAGGATAATGTTTCAAAGGAACTAGAAGATGCTTTGGGTGTGGAAAAGAAGGACACAAAGCCAATAAGTGCAAAGGAAAAGGTTCAGTTAACACCAGGGATGATGATAATGGTATTGCTACGACATCAACAATGGTTAAATGTTTTAAATGTGGAATGTACGGGCATTATGCAAACCAATGCCCTAAGGGAAAGTCTCATGAAGAGAATAAGTATGGTCATATGGGTAGTATTTATGTTGACGATGATGAAGAGACTACTAATGATATGTGAGATGAAAGAATTGTTGAATCTCGGTCAATGGTTTAAGAATGTAGTGGAATGATTACATGTTTATCATGTGTAATGTTGTATAAGTAATCTCATAGTACTATGGAGTAAAGAGACATCTAAGGATTGTTACACTGTTGTCTTTCCTTGAGTTTTGAAAGTGTATGATTAATGTTACCAGTATCCATGAAACGTTATTCAGATATTTTTGGAATGTAGATGATATGCGCATAATGAAGGGATAAGGAGAAAATGAAATGTTTGATAGTATTCATGAGCTCATGAATGATATAAGGAGAAGGTTATATCATGGTTTGAGTATATAGAATTTTTGGATTTTGGTATATGGAAAGTGTTTACTTTTAACTGCATTCATGTTTTCACTTAGGTTCAATGGGTATTCAATAGAATACATGATTAAGGCCTTTGAATGTTTGGAATGTGACCAACAAGACATATCTTATGATATATGGGGATCAACGATGGTATTAAATCTCTGGTAATCGTTTTCACTATATTATGAGAGTGGAATACAGTATTATGGATACGCCTAAAATATTGGAATGGATTATGTTGGAAATAAGTTAGTATTGTTTAAGGATAGAACTTTTTTTCGATATTATTGATGGGATAGCTTTAGAAAAAGGACAACCTGCAAGACGGGCAACAACCCATCACGTCGGACAAGGCTGTGGGAATCAAACCCACAACCGAAGTGCGACTGGCCTTTATCACCTACCACTGGCCTACAGGAAGTCCCTGTTTAGTAGAAACTAGTTTTATTATATTAAGCAGTATGATATATGAAGTATAAGTCCATTTTAGGAACCATATATGATTAATCTCACTATAGATAGACTTATGTATTTTTTTCATAACTTTTCTAACCTTTTGTTTGAGACAGATGGAATGACCCATCATTCTATCACATGATCTGCTAAAACATCACGAATGAAAAATTCAACTTCATTTCTTTAAGAGAAGAAGTGGAAATTTTCCAAAGAACGACCAACAGTGAGACTATACCGAAATCACGAAAGTATTTCTTCTATTTTCAATTTCCTCAACTTTAGGGAAATGATCTTGATAACGAAAAATGTTGTCCTGGTGCTCTTATATCTGATGAATCAGATGATACCTTATATCGTCACAAATTTATGGCTTTGTGATTGCTGTCTTTTCCATATCCATGTTCTCTACCACTCTCCATCAGAACATGATGATTATATTTCTCTTCCATATCCATATTTTCACCTATGTGGAAACCCAGTGATTAATTTATTTGGGTAACCGTTACGTTTCATACTTTTGATTTTAAAGATTGGTTTTGGTATTCCTTTTTACGATGTGGGTTTATATTAAAGAAACTTTCGAGTAGTAAACCTTTTATAACCCCGACGAATTTCGAGGGCGAAATTCATTTTAAGGGGGGTAGAATTTAACACCCTGAGATTTTATGAAAAAAATATTCCTTTTAATTTCATTAATGTCTTCTGTTGTACGCTACACCAAAAGGAGCTTGCACAACACGCATCCTTGACTTTCCTTGTATTACATGCAATCACGACCTTCCTCGATAGCGTGTGTAGTACGCAATAACGAGTTTCACTAAACAACAATATGCTATTAAAATATTATTAAAACTAGCCGTTATGAATAGTAATAACCACTTTTTGCAATTTTTTAAATTTTATTTTTCAAAATGGACTTCATTTTTGGATTCAGAATATCGAAATTATCTTTGGGTGAAATTTTGGTAATTTTCGGATAACTTTCATATTTTGATGAATAGTGAAAATTACTAAATTTTAATTAAAAACAAAATTTTCAATCGAAATAATTAGTAGTGATAAATTATTAATTTGAGTGGTTTTAAAGTATATTTATAATATATTTTTACAATTTAATACAATGTTGGTCATTGGATGTAATTTCACATTTAAACCGGACATAAACAAGTGTCAATCTTTTGATAGTTATTATCTCTTAATAACACGCTATTTGTTTTGACGACGGGAATTAATTTTTAAATTAATTAATGCAACTGATATGTTTTGAATTTGGTAAAATAGACATCATTTTTGCGTTCATAATATCAAATATATCTTAGGCCTAATTTTTGGTATTTTTCTGGAAACTTTCATTTTTTGATGAATAGTGAAACCACTAAGTGGTAGTTAAATTTTTTTTTTTCATAAAACATAATTTTACTGCTTCTCTGAATGGAATTTCGAAAATCCGAGAGACACAGTTGATGTCAGTAAGTAAAATGTGGTTCAATGAGATGAAAATAATTTTTTGGTGAATAGTAACTTTTTACTTTTTTTTACCCCGGTTAAAAGTAAATAGGGTAATTAAGGTTAAAAATGATATTATTATTACCGTAACACATGTCCTAATTCTATTGGACAAGTGAAATTCGACCAAAAACAACCTTAGGAATAAAATATGACCATTTAGGCCCACTTGGATTAGATTAGGACATTTATTATTAATTTTTTTAAAGAAGGGTTAAAATAGTTAAAATCAATGTTTAATAAGTAAATCATTTTTAATATGGGGTTATACATAAGATAAATTCGACTATAAATATTCATTAGAAATATAAAAAGTGTTCCTACATAATGGTATTTTATTTGTAATTTTTAGATATTAAATAATTTAATTTATTTATGACACAACGATGATGCAGTAATTATCTTATTAATGAAATATTGACATAATTGATGTTATAAATACCCAAATAAATATAATTTGAGACTTTTTATGAATTACACTAATTTTCTATGTTAATATGACATGTTAGTATTGATTTAATTAACTTTTTTTTAACTTATCATTATGTTATGATTTTCAAAAAAATCAATTACTAAATAGTGTCAAAATTGAAATAAAATAGTTTTTAAAACAAATATTATATTATTAATTGTTATTTTATTCCTAAAAATCTTAGGTTCGGCCAAATGACATAGATAAGGTTATATATATTAATAATAAACAACTTGGAGTTCGTTTGGATTGATATAGTAAGTTTATTAACCTTATAGTATAAGAACACAAGAAGACACGGTAAAAGTAAAATTATTTAACTTAATGTTAAATCTAAATGATAAGGTTAAAATAGGAACCTAAACTTGTCTAAATTCTATTGGATGAGATGATTTCAATCCATCCCCGCCTTAGCTTTGAAATAAATCAATTTGGAGCTATTTAAAACCGAATATGACTTTATAATAAAATAATATTTTTAGTTTTCCAAAGGAGCCCCTCTCCTCCCTTATAAAAGGGCACCCTCCTCCCTCTCTTCCTCACACCACTTTGAGCCTTCAAGCTCGGCCAACCCCTGCCAATTTCTTCTCTCCACTTCCCTAGAAACATCCTAGAGGTTCTGGTCTTCCTCAGAGACCAATTTTAGTACCCTAAGAGGAGGAATCAAAGAGGATCTTCAAAGAAGAGGAGGTTCAGACACATACGAAGCAAATCAGACCTAAGGTAAGGGAAATGTCACAATCTCATTTTTATCCGAGATTGTTTATACTTTGGTATTTACTAGGGTGTATTTTTTCATCCACATATATGTTTTCCCAATATGTAATATAGATATACTTCTACAATAGTTTATATCAAATTTTACCCTTCGGTGAGTTTTTAGTAAAAGATATGAAAGGAATCTTTTGTCGTTTTTCGTACGATGTATTTTTTGACTTTTCCGACAAAAGTACGAGAAGAATGTTTTTTTAACTTATACGACATGAATGGATTTTTAAAACATTATTTCTAAGAAGCATCATTTACAAGTTTTCATGTTTATTTTTAATCAACTTATTTTAGTTAAAAGTTGTATGACATGTTAAGAAAGGATAAATGTTTTTGAAGTAGAAAGGATATTTTCCTCAAGAATGGAGTTCAAGTGTTTTATCAAAATTATTTTCCATCTAAGATAATATAGGGTTCTGTTTCTATTCCTATTAGTACATTTATTTGATTATGTTGTGATGGAATTATTTTTATGAATCCCTTTATCTTATATGAATTGTTTTATGATGTCATGTTGTTTAAGAATCTGTTTTTATTACATGGGATATGCAATGATGTATGATTTATGATTTTGTGGCACACATAAGAATGGTATCATTATGAGATGGGTGGGACCTATATCTCTCTCCAATGAATTAGGTAAAGATTTTATATCTCATGAGATAGACATGGATGGAATGGTAGGTTATACCGGTTCAGTGAAACAGGACTGAAACGAGGGTGACTCGGTTCAGAAATGGACTTTGTCCACTAAGATAGTCTTGGAAATGAGTCTTGACTAACAAGAAATGATTCTCTATGATTATGTGTGTATGACACAAAGTTTCATGTTTTAAGTTATGATTATTGGGATTTCATTTGACTACTATGATTTATCCCATGATATGAAATTATGCTCTCTTTTGCAGGTTAAGATTTCCAAAAAGTTATGTTCTTATGAATATGATGTGATTGATATTTATTTTTTTACCCTTACTTAGCATTTGAGATCACCCTTTTATGTTTTCTTTTCCCCAGGATATAAATAAAGGTTTTAGGTAAAAAAGGGAAGATCTTTATGGGAGATGTTGAAGATCTTTCACCACGATTAGAAGAATATATTCCGAGTTTCCAAAGACACTAAACTATTACGATCCTTGTGTGTGTGTTTTTGTTATGTATTAAGTATTCCGCAAAAGTAATGTAATGTCCATGTACGTCAGGCTTCGGGTCTTTACAGTTGGTATCAGAGGAAAAGGAGGTAGGAATGTATCTGATCCTTAGGAACTCTCACATGTGAGCGTTGGACGAAGCATGGCTCTCCGCCCAAGGGCTTCATGAGGAAATGGCTGCCACTGGGGATGGTGGTGTGTCCCGCCCAGGGGGTGTAGCCGCCCATGGAGTGCCCTGATAGGTATCAACTGTAGTCCACTGGAAGTAATTCCAGACTGTTACAATTATGATGGAAAATGAAATGATTTTCCTCTTGAAAAACCAAATTCTATGGGAGTTATAATAAAAAATATTATTGCTATGTTAACCTAGATTTGTCAAGAAATAAATCATGGAATAATTCCAAATGAGAAATGAGGGAAAAATATTCTATTGAGTCCTTCATGAGGCAACATCCACCTTCTTTCAGCGTCTCATCTGATCCACTTGTTACTGAACAATGGATCAATACTAATGAGAACTTTTTCTCTATTTTCTAGTGTTCAGAGTATGAGATATTAATTCTGGATATTTATCATTTAGAAGGTAAAGAAGACCAGTGGTGGAATATAATTAAGAATACGAATTTGAAATATTAAACTGAATCGATGGACTGGAATGAAGTCAACAACTAATTTTTCTATATTTATTTTCCTCATTTTATTAGTATCAAGATAGTGAAATAGTTCCTTGAATTGATGTAAAGGGAGAATGAATCTTTCAGTACCTACGAGGCTAAATTCTTGGTACATTTGAGGTAAGATTTAGGAATTATCATCCAACCTGAAAGTAAAGTAGATAGGTTCTTCAGTGGATTAAATAGAAGCCTCAAAAGACCATTGGACACAAGATACATTAGTAGCTAAAAATATATTCTGCATTGCGTAATCAATGTTGAAATATAGGTTGGATTCATGTATCAATCCCTTGGTTTTTTACCAGAACAGTAAGTTGGAATTTAATGAAAAATCTAAAAACCATGAAGATTAGAAGTTGAGATTCACATTATTTTTTAAGTGTGGGATAAAGCATAAAGGAAATTTACTTAAGGTGTATACTAAATGTTTTATGTATAGAAGGGAAGGCCATTGAGAATTTGATTACCGATGTTATGGGAATACGTTATCTAATGGTGTGAATGGAGTAAAAGAGGCAGAAAATGAACCTACCATGCTTCAGTTATATAAGAGTAAGGAGAATGGGAATTATAACAACCAATGCACAAACCCAAGGGTTGTTGATGAGGATCGTCATCAATAATATCTTAAGCCGAGGGTCAAAGGGAAATCCCATGCAATCACTATTTCTGACGAGGGGTGTGATAATGATATGGTGAAAGGTATACATACCATTCAATCTAGAAAAACTAAGGTATTATTTTATTATGGATATTCCCACTATTTCATATGTACTGAATTTTATATGGGTGTTAAGTTTCCAAAAAAATGATTAGATGTGGAATTAGTAGTGCAAAACCCTAATGGTATGATGATTGAATCCCAAGTCTATGATTCCTCTTTGGTTGATGTATGTGGGAATGTGATTTCCAAAAATCTTTTCATTCTTCCTTTGGTTTATTGTGATGTTATCTTTGGAATGCATTGGATTTATCTACAAAATTTATACATAAATTGATAAGGAATGTATGTTACATTTGATATTTCAATCCAACCTATAACCATCTATCAATGTGACGAAAAGAATGAAATTCCAATGGATATTACATCCATTGTTGGGTCTTAATATCAATTCTGAAGGGATTTTATCTCAAAAGTTTGGGAAAAAAATTGACATCGATGATATTCCTATTGTTTGGGAATCTACCTATGTCTTTTTGTAAGAGTTTCATAGCCTTCCACCAAAGTGTGAAGTTTATTTCTCAATAGAATTCACATATGGTTCAAAAATAATCTCAAAGACAACTTATATAAAGGACCTAATAGAGTGGTAGGAATTTAAGGACCAAATCCAATAAAACCTTGAAAAGGGTTTCTTTTAGACAAGTGTGTTACCGTGTGATGAACCTTTTATTTTTGTGAAAAAGAAACACGGATCAATGCGACTCTTCATTTTTTATTGGGAGTTGAATGGGATCACAATCAACAACATGTATCATATTCCCCATATCGATGAATTGTTGGATGAACTGACTAGAGCTCAATACTTTTCCATGATTGAGCTTCCTTCTAGGTATCATCAATTGATGGTTAATAAAGAGTATATACGCAATATGGAATTCCATACAAGGTATGTACACAGTAAATATATATTGATTCCTTTTGGTCTTACTAATTCCCCAGTTATCTTTATGGATTTGATAAATAGATTCTTTAGTGATCACCTCAACCAGTTTGTGGTAGTATTGTAGACGATATTCTTACGTATTAAAAAAATGAAGAGAATGGAAAATACAAAATAATTATCATAAATACCCTAAGGAAGTAGAAAATATATTTAAACTCTAAAGAGTTTGAATTTTTTCTGTAAAAGGTTTTATTTTTGGGTCACATAATGTCAAGAGATGGCACAATAGTAGATACATCAATGACAGAGTATATTGAATGCTGGATTAGACTAACAACATTGATTGATATTTTTAGATTTCATTGTTTAGAAAGATATTTTTGATGGTTTGTAAGGAATTTATCCCAAATGTGTAATCCTAAAACCAAGTAAACTCAAAGGGTACTATGATCCTATAAACATTTGAATGTGAGGAAAATTTAAAGGAACCGAAGTGAAGGGTAGGAAGTTCACGTATGCTTACATTAGCATGTAGGAGAGAAGGGTTTTTAATATATAGTGATGCATCCAAGAAGGGATTAGAATGTGTTCATATGTAGAAAAACATGGTTATCACTTATGCCTTGTTATAGTTGAATATTCAGGAACAAAATTACTGAACTCATGATTTAGAGTTAGCAGGTGTAATTTTTGCATTGAAGATATATAGACAATATCTCTATGAAAAAAATGTGATATATACACTGATCGTAAAATTATGTAATATATATTCATAAATAAGGAGTTTAATATGCTCAAAATAATATGGTTGGAGATGATAAAAGGTTATAACTAATCAATACATCACCACCCTGAAAAAAAATATTGTGAATGATGATTAGATATGAAAAGATCATGCTAGATGATCCATGAAGAGGATTAAAAAAGAAAAAATATTTATGTATTTTCAATGGTTGGAGCTAGAAATCATGAAGGAAGTGGAAAAATCACATCATACTAAAATTAATGTTCAAACCTCTATCCAAGTGAATATTAAGGAGGAATTTAAGAAAGACGTAGAGATCCAAAATATGGTTATAAATGTTCTCGAATTTAACCTTTAATTGGAATGAATGATAAGGTTTAGTAATTGTGAATGTATTCCTTCCAAATTATATTTGAAGAATTATATATTAGAGGAAGCTCATTTTTCTTCATTATCTATTCATCATGGAAGCATAATGACGTATAGGTATTTGAACGAATAATTCTGGTTGGATGGTATAAAGAGAGATATCGTAGAGTTTGTATCTTTGTTCTTGTTATTACAGCAAGTTAAGGATCAAATAAAAAGTATAAAGGTATGTTTCATCCTTTTCCCATGCCATAATTGAAATGGGAGATCATCACTATGAATTTTATCATTAGACTCCCCAAAACCTATAAGGTATTTAATGCTATATGGGTGGTAATTGATCTCCTTATAAATTCAGTACAATTCCATGCTATAATATAAGACTTCTCATTGGATCATCTTCCCTGGATATATATTAATAAAGTGGTATGTTTTCAAGGAGTACCACATTTCATTGTATAAGATTGGGATATGAGGTTTACCTATACATTCTGGAGAAGTCTTTAGTAATAAATTGATATGGAATTGTGTTTCATCACTACTTATCATCCCTAGGTAGATAGTTTGTCTAAAAGAAAAATTCAAACCCTAGAGGATATGTTCAGACCTTGTTCGTTAAATTTAAAAGGTTTTCAGGATCAACACCTTTATCTAGTTGAGTTTTCGTACAAAAAAATATATTTCAATAAATCATTCATATGTATCCTTATGAAGCCCTTTATGGGAAGAAATTTAGAACTCCAATATGCTCAGATGATGTTAGAGAAAGAAATCTATTGGGATCTAAGATCACAGAAAAAATTTAAGAGAAGGCTACAGATATCCAACATCATATGAAGTAAGATCATAGTCAATATAAACGTTATGAAGATAACAATTGGTGTGATCTGAAATTTGAAGTTGGTGAGAAGATGTTTCTACAAATCTATCCCTAGAAGTTGTTTATGAAGTTTAGAGAGAAAGGGAAACTAAGAACTAGGTATATTGATCACTTTCACATTCTTGATCATATCAATATTGTTTCCCATCGATTGGAAATTCCTCAAAATCCCTCCCAATCCTGTGATGTGTTCCATGTATCTCTCATGAGGAAGTAAATACTTGAACCTTCACATGTACTGAACTAAGTGTTCATACTGTTCGAGTACGATATTTCTTACAATGAACAACTAGTTGAAATTATAGACCGCGCATAGAATGTTTTATGAAACTAGACTAATCACTTGGTAAAATTTTAATGGGGAAATCACTAGTTAGATGAAGCTACTTTGAAACATTAAGATATTATGAAGAAGAAATATCATCATTTTGTTTACCAAAAATAAGAATTTTGAGAATGAATTCAGTTTAAGGGCGGTAAAATGTAAGACCCCATGTTTTTATAGACTATTT
Organism: Viscum album; assembly: GCA_963277665.1. Lineage (NCBI taxonomy): Eukaryota > Viridiplantae > Streptophyta > Magnoliopsida > Santalales > Viscaceae > Viscum > Viscum album. The sequence goes on from OY728153.1 coordinate 1,895,977,649, forward strand.
TATTGAATGAAATAATTTTCATTTATGTCTCAAATTTCACAAATTCGAACATTCCTTTCATATGGAAATAACATGGAATGCACTCCACACAACACTGATTTGGCATGCATTACATGAAACACAGAGATTCTATGAAACATCATTTTATTATTATAATTATTTAAATGAGATAGTTATAACCTAGCTATTAAACATAGTAATAAGAATATTAGAAACTACTTTTAAAATATATTATATAATAGTTTAATATAAATAGAACATATTGATAACGAAAAATATAATTTTGGGTAAAGTCTTTATATGTTTTAAAATACTATTTTCTCAAACGAACTACTTTCAATGTACTTATGTTAAAAACAATAATTTTAATTTTAGAAACATTTAAAAATAGAATTTGATAAAATAAACTTAATTTTTTAATTTATTATTTCTTAATTATCTTTGGGTGTATTTTTTTTATTTTTCTGATAAACTTCATTTTCGATGAATAGTGAAAGATACTGAATTTTAATTCAAAACATTCTTTTTTGTTTAATTTATTTATATAGATAGATTATATTTGATGTTGGGTTTAAATTCAAATTAGAGCAAATATAAATTTATTATCCCAATTTATGTAATTTTAATTTTTTTATATTGAATGTATATATAAAAGCTTAATGAGTTTTTGTACATTCTCATTTTAAAAAACTGCTTTCTAGCCACGTCTGTGAGATTAGAATTAAACTTAATTTTTACACTTATGTTAATTGAATTTAATAAAAATGAAATAATTTTTTTAATTAGTATGATATATATATTTTAATAAGATAAACTTACTTTTGAACAAAAATAGTAGTAAAAGTGATTAATATAAATTACAACGATTAAGTTAAAATTTAGATTACTAAGGTAATAAAACATATTATTAAGGGAAAAAATGACATAGAAACTCATAAAAAACCCCATATTTGCGATATATTTCGGAAACAATAATTCAATTATTAATTTTGGTTGAATTTTTATGATTTTTATTAGGTAAAAACAATAAAACACCTAACTTGTTTTCAAAGATGTCAAGTGTGTCCCATTCCTTCCTTATAAAAGGACAACACCTATCCACCTTATTCAGACATCTAAAACCACTTTAGTTTATCAATTATCTGAATAATACACCTTAAAAAATCCATACCATACTTTTTGATGCCTCAATCTAGGCATATATTCATTCAAGGAGGCCCTTCTATGTAAACTAAAAGGAGTTACCCAAAGAATAGGTAACATCCTTCCCCAAGTTGCTTTCTTTTATTTTCTATCTTCACCACCTCAATTATTTTTATTGCATGATCACAAAATATCTTAAGTATACTTAATATACAGAGATTGTTTTATGTTAAGGGTTTGACTTTCACTTACACACACTTCTATATAATGAGTAATGAACTTCTTGTTCTTGTGTACGACGAACTACCACCTCACGAAACGATGTTGTTCATTTTACCTTTACCATATCTTATGGTTGAGAAATATGTTGTAAAATATATTTATATATGATATATATGATATTTATGATATTTATGGTGTATTTATATTTATTTAATTATTATACAATTCTTACCTTCACTCTTCCCATTTTTTATAAATATGATAACATCATTTCTAGAAGTGTGGACTGCCTCCTCCTCAAAGAGAGGGGATTTGTTCACACTTTACATTAAATTTATCAAAGGATGGGTTTAGTAATATTATATGATATATATTATATAATAATTATAATTGAATCATATTATATACAAAAATACGTATATTTCATTTTATTTTTTCTTTCAATATGTCATGAAAATGGAAACAACGTCCATGTGTACATGTGGCCTACCATTTCCATGAAGAGTTCACTCAATTTATATATATAGTTTTTGTAGAATATTATAAATGCTTATATACTGAATATATATGTAATATAATTAATAAATTTACATTATTTAAATAATTAAATCATGATTTAAGTAATAGGATAAAAAATAACAAGTCAAAACACATACGATAAACAAATAAGTTATTACCTGAAACGTTACCTTAAAATAGAATTATTAATCAACGGGTAATAGAAGGTTATAAAAATATAATGTGGTATTATATATATGAATTTGGTTCTATTTTAAATATATAATAATCCAATACTTATTATACTAGAGGCTTGTATGTGTACAAATAAAGGCAAGACATAAGTTAATGGAATTTCATCTCACATTTTATATCCATCAGATACATGTTATGATCACCACTGTTTACTTTTGTCTGGTGTATATACTATTAATGAATGTATTATATGATTATTATTCCAAAATTTATGGTTATTTACATATCCATTTTATGATATTTGTTTCATGGGGTTTATGTTTCAAAATTTAACAAATCGGTGAGATAGTTTTGTCCCAATTTGCCTTCTTCGAGACACATTTTTTTAATGAACATACATTTATTTTTGTGGTGTATATACTTCTATATGAATTGTTAAATCATGAATATCCTTATTTTAATGATATTTAATGATTCATTTAATACCATTTTCACACATGGATATTATGATCTATTTTTTCCATGTGGTAAGATTTTATTGAAAGAACTTCATTATTTATCAAGATTGTTTATGATTATGCTTCAATTGATAAAATATTATGATCCATATCTCAAGAAAAATAATGCGTTTTATCCTATTCAACTTATTCTAGATATATCCATGTATTAGAAAACATTTCACACTCTTTTGTTACATTGAATAATTTATAAATTATTCTTAAGAGAAATCTGACAGTATTTCTCTATTCGGTTTGAAATCTATTTTATTTAAAAAACCATATTTTCAAAAATGTTTTAAAAAATATTATAAAATGATATTTGGAGACCATTTTCATGGAAAAATTATTTTAAATATGATTTTTGTATTGTAATGATTCTTTTATATGTTTAGAAATCTATTTTTGAATAACTTTTTTTTCTTCAAAAATGACTTTTGTTTTAAAAAGATATTTTCAATGAAGAAAGAATATGTTACTCTAGAAATGTTTTTAAAAGATATTTAAAGATTATTTCCCCTATAATATAACATCCGTGGTGTTACTCATGCATTTATGGGGAAATTATTGAATGTTTTAATTCATATTATTTCATTTAATGGTTATGTTTTGATTGTATAATGGTTATGAAACCCATTTCTCAAACATGAGTTATATGCTTTTGAAACTTTCTTCTTTTCATGGGTTATGATTTTAATGAAATTATTATAAAAACTATATATTTTTCTATAGTTTATGATATTATTACATGTTTATGATAACCATTTCATTTCATTTGTTTTGTTATGATTCTTTATGATTTCATGGCACATTTATGTATGATTTCATTATGAGATGGGTGGGACATGTATCTCTCTCCAATGCATTGGGTTAAGATTTATATATCATGAGATATACTAAGACGATATTTGTGGCGAAATGTGACTAATAAGATGGCAATTGGAGTGAACCATGACTTCTAAGATGGTATGGGGAGTGAGCTCATACAACTACGATGGCCATGAGAGTGAACCGTGACAACCAAGATAGTATGGAGAGTGAACCCATACTACTAATCTTGACTTAGTAGCAATGGATTAACTACTATGTAAATCATATTATATACATATGTCTCAACCACAATTTCATGTCTTATTCCTTTATTATGCTTTCATGTATTATGTTCTTTATTTCATTATGATTCATGTATTATTAACTACCCTTTTTTATTACTTGATTAATGTTTATGATCATATAGTATGAATGGTATGAGATTCTAAAGTTATTATCATGTTATCATACCCTTATGCTCATTTTAATGCTTACATTTCTCCCTTGTTAACCCTTACTGGGAATATGAGTGCCCCACTTTTTATACTTACTTCCCTAGGTTATGAAGATATGTATTATCTTTGATGTGTCTAATAAGGATTCTAGTCAATAAGAACCCATTGGAAGATAATATATTTCACTTATGTACCAGTGTTTATGTTTCTATGTTTCAAAAGGAACTAGACTAATATTTTCTTTGGGTGTCTATTTTTATAATGTTTTAGATATTCTGCAAAAGCTATGTAATTGTTATGTAAGAAAGGTGAGGGTCACTATATATAATGATTTTTTGTATACGATGTATGTATCATTATCATGCATGAATCCCTAGTGTTTCTCAATAATAACCTATTCTTAAATATCACCAATCAATAATTATGAATTAACATCCATTTGATATACATTGTAATTTTTATGAGCATCAATAGCTAAAACAATTATGATAGTTTTACATCATGAATTAGGTAAACAAATTTAATCAAAAATCCGAAACTTCAATTGTAGAATATCCCTTAAAAACTAATAAATATTTATTACTAGATATTTCAACCATTTGTTTAGTTTATTTATAAAAACCCATTTAGTTTCTATGATTATATTTCATTTCAGTTGGAGAATACAATCCTAGATTTTATTTTCTTCAATTTTATATAACTCTTAATTCATCATATTTAATCAATATTTATAATAAAATTATTTTGAAACAGATTGTGGTTACACCTATGAGATAAGATCCAATTTATTTTCAATCATCAATTTTTATCTAATCTGAAATAGAGATGCCTTGGTTCTGATGATATTATCCTGTTCATTGTTTATAAAATTGGAATTTTTTTCTTATGGTGTTAGTATCTTTATATATAGACTAATTTTAATCGACCTATACATTATTTTAATCACTGTCAACTTGAATTTTTAAAATGTATAACACCTTAAAAACATTTATTATTGTGGAATTAATTTCAAAAAAATTTACATCCACTAAAAAAAATAAACTAATGTATCCATTTTATCATATAGATATTTATTATTCCATTGGAAAAATAACCCATGAAAACAAATTCTCTCACTTTTTAATAAAACTTCCCTAAATTCTCGTTTTTAATGTTTATTAATAAAGGACTTCCAAAAAACATCAAAAAATTTATATTCAGAATTTATTTATACAACATCCCATAAGTATTCATTCTTTATTCTAGTTATAAAAAAGATAAATTTTTAACATGTAGAACTATACTTACAAATACCCACCAAAATACCTTTAAATGTTCATATCTAGTGAGAATACTTCTTCCATTATCAACTATAATTTTGTTTTTGCCTTGAAAAACTTAATTTTTCTAAGTAGTATAGAGATAATTGTAGAGGTTTTGAATTAAAATTTTTTATATAGGAAATTAAATAGATACCTCTGTATTCCTTTCTGTTTTGTATTTTTATCTTTGAAATATATACATCGAGTTCCTTCTCTACTTCTCTTATTAAAAATTTTAATATCTCCATAGATTTCTATTTATGTTTCTTGAAATTTATGTTTCGAATTTGAGTGAAATAATAAATGAAACCAATTAATTAAAAATCACCCCCTGTTTATTGATTTCACATTAGCCCATATATTTTAGAGTTTATGTGATAAACTGGTCTGGTGGATTGAATTCCAACTTTCATATGATTTCCACTACACATACTACCTTGGAATGTTGTGGAAATAAAATCTAATTTCCTATTTAGTTTTGGATGATATCTTATGAAATATTCCACGTAAAGTCTAATAATTTATTTCTATCCATTATGTAAAGTCTTCATTACCCAAACTTGTTTTCATCCTTAGCACATAGATTGAAAGAATTACTAAAATCACTAATTTGAAATAAGTTTCCCCTAACTCTTTTTGCCTTCATAATTTTTTTCCATATTTCAAACATTTGATGATACATGAATCTTTTAGAAATATAAATTCTTTTTAATAATGATAGAGTTTACCAAAGCTTAGTATGTTATGGCTACATTTGTTAATAAATATATCTAAATTTTATTTTAACTTTTCTTCTTCAATTTCATCAATATCATTTTCTCTTATTTTTTATAGACCTATCATTTCCAAAGGTAACTTCAACTCTTTTATGTTTGTTATAATATTCCATAATTTTCTAATCATCTATCATATGTGTTGAAAAAAAAATGACAAGTATCAATGGTTTACAACTTTTCCTATCTTTTGTAGAAATCTCAACCAAAAAACACTTTTATTCTATCTAATTTTTTTCTTTCTGATTTTTCTTTTACTTTATAATTATCTATATTTATAATTGTTTTTAAGAATTCTTTTTTTTAGTGAATTATATTGTCACATATTCTAATAATATCCTTTAGTTATTAAAATTTATTTTTTCATTAGGGGTTTTTTAAATATGATTACTTTACTTTGGTATATACCTTAAACTAAAAGAAATTTCATACTTTGGTTCGTCTATTACCCCTCTCAGTTCAATTCAAATATGAATGTGTGCCATACCATTCCAATAGTTATATAAGTCATGTTTGAATATCCAAAAAACCATCAATATCAATTGAAATTTGTTCTTACCTTGTTATATGATTTCTCATGGGATATGTTTGCTATGTTTTATTAGATGTTACAACATCCAATATACCTTGGTGTTAGGTATCAATTTTTTTGGTATTAGATGTTTATAATATATTTTCTCAACCTAAAATCTCCCATTCCATGTTCTTGAATATGCATGGTTAGTAAAATTAGATAAAATTTTATGTTTAGTTCGGGTAGATTTCACCTAACTTTTTGGATGTGTTTTCTCACCAGCCAGATATGTTTCAGCCTTCAAATCTAAAAATTTATTCAAATTATAATTTATGTTATTCAGGGTATTTTCATACTCAATACATATTTATTGTGTTTCCAATAACTATTATTACCTTTGAAATTAGTTTTCTACAAAGGTTAATTTCTAATTTTTTTCCTGTTTTGTAGCTTTTAACTTGTGGTTTTTAATTTCACCAATAAACGTATCTCACTTTTTGAAAAATTATGCCAATAATTCATTATTATTTTCTTCTTAAATGTTCAATTATATAATCCATTTGATTATTCTTTTATTGAAGACATGCCTCATGTACAAATCTCATCATGTTTTTTGTATAAGTTTCTTCATCTCTTTTTCACTGCTTAAAGTGATTTATTTTCTTTAAGCATGAACCATGAAGGTTCTAAAATTCTATATAAATTTATCATCTAAATGACCATTATCCATAGAATATTTATCCTATTCATTACGTAACACATTTCATTTTGACTTTCAAGTGACCTTTTTCTTTCTTCCAATGGGTTTTTAAGGTCCATTTAATTTTTACCCCACAAATTTTTTTAGAGATTTTTCATTAGGATCAAAATTATAAAATTCCACACCTTTATTTTTAGTCAGTTTATAGTAATGATTTTGATTCCACCATAATGGAAGCAATTACATAATAACCGGATTTTTCCCCTATATCTTCCGTTCTATAAATTCATAGAGATAAGGGAATTAATCCTCTAATTTTCTTCGTTATCATATTTCATATTTTTATATTCAATATATCACATAACATTATATTATTATTTTCCGATGATAAGATTGTATATAGATTGAAACATTATTTTCTCATTAATATTATTTTTGAATATTAGAGATTTTATTTTTTTTATATTCCACAAGTATGAGATTTAGTTAATCATGAGATAAATAATCTATATATTTTAATGTATTGAAATTAAGATAAAACATATCCATAATGATTATCATCAATTATTTTAGAATAGTTGAATATTCTGATATATTTCAAAATACTATGATGCTACAAACAATATCATTGACTTAGGTGAATTAATCATCAATATTTTCTTCTTCCTCCATCCAAATATCATCAAACTCACTTATTCAAATTTAAATATTTTTTCCATTATGTTTACATTCTCCTCAAATATTCTTTCAATTTTTCCTTGGTCACCCAGAAAATTTGGATAAATGAACACATATTTAATCATGATTTATTAGATATGGACAGTAATAATACAATCCCAGAAGATGATAAGGCCTAGTGTCTTTGAGAAATTACCTTCATATCCCATTAATTTTAAAAATGCATACAATAGTATTATTTAAAAAACTCCAAAACATGACCTTAAATTCCATCGTTCTTCTAATACTTCCCATGAAAACTCAGGGACGTACAAAATAAAAGGGTGATATATAATTTCCTGAAAGTAAATACTAAATAAATAACATAATGAAAGTAATATATGTTAATCAATAAGTATACCAAGGTGAAATAAAATTTAAATGAATGATAAAAATGATCATAGAAGCATGGTAATAAATGATAATTTCAAAGAAATATAGGAATGTGGAAAAAATATAAAACATTACATAATAAAGATAAATCAAAGATATCTCATCGATAACTACCAATAAATCATAATATATTATTATTAAGATGACCTCTTATGATCCATACATGGAATCTCATGAGATAAAATCATTACATAAATAATTAAAGGGATATATAATTCTAGGTCCACCCATCACATTCATATCACGTATATTCATTTGTGCACCATATATGTCATACAATATAATAATAACCTTCATAAAATTTAACCCTATGGTTAAAGAGTCTGATTTACCAAAATGGAAGTCTCTAATAAATTAAGGATAGGTAGAAGTAGTTTAATAGCCTTGAGTGTAAATGGGTATGGGTAGCCACTGCACAAATCATTAGCATAGAAAAATCATAGGATAATTATTAAAGCATAACATGTGTATAAATAAGGATTATGAATGGGGTAAATGAGAGTGAAATATAGTCTATCGTTACATGGGAATAATAAGGATAGAAAAGAGATGTGTAAAAAAACATTAAAAATTATAAAATTGGAAATTAAATGGTATTATTACAAGGAATTTAATTAAAATAAAAAAAGGCGAGGAGAGAGTGACTTACCAAGAGGTGGGACTTCTAAAATCATGAGATAAACTTATAAAGAGTTGGGAGAACCTTGGGAGAGCATCTGAGTGGTACAGTGAGATTTAATTGGTGATAAATTGGTTTTTAGAGAACATTAGTTGGAGGATGAGTGGTTATTTATTTCAAAAGAGGGGGGGGGGGGATTATTTATTAATGTATAAACTGTGGATTTAGAATCTCTATGATAAAATAATAAAACATTAGAAATTTAGCATGGTTTCTACCCATTTATTCTACTAAATAAGATTTATTTTAAATATTTTGTAAGGGAAAATTAGAAATCCTTAAAATAATACCCTTAGTGATGTGGAAATGAGTCATGTTTATGATGAATTGATTTTTAAACCCCTAATTATAATATCGGGTTTATAGGATTCATTAAAGGTTTATAAAATTTATAAAATAAATTTATAAAATAATTATTATAAAGTGGATTTGTTTGGTTTTTTATTTCTTTTATACTATTTACTAAATATAGTTTTGGCTATTATGATGTCATAATGTATACTTTACATCAACAACATATTTAATATTTACAAAAAATAGATACTATCTGAGAAAACAATGAAAAATTAACTATGGGATAATTTTATCATTATAATTCAATTGATAGTATTTTTTAACAAATTAACTCTCTAAATATACAAATTTAAGATTTTAAATCAAATTTCTCATTTATTAAAAAATATAGGTTTTTATGGGAATATTAGTCTTTTAACATTATAAATATTATATTAGACTTTACTAATTATATTATCATTTTTATAATATATTATTTAATAATATTATTATATGAAAATAAATTTATTTCAAAATTATCTAATTTATCAAAGAACATTTTTTAATGAAAAAAATATTTTTAAACAAAATATAATATATTTTTTATTCATATCAAAAATTAATTTTCATCAATTTGTATAGAATTGTAATAATGAAGTGGGTTAATTTTTTTTTAAAAATAAAATATACCAATTCACACAAGTAGGGGCTAGATAAATAACCCCTTATAAGACAAGATTATTCCCTAAGGGAAAGACATGTGATGGTGGGGCTTTGTTGGGGTGGTTCAATGAGCATAGTTTGTTCCATAATCTCGATAAAACTGATCTTCTTAGATAGAAGGTTTCATGCATCGTTTAGTTGTTGAATTGTTTCTTCGTCCTTTTTATTGGAAAAGACAAGTAATTCCATATCCCTTATAATCTCTGATAAATTTTATTCATAGGGTATGATTATACTAGTCTAGAACATCACTCCTTCAATCTATGTATATTAGACATTATCATAACCCCTAATATACCAATCTTAACAGTCATTATACAACGACTATTTATAAGTAGTTGTGATATTTAATAGTTTTTTAAATTCTACATGCTATATTTTATAACGGTCTAAAAGAACCAAGGTAGAGGATTCATTTTCTCTAACTATATTGATTAATATAGAATTTGTTCTTCTAGAAGAGAATTTTATTTATAAAAGGTTGTGTTATTACATTGGAGTCCCATATCAATCATATAAAATTTTTTATATAAAGAAATTATAATAACCTTATGAGATTCTCTATCATCTTGGAGATTTCAATTTTTTAGAAAATGAAATTTTAAAAAAATTCTCGATGGAAAGAAATACTGTATTAGATGCATTAATCACCTCTAAGATAAGACAAATAATATAGGGAATCATTTTTCCCCACCTCTTAATTTTTACCACTGAAGGTTATGATAACACTTTTATTGAATATTTTAAGATAATCCATGATAAAAAGATAGGTATTTTACCAATAAAATCTAGGATTCAATGATACCAATTTAATTTCCTAAAGACATATGGATGATTTTTATGGGGGGGGGGGGGTTGAATCAGTGAGAATATTTTTTAATTTTATTCCTCCTAAAATTAAAATCTATAAATTTTTAAAGTTTACATCAGATTAAATTTATAATTCAACCCCAAATAATGAAATTATAAATAAAACAAATATAATGCACACCTATTTTTACAAAATTTGGTCCCAATTTGGGTACCTCACCCTCAATGTGTTCGATTATTATCCTAATCCATTGATATCTAGTAAATAATGAATGTGTGTAAAATTTTTGTAACTCTAATAAATCTACATATATATATATCAATATGGAATATATCTAGTTCCCATCATTTACAAAATATATTTTATTCTTTTCACCCAATATAATAATGAAACTTTAATTTTTGGTTATAATGAAATATTTCTATAACTAAATTCTTTAGAATTTCAATTATCTAAAGATACAAATGTTTCCTCTCAATTCATCCAGATTCAAGAATGAATAAATTTAATCTCAATAATAATATAAAATTCCATAACTTTAGAAAATCTTTGACCATTCTGATTCTTTGAACCAAGATATTAATAAAATACACCAAAAAAACATCTCTCCAAATTCATGGAATATTTTCTATAAGAATGGTAAATAATTTATTCTTATATGTAGATATATTTATTGAATAAATCATATATACAAAGAATTTAAAATCCATATTTTTCACACATTTAAAAATCTTATAGATTTCCTTTAAAAATTTATTTCTAATCTAAGTCAATAACTTACGTGAAATTCTTCATGAGAACCATCTTCTACCTCCTTAAAATCTTACTATTTTGTCATCAAGAATCATGAAATGTACATAAAGAAATAAATCCTTATATATTCAATAATTTCACTATCCTTTGTCCCTCTAAATTATTTATGGACTCTGATAATTTTATTTTTAGAAAGGACATTTTTACTTTGATAAAAAAGGATTTCATATTTAAAATGAGGGAATAATACTTTACACTATCTCTTTGGAGATTTTTGTTTTAGATTCTATCCAATATAGTTTCATATTACAAAGTGAGACTTTAGTGTGGTATCTTATTGGTAAAATGAATGTTTAAAGTGATGTAAAGGAAGAAATGACTTATTTTGTTCTTTATTAGAAAAGAATATTACAATAGTAATGGTGTGTAAAATTGATTTTTTTTTCAGAAAAACATCATAGTATATTGGAAGGAAAAACATTGTTTAAAGAACCCAAATTTTATATTAGTATACACTAACATAAATAAATTAATATACAAGAGGATGAAATAGTTGATGAGTTATTTATAGGGTGAACATAATATCTAGTACCATTAGAGGGTTTATAGAGACTCTTTAAAAAATTTATATTTAAAAAAGTATTATGAGTATTTTACTAGATATGTTCAATGGAATGATATCATTACTTGAAGATAAATATATTAATGATTTCACCATTGATTAACTCAAAAAACACTATCATAAATTATTATTTGAAAAAATAAAAACACTCTAAAGGAAGTGAAAGAAGGAAGAGGAAATTTAATTTAAATTATTCAATGGTTTGTGGTCATAAGATAATGAGATTTGACCAAATAAATAAAGTATAGAAAACTATGTTGAGACTCTCTCAATAATGTCCTATAATCTCACTAAATGAATCGGTGAGTATAAAGTAATTATTACATTTTTATTATTTGACTATGATAATGTTTTATATTTTTCTTATAAACATCCCTTGAAAATATTATGTGGAAGTGAATATGGTGAAACATCTAGTATGGTCTCCAATAACAGAGATTCAATGAAGAAAAATCATGTGAAAGGTAAGATGAAAATTACATTAATATTGTTTAATGAAAATTTATGTCATTTTTAGGAGGTGTATTAGAAAATAAATAAAATTGTAATTATTAGGAGGATCCTAAAAGGTCATCTAAAAGATATTAATTTCATAAAATTAATATGATGAATAAAAAAAATATTGAGTGTATAGTAGAAGAAATAAAAAACACAATGAATATAAAAATAAAATGGATATTGATAAGTTCTTGATGGATATTATAAGACTTAGATAAGAAACTTTTTACCATTAGAAAAATTTAAAAAATAAAATAAAATTTTGAAAGAGGCCATGATCAAATAAATTAAATGGTTAAATATTGATAATTGAGAGATTTAGTAAATCATTTATGATATGACATACATAATTATTCTTAGAGAAATGGAATTCGATAGATTAAAAACAATAATATTGAAATAGAGAAACATAAATAGAATTCTAGAATGTAATTCATAATTTATTCTTTTATAATAGTTGAGTGTTCTATGAAGTTATCTACAAGTAACTCTATTGTATAAAATATTGAACATGAGGAAAATAAAAATATCAATTCCATTTCTCAAAAGAAAGCCACACATAAAGAAGAGTCTTGTGATAAATAAAAAACTATATTGACTAAAATTTTCAAATAAAATACGGATCCTTAGATTTGGAAGGATAAAAGATTTGGTAATGAGTCCATACTAATCTAAAAATTTCAAGAAAGAATCTAAAAAATGGGTGTGGGGGGATCAGTTCAGTTGGCGATTAAGAATATTGCTCATCATAAACCTAATCAATGTTATAAATTATATTAAAGTAGATGGTTTCAAGGTTATTACTATAATTTTGGTTTATTTTTCCTTGAAATCACAATTTGTTTGAGTAACATTCTTATTCCACGACTTATATGAGAGAAATAATCAATGTAGATATAATGGAAACAAATTTGATATTTCTAAATGATTTAACTTCTTGATATGAAAGTATAAGTGAAGTATAATTTTGGGAGTTTGTAAGAAGTATGTGGGAGGTGTGATCAAGAAATTTAAATTGATAATGGATGTGTTTGATTTATTCTATATAAGTAAAATATTCTTAAATTCTTAGAAATGTTTAGAATAAATTACAAACCAATAAATTAGAAAATACTATAGAATAAGAATGAAACTATGTAAATTTTTTAACTGTTTGATCTTGGATATTGGGTGTTCCTATCATATTTAATGAGATTTAGAAAATCTAAAAAATGTTTAATTATATGAAAGGGTGAATTAACATACTACAATAATAACTCAATAATGTTCAATTAAGATAGAATAACTAATATTAGAAAAAATTAATTTAGTATTAACAATTTCTGGTTTATTAATTTACTAAAAAATTAATTATTGAGTTTATCATAAAATTGTGAAAATATAAATAAATTTATCATCATAAGTAATGGTTCATTAGTTAATAGGTTCAATGTTGGAGCAATTAAAAAAAGGGTTGAGAAACCCATATAACCTGTTTCATGTTGGGGAGGTTAGGATGTATTTCTATTTAGAACTATAGAGAAAAAATAATTTATAGAACAAAATACTTAGGAATAGAGGTGAAAAGAAAATTAATTGATTAATTATGGAAGAAAAATTGAGACCTATTTATAAAAAAATACAATCTAACTAATTTTAAAACATTTTAGAAATAAAAAATTGAAAATATAAGTCATAGGGGAGGTGAAATTATGCCTAAAAGACCTTTATAAATAATTCACTCTGATGTTTTTAAACCCATGACAAAGAAACCAATAACTCAAGAAATATTAACCATCACTTTCATTTATTACTTCACAAAAATGAAATATATAATGTTGATTTTTCAAAAATCTCATATCATGGATAATTTTAAATGTTTTAGAATACTTGGAAGAAAAACACAGATCTATCTCAAAAATGATATAGGCATGAAAATGGTATTGAGTACATCAATAAATAAATCTATGACAATATTAATAAACATGAAATTATACCTGAGTTTAATGATCTATATACTGTTCAACAAAATGAGGTTACTAAAAAGAAGAACCTAATTATAATGGATATGTCTTAAAAATTTATTTCTGACCATGAAACCTTAAGATATTTTAAGATACATGAAATTACTTCTATTAGAATAACTCTGAAAAAATGTATTTTTCTTCCCAACACAGATATGACTCCTTATAAAATGTGGATAAAAATATGAATATAATTTTAAGTCATCCTAGGGTGTTTAAGAGTCTTTGTTTTACCAATATAAAAGATATAAATAGTCTAAGTTTTAATGAAAAGGGATAATAAGGATAATTCATAGTTTGCAAAAACATTTAAGGTATTAATAATTATAAAACAACTGATCTGTGAGGATTATAAATAATGATGATTTGATAATTCATGAAAACTAGTTAAAGATAAAATTTTTAATAATTTTAGATGTTGAGAATGATTTATTTTATTTTTGAACCTATTAAGGAAATTAGAGAGAACACATAAATTCAGACTTAAGGAGTAGATTCTCTTACTCTAATGATGATGATTATGATATTAATTTTATATGAGTATATTGTATTGTAATTAAACATTTATATTTGGAAACATTATTTTAGATTTGAATTAAGGTGTGAAAAATAGGGGAAGAACCTTAGGCACTATTCATAATAGTCAACATTAAATTATCAATCCCCAAATAGTCAATAAAGCTTTAAAGAATAAGGAGGGAATCCATCTATAAATATAAATTTATATCAAATTGAAAAAATATGACATGGGACATTATTATAATAATTAAGGATAAAAATTTCTTGTGGGAGAAAATGGGTATGTAAAACAATTTTTATTAGAAAGGATAATCTTTTAAAATTAATGAAAGGATAATATTAAAAGGGTATTCATAAATAGAATGAATTAAATTTTATGAAACCTTGGATCTTATTTATAGACTAGAAACTTAGAGTTTTTTTATAACATTTTAATAAGTAGATAATTCAAATTGTTCTTATTTGATGTAAAATTAGATTCCCAAAATGGAGAGTTAGATAGAAAATTATATTTGGAGAAATCTATGGGCTTTATGCTAGATTTTAATGAGAATAGAGTGTGTAAAACGAATAAGGACATTTATGGATTGATAAAATATCCAATATATTTTAACATTAATATGGATGAAAATGTTTGGATCTTGTAATTTAGTACAGGGTAGGTGGATATGAATTTATTTGTAAATATTTCCAACACTACATCACTATGTTTTTGTGTATGTTAATTAAATATTTTATGAAAAAATTATGAGAAATTATATGAATAAGTTTTTATGAATTTTAAGGAGATGTTTTAGATTCTATTACATGTTTAAATAAAGTTATTTCTTCTTTTATAGATAAAATAAATTGTTGGTCATATTTTCATTTGATGAGAAAAATATTATAAGGAGCTGTTGAAAAGGGTTGACATAGAGGTGTATATAGGGGTTTCTACACCAATAAAGTATATAATAAACTAAAAATGGGTGATAAAGGGAAAAATATAAGAGAAAGGTAATTTTTATGGTTAATTTGAATACTCTTATACATGATTTTATCAAGACCATACATTGTCTACAAAGTTACTCTTTGTGATAGATATCTATCAAATCCCAGGTAATAAAATCTTATAATAGTAAATATTATTATGAGATATAATTAAAATTCATTTAATTATTTATTTATGTAATAGAATTTAGTTTATGTTTATTTTATGTGTTTTGAAAAATAATATTAGGTTGGTGGAGTTGATGATAAGAATTACACATCATGTAGAGGATTTTGTATGAGTGAAAATGCATTTCATGGTACTATATGAAGAAAACAACAACTACATTGAGATCTATGGAAGTTGAATATTTATTTTTATCATAATAAGATTATTAGTTGATTTAGATGAAGACATAACTTGAGTATTTTATTGATTAAGTTGAATACCCTCTAGTCATTGGTTGTTATTACCACCATTCTATAAATTTTTCCAAGAATCATGTACCACATTATAGTTCCAAACATATTGATATTTTTTACCCCTTTATGAAATAAAATATTACTGAAGGAATTATAAAACATGAATATTTTATATACAAGGAAAAAATAACTGATATTATCATTAATAAACTTAAAAATGAATCTTTGGAAAATATAAATATGGAAAATGTTAGTGCCACCCACTTTTGAATACTGATGTACGTTAAATTTTAAATTCAAATCATCTTTCTTTTCACTTAAATATTTTCATATGGGGATATGTAATCAATAGGGAGAGAAGAATTCATGTTTATAAAGTATTTTTATGTTCTTGTTGATTGAGTATACTAAAGTGATTGAAAAATAAATTTATCATTACTTAACTAATTAATCTGAGTTAGTATCTCTTATTGAATTTATAAAGGATAACTTTAAAGTCTAATATAATTTATTTTTTTTCTAAAAATACTACGAACAAATAGATTTAATGTTGATTGGGTTTTGGATCATTTCATTAAATAATTTGATACCATATAATTCAAATTCTATTTTTATTAAATATTGTTAAGGGAGATAAAATTAGTCTACATTTTAGGTTCCCGGGAGGGATTAAGGGAGATTATTTTTCAGAATTAATGAGACTAGAAAAGTAAATGGTATAGTGCTGGTATTTACAAAAAACCCAAAGGGAGATAATATTGAAATCACTTGAGGATGTTGTGATACATCTTTTCAATACATTTTCTATATTTTTATAGTTTTTTAAAGTTGATTTTGTGTGGTTATAAATAAATTGATTTCAATTGAAGAAGATTCTTTCTTTATTGAATATATACCAAAATAATGTTTCGAAGATGCAAAATGGATAAATTTTTTTATTTTATCTATTTGCCAGATAATTATTCTGGGATTCTATAATGGAGGGAAAATATATCGTTATCCTGAATATTTAATAATACTTATATAATTTAATATTTATTTTCACTATTTAATATGTGTTTTGGTGATTTTATAATAATCTTGGGGTTTTTATAAGACTTGTGTAAGATATCATATATATTGTGGTTAATTAATAAGAATTGGGGGAGAATTCATTAGACATGTGGTAATTTCATAATAATTATTGATGATTTTAAAGTACACTAGGTCTTTTCATAATGACTATGGATATTTTATAAAAATTATAATATTCTTATAAGAATTCTATTTTTTATAAGTCAATTATTGAGTATAAGACATGGTAATTTGGAAAATTATTTCTACATAAGTGTTTTCATAATAAAATATAAGTAAATTTTCTATAAGAGTAAACATATTTCCAAAATATTAAAAATTGGGTCTCATAATTTATTGATCTAGAAGATAAACTAGATAATAGTGTATCATTCTGTTAAGAGTCAAATATTATTATGCTATGAATAAATACATGATTTAAGATCAATTTTAAAGAAGATTAATTAAGATGAATCTGTTATGTTCTGTGAATAATATATCACTCCATTAATATTTTGTTTAAAAGGAAATTAATGTTTCACTCACATTGTGATGATAATGGTTTCATTGTGAGGTTCTATGCATGTGAACTTTCATGACTATATGGAAGGAATTATAGACTGTGGTTTTTATGAATGGTTTGAAAAATAATTTTCATGAGTCTTAAGAATAATTTATTTCAATTTAGATAAAATAATTAGTTGGTATTAAATGAGAATTAAGGGGGATATCATGCTAGGAATTTTGAAATTGTATTTCAAAATTCAAATTTGAAAATATATTCACATGGATTGTGATATTAAAGAATATAATGAGGGAATACTAATTTTTTTGGATGTTGTGGAAACTATTTTAGTAAATTTTTATGAATTGAGAATGGACAAATAAGAATTATATTTAAGATAATGTAGTAAGAATAAGATCAACAGATGTTTAGTTTCATATAGGGTGTATCTTACATCAATTTTCATTCTGGAAAATGACTTGTTATGTTTTATTGGTGTCAGATTATAACTGGTTGAAACTAGTATTTGTAATAGGTTTAATGTCACTCCCTTTCCTTTAATTATTTTGTGATAATAAAGGCAAGTTCTGTGCATGCATAGGATAAAAACTACAAATCATAGGGGAAAACCTTAACATTTTTTGTGGAAACTGTAATTTACAAAAATGTTCTGTCTATTTCATATTTTATTTATCATTGTGTTTTTTTCGAAAACTATGTTGAAGAATCACGAGAATGACTGGGATTGAAATATTTATACACACTAATTCATCTTCCCCAAAGTATATTTCATATTATTAGTGATTCTAACACTCTTAACTACTTCAAGGTTCTATTCTATACTCCATGTAAAAAAAGATATCTGAGGATTATGTTTTTAGAAATCTGTAACTTGGGAACCCAAATTTTTATAGTAACCATCCAAAACTACTTTAGGATCCCTGATATTTCTATGGATCTATGTGAAAAGACCTTGGTGTGCATATATGAGGCTATGATCGAGCGCATGGGGGTGGTAGGGGTTCATATATGTGTACACTAATAGGATGCTCAGGATGTCATTTGTTCCAATGGGGTTTTATTAGGTGAATAACAGTAGGGTGTGAAGTATTTAATCATGGGACATAATATACGGGTTCTTGAAGTAAGTTTCATGTTTGTGAACCTATGGAAGGCCATCTTGATTGAGAATATAGTAAAGGAATACCAGAATTATTCTTGGCATGTACTGGAAAGAATTTATAAAAAATCTTTTATAATAATTCCAACCTCAATCGAATATAAAATTGATTCATAAGTTCATTTTAGCTTTATGAGATGTGAAATATAATCTTACAAAATAAGAGACACCATTTTCAATAGATTTTATCCATAAATGTGTTTCAAAGTCCCAAATAGGTCTATAGATGATCCAAAATTATATTCTTCATCTTAGGGAAATGTTTTCTAAACAAATGCATAAAATTCATATCCCAATCTTGATAAGTTATTCTCATCATTATGTTACTATATTGGAATTTTTTAAGGATCCCCATCCCTTGATAGATGAGTAGTCATATGAGATACCGAGATTTCATCTCAATCTTCTTTATATTGTATGTTACTCCTTTATCTTTAACCCCACTCATGTATTTTGTTTACGGATTATATCATGATCATTGTGACAAAGTAAATGATATATCTTTAATTTTTAATGAATATTACTCTAAACTTTAAAGGTGAACCTTGGATCTCAATCAGGTGTGTTCAAAAGTGTTTCCCCATGTGGCCTCACCACTTCCTTTATATATATCTTGTCATGTTAGTCGTGTGAGAAATGTTCCTGAATGACATTGAAGTGAGTAGTCATGGTGATTATCTCCAACAAAACATATTGCATATTATTTCATTTATATATATATAGAATAACTATGAAAAAGTACATGGTAAAATTATCCATTGTTTATATTATTATGGTTAATGGTTGTGTGATCCCTATAGTATTTTGAGGCATGTACCTAGGTTTATTTCATACCATGCACATTTAGGTTTACTCTATAATATCTGTCATCGTTTTGTCCAACCGAAGGTGTTCTTGAAGATATTATCACATCCTGGTACTTCTATGATGGATTGAGAAATATCAGTTTTGTTCCTAACAAAATGAATCATTCCTTATCTTAGTTAATGGCGAAACATATAATTTAGTTTCAAATTGAAATACACCATCTTTGTAGATCTTGAAATCATAAAGCTTCCCTTCCATTATTTCTCTTATATTATTTTTGAAGATATTGACAATCCCTTTTAGCCTCACTGATTTTATATCAGTTACATTGTTAGACAATAATTTGGGTATAGAAATATTTCTCCTTAACATTATGATTTACAAATCTATCATTTTAATATCCAGGAAGATAAGTTATTTCAATTATGAAAGTGAACTATGAAATCATGACCCTTAATTAACTCTAAGCATCATTATCGATGCTTGTTCATCTACTTCTATATGAATATATACTTTATAATATTTTAATAAGTATATATGTCACACATCTATCTATAAAGATAATGCATCAAAATATTAGATGCATGGATCACCAATTATAACAAAAAATCATTTATGGGTTAGTTTTGTTGATAGACACTCAGTTTTCACAGGGCATAAACTCTCAATTTATTATTTTAAATGAGTACACAACATATTTATTTCTTTTTAGCATAAATGAATATCACAAGCTCTTTTATAAATGATTTCAATATGATTATGTGTAGTGATTAGTCTCTTATCAAGATCTGTAAATATATCCTCACTTTATTTCATCTATATATACTTCCACCAATTCCCTATTAACTTATACAGTTACCAAATTAGGATAAATTTATCAAAAATTATCAAGATTACGGTTTTAATTCAAGAAAACAATGGATCTCTATAACAATTATATTTTTGATTCATTATCCAATCATCCTTATCTTTGAATGGTCTGCAAAATTGTTTTATCACTTCCACAATAATGTGTCTTACCATATCTAAACTTAGAGCTTGGTGAACTTAGAATAAAAGTTCTCATTACTAATTTTTTTCAAAAACCATCCTTAGATGGCCTTAATATTTTTCATTTTCCTAAGATTATATGAGAATATCACCAATTAATACCAAAATAAATTTATATAGGAAATATCTATAGACACTATTCATCAGATATCTGAATAATTCCAGGGGTTTTATGTCTAAATGGAGACACTAAGAACTCATTGTGTCTATAAATTCTATATAAATCCATCATTTGAATATATTATATCACCACCATTATCTGACTATATCAAGAAAGAAAGTCTATTATTGAGGTGTACTAACCTTGTTTAATTTGGTGAAACAAGTCATTAATCTTGGTAGGGGATACCTATTATTAATAGTAGTCCTCTTTTTATCTCAGAAATAAATTCAAAGCTATATTTATACACCATTCTTATCGTGAGAAGATCTTGTGCACCCCATGATGATTCACTAGGGTGCATAAATCCATTATTCAAATTCTCTTAAAATCTCTTCTTTTACTCATCTGGTTCAATAGGGGACACATTATATGGAATCTTGTATATAGTGGTGGCTATAGGAATAATATATATTTAGAAATCCACCTCATGATTTATTTTAATTATAAGAAATTCAGTAGGTATCAACACCCATACATTTGAAGGATTTTCTAAATTATATTTAAGATGTTACTTGAATTTGTATAGAATAATTAGATGGTTTGGGATTAGGAAAGATATTTAATTATCCTTAATATTTATTTTAGATCCATATAATGAGATTAAATATACTCATAAAATAGCAAACAAATCTACAAATAGAAAAATTACAAGATTCATTGGAATAATCACCCCACTTGTTCTAATTAGGTATGATTGAAACTCTTCGGTTGTAAAAATTTCATCACTATGAGTTTCCAGTAATATAAATTCATCAAGTTATCATGAGTGAATAGTAAGTCACCCTTGTAATAAAACATTTAATTACTAAACCATAATAGAGGTAACAATGTATACTTTACCTTAATCCCTTATATTAGGTAGTTATGCAAGTGTATTACCTTTAAGTACCCTTGGTTTGGTTAACAATATTCTAAAGTGTCTAATTTCATTACGGTTGAAGCATCAGATCAAGGGTTGTGTATTAGTTGATTCCTTCCTTTCCTCCATCATGTTGATTAAATTCATTAACTCCCTTCAACATTCATAATCTTGATTCCAATGTTTTCCACACTTTATGCAAATCATATTTCCATTTTAGGAAATTCGCAATTCATTTCTTTAAATATATTTGACATGAGGGTGATTCGATATTTTTGTCTCTTTTATTATTTGATCCTCTCTCTCGAAACTCCATCAATGATTTCTTGTCTCCATGTCTATAGAATGGTCACAAAAACTCCATATCTTTATTGAAATTAAACCAAAAAACTTATTTAGATCTCTCAAGGTCTAATATTCATAGATCCATTCCATGTTGTGATCTTAATCCACTTAATAATATATCTATTATGTTATAATTATTTATTAGAAAACCAATGGTTCAGCTATCTAGACTTGTTAAATTTTACTCATAATCTACAATAGATTAATTCACAAGTTTATTAATATCTAGAAATTACCTCTCTATCTTAGTATAGTGATTTTAGAGAAATACTTGTAAATAAATATTTTGGTAAATTCATCACACTCATTTACATCAAAATCATTTTTTTCTTTGCATTCTTGATCAATGTCCACCATTTATCAAATTCATGTACTAAATTATAAACAATAAGAGTTTTATTCTCTTCATCGGAGAAATGAAGAATGTAAAATATTTTTTCCTTGGTGTTAATCCATTATTCCATAATTATCAGATTTGAAGATTACCAAATTATCGATGGTTGTTTCTGGATGAAATATTCAATAGATTTTTCCTCCCTCATAGGAGAAGGCATATGTTCCATGTGGTTCAAGTTATTATTTATAAACATAGATAAGTAGTTTAGAACCACCATATAGTTTTTAAATCTGCATAAAATTTCAATTAGAATATATTCCGAAAACCATTTCATTTTCCATCATATGTTTTTTTGGATTAGTTTCTTAGGATTTGCCCTATTTTCCTATATAGGAAAAGGTTAAAATAAAAATCAATAAATAATGGTTAATAACCTATTCACATTGGAAAATTAAATTATGAAGTGTTAGTTAATAGATACCAATGTTTATCATAATTTTTGTTTGACTAAAAAAATTATCCAGTTAGTTAAACCTTGTATCAATACCGACTATATTGAAACAAATATTTCATACATGATTATTACATAATAATATTATAATAATCACACATTCCATATAAAAATTAATCACATAATCCAAAAATTGAAATATACCCTTGGGAAAAGAATGTGTTTTATAATGGTGTCATAAGGAATTTAAGTGTGAATTAAAAATGCAGTCTTCCCAAAAGAACAAGGGAAGACCTAAATTTATACAATTACTTGTATAGAATAAAAATCACATGCCATGGGGTGTAAAATATAGAACATAAAGTAATTTAAGTGATTTTTTTATAAAAAATAATTAATAAAAAACATGAAGTTATCTTAATATTTAACCCAATAGTATATGATCATGTACATACACAGAAGAAAAAAGTTAAAAAAAAGTAAAAAAATATACAAGGAATTTATAATAATCATGTTAAAATGATATATAAATATGTTATAAACCCTAAAGAAATAGTTATATTTTCAATCCCCTTACCTTAAGTCTAGTTTTGTTTTTTCATGTTTACAACTCCTATAAAACAAAAATGTGTTTTTTAAAAAAATAAAAAAAAACTATATTAGATCCATTTTTACATTAAGGATAAATTATAATCATTTAAATTTATTTATTACTATTTCATTGGATAAATAATTGATTAAATACATGTATATTTTAATTCTCAAATTTACATTGTGAATTATTGCTTTAAATTCATTATTATTTATGAATGGGTAAAATTAACTCCATGAGAATAAAAATACATAAATTTTAAAATTTATATATTATATATTATATATAGTTACCATTAATGTAGTAAATAATAATTAAATAAATGATAACATCCTCATAGGTGGATAAAACCATCCATTAACGTGATTTATCAAAAAGTGGGGGATGAGAGAGTACATATAATAGAAATAGTTTGAAATAGTTAAACCATATCATAATAAAGTATTTTTTTATACCTTTGGAATAAAAAATTTATAATATTATAAAATTAAAATATATCATGTGATTTTAAAGAAAAAAATGAAATGAAGGGGATTATGAGGTTACCTTTTCTTTGGTATTTACTCTCTTAACATGTAGCTAAATCATTAAAATATTGGGGTTATATGACACAAGATAATCCATTGGGATACTATAAGTCTTATAGAATGGAATTGGGTTGATCATGGGCCTAAAGGAGTGATATACCACGGTAAGGGAGTAGGTGTATCTATACCAGGGGGAAGAGTATTTTTTGGGTTAAAATATTTACTAAAATATTATACCCAATGTAAAACATGAAGTGGTGTCTATAATTGATATTATGAATTGTATGTAAATAAAATTAAATTATGTTAGGACTTATGAATCTTAATAGAATAGAATTTATTAGTTTATAAAAAACAAAGGAATAGAAAATAAAACAAATTTTTTATTGGTATAATTTATTTTTTTAGAAATTGAAAATTATTTTCTCTGTTTGTAAATTTAAATTATTTTTTTAAAAGATAAATTTATCTGTATAAATTAATTTTATATCAATAATACTAATTTTTATTTTATTAGGATATTATTAATTCACTCTGATGTCAAAAAAATAGTAGTAATTTGAAAAATTATATCGTTAATTTTCACCTAAAAATTAATTTTTTTTAAAAAATTAACAAAATTTAACTCTTATAAAACATTGGAATTATAATTCTAAAAATTTAATTAATTTTATCAAAATTATGTTTTTGAAATTTTTAATATTAATAATTAACATAAAATTCATGTTTTTAAGAAAATATGTTAAAATGTCCTTAATCACAAATAAAATTATAGTTTATTTAAGTTTCTAATTTGAATAATTATTTTTTACTCTTATAGTAGTTATCTTATCTTAATTTTTTAATGTTAAATATTATTTTCTTTTTATTAAACTATTTTATTTGTTAAGTTACAATTTTAAAATCTAAATTACTATACTAAAAATATGTTTTCTATTCCTAATTTTCATGTTACAATTACTAGTAGGAATGTTACTATTATATTAGTTATATAGATTTTATAATTATTAAAAATTACCCAAATTTACTTTAGTCACAATTCCATTTGATACCTCTAAAGTCTCTTTATTCATCATTTTCAAAACACTGATTATATTAATAATGTTTTGTTTCTTTTTACATTATTTTTCGTAGGTCTGTTAATTATTAGGGATGATGATGTTCGAGAATATAAAATTCTAGTTATATTATTTTTTCATGTTTCTTTACCTTGTGTATCAATTTTAATTTTATGGAGTATATTTGTTCTTTCTATGCAGTACTATTTTGTTGTTTAAATAAAATAGTGTTAGTTTATTTTACATTGTGTATGTGTTTTTTACATACTAAACCTAAATATGGAATATATATATATATATATATATATATTCCGACAGAAAATATTATATAGAGAATCTTTGTTTATTAAAAAATTATCTTTTAGTAGTTATTTTTTATGCTAGGTTGTGACATAAGGCTAGAAATGGGTTTATCCCTAGTTTTTTTCTGATTGGAGGGTGTATTGGTACAATATATTACTATCAAGATATTTGATATAGGTGGGATTATCGATTAATTTAGATTATGATATAAGATAATTTGTGGATGATTTAGAGAAAGATGATACCAATGTTGAGATAGTGTTCCAAAAGATATCATTTGGAGTTTCAAGAATTCAATTACATGAATTATAGTGAGTATGGAATTTTGGTGTTAGAGTCAAAGAGAAAAAGTGTGATAGGAATTTAGGTGTAGAACAACTTTATTAAACAAGTAAATAACAAGCAATATTGAAATAATATTTTTAATAGAATGAAATACGAGGCATCTTTTGGCTGAGAAGTGTTATAGTGTGGAATTTCTAATTACCTTCACCATTACCCATCATTAATTCAATTTCTGGGTGAATTTGTTTTATTTTTGAAATGTATTAAATAGAGGAAGATTAAGGCATGTTTTAAATTTTAAATTATATGTTTCAAAGGTTTCATGATCACTATAAAATACCAGAAGTGAGTTTTCTGGTTTTTTGAAAATTCAGAAAAATGGAAGGTGGTTAGATGAATCTAATGAGTACCAAGTATAGTACCACTGAGACATGGTGGGACAACCTGTGTGGGATATCCAATTGTGCTGGACACCAAATTCCCTATGGTGCTCCAGCTGAATTTTAGTGGGATACTAATGAATTTTGTCAGATATGTTTTACCCATTTATAGTATATTAAAAACAAGAATACATGAAAATATTAATTAATATAAGAATAAAGAAGATTAAATAATAAAATTATAAATATAGTGCCTCACAATCCATGATTTTTATCTTCATTGGTCAAAATTTATATTGTTCTAATTCTCTAATATCCAATTGGTTTATGCTACTAAGGGTATCAGATAGCCACTAGAATCACCAAATACTTTTTCATGAACTCTTCTCCACAACATATTTCTAGCATATTATCCTAGATGGAAAATACAGTTAATATAATCAAAAAAAGTTTAATCCAATAGAAATTTAAATCCTTTAACTATAAAATGAGGTCCATAAATATCAACATTATAGGAACCATTAATTGAATTAAGGAGCCTCTTTGAGTAGAAATGTTTCATATGTTACGAAATAACCAAACCATTTGGATTCCACATCATTTATAATTTTATTGTTAAATTCCTTTAATAATTAATTATTTATTTAACCTAATCAAATTCGGAGAGTTTCAAGAATGATATCATATATCTTTATACATGATCACCATGATGTGTTACAAAAGAAAAAAAAACACTGACCATGAAATAGTGAAATCCACCAATTCGTAGACTATTCAGTAGAATAAAATATTCAACAATCTACCACTAACACTAGGGACTTGAAGAAATTATATAAAACATAAAAACTCTTTATGAGTCCATAAAAAATTCCCTAGGAATTGCTGTCATAATATCTCTAATATATTGGGGAACACTTTTATACCAAAATCAATCCTCATCGTTCAACCTTATATGTGACCATGTGGTTCTTTATTAGAATTTAAAAGAATTATGAATTCACCAATACAAAAATGTTTTCAAAGAATTCCTTTTAATAATATATCATTACTACTTAATCTATAAAGGGGATTTTCATGATATCAAATATATATACCCATATCTCCCTATAAACATGTCTAACACATGTTTTATCTTTAAGAATCATATTTTTTCTTATATAATTCATTTTCTATGAAATTAAGTGACCACTATAAATATAACATTTTTACCTAGTATATATCCTCACATATATTTATGATGCTCCATAATAGATGGATATGTACGAATGAGTAAATCATATTTCATCCATCTATGTAGTTGAGTACATAACATGTCATTCAACTAAGCATGGACATGATTTTACTCGGTCTAATTTATTCATAGAAATTTTTTTCACACTTTTCATACAAGTGAAAAAATCACATCTTGCTTATAAAAAATTGAAAGACATGACTAAAAACATACCCAAACACAC
The DNA here is from genome assembly GCA_963277665.1 of Viscum album. Classification (NCBI taxonomy): domain Eukaryota; kingdom Viridiplantae; phylum Streptophyta; class Magnoliopsida; order Santalales; family Viscaceae; genus Viscum; species Viscum album. Next base: position 1,896,005,489 of record OY728153.1, read on the forward strand.
CATGATTATGTTTTCCTTAAGTCTAGTGTTACAAACATATCAAAGTATGAAGGTTTACATGCTAAGTATCTTGTCAAACTAAGTATATGGAAATTCGTAATAATAATACACCTCTAAGTATATCAATTATCAAATATAATTCTATATAATATAATTTCATGGTCTATTATAGATAATAATTCTTGACTTATTAAATCATCAGTGTACATGGTATTATATATAATACTGAACTCACACTAATTTTATCATATCATCTTAACCTGTAATACTCCATCATGATCATTGATTATGAAAACTCAATATTATACAGTTGTGGGTTTTTATCATTCAAATATCCACGTTAGATATGGATTAGGCATGAATGAATGATAAATGGGGATTGTCTTTACAAAAAATAAATGATCAATTCCTATTGAGAATAATATTTACATCTAGTTTATCTTGTATCCAATAACCAAATACCTCACAAAACCCTCATTATTAATCTTTATTAATGTTTTTGTTAACGGATCTACCATATTTTTCTCTATAGACACCAAATATATCTTTATATTGTCTCCCTCAATTACCTTTCTAATGAGATATTCTTTATAATGGATGTTTTTGTCCAATTTTGAGAACAGGGTTCTATATCCTATGAAATAGCCCCATTATTTTTAAGTAAATATTAATTTATCCATGAAATCTAGGAATTTTATCTTGTTAAATTCTTAATATATGATTCAAAAAGAGTCCATTTTATAAAAAATGAATCTATTTATCTTCCTTTATTATCAAGTCCACCATGGTTGGTTGTTGGAAAATATTTCAAATAATTGCAACCTCATTGTGGAAAAAAATGAATCCAAATTAATATTTCATATCATATTTTTCAATTTGGAAACTAACATTAATGAAACCCATAACAATGAGTTCATCCCCACTTTCAAATACCATGAAAATATTGTTAGTTCCTCTTAAGAACTTAAAGATGTTATTAACCAATATAAATTTTTTGAAACCATAATATATTTGTATTTTATTTATTTTAAATTTTTGTTAATAATAAAGTAGATTACATTATTTAAATATGCGATGGATGAGAACAACATGGAAGGAAAAACATTTGGATGATTGATTGGGGTTCCAATGAATTTTGGAAAGCAATAAGAAGTTCACATGCAAGATATTATTTATTTTCTCTAATTCGTGAATTCTATATGAGGATTGATGAACTAAATTGAGACTTGGAAAAAGGGATGGTTCATGAATTATATTTATAATTTATAATGTGATGAATAGTCTTTTATAATAGGTAAAGTATATGATATTTTGGAAAACTAGTAAGGTAATTGAATGTACCCAATTTTTTTGAAGATAGTGCTTATTATTTCATACATATAAATCACCCTGAAAAATTCTTGAATGTTTAGATTGTTCTATTTATTGAGGTGACTGAAAAATTATATGTCTTTGTGAAGTTATTAAGATGTCTTAGTTATATTTTGATCTATTGATAATGTCTCAAGATCATTTAAATATGTTATAAATATGTTTGAGGAGTACAAAATTAATTTGGAGATATATCTTTTGCTCTAAATAGATAAATCTATATTTTTTCTATTTATATTAAGGTAAATTTTATTTTCTACACTCCCCATAAAGGTCATAAAAACATATTTAAATTTTATCAAGATATTCAGAGGCATATGTGAAAGACATACATTATAACAGATGATACATAATGGGAACTCCAAAATAGAAAAGGTTGCATCAACGTAATCCTAAGTTGCATAAATTTTGTCTCTACAAGCATAAAGGTATATAAGAAATTTGGACTCTCTGTAAAGGTATCCTAGAATATATGTAATGGTAATATTGAGATTATATTTGTTTTGTGAGGGTAGTTGAAAACCAAGGAGATACATAACGATCTTTTAAAGATATATTAAGTTAAAATCGACTCCATGTTAGGGTAAATTCCATTGAACAAGGTGACGTGTGTGGGAAAGATTGAAATAATTGACCAAAGTAAGTGAAATCAACAATGAGAACCTACACAATAAGTGGATCAACCATGCCATGGAAAACCTACCAAGATAACTACCATTGTATGTTGATAAACTACACATAAGAAAATTTACAATGAGACTACCATAGTAAGTGGATCAACCAATCATGAGAACCTCTATAGTAAGATGGTCGACCCTTTGAAGGGTGATCGACCTTAACCTATATCTATCACGTAAGAAAAAATACATATGTAACAAAAAATGAAGATATATTTTTTAATGATTTTGTGACAAGATGTAATGATTAATAAACTATGAAAATCATGTGGGATTATCATTGATTATGAATAAGTGAATTAATAAAGGTGAAAAGTAGTACTAAAATATTATCATCCATGGTAATCACCATAGTAAGAAAATCTGCCACATGTTAGTTGATAGGTCATGGTAACCCCCATAAAAAGATGATTTACTGTATGATGTGAAATTGATTATGAGGCCCCTATGTAAGTCAACCATCTATGAGAAGGGTAACAAACCATTTTTTTAATCTATTTCACTTCCATACAATATTCTTCAAGAATTTGGATGCATTCACATTTGAATTTCTCATAAACAATATCATGATACCAACATAATCGTAAGGTGAATGAGAGGGATACTATTTAAAATCAGGGCCAAGAAGCTCATGCATAGTGTTTCAATGATGAATACATGCAGTGAATAATATTTTTCACACATAAATAATCTATGAAAATGGAGTGTTAGTGAGATATTTTTATTCAGAGGATAGTTAGAAAATAAATCTGATAATGAAAACAACATTCATGAAATATTAAAAATATAATGAGGAGAGTGTTCTGTGATTCATTTAGAAGAAAAAGAAAATAAGATCTATGGAAAACTATGTACTGTAAACTAAAGAGATTCCAAATATCTGGAGGTTTTTTTCACACTGAAAGTGTGTGGTGAATAAAATAATCCCTTGCACACATGGGATAGTAAAAAAAATTATATTTTTGGAAGACAAAGAAAGAAATATTTTTAGTGTATAGGATGATTAAAAATATAATATTCACAAGTTTAAATTAATAATTTCTCACGTGTTTTAAATAATACGAATTATAGAAATAGATTGAATATTCTTCAAGAATGAAAATTAGAATCACATCTAGGATTTTAAAAAGTATTAATATGAAGATTATTTTATGATACTATGAATATTATTTATATATATAAATATATTTATATGGAGAAGAAAAATGTGAGATGAATTATTGATTATGTGTACATTAAAGAAACTCTACAAGTTGAAAAAAATGAGAAAATAGAGAGATTAATTTTTATTTCATCTATTTAAAAACTTATAGTATCGAAGAGAAAGGAACTGGGAAACATGTACTTCATGAAAATAAATAATCATGTTTTCTGAAGAAAAAGAAAAATTCCAAAGAATGAGAGAGTTAAAATATTCCACTACTAATAATATACCATTCTTTGAAGTTGAGGAGTCCAGCATTTTACATCCATATAGTATGGAAGTCTGAAAAATATTGAGAAAAACCTACAACTATTATGAATTTGAGGTATCCTATCTAAATGAGGAAAGAGAGGAAGAGGATCAATATATATAGTCTAGGAGGAACTCGGGCAATCATAGGTGATTTTTCTTTAAAATGTATAAGGTTATTCTCCTATACAAAGGGTTGAAATAACTATATTTCATTATACATGGGAAGTTTTATAATAAATAGTCCTAGTACATACCCTTACTCATGATTTTTTTGATAATAATAAGGAATCTATGTGTTTTTGATAATAAAAAAGTGTCACTAGGGATGTATTTATCTGTAAGGAGAAAAGACCAATTAATAAAACCTATTATTCTCTTTAATAACATAATATTTCTATATTTTTCTACTAATAAAATTATAAATATAATGATATATATTTTCATTAAATAATTAAAAAATATATTAAGTGTATATGAAAAATTGGAATAAAACCCATTCCACCCTGAATGATTTACCCTCTTATTTTGGGAATATACAACAGTTATCTTAAAACTATATATAATAGTTGGTCACATATATATTGGATTATCATTTTTTAAGGGTGTTTTTTTAATTTTATATATATTTTTAATGGATATGTGAAGTTAATATTTGATTAATCTTATGATTTCCATTATAAATAAATCATGGAAGAAATGTTTTCTTGGAAATTTAAGAACATGAATAAAAGTTATGTAAAGAAGCTGAGGTAAAATCTACCAAATAAAGAGGACACTCCATTTATTTAGATGTAATCATTCTTATATATTTCTATAATAAATGATAATAAATTATCACTAAATGTTTGCATTGATATTAAAACAAAACTCTTATCCAAGGAGGAAGGATGTTTTTTTTCCTATACAGTATGTTTATTAAGGAAAATTAGGAATGGAAGATGAAGATACATGCATCGTAAGGGAGGAACAAAATTCTAATAATTTAAAAGAAAAATCAATTTGTGATATAAAATATATAATACACAACTTCCCCAAATAAATTTTATCAAATATATTTTTAATTTTTTGGAGTATATAGTTAGAGATCACCCAGCATGAGGAAAATCCAGAAAGTATAGAAACTAATTTTAAATAAATGGTAAAACATTTGTTAAATAATATGAAAAAGTAGTATTCATAAGTGAAACGAATTTAGATCAAGAAGAGTGGTTCAATCATTTTGAAAAGTGTTATATTACTACAATTCAAGAAGGGAAAAATGCTAAGGAAGGCATTGAAGAGAATATCTTTACATTATAATGAGAAACTACATTCAAAGATTTCCATATAGAGATTAAATGAAACATGATTATAGATCCTGACCACTTGATAAAATAGAATAGAAAAATCTTGGAGTATCAAATTTAAGAGATAAGAAAGAGCTGTAAATAAAAACTAAATATAATATAGGTTGAGAAAATAATTATCATTATGAAATTCATGGATATTCTATTAATTTTATGAATATGTAATCTAGATAATAAATATCCTCCCAATAAGTTGGAAAGAAAATTTAATGCAGAGAAACCACAAATGATAAATTTTTTAACAAAAGAAATCTTTCTGGTTGAAAAAGTACTATGAACCTCATATGATCAGCATAAAATAGCCACAATAGGAAAGTAACTATCCACTAGTAAAAATAATATTTTTTTCCTAAATATATTGACACATGTTTTGAAGGTTTGAAATAAAAAATTATACAAAATGTTGATGTAAATTCTAAAAAATTGGAAGATGATAATTCTGGAAAATATGGATACATGATGTTCAATGAAACAAACTATGGTTTATCAGTATTTTTTTCTGATGTAATTAAATTATTAAAAAAATGATAATAAATTAAAATAGAATAAGATGAATTAATATAATACTACATTGGGAAAATAATATATGAATTTTTTTGAAAATAACATTCCTAAGAAGTTTATGAAGAAGGATGATGAGTTATACTTGTCTTATAAGAAAAATAAAAATAATAAATCAAGCACATACAAGAATATCAAGAAGGGTGTCACACAAAAATGTGGAAGATATTTGTTTTAAAATGAGGACACATCATGGACCCTTTCAAATTGGTATGAATTTTACATTTTAAAAGAATAATCTAAAAGAAAAAGTTAGATCAATATAAGGAAGAAAAAAGGTCTAATTTAGTGAAGACACATCTAGAAATCCTTATGAAACAAAGGCTGAGTAAATTCTTGAAAAGTGTTTTGTAATATAACTAGATAATTTCAAAAAATAAATAGGAATGAAATCCCAATATAAGGAAAGATACAAATAGAAAGACAAAATTTCATATAAATAAGAAAAGACATTTCATGAGAGGTTTTCAAATAGGGATAACATAATTTATCATAAGGATCTGTATGGGAGGTTCACTTGATCTTTATACAATTGAAATGATTGTGAATTATTTATTCAAACATAATAATAAATCTTAAAAAATATAAAGAAATAACTAGGTGAAAGATTCATATTAATGAATCATATAAACAATCATATCACATTAAATCAAGGAAAAAAAGAGCTCGTGATACCTGAAGGAAAATCATTCATGAAAAATAATTAAGCATGCATAAATAATCTATCCAGACTTAAATCTCAATGGAATAAGTCATACTAGTTGAGAATTAACTCTCAACACAACTACTCACATCAGGTCAAAAAATAGGTCCACCTGATTCACTAAATATTTTTTTTTCTATATGATAATTATACTGGTAATTGAAGGTTATTTTGGTTCTTAAGTGGATAACTAATGAAATGAATTAATATGTAATAAATATTACCGATCTCAAGAAGCCACTATTCTATATTTATCTCACAATTTTTACTCTAGAGAATAATAATTCAAAAGTATTATTCTTGATGAAGATGTAGAAGTTGTAAAATGTGGACAACAACTTGAAGTGGTCCACATCGGTACATTCTAATCATGGATAACTTTTAATTCAATAATTTGAAGAAATAAACCTCTATGAAGTCAATAATTAAATAATCCCTTGAGGGGGAGTTTTTTGAGATGCTACCAAAATTGATAACTCATATAAATCTATTTTTAGAATGGTTCTTGATAGATGGTCACTGAAGAATATTGAGTTATCATTATATCATACATATTTTTTTAAATATTTAACCTAAAATTAATGGGGAGAAGTTTATTTTAATCAATGATATGAAATTGATGAAACATGGAGAGTTTGAGGAATATTTGAAATCAATTTTTTTGATTCATTTGAATTTTTGTAATATACGTGTTGATTAAGTGTCGGATATTCAGGTCAAAATAGTTGTATAATATTTTCATTAATTGATATCAATAATTATAACCATAGTGGATATATGTGAAAAATCCTTGAGGAAAATAATTTACAAATATAAAGAGTTAGAATTATTCCCTATTAATAAATAGAAAATAATTATGTTTACATCCAAACAACTTTTTTATACACTGATCATGAATAATATAGGCATTAAGTGGAAATATTTATCAAAAACATCTATGAATAAAGTGATAATAACATCTCATATAGAGTAATTTTATTTATAATAATAAATTGGATGGAATAAAATAAGATAAGGGGAGAAAATATGGAAATGAAACCACATATTGATATATAATATTTTACAAGTGGTATTGACAACATATAAAAAGGGGAATATTGGTGGACCAACATTGTATTGGGGTTTTATTTGTTATCAATGTGTGTTAAGAAAGAACTAGATTGCATGATGTCAGTTTTGGGCATGTATTGTGTCAAAAATACTTTTTAAATCATATTTGATTTTGATGCTCATAAATACCCTAGTTTGTTTTTTTAATTATATTACTTTAAATGTATTTTAAAAAATTATTATTAATTATCTTATTAATTATGAAATTATATTAATGATTTTAATTCACTCATAATGTTTTTTAAAGTGTTCATAATTCCCTTTAGAGTATTCTAGAAACACTGTTCATACCCTATATTCAGAACGTAACGTAAGGAATAAACCCTCATTTTGGAACAACCCATAAGTACCATGAACCTTACATTTGCATTCAGCCATATGTTAGAAGAAGCTGCGTCTGGATTATCAACCCTATTTTAAAAGAAACATATGGATAATGAACATTATATTTTAATGGAACTTTACATTTGTAAAAAGAGGATAGTATGGTTAAAGAACCCTACTTAAGGGACCCTATGTTTGAGGACACCAATGTATAGTTCATTAATATTACATTTATGATTAACCTTACATCATCAACCTTACTCTTGTAAAATTAATGCTATGTTTTTGAACCCTATTTTTGGTATTTTTTGTATAGGGAACCCTACATTTGACTTTTTGACATTGAATATTTAATTTATTGATTTTATCTGAGATTTTTGAAATGATATTTATAGATTTATAGTCTCTTTTAAGGTCATTTTGGACTGATTCAATGCTCATTATAATTGAATCAAGGAACAATATTCAACAGGAAGAATCTATCCTATTCTCAAGGGAAGTTAGTACATGCCTGGTCAATTCATGATTTTAATTTCTATGATCTTATAGGTGACTTTTTTGGATATGATATTCCATAAAATAGAATATCTATACTCTATATTCGACCAGTGTATCGTTTCTCAATATGGGATTTAAAAGTCAATATTTTTATACAATTTCATTCTTGTAAGAATCTATTTTAGTGATTCTACAATGAATGGATGATTCTGAAAGAAGCTTCACTTTCGAGATATACATATTCAATCTTTTACTATAGTAAGATTGTTCCTTCTATCTTTTGCGACTTTTTATCAAAGACCATTTTTCAACTATGACCACTTCATATCTACACATTATGAATACATTCATTTATAAGTAATAATATCCATACACTTTCAATTGTTACTACTGCAATTGTGTAGTTCAACCTGATTCATCTCAAAATTAGTCTCTTTTGATTTTTGGTGTTTTAACTACTCGGACTCAGTTATAGGGTAGTATAAGTGATTCAATCTACGCTGTGGATGTTTTTTTCTCTATTAAGGAACTAAAAGGCTCTATTTTAGCATTTTTTTAATGGTGTAAACTACCTTCACTGAGTTGTGGATCTACGGTCTTATGATAAGATGACATTGATAGTGAAATTCAAGAAGATCTAAGAGAGGGTGATTGGTGAAGTGGACTACAAGATCATTGGGCCCTGAAATTGTCAAATATTTTTGGAAAGTCACAATTCAACCACCTCTTCTATGACATTGTATTATTCCAACAAAATAATTGGTATTAAAGGAGTGATTTTTGGGTAAATATACAACATGATAAAAGTATAAGGTCTAAACAAAGATGAGAACGACTGATGTGAGAGAAATAATGTCAATGGTACATGGTCCATATTTAAATGGAGGAAATTAGGGTTTATTTAAATGAAGGAAGATTATCTATCTGAAAAATCTTGTATTCAATATTTATTATAAAATCATTACTACTTAAATGATTCCTGAGAAACAAGAGACTTGGACTACTAAATGAAAAGTTGAACATGATATCTATCCAAAATAATCGAATGACATCATTTGGAGTCTTGGAATAGATGAATTCAATCATGTATCAAAATTTCCTACTACCTATGAGAGGTGGAAAACTATTGGAGTTTCCTATAGAAGAATAGAAAATGTTAGAAAGATGAGGTATGAAACTGTTAAGATAAAATCCGACACCTTTAGAATGTTTGATGGATAACGCATCATGTAGATAAATGTAAGGCTTATATAAATTTTTAACAATATAAATAGATTAGGAGAACCCATCACTTAATCTATAGAATTATTGAAAGTACTCTGAGTGCTACATTGGAAATGGAATGGAATATCTTCTAGTATTCATCAATCATCACTTGTTAAGGATCTGAAAATAAAGGAACTAATTGGGAAACTTATATTGTATAAAATAGAAATTGATGTTGAAGTTAAAGATCATAAAATTATAGTAAAGAAGGAAAATACTTATATAAAAGTAACATCTCATAAGCATGAAAAATGAAAAAAAGCAAGAATTTGAAGAATAAAAAAAATTCAGATTCCTTAAATTTTGAAATAGAACATGCTTAGCTTGTAGTAAATTTATTAAATCTTATAATAAGAAAAGATTATTAAAAAACTTCCTCAAGAGAGATAAGAACAAACCAAGAGATGTTCGATGTTATGAATACTAGAAATTGGTTCATATTAGACCTGATTTTCCTCAATTGAAAGGTGAAAAGAAATGTCCAAATAAGAAATATCAAAAGAATACTGATGATTATCAGAATGGAAAAATAGAAATGCAAGCTACATATTTTGTATCTAAAAACTCTATTATCTATTTAAATTCAGATTCAGAAAAGGAGAAATCAAATCAAAAATCCAATATGTGTACTATGGCTGAAGAGAAAAGGATATAAACTTCTTAATCATCTAATTATGATTTTGGTGGTTTCTCAAATGATAAATAAGCTATATACTACTCAATACGAGAAGTAAAATATGATTTTTTGTTTAAGAAGCATAAATCATTGAAGAATATTCCTAATTATATTTTAAGTGAAGAAGGAAAACTACTAAAACAACATAAAGAAGTAGTTGGAAAATTACACTCATCTATAACAAACTGCATGGATCATAAAAAAAGGAATAAAGAATTGCATTATTATATAGAATATTATAACAATGTTGCAATTAATTTTACTATAGGAGAAAAAGTGTTAAATGGAATTATTGGAAATAATTTCATTAAAAGATAATGACTTGGAAATGTAATAAAGGGTGTGAAATAAAAAATATATAAGAATTATGTTATCCACAATTTGAATAATGCTACATGTTATTACTGTGGAATAAATGGTCATGACATTAATAGTTTTTATTTGAAAAATAATAAAATTAGTAGTATTAAAAGATATTTTATTTTGAAATGTTTTTTCTGAATAAAGTAATAAAAATTGTAAAAAATAATGCGTATTTGGATTTTCAGATCATTTCTAGATAACACTACATGTCCCAAGAAAATATGGGCCCCAAAACAAACACATGTTCAATTGTTTTTGTAGAAAAACATGTCACACAAACAAAAATAAAATATTGTATATGGAAAGTGGATTTTCTGGAAACATGAGTATAGATTCATCACACTTTCATATGCTAACTCAAATGGATGGAGGATAGTCACTTTTGGGGCAAATGTGAAATGGAAAATAGTTGGAACTAGAACTATTGGAGATCCAAAGACTATCTCAATCAGTAAAGTACTACATGTGAAAGTGCTAAAATAGAACCTGATAAGTATCTCTCATCTTTGTGATGATAGTTTTTATATCGATTTTTTGAACAATTATTATTCCATTTTTAAGATAAATTTCTTAAATTTACAGCACCACGAACTGATAATGATTATACTTTGGATTTTAATTTCCTTTTGTAAAAAAATGTGAGTTGTTTAACTATTAAAACTTTTTTTCATGGATCTGGAATAAGAGACATGGTAATCGTAAAAATTATTATTTATATTAATTATTTAATAAGTAGTTTATGATTTCCTTAGTCTTAAATTTGATAATGAGAGATTAATTGATGCATTCCATCTTGGAAAACAACAAAAATATTCTTTCAAATATATTAACAAAATTTATACATCTAATTAATCAAAAATTATTTATATGGATTTGTTTAGACCATATAGAGTAGAAACTTTGGATGTTAAATTATATTCCAATGTTTTACTTAATGATTATTCTAGATTTAGTTTGGTGTAATTTCAAAAACTCAAAAGTGAAGTTTTCACTATTTTGGGTTTTTTTATAAAACTGCAGAAAATGAAAATTGTTTGAAACTAATTTCATTAATAAGTTATTATGGTTTAGAATTTTAGAATCTCGAATTTAATTCTTTTTTCTCAAATCTGGGTATTAAACAAACCTTTTTTTTCACCATGAACACCTCAATATAATGGAATTTTTCAATGAATAAATAGAAATATTCAAGAAATGGAAAGGACTATGAAAATGAATACAGTATTCCTACCCAATTTTGGGAAGAAGCAGTAAACCCAACCTTCTATATCATGAATAGAGTTTGAATATGGATTATTTTCAAAAGAACGCCCTCTGAACTTAGAATAATAGAAAACTGAAAGTAAAGTACTTTAATATTTTTGGATGCAAGGTTTATATCTTTAATACTACGGAAAATCATGGTAAGTTTGAATCAAAAGTTAATGAAGGAATATTTTTAGGATATTATGCTACTTCTAAAGCCTGTAGAGTGTTTAATAAAAATTAAAATATTTTTGAAGAATCATTTCAAGTGAAGATTGATGAAACTGAACCTCTAGTTAAAGTGAATGATCGATCATATGAATGAATGATTCATTTGATAAATTGAGACTTGAAACCCCTAAAACGGATTGTTAAATGATATAAATAAAATTCAATCTACTTAAAAATAAGTTGAAATTGAAGAACCTAAAAGTGTATTTCCCAAACAATATATAACCCAAAATAAAAAAAATCCCTAATAGAGGTATGATGGGACGTGATTCTCCCACTCAAGCACTTGCGGAAAACTAGGGTTGTTGAATGGTGTCGATAGTAGCTGACTTAATCCTCCACGGCTGATTTCATACCCATCAGTTTTAAAATGATGAGGTGTTCCAACCTACATCTACAGAGCCGACCCTCATATCCCTGACTGTGCGGAATAATGTGACTTTCGAGGGAAATGAGGTGGGGGCTGGTATGATTTCTTCACCCAGATCTGAAATTATAGCAATTGGTGTGATAGTGAATGATCCAGTCAGTATGGGAAGATATTGTGTGGTGTATGGTCTTCAGATTCTTCATGAAACTAATGTTTCCTAGCCTAAGTTGTTATTGGGTGAAGTGGTGGGTAGTAACCATGGTTTTTTTGTAGCCTTAGAGCATCATTTCCTTCCACAACATGGTGCTCTTGAAGAGGAAAACTCAACCAAATGATCCTTTTCCAACATAAAATGTGTTATGGATTCTTCCATTCGATGAAAGGGGATCATTACACACATTAGATCCAACCAAAATACTATTTCATAATAGCTCCAAATGGGTGGTTTTTCAATCATAGCACGTTTATTTCATCTCAAAGGATCTCAGCCTCTGAAAATTGATAAACCCCAAGAGGTAATTTCATCGATTTAGGGTTTCTCATATTGGAAATGCATCTCTCTGGGATAGAGATACATCAATATTAAATTCCTTATATAGGAGGTTAAAACTCAAGTATGGGGCATTGGTTCTATAGTGCTCAAACCTAGAATTATTCACTAGTGAGAATGGGGAAAACAATTCAACCCACTTGAGGTTGGTAAAACCACTACCCAATTGTGAGTAAGAGTCTATGGGATAAATTCGATACTATGGCATCCCAAATTTTTTTATAATATTTCACTATCTGTTGGAATCCAAATTAAAATTGACAAGGAAAAGGAATTGTCTTGATTTGCCCATTTTTCTAGGTTCTTGGTTGAGGATGAATGAGGGTTGACTCTAGTGGAAAAGGTTATACTTACAACAGATGATGATCTTATGTAGTTGAAGATCTTTAATGAAAAAATTCCAAAATTTTGCAAGGACTGTAATATTGTAAGTCATAATTCATCTACTTGTAGATGCTAAAACATTTGAAGCTTTTGTTCCTTGTGTAAACATGAGGTATGAAATTTAATTAAGTAGAGGAATAATGCATTTGTTTGGAAGGCTGATCCTCAGTTGTTACTAGAGGAAAATTATTCTCCATGTATGAATGTTGTAGGAATTAATAGTGCTATAGATAATAAAGAACAAAAGAAAGAAACATTGGAAATTATTATTGAGGAGGTCACAAATTCATCAGTTGATGGGAAGGGTGGCCGATTAAGTGACTCAGTCATCACCTATGAAACTAAGAAGAAATATTGGGATGCCATATTCTCTGAAAGGACAGTTGTCCATAAGAAATATCAAATATTCTTGACTCTTGGTAGTGATAATAAATTGATAGATGACCAGGTGAATGAGGAAGAAATAATAAAAGAGGTTGATCATAGGATTTCATATGGAAAGATGGTTGCCTCATGTAATAGAAAGGGTAAAAAAATTATAATCAGACTCCCCATTCATTTCCAATACATTTCATGCCACTTCAAAAACTATGGTGGAAAATAAGGGATTTCATCTTGTCTCCTACAAGAAGAAAAAGACTCTGGTTGTGATATCAGTGGTAGTAGTACAACTGACTATAGGTAACCCCACACCTCTCTTGGATAAAAAATACTAATGGTGCCGTTGAGATATAATACCATGAGACAAAGAATAATGAAATTATTTATCCATTTGAAGAAATGTATGTTGAGGAGATTATGAATCTAGTAACCAGAGATACATCTCCAAAACAATGTCAGGGGATGTAGGATGATAGCTTTGGCTCTGATATCATAGATTTTGAGAATTTTCATCACATGATGTAAGAACTTCCTCCAAGAAGGGGGCGAGCAAGAGGTCGGGGGTGAGGTCACCGAAGAACTAGATGTCCTAAAAATTCAGAATAGGAATGGATGCTAATAGAATGTTTGTGGAGAAAGATAAGAATCTAGTTTGTTTATTTGGTATTTTATCTATGTCTTACCATATTCTTTGAAGGTACATTATTTTTTTCTTTTATTAAAGAGGTAAAACCCCCATATTTTTTAAAGAAAAATCTAGAACCTAAAATAATCATCCTCTAGAAACTGTTATAGGATTCCTAGACATAGGAGTTAGAACTAGAATAAATATAGGAAACCTAGATTAATTATCTACCTTTCTATCTCAGTTAAAACATATGTCAATTGGTGAAGCCTTATAAGACGAGTTTTGGATGTAAGCAATGGAATAAGACCTAAAATAATTTATAAGGAATGTAATTTTAGAATTAATAGAGATACCAACCAATTATACACTTATAGGAACTAACATGGTTTTTAAAAACAAAAAACATGTTCAGGTGATTACTACCAGAAAGAAATCCAAATTAGAAGCCAAAGGATAAAATCTAGAAGGAGGGATATGTCACGACCACACCCTACCCGGGCTCGAGCCGCACTTACCCCAAACACGCCTCCATAGGCCTGGGGCTGGAGACCTGCGCCGAAGGCAAAAATAACTCGGGGAGGACTTTGCCTAAGTACCTGTACACACACACGCATCACACTCAATGGAAAAGTGGAGAGTAAAAGAGAAAAGAAAAGTAAAGTAAAAGTACCAACTGCTATAAATAATGACAATAGTGCATCGAACTCTGAACAGTACCATGTACAAGCTGAAGGTAAAATGAAAAGAAAAGGGGAAAAACACGTGCCTAATCAAAAAGTGTCACAACCCGACAACAGGTAAAATGACAGTAAACAGCTGGGAGGGTCCCACACCTGGAGCTCGACAACGTCCACCGCACGTGGTCCATGCTCCCAGATCCTATGCTCCTCTGACTTCACTACCAACCTGTCCATCTTCTGAAAGGGCACACCAAGTGAGGTCAAAGCCCAAGCAGGGGTGAGTATAAAAGAAATACTCATTATGATAACCCGAAGGCTCGAGGGAGCAAAAAAGGAGGTACCAAAGGGTGAGCCGTAGATCGAACAGGAGAAGTAAAGGAGTACAATCGAGAGTGAAGTCAAGTGTACAACAGTAAAGAGTCCAGTACAACCCAACAAGAGAAAATAAGGTAGACTCGTCAAGACACAAGGAGTTGTAAATGGTGAGAAGATAAACTTATTGTCGAGTCTTCGCTACCTATAGTAGGAGAGTAGACTCATCCAACCACGAGAAGCTAGACATGGAAAGCACGTGGCATACCCCATGCGTCTTCGCCTCTCCTAGAAGGAGAGTAACCAAAACCCAAGAAGTGGGTACTAGAACAAGGTATACATATATATATGCTCTGTCAAGAAACCCGGACAAGGTCGTAAGGGGATCTCCATCCCGTAGCTCAACCCAATAAAAGTGAGTCGCCAACAGTCCCAGAAGTAAAAACCATTGATGCCCAGCATCCCGCACGTCTGCCCCGAACTACAAGTCAAGGGCTCAAACCACCGCATCTCGACACTATCCACTTTGGGAGGTACTGACTCGCCCGCATGATTTTAGGTCGTGTCACATGGACGAGTCTCAGTGGGGTGAAAAGATCCTCGTACTTGAGAGTTCTGAGGGAACGTCAAACCACAACTCGTCACTACCCCACAGTCGATAGGTTTCATCAAAGTCGACAGGCAGCCCCTTGCCTAGCCCCGCTGGAGGGTCCCTGGAAGTCGACGGGATCCCACTACAGGGAGACTCGGAAAGAGTCGACGGGTGCCACACTGCCCAGTCCTGTAATAGGGTAATCCACTAGAGGGAAACACGGATAAAGTCGGTGACGGGACCACTGCCCAGCCCAGCTGGAGGTAACGCGGCATCAGGGACCACTTCCCAGCCCAGTTGGAGATAAGCCCGACATTGGGGACCACTGCCCAGCCTAGCTGGAGGTATGCCCGACCTCGGGGACCACTGCCCAGCCCAGGTAGAGGTAAGGCCGGAACTTCTCTGGTCATCCCTGATGGATGGTACTTATCGGTGAACACCGATGTACTAGCCATCCCAGCTCGATGGTAACCCACTGGTGAGCACTGCTCGATACAACCTCATCCCTGCTGGTAAAAAACTCAGCCCTACTGGAAACAACCTCATCCCTACTGGAAACAACCTCAGCCCTGCTGGAAACTACCTCAGTCCTGCTAGAAACAACCTCAGCCATGCTGGAAACAACCTCCTGGGTAGAGGATCGGTGCCTGTGTAAAGTGTAGATCACACCAAATCCACAAGAAATCTACCAGGGAATACAAAGAAACGAGAGAAACTCCCCAGGCCTCTCAAGGCGATCACGCTCCAATCGGCTGAGTCACTGTCGAAGCGGACAGAGACAACTCCTCCCAGAAAGTTGGGTAAACACCCACACTGTACGAACACACATGTTGTATGAGCACACGTAGTCATAAACGGTGCCATAGTCCGGTGAAAGGGCATGGTACTGAAACCCCTCACAGTTGAAGAAACAAAGGAACCAAACCATCTCTGCCGGCCAAAGGAGAACAGAACTAGTGGGAACTCTACCCTGCTGGTCAAACAAACGAGCACAGAGCCAGGGGAAAACTCCACCCAACTGGTCAAACAAATGAGCACATAGGGATCCTCTACGTCATGAGAGTTCAAAAGTACGTAAATTAGAACACGACATGCACATGGTACCCACACGACGTGTGGCCCCAAGTCAACCCTGACCAAGTGCACAAACATTCTCAGTTACAAACAACCACATGTACCTCCAAGCGTTCCCATATACTCCCAGAGTATACCACATTCCATCCCAAAGGCTATCGTGCTCACGACACCCAACATCATCGTGAAGACGTAACATATCAACTCCAACCTGCCACCTCAATGGCTGAGGTACAGCCAACCACATCTCGTTTAGCATAAATTCACTCACACGAGAGTGCATGCCATCACACACCAAGGGTTCTCTGCAAACACCACAGGAAGAACCACCACCGGGGCACCTCCACATTTCCACAATTAACAAGATCATGTAAGAGGCTCCGCCCACCTAAATAGATTACACCGTTGTAATCCTCACAGAAAAACATGGGAGATTGATTACTTACTCACCTCCAATGGATATCCGACGGAAAAGTCACCAATACCACCTCACGCCCAAACAACGTCCCATGATCCCGAGCCTCAGCCCCGAAAACTGTCGGGCACATCGCACCATTGCGATCCCCTCGGGAAAACATGTCAAAAGAACTACTCACTTGAGTGGAACAGAATTCCAGAGAAAAATAAGCATTCCTACACACTTCACATGAGCAGTGCTTCATGGGACCCACATCTCGGTCTCGAAACACAACGAACAAGTCGCACCGTTGCGATCCTCTCGAAAAGGTACACGAAATAGACTATTCACTTGTCCAAAACGGTCGTCTGGTGATAGAGATGGAAAAAAATCACCGTCAACGCCCAGACAGACCTCATGGGCCCCACACCAGCGTTCCGAATTAGAGCCGGAAGATTTCACCATTGCAATCCCCTCGGAAAAACATCTAGAATCGACTACTCGCATGCTCCGAACAGAAGGCTGATGAGAATGTCGCTAAACGCTACTCGCAGCACAAAAGACGGGCCGTGGGCCCCACGCCTCAACTCCGACTTCGACGCCTGAAACCACCATGGTAAGATCCACCTCGGTGCCAGGGTCCCAATGCCACTGACATCGCTTAAATCAGAGGTTGGACGTGTCTGCTCCGTCCAAAACAAGTTTCCCCGGAAAAAAGACAACTCACTTAAAGACGCGTCGCCCCTCCGAGGCCCCTCGTTTAGGGAATTAAAAATTCCTGAAACCATCTCAAAATTATGTCTCATCGATACGGTTCCACCGCCACAGACGTGATGGAAATTGGACACCCTTAATGAGAATTACAGGCATCCGAAGAGGGGGGGGGGGGCAGATCCCCTTGGGCTGGACCCGCCTGGACCGGCCGGTCCGCCCGACCGGGCTCGGACCGCGGCTCAGCCGCGCGGCCCGGCGCCGGCTCGCGGCCTGCCGGCAGACCAGCCCCGAGTTTCGGTCGTCTCACCGTGAAAAGACCCACCTGGCGTGGGTCTTTGTTTCCCCCCACGGAGTCACGGCGCGCGACCCCTGTCTCCCGAGTCAACCAGCCGACACAGCCGCCCGGTCCTCCCGCTCCGCGCCGAGCGAAGCTGCCATGGTCGGAGCTCACTGCCACGCCGAAGAGCGCCGACGCTAGGCCAGAGAGATCACCGCCACACCGAAAAGTGCCGCCGCCCAGCCAGGGCCTGCACCGCCCTGCTGAAGTCGCCAGACCACCATGCGAGCCACCGGAAAACCCCAAAAGCCGCAAACTTCAGCGAACGATTGCGAGCGTCTTAGAACTCCGATTTCAAATTCAAAATAAGAATTAGAAAGAGCATAAAATATACTTCTCATTCATGGAATTTTTTCGATAATTCAATAGAGATTGGATACAAAAATTTGAGCTCAAAATAGGTGTGTGAAATCCGAAACGAACAAGATCCTACCTCGATGGGCTTCGCCTGAAGCTTCGCCGCGACCCGTCGGAGACGCGCCTCTCCAGAGAGGAGGAGATGATGGAGTAGAGCGTCCACTTTCATTGTTGGGAGCTGCTAGCGCCATGGGAGAAGGGGGAGAGGAGAGGGGTGGGTTAAGTGTTTAAGTAGAAAACACTTAACCACCCGTCCGTCGGCCAGAACCCGAACTCCCGACGGGGTCAAGATTAGGCCTCCCCTAGGCTAAAAACCACGCTCTGAATGTAATGGAGGTCTCGGAATTTGATTCCGAACATACGCTCAAAAGTTATAAGACTGAACTCCCAAAGCCTCCAAATTATGAAAACGCCCCTGGGGCCATTCTTCACAAACGGTCCGTGCCTGCGAAACTTACACCCCTCCTAGGGTAAACGACAATTTCCGAACTCAACGGTGCCCTCGGTTTTCCAATACAAGCCACCGTTTAAGAGATACATGAGTTTCACCATTAAAAAAATTAAATAATTAATTTATCCATTTAACGTTCCGAAAGCGAGCGAGTGGTCCAAACACCCACACTGACATGTTTTATGTCGTTCCTATGGTAGACACCCCATTCCAGACCCATCCGTACACTCAGATATCTAATCCAAAACACTATTTTGGAGTTAGCCCATTTATTTGGCGTTTCCAGTGTGAACGCACTTAAAATTTAATTCCGGCCACACTGGGGATCATAATCGCACGTTGTCTGAAGGCGCTGCTCTGGAATAACATCAAGAATATTCCAAAGTCTTTAGGAGCAAAAACTAAGTTCTTACATCATTCCCTTCTTCATGCTTTTCGTCCCCAAAAAGAAAAACAAGGGAACAACTCAGGGTACTAATCCCACACCTGGATCTCCCGTACCCAAAAGAACTCACGCACAGCTCTACGTCACCACACACAGACCAAAGGATTTGATCTGTTCACACAAGGTCTTCTCTCGCCAATAACGTCCATAAGAGCAAGCACACATCTCCTCATGTATGCCACACAAGATACGTTGTGCACCCACACCTGAACTTGGGGTTAGAGAAAGGTGGTAGGGAACCTCTCCATCCCTTTTCACGGTCTCAAATGTCCCAAAGGCTCTCGAGGGTAGCTCACCTCCCCAGCCGAACCACTACGTCGCACGCCGCGACTGGAATCACCGCCCACACCTAGAACAAGGCCCGGTGATTCCCTCATTCAGAATATCCATATGGTGGAACGCCCAAGGATATCTGGTCACACAAGATTTCATAGTCGACGTCCCACAACCAAGTCTCTCTTACACGCTCGAAAGGTGAAGGAGCCGACACCATCAACTAAAGAGGAAGGTTTCATGCCTTCTATCTCAACAACACAGGGTTACACCGGTGCCCCACACCACCCTGGTAACCCCTCAATCAATGAGCATGGAGGAAAGCATTTGACAGACAGAGCCCAAAAATTATACTATAAAAAGGTATAAGAGCCATAAAGAGTACCTCTTATCACCTCATGCTCTGCAGGATTGTGGACATCCAAAGCGCGCGACTGTACGCGGTCCCAACTGTCAGCTCCCAGAGCCTGTTGTGGACTGCCTGGGGGTTATGAGAAGAACTCGTAAAGTCATATCCCACTACTAGCTCCTCCTGCTCCTCTTCTAGCACCACTTCTCTGGGTAGTACTCCGATCGCGACGCTGCCTCCGTTGTGGTGGTGCACCTGATGCCTGCCCGAAGCTCGCCACATGCCTGGTCGGGCAGTCACGTACCAAGTGACCTCACCCGTCCCAAGCATAGCACCGACTCTCTTCGGGCTAGACTGGTTCCCTACGGTGCCACTGTGGTGTAAGACCACGCCCCTAAGACTGGTTGTCAGAAAGCCACCTGCGTTGAGGTTCTGCTTGCCGACGCCCGCTAGCTGCAGCAGACGTCTCGGCTCCAACGTGCCTGCTTCCACCACCAACTCTAGAACGTGACCGAAAGATATCTGTCACCAGCGCCTGCTCTAGCACCCCGACATATGTGGAAATGCCCAAGTGTACTATGTCAGCACAAATATCTCGGAGGAGACCCTGCTCAAACTTCCACGCTCGGATGTTGTCATCACGGAACAAGTCCGGGTAAAAGCATTCACGGTCTGCGAAACTAGCCGCGTACTCGGCCGCCGTCATCCCTCCCTGCTGAAACAGAAGGAGCTCCTGAATCCTAATAGAGTGCAAGTAGGAGGAGAAAAACTCCTCACAAAACAACAACTGAAAGTCGCCCCATGAAAGCGACGACTCGTCAAGAAACCAAGTAACCAGACTCCACCAACGCCATGTTTCTCCACGAAAAAGGTCGGCTACCAAAGACACTCTCTGATCTGTCCACGTCTGCACAAGCCTGAAAAGGAAAACCACTATCTCTATCCAAACCTCTGCTTCCTGAGGGTCTGTCTCACCACTGAACCTCAGCGGTCTGTACTGCTAGAACTCACGGAGCGCGCTCAACCTGCACTCAAACTCAGCATGCTCTGCTGAAGCTATCTGCTGCTTAATAGGTGGGGGTGCTGCTACCAGCCCACCCGGAGAAAGGGTCTCACATGATGGGTCCTGGACTGTGGCCTCATAGCTCACAGGGTCGTCGCCATGCACCAAAGCTGGTATCTTGGCTGGCTGTATTCGCTGAGATATCCTGAATATTATCAAGGAGTGTCGTGGTCAGATGAGCATATATGTATATAATAGTAACAACAACGATGGGGAGCTGAATCATGAAGTTCAGTCAAAGACTCAATCCTATGTGATGCACAAACAAATTTTCCCTGCAACAAGTGTCTCAGCATACCGAGTCAACAAACGGGTTATCAAGGTCCTGGTGAATGGATATGTCGGTCGTCGCACCATCACTCGACTCCCTTGCCTGAGAGCCGCTCTCTAGACATGTTAACACTGTGGCCCTAAATCCCAACCAATTCCTCTTTTAGGGATGTCCACACAATGTCCCAAGGAACGAACAACCTCTGATACCACCTTTTCATGACCCGACCCTACCCAGGCTCGAGCCGCAACTACCCCAAGCCCGCCTCCATAGGCCAGGGGCTTGCGACCAGTGCCGAAGGCACAATAACTCGGGGAGGCCTTTGCTTAAGTACCTGTACACACACACACATCACACTCAATGCAAAAGTGATGAGTAAAAGAGAAAAGACAAGTAAAGTAAAAGTACCAACTGCTATAAATAACCACAAGAGTGCATCGACCTCTAAACAGTACAAAGTACAAGCTGAAGGTAAACTGAAAAGAAAAGGGGCAAAACACACACCCAACCAAAAAGTTCCACAACCCGACAACTAGTAAAATGACAGTATATAGCTAGGAGGGTCCCACACCTAGAACCCGACAATGACCACCACACACGGTCCAAGATCTAGGCTCCTAAGCTCCTCTGAAGTCACGACCAACCTGTCCGTCGTCTGCAAGGGAACACCATGTGCGGGCAAATCCCAAGTAGGGGTGAGTATAAAAAATATCAGTAGGATACCCCAAAGGCTCGAGGGAGCAACAAAGGAGGTACCGAAGGGTGAGCAGCAGATCGAACAGGAAAAGTAAAGGAGTACAACTGAGAGTGCAGTCAAGAGTACATCAGTAAAGAGTCCAGCTCAACCCAATAAGAGAAAAGAAGGTAGACTCGTCCGGACACAAGGAGCTGGAAACGATGAGAAGATGAACATCTCGTAGAGTATTCTCTACCTATAACAGGAGAGTAGACTCGTCCAAACAAGAGAAACTAGACATAGAAAGCACGTGACATACCCTGCGCGTCTTCGCCTCTCCTGGAAGGAGAGTAACCAAAACCCAAGAAGTGGGTAATGGAACATGGTATACATATATATATATGATATATAAAGAAACCTGAACAAGGTCGCAAGGGGATCTTCGTCCCGTAGCTCCGCCCAAGAAAAGTAAGTCACCAACAGTCCCAGGAGTAAACACCATTGATTCCTATCATCCCACACATCTTCCTCGAACTACATGTCAAGGTCTAAAACCATCTCACCTTGACACTATCTGATTTGGGCAGTACTGACTCGCCCACACGGTTTTAGGTCGCGTGACAAGGACACGTCTCAGTGGGGTGAAAATCTCCTCATACTTGAGAGTTCTAAGGGAATGTCAAACCACAACTCGTCAATGCCTTGCAGTTGAGAGGTTTCCTCAAAGTCGACAGGTGACCCCCTGCCCATCCCTGCTGGAGGGTCCCTAGATGTCGATGGGTTACCAATATAGGGAGACCCGGAAAGAGTCGATGGGTGCCACCCTGCCCAGTCCCGTAACAGTGTAATCCACTGGAGGGCCACCCGGATAAAGTTGGCAACGAGACCACTACCCAACCCAGCTAAAGGTAACCCGACATTAGGGACCACTACCCAGCCTAGTTGGAGGTAAGCCCGAAATTGCTCTGGCCATCCATGCTGGATGGTACTGCTCGGTGAACACCGATGTACTGGCCATCCCTGCTGGATGGTAACCCACTGGCGAGCCCTGCTCGATACAACCTCAGCCCTACTGGATACAACCTCAGCCCTGCTAGAAACAACCCCAGCCCCGCTGGAAACAACCTCAGCTCGGCTGGAAACAACCTCAGCCCTGCTGGAAACAACCTCAGCCCCGCAGGAAACAACCTCAGCCCTAATGGAAACATCCTCATGGATAGAGGATCGCTGCCCGCGTAAAGTGTTGGTCACACCGAATCCACATGAACTCTACTAGGGAACAAAAAGCAACAGGTGAAAATCCACAGGCCTCTCAAGGCGATCACGCTCCAATCCGCTGAGTCACTGTCGAAGCGGAATGAGACAACTCATTCCAGAAAGTGGGGAAAACACCCACACTGTACGAACACCCACGTTGTACGAGCATACATAGTCATAAACAGTGCTGCAGTCTGGTGAAAGGGCACGATACTGAAACCCCTCACAACCAAAGAAACAGAGGAACCAAACCATCTTTACCAGTTAAACAAGAACAGAACCAGGGGGGACTCAACCCTGCTGTTCAAACAATAGAGCACAGATCCAAGGGAAAACTCCACCCTACTGGTCAGAAAAACGAGCACAGAGGGACTCTCTACGTCGCGGGAGGTCAAAGGAACGTAAAGCAGAACACGACACGCACATGGGGCCCACACGACATGTGGCCCCAAGTCAACCCCGACCAAGAGCACAAACATTCTCAGGTACAAACAACCACATGTAACTCCAAGTGTTCTCGTATACTCTTATAGTATACCACATTCCAGCCCAAAGGCTATCGTGCCCATGACACGCAATGTCAACGCGAAGACGTAACGTATCAACTCCAATCGGCCACCAAAATGGCTGAGGCACAGCCAAACACATCTCTTTATGCATAAATTCACTCACACGAGAGTTCATGCGATCACACTCCATGGGTTCTCTGCATACACCGCATGAAAAACCACCACCGGAGCACCTTCACATTTCCACATTTAACAAGATCGCGTAAGAGGCTCCACCCGCCTGTACAGATTACACCGTTTCCTTGCAAAAAAACATGCGAGATCGACTACATACTCACCTCCAACAGATATCTGACAGAAAAGCCACCAACACCGCCACACGCCCGAATGGCGTCCCGTGATCCCAAGCCATGGCCCAGAAAACAGTCGGGCACATCACACCATTGCGATCCCCTCAGGAAAACACATCAAAAGCACTACTCACATGAGTGCAATAGATTTCTAGAGAAAAAGAAGCATTCCGGTGCACCGCACATGAGCGGCACTTCGTGGGACCCAAATCCCAGTCCCGAAACACAACGAACGGATCACACCATTGCGATCCTCTCGAAAAAGTACATGAAATGGATTATTCACTTTTCCAAAATGGTCGCCCAGTGATAGAGATGGAAAAAAAATCACCGTCAACACCCAAACGGACCTCGTGGGCCCCACACCAGCATGCGATATTACAGTGGGCGGATTTCACCATTCCAATCCCCTCGGAAAAACATCCATAATTGACTGCTCGCACGCCCGAACGGACGCCCGATGAGAAAGTCGCTAAACGCTGCTCGCAACTCAAAAGATGGGCCGTGGGTCCCACTCCTCATCTCCTTCATCAACGTCTGAAATAACCCTAGTAAGCTCCGCCTCAGTTCCAGGGTCCCAATGCCACTGACAGCGCTTAAATCGGACGTCGAACGCGTCCAGGACATCCAAAACAAGTTCCCCCCCAGAAAAACGACAACTCACTTAAAGATGTGTCGTGCTTCTGAGGCCCCTTGTTTTAGGAATTAAAAATTTCAGAAACTATCTCAAAAAGGATGTATCGTCGATACGGTTTCACCACCATAGACGACATGCAAATGGGACACCCGTAATGAGAATTACGGGTGTCTGAAGAGGGGGGGGGGATCCCCTTAGGCTGGACCAGCCTGGACCGGTCGGTCCGCCCGACCTGGACCGACCTGTCCGCCAGGCCTGGCCCGACCTGTGGCTCAGTCCCGCGGCCCGGCTCCGGCTCACTGCCCGCCTGCAGACCGGCCACAAGGGCTGGTCATCTCACCGTGCGAAGACCCGCCAGGCGCGTGTCTTTGTTTCCCCCGCCGGGTCGTGGCGCGCGACCCTAGTCTCCCGAGTCAACCGGCCGGCACCGCCGGCCGGTCCTCCCGCTCCGCGCCGCTCGAAGCTACCGTGGGCGGAGCTCGCCGCCACGCCAAAGAGCGCCACCGCCAGGCCAGGGAGCTCGCCGTCACGCCGAAGAGCGCTGCTGCCCGGCCAGGGCCCACGCCGCCCTGCTGAAGCCGCCAGACCACCATGCGAGCCTCCGGAAAACCCACAAACTTCGGCGAACGATTGCGAGCGCCTCCGAACTCCGATTTCAAATCCGAAAAAAGCATCGGAAAGAGCATAAAATCTACTTCGCATTCATGGGATATGTTTGATAATTAAACAGAGATTTTATACAATTATTTGAGCTCAAAATAGGTGCGGGAAAACAGAAAGGAACAAGATCCTACCTCGATGGGCTTCGCCCGAAGCTTCACCGCGACCCATCAGAGCCACGCCTCACCGGAGAGGAGGAGGTGATGGAGGAGAGATTCCTCCTTCATTGTTGGGAGCTGCTGGAACCAGGGGAGAAGGGAGAGAGGAGAGGGGTGGGTTATGTGTTTAAATAGAAAACACTTAACCACCCGTCCGTCGGCCCGAACCCGAACTCCCGACGGGGTCAGGATTAAGCCTCCCCTAGGCTAAAAACCACGCTCTGAACGTAATGAAGGTCTCAGAATTTGATTCCGAGTTTCCATTCAAAAGTTATAAGAGTGAACGCCCAAAGCCACCAAATTACGAAAACACCCCAGGGGCCATTTTTCACAAATGACACGTGCCCGTGAAACTTACACCCCTCCTAGGGTAAACAGCATGTTCTGAACACAACAGTGCCCTCAGGTTTCCATACTGAGCCACTGTTTAAGGGATTATTGTGTTTCACCATTAAAGGAATTAATTAATTAATTAATTTATCCATTTAATGTTCCGAAAGTGAGCGAGGGGTACAAACATCCCGCGCCGACATAATTTATGTCATTCCTAGGATATACACCCCATTTCGGACCCATCCGTACACTCAGATCTCTGATCCGAAACACTGTTTATGAGTTATCGCATTTATTTGGTTTTTCTAGTGTGAACGCACTGAAAATTTAATTTTGGCCACACCAGGGCTCAGAATCACACGCCATCTGAAGGCGCTGCTCAGGAATAACATCAAGAATATTCCAAAGTCTTTCGCAGAAAAAACATGGTTATTATAGGATATATTATGATGAAACTGTTTCCCCTATAGCTAGTTTATAAGACAATAGAATCCTTATAACTTATGAATCTAACATAAACATTAAATAACATAATATAGATGTTAAATCACCGTTTGGAAAAAAATTGTGTTGAAAAACCTCATGGTTTTGAAAATCCTTATAACCAAATTCTATTTTTAAACATACTAAATCCCTCTATAGCCTTAAACAAGCCCCAATATCTTAGTATGAAAGATTTAGTTCTTTTTTTATTGAAAACTTGATTTACTATTAGATTAGAAGATCCAACACATTTTAAGAAGAATATTCTTTCTAATATTTAATTAGTTAAAATTTATGTTTAAGTTGTTATTTTTAGTTGAACAAATGAAATGACTTGTAATGTTTTTTCCAAAAAAATGATACTAGAATTTGAAATGAGTATTATGGGAGAACTGAATTTCTTTTAATGATATCAAATTTATTAGAAGGATTATGGAAATATTTTAAATCAATGTAAATATATTTTAGACTTACAGAATGTTTTTGGACTTGGGAACATAAAGACATACAAAACTCTTATGTGTACCAATATAAAACATGATTTGGATGAAGCCTGAAAACCATTGGAAAACAAGTTATATAGAGGTATGATTGGTAGTTTGTTATATCTTACTATATTCATAACAAAAATCAGGTTTTATTTATGTTTGAAGGCAATATTTCACTCAAATCTTAATTAATTCCATCTTTTTATTGTTAAATAATTTTAAGATATTAAAAAGGAAATGTTTTTTGATATATTATTTACCCCAAAACATATGATTTTATGTTAATTTCATATTAAGATATTGATTTCGGAGGTTATATATTAGATAGAAAAAGTACCTCAGGAACCTGCCACTTTTTAGGAAAATAATTATTGTCATGGTTGAGTAAGAAACAATACTCACTTTCTATGTGATGAACTGAAGTAGAATGTGTTTCTATAGGAAGTTACTACGTATAAGTATTGTGGATGAAAAACAATCTTCTAGAATTTGGACTAAATTTTTATTGTATACCATTTTTATGTGATAATAAAAGCTCTATAAATATTTGAAAAAGATCATATAAGTCATTCTAGGACTAGGTACATTGATTTAAGGCATCATTTTCTCAATGATATTGTTCTTAAAAAAGATATATTTTTAGAATTTATTAATAATTAATATCAATTAGATAATATTTTTACTAAATCAATTCCTCCTAAATGTTTTTATTTTATTAAGGGGAGTTAGGTTTATTTAATTTTAAATAAATAGTTTTATGATTATTTAATTTAATGAATTTATAATGTTTTAATTTATTTTGATCAATTATTTTATTTTATTTTATACTCTAAGAGTAGTATTAAACATAATTTATTAAAAAAATATTTTCACATTTTTAGTTTTTAAATCATTTGTTTTAAAAAACAAAAAATTAGTGATTAACCTAAATCAACAGCATGAGGAACCATGCCACATCATTACCTATCCAAAAACCCTTCAAATTACCCTACCTTTCCATTTTCAAACTGTTTCACCTTCAAAAACCTTCATCCTCCTCCTAAAACCTAGAATCCAAAAAACTTGAAAATTCATATTTTTATAAATGAAAGAGACCAAGTGAGATGATGGTGGTGACCCAAAAGACCATAGGTTTTCCTTGAGAATGATTCTTCAAGATAAAGTAGTTTACATTGAGTGGCTATATGAGAATAATATTCTACTCAGGAAAGAGCCTGCGTTCCATTGTCTAGAATTTTTGTTTAATGAGGAAAATGTATAATTTCCTTATAAATCAGAACTGAATCATTTCTATATTAGTTCTCAATTTTTTTTTTGTGAAACAAAAGATACAATATATGAAATATTATAGGATAATGAATTTTCAATTTCTTTAGTAGAAAGAACTCAAATTTTGATATATCCTTATTAAGGTGTATTTCATTTTGAACTTTGATATATTGAAAATCAAGATCATAAGTCTGAAGATATTATGAACTTCATATTTGGAAAAATAAATATATTAAATATTTTTTAAGGATATTAATGATGATCAGAAAGATTTAGTTATGTTCATTCAAACTACATTTTTTCCAAGAGTATCTAAGATGGAGAAAATCTTGTACCCAGATATTTATATTAGGTTTTTGGTTCATCATTGATATCAAGATGAATTTTCCTAGATATATGCTGAGGTATCTAAATTATTTCATCTAATAAGAAGAAAGAATGTTCGTTTATCCTCATATAAGGATACTTTATATTGTATTATTTAGAAATAAAATGATTTATTTGTTTAATACAAGACAAAAGTGTCTTTATAGAAATGTGTTGAATTCATGGAATCTAAGAAATTTTGGTTTTTATTGGAGTAATATAAAATGAAATATCATACTATTTGGTGCAAATAACCTATAGACATATTGATCTTTTTATCAGGGGTAAATTTCATCCAGGAATATAAGAGTTAAATAATCCAAAATAGAAGGTGTTTCCAAATCAACCAAGAGAAAATTGGGATTTTATGATACAAAAAACCTTACAGATGAGGAATAAGAATAAGTCAATGAGTACCTTGTATAAATATTAGAGGAAAACATATTGAATAATACGTGGTAGGTTTTAGAGAATCCACTCACTTAGTTCATTTGAAAGAATCAGATCATGTTGAAGATCAACATGAAAATATCCAACCCCAAGAAATTTAGGATATTCTTTAACCATAAATTCATGAATAAGCTGCTCAAGGAGAACTACATGTGTAGAGATCTATAAATTATCCCATAGATATTGTTGAGCATCGGGTATATTATCCATTGATAAATAATTAAAGAGACCAACATCTGTTTCTATAGAAATAATCAAAGTGTTAGATTATATATCTTGTTCGATTGAGATATCAGTTGAAAAATCATCTCCTAATCCCTTGGTAATTGTTGCAGCAATTGATTATTCAAAGAATCTATATGAGGGGACATATGATTCTATATATAATAAAATTGATGGTATTTTGATCATGTTTAACAAGGTTCATAAAGAAAATATAAATATTATAAAAAAGTAGGAATTCTCATTAAAATCTTATGAAGATTTGAAAAATTTATCAACTCCAAGTATATAATGAGATCCTATTCAGAATCAGATTCAAGATCATAATGAAAATTCTGTTTCAAAGAAGTATTTTGATGCCTTCAAGTGGGAAATATTGGATGATATTGAGAAGATCAAATATGAATCTATTTCTAAAATAGATTTTGTAGATATGAAATGGTATTTGGGGATCTAGTTTGAATCTATCAAGGGGAGTATCAGTCTAGACAACGATTCTACCTCTTCCCCACTAACCACCCCATATTTAATCAGATGATTTCAAGATATCATATCTATCATGGACAATATGAATGCTTGACTGTAGGACCTTCAGTTTTGTAGTGCACCTCTTTTAGTGTTGTTGGATAAACAAATATATCTTTTTCTGTAAATCACTTAAAGTAAACTAGGTGTCCAAATACAGCTAAATTAGTTCAGTGGTATGTTAGCTCAGTTTGTCAAAATGGAGGTGAATTTTGATAAATATGTTCATAGATAATCTTACAGAATGGTTATAGGCCCAGATGGAAGAACTGCATGTGTTTTTGAAGTGGGATTAAATATTTTAGAACCTGAACTTGAACTAGTATCAAATCCTGACCAAACGCTTTACCCTTTCACCTCACCAACTAACCACCTTGTTTTCCTCATCCCAAAACTTTATTCATGTATTTGTACAATTTTTATAATAAACTTCCTTTATTCTTCTTACTTTCTCTATAGTTTTTATTTTTCTTTATCAATTATTATTTATTTAACTCTACTACCAAAGTCAATGTATTATTAATCCAAACAATACATTTTGAACAATAAATTTATTTTTAGTGAAAAATTACAAGCGTTTTAATCATTTTTCTTATACATTATTTTTTATATCACAAAAATGGGATAAATTTGGGTAAAACAACATTTATTTTAATTTTTTATCGAAATAGTAATGTGATATCGAAATTATATACATTTTCTTTTAATATATTTATAAAATTTTTTATTTTTTTTATATTATGTTTTTAGTGATCATCAAAAAGGGGGAAGTTGTTGGGATGTATTGTCTCAAAAATACTCTATAAATCTTACTTAATTTTGGTGGTCACAAATACCCTTATTTGTTTTACTAATGATATAAATTTAAGAGTATTTAAATAAGTTATTATTAATTTTATTATTTATTCTAAAATTATATTTAATATTTTAATTTACTTGGAATATTTTTTAATGTTTTTGGAACAATTTGAAGTGTATTCTGGAAACACAGTTCATACCCTATGTTCCAAATTTAATGTAAGGAATAAACCCTATCCTTGGAACAAAATGTATGGATCATAAAACTTATATTTGTATTCATCCTTATATTAGAATAAGGTGTATATGGATCATAAAACATATAAAAAACATATGGATAAAGAACATTACATTTGAATGGAACCTTAAATTTTTTAAGAGAAAAAAGTATGGTTAAAGAACCTTCTATAAGTAAAAAAACCAACATTTGAAGAAAAAAACATATAGTTCATCAACCATAATTTTATGAACAAAATTATTTCATAAACCTTAGATTTTTAAAGTGAATTTTATTTATTTTAACCCTACATTTCTCATTTTTTTCATTTCTTAAATGAAACACTTTTTTTGACTTTTTGTCTTTACATATTTAATTTTATGATTTCAACCGAGATTTTTGAAACTGTCTTTATAGATTTTCAGGCTGTCTTAATTTCATTTTTGACTGATTAAAATCTAATTATAATTAATTCAAGGAACCTTATTTAATATAAAAAATTTCTCATATTCTGATGGGAATTTACAACCCCCTAGTCAATTCATATTTGAATATCCATGATATATCAGGCGACTTCTATGGGTATAGAATTATAGAAAATAGAATATCAACTGTATATATTCTTCCAGTGTATCATTTCTAAATACAGGATATAAAAGTAACTATTTATGTATTCTATTTCAATCTCATAAACATATCTTACAATTCTTCTGCATCGAATGATCAATTCTAAAAGAAGTTGTACTTTTAGATATACATGTTCAATCTTTTACTGCTATAAGATTGCTGCTACTATCTGTTGATACTTTTTTATCAAAGATAATTTTGCAATAGGGATCACTTCAGATCAATGATCTCATGAGGAATTTAATTTCATTAGAATAATATCGATCTACATTCAATTTTTGATTCTACAATTGTAAATTTCAAGCCAATTCATCTTAAAATCAATGTCTTTTGATTTGTTGGAGTTTCAATTTCTTAGACTCAGTTTTGGTAAAGTGAATACTTCTTGATCTAATATTTGGATGTTTGGTTTCCCTGTTAAATAACCAAAATGCTTTGTTTTTCATCCTTGTTGTAATGATTTGACTTGGCTACACTCAGTTGTGGATTTATGATCATATGATAATATGACCTTGTTAGTGAAATTCACCATGATCACAGAGAGAGTAATTTTTAGAGTGGACTAGGAGATCATTGTACCCCGAACCACTATAAAAATATAGGTTATTTATTTATTTTTATCTACTTCTTATACTCATTAAATAATTAAACATTTTATATCTTCAGAAATCACTGAGGATTTCAAAATCTAGAATTGTGGAGGATTTTTGAAAATACACAATTCACCCCTCTTGTGTTACTTTGTATTATTCTAACATAACATTAAATATGTGATGGAGGATAATATATTGGAAGGATTAATTCTTGTATCATTGATTATAGTGACCAAGCATGTTGAGAAGAAATAAGAAGTTCTTATGGAAGGTATCATTAATATAATTGTTTTTTGAAATCTATATAAGGATTTAAGAGCTATCCTAAGTCCTGGAAGACGATATACATGATGAATTTCGTATACAAAAAATTAATAAATTTATGAGTACTCTTGAATCATGATTAAATTAAGTGGGATGTTCAATAACATGGAAGGTAATTGAGAGTTCCCATGATTTTTGAAAATTCTAGTTTTATTACATATTCCAAACTATTTCAAGAAAAATTATTATAATATGAGACCGATCCATGCAGTGTGGTGAATGATTAATTATCTATATTAGTGAGTTCTAAAGATGATTTAAGAATATTTTGAATTATTTATAATTCCTTAGGATCAGTTAAAGATGTTTTAAAGATAGTAGATGAGGATGGAATTAATTTAGGGAAAAATGTGAAGCTATATATAAGTAAATTTAGAATTGTTTATGTTAAATAAAGTTAAATTTTCATTTATACATTCTAATTAATGTTCATAAAAAACCTACATGATGGTAATTTATAATTTTAAAGTCCAATGTGATGGAAGCAATGAATAATAGATGCTAAATAATGGTAATTATAAAATAGTGAAGGTTGTATCAAGGTAAGCCTAACTCATGTAATGGTCATCTCCAAATGAGTAAAGGAACATAAAAAATATATAATTTGAATAATATTATTATGGGTTTTATGTAATGATAATATTGATACTAAAATTTCTACATAAGGGTAATTGAAAACTGCGGAGTTGTGAATAATTATCTCAGAGCAATAGTAAAATTCACTCTATGTAATGGTAATCAGCACTGAACCAGGTGATTCATAAAGGTAAGATTGATATGATCTACCACATGGTGGGATATTAATTATGAGAACCTATATGGTATGTCAATTGACTGAATGAAAGGAAATAATCTATGGGAAACACAAGGGCAATTTGATCGACCACACATGAGGAAATATACTATGAGAACTACCATCATAAGTACAATGACTTTACATAAGGAAATTGAAAATGAGATCCTCCATGGTAAAATTATCAATATTTTAAAGAGAGATTAATGGTTACCTCCCTCAATCATGTATGGTAGTAAAAAATGTTAATCAAAATTAATATATAAAGTCAGAAAATGTTGTACCGTGCTTCAAATATCAATATATTATGAAAATCATGTAGGATTTTTGTGGCTCATCCAAAAGTGAATTCATGAGGATAAATATCACTATTGAAGGGAGACTGAAATAAGTAATCTCCATGTTTAGAAGATTGATCACACATAGGGTGAGTTCCCATAAGAACATCCATGGCAAGATGATTAACCATATAAAGAGATATTGATTATGAGAACCTCCAGGGTAAGTCAATTGACCATGGGAATGATGATCAACCACAAACTTCATCAGTTACACTTATAGAATTTGTTCTCTAAGTATTTTGGATGTGATAATACATGAATCTCTATCAATTTTTTTGATTCCAAAATTTTCATACAGTAAATGCAAGGTATAATATTCAAGATTAATATAATATAATAAGATAATATATTTATTAATCTATATTTTTTTAAGTATTCCATTGATTACGTTTCAAACAACCCCTTGTCTAAATAAACCACAATATAATATGACCATTATAACATAACAATTGAATTAGTAGCTTTGAATAGGTTTAACCAAATTATGAAATATATATATAAATTATGTTCTAAATTCAAAAATATTGATTAATTCCTAATAAATAGTCATAATTTTTTTTAATAAAATCATTTCATGATTAAAAGACCATGTTTTCGGAAGATATATATTCTTATAGGTGTTATGAATTTTTATATAAAAAATAATATATTGATCACTATTTAAAAATTATATTTAATTAAATTTTCTAATATTTTATGAATAATAAATAATATATTAGTTATCAAATTTTTATTAATGAATATAAAATCATTTCAAGATAAAATGAGTTATTCTAAAAAAACTATTTTTATATGCCCAATGTGTTTTTAAATTTATAATATAAAAAAAATCCTTGTATATTAATGATTTTAGTGAAATATTAAGAATATATATTCAATTACATATTTTAAAATATATATAATAGTTTTTAATTGGAATGAAATTAATGAAAACCCAATTTTATGTTTAAAATACATTTTTCTAAAAAATGTTTTCCACTAAATTTTGATTATTTATTTTAATTTTAATTTCTTATACATAAATAAATTTAATATTTTATATTTTATTATAAATATATAATAAATTTTTAAATATTTATTATTGAGGATTCTTTCATTCTTGGTCATAATAAATAGTAAAAATATAAAAAAAACATTATTACCAATATTAGGGTTAATATTAGTTTACCAGGGTTAAACTAAGAGATAAGTGTTAACATTACAATTAAAAATGTATAAATATTATTTTTTGGAAATATATATACCTTATATTATCTTTTATTTAAATTAGTGTTCATTTTTCCACTTTCACATGAAAGTGACCTTATATTGTTTAAATGATTTAAGTAAATCCATGTGTGTCCCTCCCCTAAATTCTAAAATGGAACTTCCGTTCCTCTATTGTTCACATAATTCGAGCCTTCTAGATTTCCTAATACCTATAAAAAACCATTATATATTCCCTACCTCAATTATTGATCTCTTAGTCTTACCCTATGTCCATCCTAAGACGGTATAATGTGTATGCCAAAGGAGGGATCTTAACGAAGATGAAACTATCTTACCTAAATATTTCGATGCTTATGTCTTATTTTAATTCCAATAAATTTGTTTTATATATCCAAACATAATTATATATAGTATCATGTATATTCTAATATTTTATTATGATTATGGTATGACCATTTTCCATCAACTTTCCATCAAATGGGAAATGAATTAATTCCCCTGAATACGTGTGTATTGCTGACTCCATATAACGACCCATCATCATTTTCCATGGTTAGTTATTATATTTAATTTAATCTTTATATATTATATTTAATATATATTTATTAATTTTAATTTATAATATTTTATTTACATTCTTACCTTTTTATCTGTTGGGAAATGATAAAGTCGCTCTTGCGTAGGTGTGGACTACCACCTCCACTACGCATTATGATTCATTTTTCATAACCAATCTATATGAATGATTATAAAATCCTATATAATGATTAAATATAATAATTATAAAATGATTAATATTATATATATTAAAGAACCTTGATTAAATTATAATAAACATACCTACTAAACTACAACAAACATGAATTATAAAGAGGTTGACACCTGAAATGATGATGATAATGAATAATTGTTAATGAATGAGTGATAATATAATATAAGTAAAATATGTGTGGTATATTAATTACTAATATTCCTTTGATGTAAAATAAATTTAAATTTATAATACAAGAGGTCAAAATCACATACGAAACTAGTCGGACCTGAGGTATGGGTTTCTTACCCCAAATTCGTTTCCATGAGACATATGTCATTTTCCCCAATTGTTACCATCATATGGTGAATATTCCATCCATTTTGATATGTTATATAATTAAAATCTTTATATTTATGGTATTTAATGTTCTATTTTGTTCTATTACATTCATGGAGGTTTTGATTCAAATGTTACCAAAGAGGTATGGATTATAGGTTACCATCACACATTTATTAAGATTATTTATGATCAATTTTATGATGATGAATTATATGATGTATCCGAAATAATTCTATTTATTTTTCTCTCCTATATAAATTTTGGGATATTACAATATTTCATTTCATTTTAATCTATCTATAGAATATAATGTTTAAAATAATGGGCTTAAAGATATCTGACTTTATTATTATACTCAGTCATGAATCTTTACTTCCATGTCCATATATTATTTAAAATGACTCTAGGAATTCTTTTAATATTATTAAAAAATCTATTTAATTTAATTTTTAACAATATTTTGATGTCTTTATATTTATTTAAAATAATTATTTTTTTTTCATTTTCCAAACATTGTACTTTTTTTACTTTATATAAAAAATGTGATAGAAAAATGTGTTTTCACATATATTCCATGAACACATTTTCCCCCACAATGAATAATATTTTATTTGAAGTTTCCTGTACACATTTCCCTGATTATTTTCAATTAAAATATTTTTCCTAATATTATATAAATTTTTATATTATAATTAAGTGATTTAAAAGGTACATTGGTAATTTACTTAGGAAAAGTTCCATTAATCCTTTAATGGTATTTTAATCAATAAAAAAATCCTTTTAGGTATATTATATTTTAAAAGGGATATGATATAATTTCAACATCATAATTATTTCATTATATGGTTATTATTTATGATGATAAATTCATAGTGAGGCCCATTTTATTCCCCATAGGTTTACCCATGATGAAATGATAAGTGGTTTTATGATATTTTCAAATAAATATGAAATGATTATGATTTTTTGAATGTATATTCCATTAAATTTGTCCAATTCATTGGTAAATTATTATTTCTTATGATTTCAAATGGTACATGCGAGGTTATCCGAAGCCTAAAAGTGGGTACATGCGAGCATATCACAAACCCAAAACATGGTATAAAGGAGGTTATCCCAAACCAAAAATAGGGTACATGAGAGGTTATCTCAAGAAAAAATATGGTATATGATTTCTTATACATATCCCAACTTGTGAGGAATGTCTTGGTATATAGAATTGAAAAATTATTTCTATTATTTTTTTCATTCATGTTTGTCATTCGAATCTCAATTTCATTTCCTTAATCTTACGACATGATCTCATGGCCCATGATATTTTATTATACTACGATTCATATATTATAAACATCAAAAACCATATCCAATGAATATATATGCCATTATGGGTATGATTTTAAAATGTTACCATAATCGTCTTTTTATTCATACATATGATCTTTGGAGAATATCGCCATTGTTTACCCTCACTCAGCATTTTAGATAACCCTTTATTATGTGTCGTTTAACCTAGTTAAGGAGAAAGGTTTTAGGTTGGGTATGATTAAGAAGTGTAATATATAATTAATAATTTTTTGTATTTTTTGAATAACTTTAATGAAATAGGATGTTTATATATATAATCTCTAATGACTAAGAATCATTAAAGTTATAGGGAAAGTATTATTAGGATTTATTTTATATTCATCTAAAATGATTAATATTTTTGTATGTAGTGTTTGGTTCATATATAATTGTATCATAACTTTAGTTAGTTATTTTTTAATGCTAATATTTGATAAATTTAGAGTTAACCCTTAAGATAATCCTATGTATTGGATATCATACCATGTTATGTTAAAAAAGGACTATGGTTTTACAAGAAAATATATTCCTATCAGGATATTGGAAAGATGATGCTATTGCATCACATATCCACTAATGGGGTAATAACTCTAAAACATGTGGATTTGTTGTTAAATCGATCCTCATTTATACATGATAAGGGGGAATAAGACTATGAAATTAGATAGGAACTCTTAAGGTATATTATTTTGTTAATTCACATATTCATTATGAACCATTTGATATATTTTAACAGATAATAACCTTAGATAACCTAGGATAAATATAAATGGTGATATATTTAAAATAATGTGTCGTTATTTATAAATCCTATGAATTATTTTAGTGATTATATGATTTCTCCCAGTAATTATTATTTCTCAAACAATTATTTTTGGTTTCGATCAATGTATCGAACCATGAGGAATCATGCTAACGCTGAATGTGTTGAACAATGAAATGATTGTTCTCATGATAAACTAAATGATTTGGGAGATGTATTGAGATATAGTATGAATATTACTGACCATTTATTATGATATATTATTAAAAACATCAATAGATGTAAATTTTATGACAAAATTAATTAAAAAATGGACTTTAATGGGAGTTCAATTGATGGAGATAATTTAGGGAAGAATTTTCAGCTTCATACAGGTCAACAATGTGAGAAAAAGCAACCAGAGAAATTTATTTTATGATCCTTTGGGTTTATTTTTTCCGAGTATTTTATTTTTTGTTAACACAATTTTTGTGAATTTTTTTTGTATATTAGTTGAAATTTAATGTTTTTTGTTTTTCATCCTAATAAAGTTAGAGATAATTTCATTACTAATTCATATGATTCTTGTTTAAACCTAAATGTTTCTATATCATGATTTTTAATTTTATCTTGTGATCTATAAAAAGATCAAGTAGAAATTATACAAAGTTAAAGCTCTAATGTGCTGAAGTTTTATCTCATAATTGATGGAAAAGGAATGACCCTACACAATAGAGGGATAATATTTTTATATAAAAATACTACTATTTTGATGTTATAAATTGTATAATGCTCAAAGATATTATGCCGTAAATTTCTTACTGAAGAACAATTGATCTCTAAATTGTTAAGGAGAAAAAGAATGATTAGATATGGAATTTTTAACTCCAATAGAAGAAGAAATATATGAGGGATATAAAATAGAAATTAAAAAAGATACATCAGATATAGTATAGCGACACGAGCCATTTATATGTAACATTAAATGATTTTAAGAATAATTATACATCAGAGTACAAGACAAGGATCGTTAAGTATAGTGTCTTGGAAGACTAGGTACATAAAACATAACATGGGGATAAATAAACTTATTTATTTAATCTCCATAAAGATCTCCTAACTTCTTTTGAGCCCTTACATCTTCATAGGGTACCCCGGGGAACATATGAACAATAGATGAGCTAAAAATACCAGTAAGGGAATGAACATAAGGATACAACTTAAGAATATGAGTTTGGAGGAATGACCTAATGATAACGAATAATGAAACATATGAAATCATATCATATAATAATGGGATGATATAAACATTGAATCATATAAATGGTGTAGAGTCATAAAACATTTCTTTACTCTGGGTCATGGCTAATCACCAATCCCATTTCCCATTTTAGTATGGGTCTAGGCTAATCACCGATCCCATTTCACATAACATATCATGAGAATTAACTTAAAATAATGAATTGGGGAACTATCCAGGTTCACCCATATCAATATTTTCATGAATATTCTTTCCAGACAAATAATATTTCCACACAAATAATCTTACATAATCAACCATACATAAACATATGGGTACCCATGGAATGAATTAGGTACACAACCCAAACATAAATCATAACCAATGGGTGTATCATGAATGTTTATATGAATGAAAGGGATCATAGCATACATGGATTTTCATAAAGTAAAATTGGCATATAACTTGGTATTTGGTTTCAAACAGAAGTGACAACATATAAGAAATGTATTTGAGAAACAATAGCAATAAAACTTTTTTTTGTACGGTTTTAAAGAAAATGCAATAGGGATTTTAAAATAGAAAGGGAAACATA
This sequence comes from Viscum album, assembly GCA_963277665.1. Taxonomy (NCBI): domain Eukaryota; kingdom Viridiplantae; phylum Streptophyta; class Magnoliopsida; order Santalales; family Viscaceae; genus Viscum; species Viscum album. Next base: position 1,896,045,243 of record OY728153.1, read on the forward strand.
TTTTATATTATACCAGAATTAAACCTAAAATGTTTTCATAATGAAAATTATGATTTTATAAAGACAATGGTTGCTTAAAACATAGGATATAGTGCACTTGAAATTGGGTAAATATTTGGGAAGTTATTGCTTATCAGAAAGTTCTAAGGGGGAAATCTTTTAAAAACATGTATATCCCAAAAAGAGAGTGATGATAGGGTATTCATAAATGATTTTTTTTAAAAATAAACATAATTTAGAATATGTACATAAATAGATAAAATAACTCTGTTTGGGTAAAAAGAAAGATAAGACAACCCAACAGAACAAATAAGGTTCGTGAAGAACTCGTTACGGTTTATCAGCATGGTGTCAGGAGTACCATAGAGGGTTTGATGAGAGAGGAAAATGGTTTATCATCACTTATAAATAATAAGTTAAGTATGGGGTGGTGTGAAAATGTACCCCATAATTAATATTACACATAAAAAGGTATAGCATGGGGGACAATCTTGATTAAGAGAGAAATGGAGAGGATCCCTTACCGTAAATCCGTTGGTGTTATCCACTTGTTATTAATGACCTGAAAAAAATTAGGTTTAATTAATAATTAATGAAAAAATTATATATATAATTGATTTAGTATTATCATTTTAAGTTCATTCATAACCATTTTGATTGGTTATGAGGTTCAATTTCATTGTTCGGGATAGTTTGTTTACTTGGTTTTAATGATTGGTTCACTTATATTTATGTTTGGATAAACATGTAAGATGAAAGTGGTTGTACAAAATTGATGTTATATGCTATTAGATAACATCTATTAAATTACACTGTTTCAAATTTAATTTGTTTACTTATAGATAAGTTGAATTATTATATAAAACCAAAGTGACAACCGTTTTTGTTAATTGGTGGGTTTGATTACAAAGAACATGTTTTGATTTATAACATAATACCATTTTGAAAAAAGGATTACAGAACAAAAAATAGGATATATTACATATATATAATCCTTCTCAACCATAAAAAAATGGTTTAATGACTAGATTTAAAGATGAAAATAGAAATTGATAAACTGTTTTACTTGAACGTGCTAAATTAGTACATCTCTAATGGTGCTTTCATTCATTTAAAATAAAAGGTGGGGAAAGGAGAAAAGATAATGAAATATACCATTAGCATAAAAACATTCCATTACATTTATATTACTGGAGTTATCATACTATTTGGGTGATGGGAGGTGAGGAAAGAAACAAAAAGAAAAGAACTTAAAAGAAAAGAAGGAATTTGAAAGAGGAATTTAGCTCTTTAGATTTCCTCCTTTGAAAACCTCTTAAGGGGAAAGGTTTTAGTATTTCAAAGAGGATATGGTATTTTTGACATGGGGGAGGAGATTAGAGAGATATTTGGGAAGAATATTTGAAAGGCACATGTATTGAGAGGAGTGAAGAGAAGAGGTAAGAATGGGTGGTATTTATAGTGGAGGGGAGGAGGGTTTTCATAATTTTTTAATAATTAGTTTATTATTTCCTCACTAGACATCGAATAGTAAGTATTACATGTACATGAATAGTAATAAATTCATGTGACTTCGAACCAATGGCCAAATACATCATCCATGACTCGTGAATGATGTAAAAATTACGGTTTTATCATTTATTGTGAATTATCAGATTTTACTATTCATAAAAATGTCAAGTATTTTATAAAATATAAAAAATCCACCCTAGCCATTTTTCGACATGTACAATCCAGAAATTAAGTCCATTTTTCAATAATAATTATCTAAATATGATTAATTTAATATTTTATTAAAATCAAAATTTATTATTAAAACACAGTTTTAAAAGCATTCATTTACTTATTCTAAAATATAGGTACAGTATAATTTCACTTGAATATTATTTTAATAATATCATAGGTAAGGTTTTTATTCATTACGGTATATCACATTTCATAAGGGTATGTTACTATTCCTAAGGGTGGGTTACTATTCAGAAAAAATTCAGTTTTCCTTATTGGACTCCAAATAACTAACTGATCGCAACCGTGTATGTTATATTTTTGAAATTCTAATAACAGAAGTGAAAAAACTATGTTTAAAGGTCACGTGGATCTTAATAGTTCATTATATTGTGTTTTCATGTTATTTTACGATATATTTAAAGAATGTAATTTCCATTTATAAAACATTGGGTCATCACATTCTTCCCGCCTTTTGAAATTTTTCCCTCGAAATTTCGTTTTACATTTTAAACCAAAAACAGGCGAGGGTACATCTCCATCATCACCTCCTCTAGTTCCCAAAAAGCATCTAGAAACTTTTGGTTCCTCCAAAAAACCTTGAAAAAGTGGGTTGTCCTATTGTGTAGAACCTTATCTCTTCGGTTCAGAATCTACGCTGGCTACTCCTCATAAGAGAAATTATCTTCCTGATGCACCACCGCTGAGTTCAGTACATGTGAGGGATCAGGTATGTAATTTCTCAAGAGTGATACATGAAACACATCATGAAGACGATCCATATTCTGTGGAAGTGCAGGCTGATAGGCCACAACTCTTATGCATTCTAGGATATCAAATGAGGCAATATATCTTGGGCTTAGCTTCCCTTTCTTTCTAAACCTCATGACTCTTTTCCATGGTGATATTAGAAGGAAGACTTTATCTCCAACATTGAACTCCAAGTCCATTCAAAGGTTGTCAGTGTAGCTTTTTTTCTGACTCTAAGAAGCTCTGATGTTTTTATGGATGACATGAACCTTCTGGGTCATCTCTTTCACAATATTAGGTCTAGGTATATTTCTTTCTCCATCTTCACCACAATAGGTTGGGGTTATACATCTCTTTCCATACAAAGCTTTATACAGAGCCATTTGAATACTTGGGTGGAAGCTATTATTTTATGAGAAGTCATCCAATGGGAGATGTTGATCCTATCCACCTTTGAATTCTAGAGAGAATGATCTTCACATATCATCAAGCGTTTGAATTGTTCTTTCAGATTGGCCATAGGTTTGGGGGAGATAGGTCGTTTTGAAATTTAATTTCGTACTCAAAGCATGTTGAAGAATCCTCCATAATTTAGATAGAACCTTGGATCACGACCAGAGACAATTGAGAGTGGAACACCCTACTGTCTCACCACATCCTTAACATATATCTTTGATAGTATTTCAAGAGAGAGGCCATCCTCAAGAGAGATAAAATGGGCGGTCTTGGTGAGTCGTTCAACCACAACCCATATCACATTATTTCCCTTTGACATCTTTAGGAGACCCGTGACAAATTCCAAAGTGAAATTCTACCATTTCCACATGGTTATAGGCAATGGTTTCATCATCCTTTTGTACTTTCGTCACTCTGATTTATCTTGTTAACATACCAAGAACCATGATATATATTCCGCAATCTCCTTCTTCATGTAATCCCACCAGAAGTGTTCTTGGAGATCTTGGTACATCTTGGTACTCCTAGGATGGATAGATATTGTTGAGCTATGTGCATTTTCCAATAGCTTCTTCTTTATCGTGGGTGATGAAGGCATAAAAATCCATGAAACAAAACAAATCACACCGTCACCATTAATATGGAACTCCTGAATCTTCCCTTCCTTTACTACATTCACCCTATTTTGTAACTCCATATCATCCCTTTGTGCTTATTTAATCTTCTCTTGAATGGATGGTTGCACAATAAGTTTTTCAAGGTAGGATGCGTCCCCTTCCCTTATAATTTCTAAATCCATACTTTGCATATCAAATATGGTAGGGTATTTCTCAATATGTAACATGGATAGAGAAGCAGTTTATATTCTTCTTAGAGAATCAGCTACCTAGTTCGCCTTTCTTGGATGATAGTGAATAGAGAAATCGTAATCCGTTATTAGCTCGAACCATATCCTTTGACTCATTTTGATCTCATTTTGTGGGAATATATACATTAATCTCTTCTAGTCAGTGTATATTTCACACTTCTCATCATAAAGTTAGTGCCACTAGATTTTCAAGGAAAAATCATGGTTGCAAGCTCTAGATCATGAGTCAGGTAGTTCAACTCATAGATCTTCAACTATCGTGTGGCATAGGCTATCACATTATCATTTTTCATGAGTAAAAAACCAAATAATTTCTTTTAAAGCATCACTGTATATCACAAAACATTCTCCAGTTTTCAGTAATGTGAGTACAGGTACTGTGATCAGCCTTCTCTTTAGCTACTTGAAGCTTACCTCACATTCTTCCATCTAGAAAAACATTTTCCCCTTCCATGTCAGATTTGTCATTGGGTTTGACAATCATGAAAATTCTTCATGAATTATAGATAATACCCAAATAGACCAAAAATTATGTGGATATTTTTTTACAGAATTTGGCCTTGGACACTCTTCAATTTCCTTCATCTTGAAATGTGCCACAATTATCCTTTTTCTGGTGATAACATGCACCAAGAACGATACTTCCTCTATCTAGAACTCACACATACAATATTTTGCATAAAAATTATCCCATCATATATTCTTTAACACAATATTCAAATTATTCACATGTTCCTCATTTCTCATATAGTATATCAGAATATCATTAATAAAGACTACCAAAAATTTGTCATGGTAATATCTTAAGGCTCAACTCATTAAATCAATGAAAATTGTTGGAGCATTAGGGAGTCCGAAGAGAATCACTATAAACTCATAGTGTCCATACCTCATTCAAAAGGAAGTCATGTGAATATCTTCCTTCCTCACATTTAATTGATGATATCGAAGGTCCACCTTAGAGAAATAACAGCCCCCATGAAGCTGATCAAACAAGTCATCTATCTGTGGCATGGGATACTTGTTTGCTATCAGTATTTTATTGAGATCCCTATAATCAATGTAAAGGTTCATTGATCCATCCACCTTCATGATGAAGAGGAATGGAACACCCCAAGGTCAGGAACTCAGGCATATTAAAGCCTTCTCCACATTCTCATGTAACTACTTTTTCATCTCTTATAGCACTATAGTGGCCATTCTGTAAGGTGTATTTGATATAGGAAAATATCCAGGAATAAGTTTAATTGAGAACTCAACCTATCGGTCAGAGTAAGACCAGAAAATGCTTAAGGGAATACATAAGTGTAATCCCTCACAATGGGCATGTTTTCAAGCACGATTCTCTCATTTTTCTCAATCATTTGAGCTAGAAATGCTTGCTTATAAGGCAAAAATATCCACACTTGAGATGAAGATTCTAAAGGAGAATCATTTTTCTCCTTACAATTGTAAATAATTAGTGGATGCTTCGGGATGAAAAAAGTGATCTCCCTTTCCCAACAGTTGATTTTGGATATGTATAAAGATATCCAATCCATGCCAAAGATAACGTCAAAATCCACTAACCAAAGTATGACAAGATTTACTGGGAGGTTCTATCCACCAACATTAACTAAGGAGGATTTATAAACCATGGACACAAATAATGCCCCATTTTATATTCTCACAGATAATATTTCCTCCAAATTTTTAGGTGGGTTTTGAATAGTTCTATTACACTTGCAAGATATGAAAGAATACGTAGAACCAGAATCAAATAGTACGTTCACTATTCTTAAATGAATAAATATCTTACATATCACCACCTCATTGTCTGACTCCACCTCAGTAGTAGTGATAGAGTAAGACCTTCCTTGTTTCCTTGGAGGTTGTTGTTGATTGCCTCCGATAACCCTCGGCTTAGGGCAATTGTCCGCATAATTCCCATGATTCTTGAAGTTGTAACACTACACTGTCGACTGATTTTTGTTATGAGCCTTACTTTATTCTTGAACATTTTCTAGGATTTTCATATCTCATCAGCAGTTCTTGGCCGGATGACCAAACTATACACATTTGAATAAATTCTTGTTTCCCATCATATAATTACCAGGATTCTTATTTGCACAATTTTTTTAGTGGGAAAGGTCATGTGTCTTTCCATAATGGGATTTTTTTAATGAACCACCCATGTTGTTCTCCAATTATTTTTACTGTCACTGGGCCCACAAGACCACTGAGAGTCTCTAATCTCCATTTCAACCTTCAGATAACAACGAACAATATCCTCATAACTATCAAAGTCTTGAATTACAAAAACTTTTCATAGAATCAATTTAATTCCACTAAAGAAGCGATCCACCTTACTTTCCGTGTTCACGAAAAAGCCATAGGCATACCTTTATTTCCTTGAAAATCTTGCTTCATACACCCCGATGGACTCATCCTTCTTCTTCTTGAGTCCGAGGAACTCTCTTTCTATCTAGAGACAGAGTCTTAGAGAAAAATATTTGTTGAAAAACAACCTATTGAATTTATCCTAATATATGGAATCAATTTACTCTTGGGACATTGTATTCTTGGTCAGTTTCCAGCATTGACCAACTTCCCCATCAGAATGATAGACAACCAGTACAACCTTCTATTGATCCAAGCACTAGAAGACGAAGAATAAATTTTCAATGAAGTTAATCCATTGTTCCACGAGGAGGGGATTAGAAAATTCGCTAAAAATGGGAGGCCTTTTTCGCATGAAGGATTCTACGACAACTTGCTCTTCGTATTAAGGGGGAGTTTATTCCACATGATTCAAGTTATTATTCATTACTTGAGCCAGATGAGCATGTACTATCATGAATTTTTAAGCACCTTCTCCCATAATATTAGGCATATTATTAGGGAAATATTCACATTTCCTATCATATTGGTTGTTTTAATGTGTTCTTGTGATTCCCGCCATTAACTAATAATAAGAACGTATAATTAGAGGTCCTGAATACTTAACTATTTCACATAAAAAAGAAAATTTTAAACATAAAAGGATAAACTTATAATGAATAAGTACATCCTAAATTGTGATTCCTTATGTTTAAATCTAGGTTATCCTCGATCTATTTCTTGACTTATATTCTTATGAACTTTTTCCCTTAATAATGGTTTGTACTATGCTCATGAATCTACTAAATCATATCCAGGGTCATAACCCAGAGTGTTGTAAGGACCATTGTTGTATAACAGGATACCCCGAGTCATGGCCAAAATACATTGTCAAAGTTTTCACCCCTAGGAACATCTGTGCCAAAACCACCTCTACCCGCTCATATCTAGAAAAGGATATATTTTCTTGATAAAACGCTTACTATATACCTAACAAAAATTAGGGATGTTTTATTATACTTCGTATCATCATTAAGGTTATCACTAAGGTGACATATTCCTAATATCTAAAAATTAATAAACCATCCTATGATACCATCTATGTTGACCTCTGCCTTTTATATATAACATTACATGATTTTAAGCATAATTATACATTAGAGTACAAGCTAAGGATTGTTAAGTCCAGTGTATAGGAAGACTATGTACCTAAAACATAAAACATGGGGAAAAAACATCTTTACTTAATATTCATAAAGTTGTCTAAACATCTATTGATCCCTATCATCTGCATAAGGTACCCCGGTGAACACATGATTAAGGGATGAGCTAAAAATCCCTATAAGGGAATGAACATAAGGATACATCTTAAGCACCTGAGTTAGGAGGCTTGAAATAATGTTAAAATCCATGGAACATATGAAATAATATAATATAATCATGGGATCATATAAACATAGAATCATATAAATGTGGCAGAATAATAAAACATTTCTTTAGTATGGGTCAAATATAACTGCGAATCCTGTTTCCTATTTTAGTACTCGTCAAGGATAACCTCCAATCCCATTTCACAAAGCATCTCAGGAGACTTAACTTTACCAAATGCATTTGATCGCAATCTGTGAGAACCCATCTCGAAATTTTCATGAATAATCTTCCATCATAAATAATATTTTCATCCAAATAATCATACATAATCAACCATACATAATAATATGAGTACCCATGGAAAGAATTAGGTGCCACAACCATGAAATAAATCATAACCAATGGGCGTATCGTGAAAGTGTCCATGAACGAAAGGGATTACAACATACATGTAAATTCATCATGTAAAATAGGAAAATACCATGGTATGTTGTGTCAAATAGAAGTGACAACATATAAGAAATGTATTCAAGTAACACTAACATTAAAACAATTTTTTGCTGTTTTAAGGAAAATGTTATAGAGCTTTCAAAATAGATAAGAGGAAAATATTTTATATAAAACCAGAATTTAACAAATTAGGTTTTTATAATGAAAATGCTGATTTTATAAAGATAATGGTGTCTTAAAACATGGGATAGGGTTCACTTAAAATTGGTTAAAAATTTGGGAAGTTCTTGCTTATCGAAAAGTTCTAAGGAGGGAATATTTTAAAAACATGTATATCCCCAAAAGAGATTGATGACAGCGTCTTCATAAATAAATTTTCTAAAACTAAAAATAATTTATAATTTTTACATGAATAGATAAAATAACTCTATTTTGATAAAAACAATGATAAGGAAACTCGAATAAATAAATAATGTTGAGGTAGAATTCGTTACGGTGTATCGACATGGTTTTGGGCATATCTAAGAAAGATTCATTAGAGAGGAAAGGGGTTTCCCATCACTTAGAAAACATAAGGTAAGTATGGGGGAGGTTATAAAACATACCCTATAATTTATTATTACACATAAAAAGGAATATCATAGAATACAATCTTGATTAAGAGAGAAATGGAGAGGATCCCTTACCTTAAATCAGTTGGTTTTATCCACATGTTATTAAAGACCTGAATAAAAAAATTTGGTTTAATTAATAATTCAATAACCTATTATATATTTAATTGGTTTATTATATTCATTTATGTTCATTCATAACCATTTTTATTGGGTTGTAGGATTAATTTCATTGTTCGGGATTGTGTGTTTACTTGGTTTTAATAACTGGTTCACTTATTTTTATGTTTTGAAAAACATGTAATTCGAAATTGGTTTTCCAGAATTGAAGTTACATTATTCTAGTGAAAATATAGGATATTACATGTTTTTTAAATTTAATTTGGTTACTTTGATATAATTATAATTATTATATAAAACCAAAATGACAACCATTTTTTGTTAATTGGTAGGTTTGATTACAGAGAACATGTTTTTATTTATAACTTAATAACATTTGTAGAAAAGTATTATAGAACGAAAAATAGGATATATTACATATAAATAATATGGTTAAACTATAAAAAATTGTTTCATGACCCTATTTAAAGAAGATAAAAGAAATTGATAAACTGTTGTCCTTGAATGTGCTACATCAGCACATCTCAAACAGTGTTTTTATTCCTTTCAAATAAAAGGTGGGGAAATGAGAGAAGATAATGAAATATCCCATTAGCATAAAACAATTCATATACATGTATGTTACAGGTGTTATCATACTATTTGGGTGATGGGAGGTGAGGAAGGAAACATAAAGAAAAGGACTTAAAAGAAAAGAATGAATTGGAATGAGGAATTTACCTCTTGAGACTTCCTCATTTGAGAACCTCTTATGGGGAGAGGTTTTAGTATTTTGAAGAGGATAAGGGATTATAGACGTAGGTAAGGAGTTTCAGGAGTGATTTTTTCAGAATATTGGAAAGGAAGAAGGCTTTAGAGGAGTGAAGAGAAGATGTAATAATGGGTGGAATTTATAGTGGAGGGGAGGAGGGATTTCCTAAATTTTTAATCATTAATTTATTATTTCTTCACAAGACAAGGAATAATAAGTATTCCATGACCATTAACAGTAATAAATGCATGTGACTTTGAAAAAATAGCCAAATAAATCATCGATGACTCAAGAATGATGTAGAAATTAAGGTTTTGGCATTTATTGTGAATTATTGGATTTTACTATTAAAAAAAGTATTTTAGAGAAATCTAAAAAATTCACCCTAAATATTATTCGATGGGTAGAATAAAAAAATGATGTCCATTTTTCAAAAAATAATTTTTTTAAATATGATTAATTTAATATTTAAATAAAATATCAATTTATTATTAAAACATAGTTTTAAAAATATTCATTTACTTATTCTAAAATATAGGTACATCATAATTACACTTGAATATTATTTTATTACTATAATAGGTAAGGTTACTATTTATTAAGATATATCACTATTAATAATGATATTTGACTATTCATAAGGGTAGGTTACTATTCACAAAAAATTATGTTTTTCTTATTGGGCTCCAAATAACTAACTGACCGTAACCGTGTATGTCAGATTTTCAAAATTCCAAACACATAAGTGACAAAAAAATGTTTAAAGGTCATCTAGCTCTTAGTTTTTCATTCTGTTGTGTTTTCATATGATTTTATGACATATATATAATAATGGAATTTTTATTTATAAAACATTGGGTCATTACATATAGATGTATAAAGTTCACTGAATATACAAAATTTTTAATGTTTTCAAATTTAGTTCCAATGGATAGATGTTAAAAAATTCGAATAGATAGGGAATTTTGAGGAAGGAATTCATAGGTGACTAGATAAAAAAATATAGGGGGTTTTACCAAACACAAATATATATTTCTATCATAAAACATATTCTATAAGTTCAACCAGAGAATATAATGATGAATGAAAAGATGTAATAATAAATGTATGAGAATCAGATTAAGAAATATGATGTCATTGGACGGATGTTTCTATGAAGTTTTACTAGAATGAGTTTTGAAAATCTAGACCTATATTATGTTATAGAGGATGAAGGATGGTTGGAAAAAGATATACTAACATACCAGATAGATTATGTGGGGTGAAATATTTTAAATTATATCAGACAAAGGAGACTTTTTAATATAATTTTAAAAGGAAATCCAAAGTATACTAGAGAGAGTGAATTAGACTATATAGATCATATTGGGAAGTGTAAATTATAATAGTAATAGATATAGGAGTTATTATGATGGATTCAAACAAACCTTTACCAGATATAGTTTTGAGAAATTTTACATAAACTTTGTAAAGTCATTATACATGATGATGATGGGATGTTCTTTCTATGTTCATAAATCTAGATGAGATTTGAGGAATATTGAAGAGGTCATTGATATTTTTATTTATGGGAGTTTTTAATAATATTATTCAATCTAAACATTAAATTATTTTTAAGGAATTTTACCAAAAGTTTAGAGAACTAGGTGATTGGAATTTGGATCCCCCACCTATTCCTTAATTTTGAGAAGAAGATTTACTATATACAGGGGTGTATGATTATTGAGAAGTGGTTTGTGATATTATAAAATAACCTATGTGACTAATGCTTATCAACATGAATATCCAAATAAGGAATCTCTTGGTTGAAGAATAGGGTCACTAGGTTTAGGTGTAATAGACATAATTGCAATAGATAGAGAATCTTTGGATAGAGGTATAAGAAAAATGTTCTCTAAATTTAGGGAAATTTAATGGAGGCATACTGGATAAAGATTAAGGTGCATCAGATAAAGGAACACCAGATGGAGACATACCAGATATAAATTTACTTTATAGATCTTATAAATTTTTTTATGAGATTCTTTAAAATGACTATCATTGTGCGGAATTGGTAGTATAAGAAAACTTTTGGAAATAGTGGGTGTGAGAATAATTACCTATCTAGAGAAAAAATGTGTTTAAATATAGTTGGATTGATTTTATTCACTTCACTTTATATGTAATCTCCATGGACTAATGGGAGTCATCATAATAAGGGGATAATCATCTAGAGGGAGGGAGAACCTTGTAATATCTTTCATGACCTGCTTACATTATTATTTTTACATTCAAGTATGTTTTAGTGATTAATTTGAGAAGATCAATACTCTAAAATTTCATAGAAGTTAATTTTGGGAGTATGGAAATTATAAAATATCACCACCAATTTAAGCCTCCTTCTTAGAGGTATGCACATTCCTAGTAACTTCAAGTGGTATTAGAATAGGAAGGTTCCCTAAATAATATTCTTATATTTCTTATCATGGATAATACAAAATCAGTTAATAGTAGAGGAGTTCTAGCCTTCGACAGAAAAAATTATCATGTATGTAAAAATAGCATGAGTCCCTATCTTTTATCTCTTGTTAGGGAGGTGATCGATGTACCTAACATAGTGTTTCCACTCTTGGAGAAATATGATCCTATGAAATTTGATGACAAATGAAATATTGAGGAATATGGAAAGGATATTAATGTTATTCATATGACCATGTTAGAAAATTTTTATATTAATATTATGGGTCTCAAGATAGTAAAATAAGCTTCAGAAAATGTTTAAAGTATATTTTAGCAAAATATAAACGTGAAGGCTGGAAAATCTTCAATATGGATAATTAAGTTAGAATATTTCACAATGATGGAAGATAAAACTCTAGATCTCTAATTCACTAGAGTTAATGAAATCACCAATAACATTAAATCATTTAGGGATATCTTTAAATATTAAACCATTGCTAAAAATTTGAAGGGTAAATTTTCTAATAGGTTTGATCTTAAATTGTCCACATTAAAGGATAAATATGTTTTATACCATGATGAGTTTCATAACATGATTGTTGCATATGAAATAATGAAATCTCCTACATTTAAAAACAAAATTAAGGAGGAGTAAAATTTTAAAACTATAAGGATGATGAAAATTTGAGGACCTAAATGTGAGGTAATGAGACTTAGTGAATTAGAAGACAAGGAAGATGATTCTGATGTAAGTGACAGAATTATGTTCCTCATCTTAAGAAATTACTTTTAAGGTAATGACTAGTACATTAAAAAACTAGAACTTAAATGTTTTGAGTGCGGATTAATTATGAAATATATAATGAACTATCATAAGAAGAAATATGGATAATATGATGAAAATTATTGTTATTAAATCATTATATGAATAAGTAGAGATGAACTACTAAGAATGAAAATTGATCAAATAGAAGTACGAAAAAGCTCATTGGATGATTAAAAAAATACATTGAGTTAATGGGGAGAATATGACTCCACTGACAATAGTTCATCCAAATTTTAGAATTTAGAGAAATAAAGATCATTTATTTCTCATGTTGAGATAAATGAAAGAAATTTAAATAGTTATAAAGAAAATTTTAATGAAACCTAAATAGAGTATCATTTAAGATTTAAACATGTAGAATTTATGTATAAAAAAATCCATGAAAGGAGCTAAATTTTGTAATAATTAAATGGATAATAATAATTATGAAAAAAATGGTTTCCTAAGAAGGAAGTTTCATTTATTGAAGAAAATTAAAATCTTATGTTTAAAGTTGTGAAACAAGGAATTATGATGAACAGTTTTTTGAAAATTTACTTCTATGGAAGACAAGATATGTAAGAGACAAACAAGATGTCTGGATAATGAATATAACATGAATAAACTGAAGAAAAATTTCAAAAAAGTTTCAAAGGTAGTGGGTGAATTACCTCAAAAGATGAATGAACCGATCCTAAGAATCATGTGAAATCTATACCCACTAAATTGAGATATTCATTTGATTTTACTAACCATACTTGTGTTATTATAAGAAATCGGAGTGATTGGTTTGATAAAGTATGTTAAGAAAAAATCAAATCAATATAACTTATAAATAAATACAGGAAGTATGTTTTCTCTTTCCAAGGGATGTTCAACATTTTTAGGTGTGCTGAATCTCAATAAAATAATCCATGGGTAAAACTATATTATTATACATAATATGAATGTTCATTATATATTATTTGTTTTATGGTATATATTTGTATTAGGTGTATTATTTTTTTCATTACATGACTCATCTCAGGAGTAGGCATGGACTAAAGGAGTGCAATAATGGACCGAAAGGAGGAAACTCTATAATGTTTTCAGAATAAAGAAAGGTAGAGTCACAAGGAGTTAAAAAGATCTCAGAGATAAATGAATTTGACTACTAATAGGAAGTTTGTGGATGGTGTGTCTAAATAGTTTACTATATTAAAGGATGTATAACAACACTTCTGGTAAAAAATACTTACACCAGAAAATAATATGAAACTAGGAAAAAGAAATATGAATACTATGTTTTTTTCTTGATGAGGAAAATCTAAAATAAATTATAATCAATTAACCATGGATTATTAAAAGTGGTTGTTCACAACACTTAACAAGTGATGTTAACCTTATGAAAATGAAATTTTTGTTGATTTATGGGGTTAAACACAACTAAATAAATGTTTGTCAATTAAATGATGGTGGTAAGGTAGTAATCTTTAGAATATATACTTGTATCATTATACATTCCAAATATGGATTAATTGTTACTAATGGAGAAAAAATGAGTAGATATCTATACAAAATCAAAGATTTTTATAATTATTACTATTTAATCTATGAGGATGAAAATAGGATATGATACTGAATTATTGTAAATCATGGACATAAGATTATGAGAATAATTTATAAGGAAGATATTTTAATAGGTTTACCATAACTAAAAAAGAAATATTTCATTGTTTTTACCACTTGGCTGAAAGGAATGATGGTTAGTGGCAGACATAACAAAGTCAAAATCGAATCAACCAGACCTATCCATATTATAAAAAATGATCTATATATTATAATGAGAAATAATTAATAAATTTTTATTTTTATTTTATTAATATAATTGGTTATTATCCCTTATTTATAGGCCAAATGTTGATAAAACATAAATCAAAGGATAATAAGTTGTTTAAACATTTTAGTAGGGATATTGAAAAAGAAATGGGAATTTATATATTAAAGATAAGGATATAAATTAAAAGAAGTACACAAGTAACTATTTAGAGTCATATATAAAGAAAAATACAGTTAAACACAAATACTATGCTCCCTATACTCCTCAGTAAAATGGAGTAGTTGAAAGGGAAAATAAAATTTGAGTTGAAATGATAAGAATCATATTTAGTGAATAAAAAATTTGAAATTTTTTCTAGAGAAAATATATAATTAAAGATATACAAGATCAAGATATATATTTAGTTCAGTAGTAATAAAAAATTATTCCCTATGATATATGGTATAAGAAAAATCCGACAGTGAAATACTTGAATTTTTTTGGAGTCATTTATTATTAAAGATAAGAAATTTAGATTTTTGAAGGTTTAATGAAATATATGAAGAATTGTTTTACCAAAGGTATCAGTCTAATGGTTAAAGGTACTAGTGTTGTAATAAATGAATACATATGTTGGATGATTCCTTTGATTTAAGAGTTATTAAATATCCATCAACCTTAACAAAGGTTTTTGAAAACGATAAGGGTGGATATATGGAAGTTAATATGATGAATTATCAGGAATTCAATGAGAATAAATATGAATACAAGTGTAATAATTTAAAAGTAAATTATAATCTGTCTAGTGATAAGGAAAGTAAAACAAGAAGAAAACCCTAAAAATTTTGTACATTATAAAATCTGGTTGAATATAATAATATTGTTCGAAATTTGGAAGAAGAAGTTTAGATATTATGGGGATTTATATTTGATAATCGGACACCACTTATTTCATATGTGGAACCAAAAACCATTTTATGAGATATTGGAAATAAATAATTGGTGAATTTGGTGAATTAAGAGATAAATCAAATATAAATGATTAACACTTCAGGTCTTTTTTAATGATTCATAGAAAAAAAATTTCTAAGAAAAAATATTTTTTCAGAAATAATTTCAATGAACATATAAAATTTTAAGAAATTAATCATTGATTGATTGAAATGGTTATTCAAAGGTGGAATGTGTTGGTTTTTATGAAACATTAATTTTTTTTGTGAGACCAGAAATGATTATAATGTTCATGGTATTTTATACACAGAAAAACTAACAATTATATCAAATAGATGTAAAGTTACTGTTCTTGAATGGGGAAATTGAATAAGAAGATTATATTTAGAAACTTAGTGAGTTAATATTTCATAATTGTAGAACCATGTAGTATAAAATTTAGAAGTATTTATACACTATAAAATAGTCCCCTCATTCCTGTTATTCAAAAAATTATAGTTACCGGAAAAAGTTGAAATTTTATATAGGAGAGGCTGATGACAAATTATATGTGAAGGAAATGAGTATAGGCATCCCAATTTTCATTTTTTACATTGATGATATAATTTTTAAGGGTGATAAGGATAAGTTTATGATGAATTTATTAAAAAAATGAAAAGAAACTTTGACATGACAATGATTAGAATGTAATTTTTTTCTATGATATCTAGTTTAATAAAAAATAAAATACATCTTACTCTCAATTGAAAATCATGGAAATGATTTGTGACAAAAATTTGTCATGTAATATTCAAAAAAAGTTTCCAAACCTATTACTGTTGGAAATAATACGAGTAAATGTTAAATTGTTCAGGGTGTTAATCAATTTTTTTGGAAAGATTCTCATAAGTTTAATTTATCTTAATGATTATAGTAAAAAAATTATATGATGTAACTTTTTTTGAAAGACATTAGTGTGATCCAAAGTAATAACACATGAAGAAATTATATATAATTATTAGGTATATTAAAATAACATCAAATTATGGTGTGATGTAAATATTTATTGACATGATAAACTTTCATGCGTTCAATAATGATGATTTTGATAGAGATTACAGTGATATAAAATCAAAATCACGAGGAAATTTCCTCTTATGATATTTTCATTGAGACAAAACTGTAAGATTAAAATGTTCTGTTACTTTTAGAATAATTAAATAAAAATAGGTTTTTACTTTCCATAGTTTTATTCAAATGATATGGATAAATAGTCATCTAGATGATTTGAGAGTAAATGTTGAAATTCCATTGAAGATACTTCATAATAATCAATGTTTTATTAGTATTTATAATATTCCCATGAAACATTCTATATCAAAACACATTTATATTAAATATCATTTTATTAAGGATTATATTTATAGTGGATATGTAATGATTGACTGTATTTCTATGAAATATAAAATTGATGATGTTTTCAGCAAAGAAATGAAAAGGTAAATAATTTCAGATTTAAGGCTGAAACTACATTTTCATCCTACACGATATATTTTTAAATAACGGTACCGACTAATTTCATAAAATTTTTTTTCAATTCAGTAGAAGAAAAACAACTTTTTACTCTATCTTTTTAAAATTAATAATTGGTGTTATCAGAAAATGTGAGTGTAAAAAGATATATCATTAGTATTTTATCTTCTCATGGACTTAAAATTTATTTTCAATGAGGTATGGAAATCTTTCAAAAGCATTGCTTGAAATAGAAATGTGGTATTAGGACACTCGATTTGATGAAAATTGTGGATTGATGAAATTTAAAAAAAATCGTTATTAATAATATTACAAAAAAATATAAAGGGGAGATTTAATATTGTGAATGTTGAATTTTTAATGAGTATCGTATTTCTTAAATGGGGAGCAAGATAGTTTCCAGATAAATATCAAGTTGATGTTATACAATGTTCAAGATCCATTGTAGTAAATTTGCAGCTAATGATAAAAAACTAATACAAAGACAAATAGAATAAGGCCACCAGACAGAGTCACATGAGGATTCAAGAAATATATTTCTTTTATGATGTTATAATATTTAACAATTTCAAATATATGACGTCATGATGTAAAGTTTCAAAAAAGAATGATATATAAAGTTTTATTCAGATAAATATTGATTGGAAAAGAACATTGTTACTATAGAATAGGTATAAATATCTAAGGGTTACTACATGTAGAAGTATAAAGTTACATCATACATAGATTTGTGAAATGTATTGGATAAATTAATTTCTTGAATGTATCCAAACTGAGTTCCAATATATAGATGTTTTCAAATTTCATTAGACCAAGAAGTATGAGGAAGGAATTTTAAGGTGATCATACAATGAAAGATGAGGAGTTGTACCAGATTGATAGAAATATTTCAATTGGATGAACCTTTTTAGAAGTTCAACTAGACATGCTTCCAAGGGATTAGAAAATGGATGATCAACAAAAAAGATATATAATGTCATTAGACAAATGTTTCTAGAATGGTGTACTAGACTAAGTTTGTGAATCGAGCCTTGTATGATGTTTGAGCGGGTGTAGGATCGATGGATGAAGACAAAAATTAAGAAATAAATAATTCCAAATGATCTTTTGTGAAGTCCATTAGACATAGGATGTGTAACATCCCACCCAGGGAACCACTGAAATGTTTTTGCAAGCTAGTCAATAACATGGACTCCATCGTGCCTCCGGGTATGCCAAAGGATTCTTATTAGTGGAGAGGGTATAATGGTTGTATGGTGGGAATACTATATCATGATTATCTGAGTATCATAGTGGTACATAATAAATAATCAACAATGGAAGTCGTATAAAACAAATTTGAGGGAAATAAAATAGATAACTCAATAATAAAAAATAATATACACATGTGTATCCATGTGATGAGATAAATAAGATAGTTGTTATAGAATAGTTAAAAATAAATATTACACCATGAAATGAAAAAAAGAAGCAAAGGATATCTGTAACACCCCAAGATTTTATGAAAAATATTCTTTTAATTTCATTGATGTCTTGTATAAAGACCCGTAAAATTCAAGGGAAATTTTTTCTTATTTTTCTTTGGAATTTTACAAGAGAGCGGTTTCTAATGGCACCTGATTCCGAGGCCCGGAGTGCCCAGAATCAGTTTCCGAAGTTTGGCTCGGGTACATTCAGTGAATGAACGAGCGGGATTTTCTAACTTTTGAACCGGTGCCCGGAATCAAATTACGAGTGCACCGATGAACTCGCAGCACTGATATTCGCTTAAGGAGACCTTTTCCGAGGTTGCGTTTATTTCGGGTTGAGAGTTAGTTTTTGGGAATTTAGAATAATTTAAATAAAATTGTGGAATACAAATTTTATTTTAACTTGTTGGTTAACTTCTCCCAAAGGGAGTTATAGGTGGGACCCACATCCACTTAACCTCCCTTGGGAGGATTAAGTGTGGTGGGGGCCCACACGAAGCATAACTCTTCACCTTCTCTTTTTAAACTCCCAATAACCCCTCTTTAATTAACTTGACAACTTTGGTTAATAAATGTGTTGAGTTGTCTAATTTCAAACCTTTGAATTTCAAAATGGTTTGGTTTTGTAAATAAAATAAGTCCTTAGCTTATTTTATTTGGGTTAGAATTATCTAGCCACCTTGAGAGGTTTGAAGAATTCTCTCCATCTTCTTCGACATCGACATCCTTTTCCGCGACGCCGACCACCGCGACGCTCGTCTTCAGTGGGTCGTTGACGATCATCGTTCTTGAAACCGAGGTAGGGGTTTGTTGTTGATTGTTTATTTATTCTCATTCTTGGTTCTAGCATGAAACTCTTGAGGATAAATGTTTAAGTGTTATCATCTAACGAGAGGGGGGTCGGACCGCACAAACACGGCCGAATCCCCCCTCCATTGTTCTTGATTATTATTTTCCTTGCGGATGATACAAGATGGCGTGGTGCCGTCACACCACGCGGGGATCATTCGACAATTATTGTGCGGCGCCGTCACGTCGCGCCATGGAAAGATTCATCATGAACGAGATGTCGTCGCGCCGCGTCTAAGAAAACCGAAGGCGCTGCGGCCGGAGCGGGGCCGTAGCGGAAGGGCACGGTGCCATCGCACCGTGCCGGACGACGAAGGCCGCGGCCGGTTCCGGGCCGCGGCGGGACGTGATGACCGGCGGCCAGCCGGTGCCGGAAAATGGAAAAGGACCGGCCCATGCCGGTCATGTTGAGAAGAAGCCGGCCGGCCAGGTCGGGCCGGCCGAGACGGTGCAAAACCGGGGGAATTAAATTCCCCCGGACGGTTAAATTGGCCCCCCATAATGGGGGGGGGGGTTCACAAAGGGGGGGCAGCGCCCCCCCCCCCCCCCCCGTTTTTCTCAATGGAAGGCCCCCACAAGGGGGGTCGTTTGATCCAAGGCACGACATCTAGTCGCGCCGCCAGTAGGAATGGCGGGGGCCTTGCCCCCCGCGCGTGGCACCCGAGCGGCGCCCCGGCCGCGCCAGACCGCGCCGCCATGCCGGGCCGCGCCGCCGGACGGGACGAGTCGGCCCGGACCCGGACCCCCCGTTTTCGAATCGACTTCGTTCTTTTGCCCATAACATGAGCTACGGACCTCCGATTGACGAACCGTCAGCGGAGATGTGATCCTTGGATCGAGACGGTCGATTCGGTATATTGCACTCAAGGTTTCGGAATACCTTGAGTTCGGCCGGGTTGGTTCGTACACGAAACCAACCGGGCCCTCGGAGCGGAAACGCTCATATCTTGAGCTACGGGCGTCCGATTGACGTGCCGTCAGCTTTGTTGAGTTCCTCTTAGTGAGACAAATCTTTTGGCTTACTCCGCCCGATGTTTGGACGCAGGTGGAGTATGGTCGGGTTGGTTTTGCCTTAAAAACCAACCGGGCCCCCTGGGACGAAAAAACTAATAACTCTCAGACCGGGCGTCCGATCGACGCGACGTCTGTTGCGTTGAGTTCCAGTAGACGATACGGAAATCTTGGATACATCAACTCTGGGCTATGTGACATTTGATGTATCAGCCTCTCGGCTCATGGAGCGGACCCTCCCGAACGAGCTTGTTGTGTGCGGGAACCCTAGTGCTGGTTGCGACTGTGACTGGTACTGCTACTGCTACTGCTTCTGTGACTACGACGACGACAATACAGAGATCCTTAGTGGATTCAACGACGACGACTACAGCACTCAGCGATCCTACGTGGATCAGTGCTACAGGTCCTGTGTGGGCCCGATCCTGTGTGGGTCCGATCCTGTGTGGGTCTGCGCTCAGCGGTCCTGTGTGTACCAGCGCCTACAGGTCCTGTGTGGGCCCGATCCTGTGTGGGTCTTTGCGGGGGTTAGTTACCTATCGATCCTTCGTGGGTCTGACAACTTAGATGGATCAGAGATCATCTTTATCGTCTTTCGAAGAAGTATACCTGTGTGATCTGAATCCTGTTGCTTTCCTGTGTGGATTGTGTTGTGCTATCCTGTGTGGATTTCGTTTTGCTTTCCTGTGTGGAATACGTATACTTTCCTATGTGGACTGAGTTGTACTTGGGCTCGGAGATTGGAGCGTATTGGAATTGATGAATTAGGTATATGTATGGGCATATACCTAAGCAGTGTCGGTTTTTACTACATGATTGTATATTCCTTTGTGGTTTATCCTTTGTAGATTTTGGGAGACCTTCAGGGGTCTCGGGGTCCCTACTGATTAGCTTATACTCACCCCTGCATGGGCTATGCCCGCACTACGTTGTGTTGGTT
This sequence comes from Viscum album, assembly GCA_963277665.1. Classification (NCBI taxonomy): domain Eukaryota; kingdom Viridiplantae; phylum Streptophyta; class Magnoliopsida; order Santalales; family Viscaceae; genus Viscum; species Viscum album. The sequence continues at coordinate 1,896,066,477 of OY728153.1, forward strand.
GCAGACGACGGACAACGTTGATCGTGGTTGAGGCTTGCAGAGCGGGACGGTACCTGGGGGTGGACCACTGGGCGGTACGTGCTCGGAGCGGACGACGGGACCCGAGGAGTAGTGGAGCTATCAGTACCCACCCTTCATGTGGGATTTCCAGTTGACAGCTCGGTGTAGCGGCTTTTACTTTTCAGTTGTTGTTTTCCCTTTCGAGTTGTACTTTACTTTCAGTTTGGGTTTGTATGCTGGCCCATTTTCTTTTCCGCACTTTCAGTTGTAATATGTTCTTAATTAGTGTTTACTTTTCCTCTTGCTTACTCAGTGGTGCTTGTTTACTTTTCAAAGGAAATGCCTTACCTTTTTGTTGGGATTTACGCCTTGGTGCAAGTCACCAGCCACTGGCCTATGAAAGGCGGGCTTGGGGTAGTCACGGCATGGGCCCCGAGGGCTGGTCGTGACAAATTGGTATTAGAGGAGTTCGGTTCTATCGCGAACTCTGATCTTTTCTATGTGCAGCAATAATTTTTAGCGTATTGAGTGTGGTTATCAGTCCAGGGAGTCCAGTGTTGGTGCGGCAGCCGACGAATCCGTACACCAGGACCCTGACTTCTGATTTCCGACTTAATGCATGAAAACATTGATTGCGTGTGTGTTTCAAAGTTTTCATTGTTATTACTTTATATATCAGCTCACCAGGTATACTATTCTGACCATGGAGCACCTGTTTCCTTTTCAGGATGGCCCCACAATGGCAGCTAGCTAGGGTTTCGAGAGTCGAGTGTGACGAAAACCCACCGAGCAACGAGGCCTCGGTTCAGGGCCCTTTGTCAGCAGTGGCACCGGCGGTAGCTCTACCCGCCGAGCCACCGATGCTTCCAGCCGCTGACGATGCACGTCGCCTTGGAGCTCTGCACGAGTTCCAGCGCCAGCGACCGCCTAGGTTCCGTGGGGAGATGGACCCCCAGGCAGCAGAGGACTGGCTGGAGGTAGTGGTACGAGTTTTTAGGCTAGTGAGGACACCTGCAGACCTGATGGTGATCCTCGCTGCGAGCCTACTCCACGCAGCAGCGGGCCGATGGTGGAGCTTGATGCTTCAGGTGCACGATGAGGCATCTCTAATATGGACGGACTTTGAGAGCCTCTTCCCAGCCACCCTTCGTGCGGTGCATATCCAGGAGCTTCTTCAGCTGCGGCAGGGCAGCATGACGGTCGCTCAGTACTCGGCGAGATTTACTGATCTCTCGCGCTACTCAACCGACATGGTACGAGACCCATTCTTCTGGGCCTGGACCTTCGAGCAGGTTTTGAGACACGAGATCAGGGCATCGCTGATCTCCCTCAGCATATCGACTCAGACAGGAGTACTGGAGCGGGCCCTTTTGATCGAGAGTTTCCTTTCTGAGTCTACACCAGCGCAGAGACCCACCACAGGGCGGAACGTGGCAGAGTCATCTACAGCAGGCAGTCAACGGATGACTCAGGGGTCCAGATAGACCAGACCCTTAGGCAGATGACCTCAGGACACTGGCTCAGCAGTGCGGGGCACACAGCGCGGAGCCAGTCTTTCGAGAGGCAAACAGTGCTACTCGTGCGGCGGGCAGGGCCACATGGCTCGTGACTGCCCGAACCGCCGTGCCGAGGAGAAGCAGACGGTTGAGGGACCACCGAGGCAGAGGCAGAGGGTCGACCGTGGAAGTCTGCAGGTGGTGGGCGACGCTTTGAGGCTCTGCCACCACCGCCACTAGGAGGTCCACCCCGACCACAGGGAGCAAGCGGGCAGAGACAGGCACAGCTCCAGGCAGCAGAGGCCTACGACCACGGCGCACCCGAGATGATTCGAGGTACTATCTATGTCTATTACACCCTTACTTCAGTACTTATAGAAACAGGAGCGAGTCACTCTTTCATAGTCGCTGCCCTTGTTCAAAGCTCGGAGATTCCGACAGAGCCATTGGCTCGATCCTTACGGCTAGAGACTCCTACGGGAGCAGACTCGACGATTACGCACTGGTGCCGGCAGTGTGAGCTTACTCTAGGAGGCGAGAGCTTCGGCTGGGATCTTCTTGTAGCAGCGTCGAGGCCTTAGGACGTCATCTTGGGCATGGATTGTCTATCTACGGTCCATGCGCAGATTGACTGTTTTAGGCGCAAGGTGCGATGTGTACGCACCGACGGGAGCAGGTTCACCTTCACCGGCGAGAAGGGATCCTTCGCGGCACAGGATGGAATTCCGCAGAGGAGAGGACATCCCATCACTCATCAGTTGGCTATCCTCATCCTAGGAGCCGTTGACATGCGGAGTCCTGGTTTTCTTGCAGTAGTGGATCAGTTTGCGGACGTTTTTCCCGACGACGTTCCAGGGCTACCTCCTCGCAGAGAGGTAGACTTCTATATTGACCTGTACCCCGGGACAGCCCCGATATTCACTCCAGCATATCTGATGGCCCCCGCCAAGCTTCGAGAGCTACAGGTACAGTTGGAGGACTTGCAGGGAAAGGGGTTCATCCGACCCAGTGTTTCACCCTGGGCTTCCCCGATATTGTTCGCCAAGAAGACGGACGGGAGCTTGCGACTTTATGTTGACTATCGTCGCCTGAACTAGGTGACAGTGAGGAACAAGTATCCGCTACCGAGGATTGATGACCTCTTTGATCAGATCAAGGGAGCACGGTGGTTTTCGAAGATAGACCTCAGGTCAGGCTATCATCAGCTCAGAGTCAGAGACGAGGACGTGCAGAAGACGACCTTCAGATGTCGGTATGGCCACTATGAGTTCTTGGTTATGCCTTTTGGCGTAACCAATGCTCCAGTAGTGTTCATGGCTCTCATGAACAGGATCTTTCAGCCATACCTCGATCGATTTGTCGTGGTCTTCATTGACGACATTCTGATTTACTCTACGACTGAGGAGGAGCACGCCTATCACTTGCGAGTTGTACTAGACACACTCCGAGAGCACCATCTTTATGGTAAGCTCTCGAAGTGCCAGTTCTGGATACGTGAGGTCCACTTCTTGGGACACGTTATCTCTGAGGCGGGAGTTGCAGTGGATCCTGCGAAGATCGAGGTTGTGCTAGCTTGGGAGCCACCCAGGAGCGTGACTGAGGTTCGGAGTTTCTTGGGACTAGCTGGATACTATCAGAGATTCGTGCCAGACTTCTCTAGAGTTGCGGTACCACTCACAGCTTTGACGAAGAAGGGGAAACCCTTAGTGTGGTCAGACAGATGTCAGCAGAGCTTCCAGGAGCTGAGGCAGAGATTGACCAGCGCACATATCTTGAGGTTTCCTAAGGAGGGAGTAGGGTACGTAGTCTACTGTGATGCATCAGGGACGGACTCGGATGTGTTCTGATGCAGGAGCGGGTAGTGATCGCCTATGGATCACGTCAGTTGAGGTCGCATGAGCAGAACTACGCTACCCATGACCTGGAATTAGCAGCAGTGGTCTTCGCTCTGAAGACATGGCGACACTACCTGATGGGTGAGCACTTAACAGTCTTTTCTGATCATCAGAGTCTCAGGTATATCTTCTCGCAGAAGGACCTGAACCTGAGACAGCGGCGATGGCTCGAGTTCCTCCAGGACTATGACTTTGGGATAGTCTATACTCCTGGGAAGGGGAATGTAGTATCCAATGCCCTTAGCAGTAGGACGGGCATTCAGCTACTTGAGGAGGCGACGGAGCAGCTAGCCTCTTTGCAGATATCCTTCGTGGATAGAGATGGAGCAGCCTTCCTCCAGTCTCTCACAGTCACCCCTCCACTACTGCAGCATGTCAGAGAGGCACAACGTGAGGACGCTGACTGTGAGACACGGCGTGAACAGATATCCTTGGGACAGGAACCTTATGGTTTCTCCCTTGGAGCAGAGCACGACATCCTTTTCAGAGGACGTACCATGGTACCAGTCGCTTTGCGAGAGGAGGTGCTGAGAGAGTTTCACACTTCTCCTTTGGCGGTACATCCTGGAGTGGCAAAGATGTACCAGGATCTCAGACGACAACACTGGTGGCCGGGCATGAAGAAGGCTGTATCAGAGTTCGTTTCGTGATGCCTCACCTGCCAGCAGGTGAAGGCAGAGCATCAGGTACCAGCAGGCTTGGTACAGCCCTTGGAGGTCCCGGAGTGGAAGTGGGACGGGATATCTATGGACATCATGACTGGACTTCCACGCACTTCCAGAGGTCACGACTCCATCTGGGTGATTGTTGACCGACTCACCAAGTCGGCTCACTTCTTACCTATCAGAGATGAGGGCTCAATGGAGAGCTTGGGACGTCTCTACGTTCAGGAGATTGTGCGGCTCCACGGCATGCCATCATCTATCGTCTCCGATCGAGATGTTCGCTTTACTTCGCGGCTTTGGAAGGGGTTAGAGGAGGCGTTCGGGACGCAGCTACGTCTAAGCACAGCCTTTCACCCTCAGACGGATGGTCAGATGGAGAGGACCATTCAGACTCTCGAGGACATGCTCCGTGCATGTGTCCTCGACTTTGGTCACAGCTGGGAGGACCACCTACTGTTGGTGGAGTTTGCGTACAACAACACCTACCACTCCACCATCGGGATGGCACCGTACGAGGAGTTGTACGGCCGAACTTGCAGATCTCCTTTGTGCTGGACAGACCCTGTGGAGTCAGCACTTGTGGGACCGGAGATTGTCCAGGCCACGACAGAGAAGGTCCAGGTCATCCAGGAGCGGATGAGGACAGCTCAGAGCCAGCAGAAGTCATACGCTGACAGGAGGCGGAGGCCACTAGAGTTCAAGGATGGCGATCACGTCTTCTTGCGGGTCTCACCTCGACGTGGTATACAGAGATTTGGCTGTGGCGGCAAGTTATCTCCGCGCTTCATCAGACCCTTCCAGGTCCTCAGCAGGACTGGCGAGTTGGCATATCGCATGGCTCTACCACCTCAGTTGCACTGGGTGCACGACGTCTTCCATGTATCTCAGCTGAGGAGATACGTGCACGACCCGACTCACATCATTGACCATGGGGAGCTTGACGTTGACGATGGGGCGACTTTTACGGAGGTCCCGGTGGAGATCGAGGATCGACAGGAGCGGGTCCTACGTGGATGGTCGATTCCTCTAGTGCGCATCAGATGGCAGCACGAGAATCTCTAGGAGAGCACTTGGTAGCGGGAGGCTCAGATGCGTGCTCAATACCCTCATTTGTTTCCCTAGTTTTTGATGTATCTTTACGGGGACATAAAGCCCTGAGGTGGGAGTAATGTAAAGGCCCGTAAAATTCAAGGGAAATTTTTTCTTATTTTTATTTGGAATTTTACAAGAGCGCGGTTTCTGACGGAACCTGATTCCGAGGCCCGGAGTGCCCAGAATCAATTTTCGAAATTTGGCACGGGTACGTTCAGTGAACAAACGAGCGGGATTTTCTCACTTTTAAACCAGTGCCCGGAATCAAATTCTGAGGGCACCGATGAACTCGCAGTGCCGATATTCGCTTAAGGAGACCTTTTCCGAGGTTGCGTTTATTGCGGGTTGAGAGTTAGTTTTTGGGAATTTAGAATAAGTTAAATAAAATTGTGGAATACAAATTTTATTTTAACTTGTTGGTTAACTTCTCCCAAAGGGAGTTAGAGGTGGGACCCACATCCACTTAACCTCCCTTGGGAGGATTAAGTGTGGTGGGGCCCACACGAAGCATAGATCTTCACCTTCTCTTTTTAAACTCCCAATAACCCCTCTTTAATTAACTTGACAACTTTGGTTAATAAATGGGTTGAGTAGTTTAATTTCAAACCTTTGAATTTCAAAATGGTTTGGTTGTGTAAATAAAATAAGTCCTTGGCTTATTTTATTTGGGTTAGAATTATCTAGACACCTTGAGAGGTTTGAAGAACTCTCTCCATCTTCTTCGACATCGACGTCCTTTTCCGCGACACCGACCACCGTGACGCTCGTCTTCCGCGGGTCGTTGACGATCATCGTTCTTGAAACCGAGGTAGGGGTTTGTTGTTGATTATTTATTTATTCTCGTTCTTGGTTCTAGCATGAAAATCTTGAGGATAAATGTTTAAGTGTTATCATCTAACGAGAGGGGGGCCGAACCGCACAAACACGGCCGAATCCCCCCTCCTTTGTTCTTGATTATTATTTTCCTTGCGGATGAAACAAGATGGCGTGGTGCCATCACACCACGCGGGGATCATTCGAAAATTATTGCGCGGCACCGTCGCGCCGCGCCGTGGAAAGATTCATCATGAACGCGACGCCGTCGCGCCATGTCGAAGGAAACCGAAGGCGCTGCGGCCGGAGCGGGGCCGCGGCGGAAGGGCACGGTGCCGTCGCACCGTGTCGGACGACGAAGGCCGCGGCCGGTTCCGGGCCGCGGCGGGACGTGATGACCGGCGGCCAGCTAGGCCGCCGGTGCCGGAGAATGGAAGAGGACCAGCCCATGCCGGTCCTGTTGAGAAGAAGCCGGCCGGCAAGGTCGGGCCGGCCGGGACGGTGCAAAACCGGGGGAATTAAATTCCCCCGGGCGGTTAAATTGGCCCCCCATAATGGGGGGGCGGGGCGGTTTCAAAAAGGAGGGGCAGCGCCCCCCCTGTTTTTCTCAAAGGCAGGCCCCCACGAGGGGGGCCGTTTGATCCAAGGCGCGGCATCCAGCCGCGCCGCCAGCAGGAAGGGCGGGGGCCTTGCCCCCCGCGCGTGGCACCCGAGCGGCGCCCTGGCCGCGCCGCCGCGCCAGACCGCGCCGCCGTGCTGTGCCGCGCTGCCGCGCCGGCCCGCGCCGCCGGCCGGGATGGGTCGGGTTGGCCCGGACCCAGACCCCCCGTTTTGGAATCGACTTCGGTCTTTTTCCCATAACTTGAGCTACAGACCTCCAATTGACGAATTGTCAGCGGCGATGTGATCCATGGATCAGGACGATCGATTCGGTATATCACACTCACGGTTTCAGAATACCTTGAGTTTGGCCGGGTTGGTTCGTACACGAAACCAACCGGGCCCTCAGAGTGAAAATGCTCATATCTTGAGCTATGGACGTCCGATTGACGTGTCGTCAGCTTTGTTGAGTTCCTCTTAGTGAGAAGAATCTTTTGGCTTACTCTGCCCAAGGTTTAGATGCAGGTGGAGTTCGGTTGGGTTGGTTTTGCCTTAAAAACCAACCGAGCCCTTGGGACGAAAAAGCTAATAAATCTCAGACCGGGCGTCCGATCGATGCGCCATCTGTTGCGTTGAGTTTCTGTTGACGATACGGAACTCTTGGATACATCAACTCTGGGCTATGTGATAGTTGATGTATCATCCTCTCGGCTCATGGAGCGGACCCTCCCGAACGAGCTTGCTGTGTGCTGGAACCCTAGTGCCGGTTGCGACTGTGACCGCTACTGCTACTGCTACTGCTTCTGTGACTGCGACGATGACAGTACAGAGATCCTTAGTGGATTCGACGATGACGACTACAGCACTCAGCGATCCTACGTGGATCAGTGCTACAGGTCCTTTGTGGGCCCGATCCTGTGTGGGTCCGATCCTGTGTGGGTCTGCGCTCAGCGGTCCTGTGTGAACCAGCGCCTACAGGTCCTGTGTGGGCCCGATCCTGTGTGGGTCTTTGCGGGGGTTAGTTACCTATCGATCCTTCATGGGTCTGACGACTTAGATGGATCAGAGATCATCTTTATCATCTTTCGAAGATGTATACCTGTGTGAGCTGAATCCTGTTGCTTTCATGTGTGGATTGTGTTGTGCTATCCTGTGTGGATTTCGTTTTGCTTTCCTGTGTGGAATACGTATACTTTCCTGTGTGGACTGAGTTGTAATTGGGCTCAGAGGTTGGATCATATTAGAATTGATGACTTAGGTATATGTATGGGCATATACCTAAGCAGTGTCGGTTGTTACTACGTGATTGTATCTTCTTTTGTGGTTTATCCTTTGTAGATTTTGGGAGACCTTCAGGGGTCTCGGGGTCCCAAATGAGTAGCTTATACTCACACCTGCACGGGCTATGCCCGCACTACGTTGTGTTGGTTGCAGACGACGGACAACGTTGATCGTGGTTGAGGCTTTCAGAGCGGGATAGTACTTGGGGGTGGACCACTGGGCGGGACGTGCTCGGAGCGGACAGCGGGACCCGAGGAGCAGTGGAGCTATCTGTACCCACCCTTCAAGTGGGATTTCCAGTGGACAGCTCGGTGTAGTGGCTTTTACTTTTCAGTTGCTGTTTTCCCTTTCGAGTTGTACTTTACTTTCAGTTTGTGTTTTTATACTGGCCCATTTACTTTTCCGCACATTCAGTTGTACTATGTTCTTACTTAGTGTTTACTTTTCCGCTTGCTTACTCTGTGGTGCTTGTTTACTTTTCAAAGGCAATGCCTTCCCTTTTTGTTGGGATTTACGCCTTGGTGCTAGTCGCCATCCCCTGGCCTATGGAAGGCGGGCTTGGGGTAGTCACGGCATGGGCCCCGAGGGCGGGTCGTGACATCTTGTGTTGTAAGCTACAACAAGATTGCCTTGCTCTATACGCAACACCATATGACCTTGCAGTATACACAATACTATTCTTGGATCATGTTACTCACAATTTTGATAGTAGTTATTCTTAGAAAAATTGAGTGTATATTGTTTCGGTGTGGATGTGCGTCGGGTTTCTGTTCCGATGCTGTTCCGCCAGGACGCGTTCGCTCGTGCGCCCGTCAACCCGAGGGGATGGGCACGCGGCTTGTGGCCCCGCAGTCCCGCTTTCCAAAGGTGGGTGGCATCCGTCCCTTATTCAGGGGCGTCTGCTCCTTGATCGAAACTGGGATGATGGGATGTCGGCTCCTCCTTCTGTGGACGTCTCCTCGGAACTCGACGCCTAATCCGGGTCTCCCTCATAGATTTAAGACGTGCTCGTGAATCTCGTTCCCGGCTCCATGTCTCCATGGACACCGGTTAATTACGCTGCTTCCGCCCGGACGCTCCAAGGAGTCTGGTTGGGGCGGCAACCTGTGGTGAGGAGACCGGGTAGCTCTGGGTGTTGGGGGCGTGTCTTAACACTGCGGCTCTGCATGTCTGCCTTCCGTCCCTAATAGGGCTTCTCGAAGGCATGATGGCCTGAGGCATCCCGCGCTGGGTGCGGGGAACTGCGTTACCTATGGTTTTCCTCAGCTTCCAATGTTTAACACGGGGTATGCCGCGAGTTTAACGTCCAGCGGGGACGGCATCAGACTGATCAACACGAGACGTGGATCAGGTGACAGAACCCCTTGCGGGGAACCTCCAACGCTGGGGCCAGCACATGGGCGGCTTCCCGAGTGAAGTGGAGTGGAATGAAATGGCATGACCCCACCGGGATGTGGCGGCCCAGGTAAGGATCAGGATGGATGATGGGGTGAAGAGCTTGGACCCCGTAGAGGCTTCCTACGTACCGTGCGTTAGCGCGGATCAAAGTCAACGTAGTTCGGATATACAGTTTAACGTCATGCTGGACGTCGGCAAGCCGACTCACGAAGAGGTCGAGGCTGCCAGGCGGAGGATTGAACCGAACCACCTCGCATAGAGGGGGATGGAACGGCCGGGTGGATCACAGTTTCACGTCATGCTGGACGCTGGAAGGAGAAAAAGGCAGTGTGGAAGCACAATGGAGATACACATGTGCAGTCTCCCACAATGGCGGATTCATAGGTGAATCGACGCAAGTGTGAACTCGGGAGGGGTCCACTGATGGACGAACCGACGTGAATACGACCGGGACGACCAGGTGGTGGGCTTGAACCTCTGAGAGGCTTCCTACGTACCCTATTTAGGAGACAGGGATCAAAGTCCACGTAGTTCATTCGGTTTGTAACACTCTACCCCCGTGGGCGAAGGCCACTCCATGAATCGTCCCTAAAGAGGGGCAATCCCATCAACCCTGCAGAGACGAGCGGGTGGGGGCCACATCCAAACTGGGGGGACCCTGCGTGCAGGGCACGGGATCGGGTGAAGCAGACGGTTTAACGTCTTGCCGGACGAAGTACAGTTTAACGTCGTGTGTTGAGGACGAAGCGGACGGTTTAACGTCTTTCCGGACGAAGTACAGTTTAACGTCGTGTGTTGAGGACGAAACACACGGTTTAACGTCTTGCCGGACGAAGTACAGTTTAACGTCGTGTGTTGAGGACGAAGCGGACGGTTTAACGTCTTGCCGGATGAAGTACAGTTTAACGTCATGTGTTGAGGACGAAGCGGACGGTTTAACGTCTTGCCGGACGAAGTACAGTTTAACGTCGTGTGTTGAGGACGAAGACGCTTGGCAGTTTAACGTCTTGCAGCGCGGACGTGGTACAGTTTAACGTCATGTTGGACGAAACACTTGGCAGTTTAACGTCTTGCAGCGCGGACGAGTGTGGTGCCGCCGATGGGTCCGTGTCACTTCGCGCAAGCCTAGAGGGCCGCACGGGAAGACAACGCACGGTGCGGGTGCCCGGGATGAGGATCAACGGGCGCCACGCAGGCGGGTACCCTCAGGGGGTCAAAGGGGGTGACCCTGGCGGTTTGCGCGCAAAAGAAGAGCTTGGCGCGCAATACCACGGGTCGGCGCGCAGATGGACGGGTTGGCGCGTAATTCGGCCAGCGCTTTGCGCGCGGAAGAGGGAGATTGCGCGCACCGGGCTTCGGATAGCGCGCGGGGGAAACGGCTCATTTCTTAATGAATGGCCACTTTGAAAAGGGGGGTGCGCGCAATCGGGCCGGATTGCGCGCACCCGGGGGGCAATTGCGCGCAAGAGGCTTCTTTTGCGTGCGAAGGCCTTTGGGGAAGAGTTATTCAAAGGAAAGGAGCCAAAGGGATTGCACGCGAAGGCGAATCCCAAGGCTTTGTTGCGCGAAAGAAAGGAGGTTACCTGAAGATCGGCATTGCGCGCGGAGGGGGTTGGATTGCGCGAACGAGCGACTCTTCGAATTCCGGCAACCTTTAAAACGTCGGGGGTCGCCTTATATTTATAGGCAACCCCGCGCTTGGAATCTGGTTCATGGGCGCGGAATTTCCTTCGCGGGCGCGGAATCGGGCCCGGCGCGCAAGGGAGTCGCGCGGGCCACGGGCGCGCAAAATTGCGCGCCGGCCCAGCGCATTGCGTGCATCCCGGGAGGTTTGCGCGCGGCACTACAACTTTGCGCGCAGGTCTCCAAAATTCCGTGCAAGGCCTCCGGGCCCTCCGAAACGTGCTTGTGACTCCAAATACGACCTCGCTTTCCGCATCCGGAGCTTTGTTTGGGAACAACGGACTTTTTGGGCGTCTACAAAAGCCCCCCCTCGGAATCTGATCAGCGAGAGGTCGCAACGATCGGGTTCCGAGGGAGACGCCGAAATGCCGAATTCCTGGGTGGCGCGGGACTGTGGCGCGCAAAAAGGGTGTCGGGTGCGAAATTCGCTGTCTCGGTCGCGCAAAGCGCTTTCCGCGCAGCGCGGATACCCGGCCTCACCTATAAATAGGGGCCCTGGGTCCCCCCATACCGTACAACGGCCTTCCGCGCGATAAGCATCTAAGCTCTCGTGCGCGAAATTGCCCTTTCCGGCGCGGAATTCACCCGCTCGTCGCGCAAACCTTCCGGATTTCGGCCTGTTTTTGCGCGAACACCCGGGGTTTTACGAGACAGACTTCCCAATTGCGCGCCGTCCACTAGGATTGCGCGCCAACTCTCAAACTTCTCTACTAGCCTCTTCCGATTCCGCACGCCTCATCCTTTAACCCACACGACTCCCGGAGCTTCTGAGATGGCCGCGAATCGAGGGAATGAGGGGGATGCCGCCATTCGCAGAGCTGAGATGGCGGCGAACAAGGAGGTCTACGGAGCCAAGGAGATTGTTTCCAGCAATCAATCCTTGTTCGACTTGCTGACGCCGGCCCAGAAGACATATCCGCTGTCGGACAACGTGCCGATCTGGAACTTTGGCATCCTAGATGAGGTTCCGGTGCCAGGGTTCGAGGTTGATGCGCCACGGACCTGGGTGACTCGGGAGGACGAGCTTCCCCGCTATAACATCACCAACAATGGGCATCCTGCCAGGGAGACCAGGCACTTAGATTTCTATGTCCTGAACCCGAGGTCGCGAACCATCGTCGGGAGTGGGCCTACTGCGGAGAACTCTCCAGCCCTCTACTCGAGCACATATCGCCAGAGTGTCACTGATGACACCAAAGGCTGGCTGAAGGACTGGGACATGCGGTCTGGGGGAAATTTCACCAGTGAGTGGGCCTGGGCGTTCTGGGTACGCCACACCTGCGATCACTTCGCGGAAGAGCTGCGGTACATCGGCCTGTTTGAGGCGGTGTGGACGTCGCAGTTCCACCTCTACCAGCAGTCCGAGCTCGGACCGGAGCTGTTCACCCGCTGGTCCCCGGATACCAACACCTTCCATCTTCACCATGGGGAGGTTAGCATCGGTCTCTGGGACATCCACTGCATCGGAGGTATCCCGCTGGAGGGTTACCAATACGATGAGTTCCTGCCTCCAAAGAACATCTGGGAAGACAGGTCACAGACTCCCATTCTGACATGGCATCTACATGACTTGGCTACGCAGCGGCTCGGGATCAAGGACTTCCACAAGGACATAGCCTACAAGGAGTGGTTCGGCCAGTTCTTGGAGCATGACCCAGAGGTCAAGATGCCAGGCAGGGGGAAGCGGTGCCCGACCCTGGCTCAGAGGAGCCGGAACGGGTCGTACTGGCGGGTCCTGGAGACGGGCGACTACCGCTCATGGGGGTACCGCGTCATCGAGGCCTGGGACCCAAATGTCCGGTACGCGGCGTTCCTGGCTGCCTTTCTGAGTGGGTGGTTCCTGCCAGTGCGGGACGCGAGAATGGGCGTCCGCCCGGTGACACTGGCGATGGCGGGAGCCATGGCCGCCAACAAAAGATACAACCTCGGGGTCCCAGTGCTGGCGAAGCTGTATGCCATCCTGGGACGCATCTCGCGAGGGGGGTCGCCACGAAGGATCTGTGGGCCCTTTCAATTCTTCCACGGTTGGGTGGCTGCTCACCTTGGTGGGTACACGTTTCCAAACGCCATCATTCCTCCGGGCAACGGCCTGCAACCCTCCCTGCTGAACATCGCGGGGGGCGCTCCGATGACCCTGAATGAGGAGGGCGTGAGGATTCGAATTGGAAATCATGCCAATTTCAAATTCAGCCCGTTCCCCACTCCCATTGGCCAGATGATCGACAATGGGAAGGGTCCGCTGGAGCAGCACGAATACTTCCTGAACATGCGGGGCGGGGTGCTCGTGGCTCAGATCGACGGGAAGGTGATCTGCGAGCCCTACGTGCCAACCCGGTTCGCCAGGCAGTTCGGGTGCCTTCAACGGATGCCGAAGAGGGTATTCACTGCTGTCCGGGAGGAGACGAACCCTTGCGTCCTTCGCCAGATGTGGCTGATGTTCGCCGCTTTCGGCTCTGGCGACGTCATCACTCTCCCTCCTACCGGGGTCGACGCAAGCTTGGCAACCGAGTACGCCGAACACTGGGCCATCGCGTACCCCGAGGGGCTTCTACGGAAGCCAGTTCGGCGGCTCGAGGTCACCCGTGCGGAGACCGGTCGTCAAGGAAGGAGGCGAGGCACCGTCACGCGGGGGAGAACGGAGGCGCGCCAAGCAGCGGAGCCTGGCGCAAGCAGGGACTTCGGCGGCGGGCACATCGCAGGCTGCCGCCACGACCTCGGCGCCCAGAGAGGGGGAACGTGCGGCGGTCGAAGAGCGGCCCGGGAAGCAGGTAAGGCGTCTGCTCGAACCCTCCCACGATGCAGTCTTCCCGGCGCTGTGGTCGGCCTGGATGACCCTGCGGCAGTTGCTGGGGACCGAAATCATCTGGCAGAAGATAACCAGCGAAGGAATTCATCTGCCAGAGGTCGGGCGCCTCCAGGTCGCCGACAGGGTGAACTTCCACCGGTGGTATGCGTATCTGACGGACATGGACGAGTACGCGCGCCAACGTGGTCAGCGTGCGGAGCCGTCCCTTCTGGTGAAGGTGATGCTCGGTCTAGAGCCTGCTCCAGAACAGATGCCGCCGGAGAAAGATGACAGTAACGACGACTCCGAGGAAGAGGAGGAGACGGGGGAGGATGAAGGCTCTGAGGGAAGGTCCCATCAGGGGAGCCCGCGAGAGAGCGGCGAGGTGGCCGGCTCTGGCAATATTGATATCACTGAGCTCCTCAAGGTCTGCTTCTATCCCTACTCAACCTGCTTCATCCATTCTCTTATGCAGCTTCTAACCCATTTCTCCACCTTTTTCAGGAGTGCACGGATGTTGGTCAGGCGTCCTCAGTAGGAGTAGGAGAGGCGCCAGCAGGACAAGGCGGGGGCCAGACACCCATTATTGAATTGACAAGCGCTGAAGGGTCCCCTGCTGCAATTGCTCCTGCGGCGGCCGGGATAGCGGAAGATGACGCTTTGGATTCCCGTAAGTCTCCTTACCTTACTATTGGTGCTTGCCGTTGACGATCCATGACTAACCATGGCATGCCTTGCGCAATGATCTCAATACTGGAGGCTCGTCGGGATGCCGAACCCGGGCCATCCATGAGTGGACCGGTGGCAGACATGCCGCCTGCTCCGGAAAAGACTTCCCACACCGAGCCGGCCCCACCAACTGCTGATCAAGGGGCAGCGGACGCCGGCGGTGCTGCCATCGGAGAGAGGTCGGGGGCTGACGAGGGTGTCAACGCCGCTGGGGCGAGAGAAGAAGGTCGCCCAGATGTTGGGGAACCTATCCCCCGTGAGGAAATCCCAGGGGCGGACCCCGCAGCAGACCTGCTGGCTTCCTTCCCTGCCTACCGGCCTGCCGACCCCGAGGAGATGGACGACTCGGACGCGGAGGCGGTCGAGGAGAGCCGGATAACGCGACGCAGGGGGTGGATGTGCATCCAGCGCTTCCTCAAGCGAGACCCATCGGAGTGGCTGGGGCGCATGGGATCACTTCAAACCTGGCTGCTCTTCCTGTGTGCCGGGGGAGCTGATGCTCAACGCCTCCATCTGACGGTCCGTGATTTCATGGCCGAAAAGATGCGTGAGAGCCGCCGGCGTGCCGACGTCGCACCATGTCGAGACATGTCGGAGAACACGCGGGCGCTCCTCGCGGCGGAGCAGGAAGTCCGGCGTCTCGAAGGGCAGGCGGCAGAGAAGGAGGCCTTCGTCGCAACGTGCACCGAGCTTGTGGAGCAACTAGCAGCCCAGCTGGTTGACGCCCAGGTACAGCTGACGGAGGCGGGCCAACAGATGGTCACACTCCAAGTCGAGCGGGAGCGTGCGCAGGCCAGGATCGGCGAGCTGCGTGCTGCAACCGCCGACGAGGAGAGGGCACGCAGAGAGCGAGAAGCAGCCCTGGAGGCCGCCAGCCAAAGGGTAGCGGCGTTAGAAATACTTATTCAGCACGCTAATCCCTAGGGGCTTTGTTTTTGCCACTCCCAGAACATCTGCTTCCGCTACTCAATACTTCGATCCATTTTTATGAACCAATATATTTATCTGCATCTTTTGGCTTAACATGCTCAACCACCATTCATTGTCTCGCGGGAGCGTTTACCAAGCTTCAGGCATCCACAATTGGGCCTGTATTTCTAAAGAAAAGAGGGAGATCATTCCTAGGAAAGGAGACCTCAGACCTAATCAATGTATCATCCCCCCAACTTGTTAAGACACACGAGCGGGACAACGCTAGGGGCGTTAAGATTTTATCCGAACATAGGGAAATGAGAAAGGGTGAATCGCGTGTTCCGAATTCAGAAATCCATGACTGTCGGCCTTCCAGGAAATGCCCAAGACGGCAAGCGGACAATGGATCAATCGACCATACTACTGCGATAGACGGACCGAAGGTCATCATTCATATTGCAGGAGGCGGATCACATGTCATCATCAATGCCGTTTTGGGGGTTCCTTCAGGCACAAGGGTGGAAATCCAGATCAACAGGGCATGCGAAGCGTGGGGCGAAGTGACGATTTGTTCAGAAAGAATCTAACGCTCTCAAAATTGCACCACCGTGGGGAAAGCGTATTAGGCGGATGCACTAATCTGCCCGTGAATCACCCCAATTCTCAGACAGAACCTCTTTGACGAGGAAACTGTCGCTTCCCATCATTGCAATGGGGCATCCCGAGCTGGATCGGGGAGAATATCACAACTGCACCACTCTACCAGAATCCAGGCCAGACGGCCGGTGACGAGGAGGGGCGGGACTTAGCGATCCCTGAGGCTGGGCCCGAGTCGAGATGCCCGGGCGTTCCTACGTACTCCATCAGGCTAGAGATCAAGCCACATGTAGTTCTGAAAGTGCAGTTTTAACGTCATGCGGGACGTAGAACCCCGTTTGGGGAGATCTTAGTTTAAGGTCGTAGAGCTTGGACCATAGGGGTAGATCTTAGTTTAAGGTCTTAGAGCTCGGAACATAAGAACCTCAAAGCACGCCACATCCTGGTCCCATCCCCTGGATATGCGAAGATGCACTGAGGGATAGTGCCAAGAGTGTCGAGGTTTCGCCTGGTCAGAATGGGAGGTGGAAAACGTAATGTGAATCATGCGGCCATTCACTCAAGGACTGGGGGCACCGGCGTAACGATATGGGAGTACTGCCGACCGTGGCGGAAAAGCAGCATCAATATCGCACTGACCGTTGATGGAATGAGGCAGCAAACGAGCATCAACCGCTCAAGCGCAAGATTCATATCGATTTGCTGCCCGAGGCCCTTGGGGGCACCAGCCCGAGTCGGTGGGAGAGCACTGAGGCATTGTGTCCATAACGCTCACGGGGGCTCCACCCAGGGCACAGGCGATGGGTCCGAATGAAAGGGAACACGAAGCCTGAAAAGTGGAAGGAACCTGACCAAGATGAACCTGACCCTCCTGGCAATAAACCAGAGTACTCTTGACACCGGTGGACCACTGCAAGGGGTCGAGGGACACGCCTTGAGGGTGACCCGAAGGCGGCGGATTCCCAAGAGAAGGGGGAATCTCTAAGAGGTGGGGGCTGGACCCGAAGTTTCAAACATCCGGGCGTTCCTACTTATCCCATAAGGATGGGAATCAAGCCACACGTAGTTCATGAAGCGCGGTGCAACACAATCGGGCACCAGCGCGGGGAGGGGTGCGGGTCTGACCCTCGCACCCAGAAGAAGCGGTATTTGATATTTCTTGTTTGTCCTTAAAGGTGGATGGTTTTTCTTTGTGCAGCGACATGCCTATGATTAAGAAATACCTAGCGTCGCCACAATAATCAAGCCATGAAAGGCTTTGATAAATGGCGTGGTTATTAACCAGCGCCCAACGTGAGTGCCCTCTGAAGAGAACATCACGATGCAGTGCCGTTTCTCGTCGGGCGGCCAAGACGATCACAGTTTACGGTCGTGTGGTAGGACCATGGAGGAATCCGCGTATCGCGATATGGCGGACCCAGCGGAGGTGGGAACATACCCAGCCCTGCGGTCACGCACGATTCCAGGATAAGGATCCTGGGATAGGGGCCTACGTATGTCCATCACCCGAGGGGCAGAGATGCTAGCCTCCAGCTATTCTGGGCCCAGAACGCTGTAGACGCCGGAAAAGTCCGTTGTTCCCAAACAAAGCTCCGGATGCGGAAAGCGAGGTCATATTTGGAGTCGGAAGCATGTTTCGGAGGGCCCGGAGGCCTTGCGCGGAATTTTGGAGACCCACGCGTAAAGTTGATGAGCTGCGCGCAAACCTCCCGGGATGCGCGCAATGCGCCGGGCCGGCGTGCAATTTTGCGCGCACGTGGCCCGCGCGACTCCCTTACACGCCGGGCCCGATTTCGCGCCCGCGCAGAGAATTCCGCGCCCGCGAACCGGATTCCGCGCCCAGGGTTGCCTATAAATATAAGGCAACCCCCGACGTTTTAAAGGTTTTTAGAATTCGAAAGGTCTCTCGTGCGCGCAATCCAACCCCTTCCGCGCGCAATGCTGATCTTCAGGTAACCTCTTTTCTTTCGCGCAAGAAAGCCTCAGGGTTCGCATTCGCGCGCAATCCCATGGGCTCCTTTCCTTTGAATAATTCTTCACCCTAAGGCCTTCGCGCGCAAAAGAAGCCTCTTGTGCGCAATTGCCCCCGGGGTGCGCGCAATCCGGTCCGATTGCGCGCACCCCCCCTTTTTCAAAGTGGCCATTCGATTAAAGAATGAGCCGTTGCCCCCGCGCGCTATCCGAAGCCCGGTGCGCGCAATATTTACCTTCCGCGCGCAAAGCGCTGGCCCAATTGTGCGCCAGCCCGCCCATTTTGCGCGCCGACCCGCGGTATTGCGCGCAAAGCTCCTCTTTTGCGCGCAAACCGCCAGAGTCGCCCCCTTTGACCCCCTTTGGGTACCCGCCTGCGTGGCGCCCGATGACCCTCATCCTGGGTGCCCGCACCGTGCGTTGTCTTCCCGTGCAGCCCTCCAGGCTCGCGCGAAGTGACACGGACCTATCGGCGGCTTCAACGTCCTGCACGACGTTAAACTGCATACGTCCAACATGACATTAAACTGTGCCACGTCCTGCACGACGTTAAACTGCATACGTCCAACATGACGTTAAACTGTGCCACGTCCTGCACGACGTTAAACTGCATACGTCCAACATGACGTTAAACTGTGCCACGTCCTGCACGACGTTAAACTGCATACGTCCAACATGACGTTAAACTCTGCCACGTCCTCCACGACGTTAAACTGCATACGTCCAACATGACGTTAAACTGTGCCACGTCCTGCACGACGTTAAACTGCATACGTCCAAAATGACGTTAAACTGTGCCCCGTCCTGCACGACGTTAAACTGCATGCGTCCAACATGACGTTAAACTGTGCCACGTCCTGCACGATGTTAAACTGCATACGTCCAAGCTGCATGACGTTAAACTTCCTAGTCCCCATCGTCCGCGTTGCAAGACGTTAAACTGCCAAGCATCTTCGTCCACAACACACGACGTTAAACTGTACTTCGTCCGGCAAGACGTTAAACCGTCCGCTTCGTCCTCAACACACGACATTAAACTGTACTTCGTCCGGCAAGACGTTAAACCGTCCGCTTCGTCCTCAACACACGACGTTAAACTGTACTTCGTCCGGCAAGACGTTAAACCGTCCGCATCACCCGATCCCGTGCCCCGCACGTAGGGTCCTCCCGGTTTGGATGTGGCCCCCACCCGCTTGTCTCTGCAGGGATGTCGGGATTGGAATGGCCTTCGCCCACGGGGGTAGAGTGTCGCAAACAGAACGAACTACGTGGACTTTGATCCCTGTCTTCTAAACAGGGTACGTAGGAAGCCTCTCCGAGGTTCAAGCCCGCCACCTGGTCGTCCCGGTCATATTTACGTCGGTTCGTCCATCAGTGGACCCCTCCCGGGTTCACACTTGCGTTGATTCATCTATGAATCCGCCTCTGTGGGGGACTGCACGTGTGTATCTCCATTGTGCTTCCCCACCGCCTCGATCTCTTCGTGAGTCGTCTTGCCAACGTCTAGCATGACGTAAAACTGTGATCCACCCGGCCGTTCCATCCCCCTCTGTGCGAGGTGGTTCGGTTCAATCCTCCGCCCGGCGGCCTCGATCTCTTCGTGAGTCGGCTTGCCGACGTCCAGCATGACGTTAAACTGCATATCCGAACTACGCTGACTTTGATCCGCGCTACCGCGCGGTACGTAGGAAGCCCCATACGGGGTCCAAGCTCTTCACTCCATCATCCACCATGATCCTTACCCGGGCCGCCACATCCCGGTGGGGTCATGCCCTTTCATTCCACTCCACTTCGCTCGGGAAGCCGCCCATGTGCTGGCCCCAGCGTCGGAGGTTCCCCGCAAGGGGTTCTGTCATCTGATCCACTTCTCGTGTTGATCAGTCTGATGTCGTCCCCGCTGGACGTTAAACTCGCGGCATACCCCGTGTTAAACATGGGAAGCTGAAGAAAACCTCAGGTAACACAGTTCCCCGCACCCAGTGCGGGATGCCTCAAGCCATCACGCCTTCGAGAAGCCCTATTAGGGACGGAAGGCAGACATGCAGAGTCGCAGTGCTAAGACACGCCCCCAACACCCGGAGCCACCCGGTCTCCTCACCGCAGGTTGCTGCCCCGACCAGACTCCTTGGAGTGTCCGGGCGGAAGCAGCGTAATTAACCGGTGTCCATGCAGATATGGCGCTGGGAACGAGATTCACGAATATTATTAAATCTATGAGGGAGACCCGGATTAGGCGACGAGTTCCGAGGAGACGTCCACGGAAGGAGGAGACGACATCCCATCATCCCGGTTTCGATCAAGGAGCAGACGCCCCTGAACAAGGGACGAATGCCGCCCGCCCTTGGAAAGCGGGACTGCGGGGCCACAAGTCGCGCGCCCATCCCCTCGGGTCGACGGGTGCACGCGCGAACGCGTCCTAGCGGAATAGCGTAACCCGACGCACATCCGCACCGAAACAGAAAAATGGTGAACCCGACGTGAATCTCTTCTCCTCAATATGAAGAACGATGGCTTTCAGAGGTGTTGGAAGACCAGCATGCTGCTCGACCGAGCATTCAACACCGGGGCACGGAACCCGCCAGGGGCTGGGGAAGGGAAATCGGGCACTCCGTCTCACGACGTCGATGGCCTGGGTTCCCCCCCACGGAGGGCGTCGTGGCACTAATGATTGGTAGTCGATTCCTTTTCCTGTCAGTTTTAATGGGTTCTTCTCCCTATCTTCAGGAATCAGGTCGTCCGATCCAATGCACGATCACCGCCCGCCAACTGGCACAGGGGTAGGGGAAACACCGACGCGGCTCCTCCGCGCGGTCCCACCCGTTCCACAGCCGTCCCAGCAGCCGCAGCTGCGGGGAAACCACGCCCTCTCTCCCCCTCGGAGGTCATCCAGAGAAGGGTGATCAACAACTTGGTGCGGAGATATGAGGAAGAGGGAGTCATCCCTACCAGGGACATGGCTCGCCTAGACCTCAAGGAAGCTGCACCTCGCCACCAACGCCGCCCCCGAGGGCCGCGCAGGGAGGCACCGCTGCCTACCTCGACGTCCAACCGCTTTGGGAGCTTATCCCCGGAGCGCTCCGACAACTCCTTCCCCTATGCGGATGAGGTGGAAGATGCCCGGGACTACCCTATCCGGGATCCGCTCCAGGGATCCACGATAAGGGCTCCCGCCAGGCCACAGCGACACCGCCGCCAGGCCCCTCAAGTCGAGGAACAGGCTCTCCACCTGCCCGCGCCGCTCATCCCGACTCATCTGTCTCGACGCCAACGTCGGGCACGAGCGGAAGCGGATGCCCACCTTGGGGCCCTAGCAACAGCGGCCGCGTTGGCTCAAGCCACTGCTGGCTCCAGTCACCAGGCCCCTGCGCATCCTGAGCGGGGGCACTTCTATGCCCGACCCGGATCGAGGCCCCGACCGCCCCAAAGGCAGGTTGGGTTGACTCTCCCGGTTGCTGGTACCGACAATAGCCACCGCGGACCACCTCGCGGTAGCGCTATTCACCAACAGGATCAGCTCCGTGTGGCCGATCCAAGAGGCATGGGTCACCCCGCCTTCTGATCCCGGCCCGGAGGCCTGCCCGGAATCATCTCTCCCCGCGTCCCCTTTGATATCTGTCCCGGTGCTCCTCGCACCTTGGTTTCCAGTCCTCTTGGCCCCAGCACCAGTGTGGCCGGAGGGCGCCAGGATAGAGATCAGCCATGCCCCGAAGAACCACCCAGGGGCAGGAGGGCGAGGCGTCGACGCCGAGGGAAGAATGTTACGGAATTACGGACAGAGATCCGACCGGTTCGTTTCTCTGATACAGAGGCGGAGTATGATTCGGCGACAGAGCCCTCCCCCCAATCCCGCTAGTCAGGGGCAGGGGTAGGAATGCGGCACGTCAGCCTCGTACTTCCCGAGAGCGAGATCGACATGATCCCCGCTTCTCCCCGAAGGTATATCCGGAGTAGCGAGGGCCTGGTAAACCCCCAAGGATCAAACTTGCGGTTGGTACCGGCCCCTCTGGAAGCGCCTTCTGCCTCGATCGGAGAAGCCGGAGACCTTTTCTGGGGACCGACGGTCGAACCACGATCTAGTACACCCCCGGCGAGCACCGACGCTACGGCAGGATGTTCGCTCGCCAGCCCGTCCTATCGTGATGTGGTAGCTGGGGCACCGCCACCCTCAGAGGGCGGCCCGGGACATGGAGGCCAATCGGCCTACTCGCCGTATTCACCGCCGGCCAGCCCGTCGGCCCGGCGGCCCGCCTTGGCACCACTACCGATTCCCCGTCCATTCCCAGTCGTTGAAGAGGACCAAGGAGACCTGAGTCCCGAGTTTGAGTCGTGGAGCTTCTGGACCGTCCTTGCAGAGGGCCACTTCCCCGAGAAGTTTTGGCCAGTCGCAGGACCGGACTTTGATGCACCCGAATCGCTCACCCCGGATGAGTTTGAATGCTTCCGCCGAACTCTCCGGGAGACTCACTCCCGTATTCACCGCCTACAAATGCCATATCCCAGGAGTCAAGTGCACCTGGAGGATATTGGTGAGCAGTGCCGTCAAATTGACCTGGCCACGCTCCCCGCGGTTCGGCACCCCGGGTCATTTGAGCACCACGAGGCCCTCCAACAACGATGCGTTGAGTGTTTTCAAGTACTCCGCAAGGTTATCGAGGAAGCCACTCCCCACGTGTATATCCGTGGATGGGGGCAGTACGCTGCCCTACGCTTCAGTGCGATTCGCCGACAGCCCGATTCACTGGGTGGCCCTGAGGGTATATCCCCAGGGACGGAAACGGTCAATATGGCTGACCTGTCGGGAGAGGGGAACGGTTTGGAACTTCTCGACGGGGGCTCTCCCCCCGAAGACAAGCCGTTGTTGGATCCATCGGTGAGAGTTACTCGTCATCAGAGGAACCTCCTGGGACTCCCCGCACCCACTGAAGCACTGACGTTGAGCCGAAACGTCAGCAAAGGTAAAGAGCACGGCGGGGCTATAAAGCCCGCCGACCCATCCACCTCCATGCAGAGGGCGGACGAGGATCCCGAGAAGGCTACGCTACGTCAACAGCTCGCCGAGCAGAAGAAGCTGGTTGACCAGCTCCTCGCCGAGCGCGCTGCAGAGCAGCGGCCTGACTACGGTGATCCTAGGCCAGGACAGCAGGGACAGGAACAACCACCCCTCGATGAGGCTCTCCCGGACAACCGTGATTATGCCGTGTTCGCCGACAGGAGAGAGGCCATCGCCTATGGCAAGAGGGCGCGGTATGTTTCACCACACCCTCCCGAGCGGCGTGACTACCTGAGAGACCCCGCTCGGATTCCTCCCGCTGCCCCAAGGGCCGCTCCGCCCGCCATCCCACGAGCTGCCGAGTTCGATGACCCGGTCGACGACCCGGTTGAAGGGCCATGCAATGCGCTCGTAGTTAGAGATCCTCGCCAGGACTGGAACCCATGTCCGGACGATCCGATGGCGGCACTCATCGCCCGCTTGGAAGCCTTGGAGACTCGGCAAGTGGGAATCCCACCGGACGGCAAGCCATACCCAGCATGGGTGGATGACATGCCGGCGCCTCTGGGATTCGGGAATCCCACTTTTGCCCCCTTTAACGGGACTGGAGATCCGCCACAACATTTGGCCCATTTCAACTCGAGGTGCGGACCTATGTTGGGGACTCCGGCGCAGCAAGAGGCCGCTAAGCTTCGCTGCTTTGTCCAGGCACTGGAAGGGCCAGCATTTGTCTGGTACAGCCAGCTCCCCGTCGGGTCGATAACTAGCTGGGAGGACCTTCGTAGACAGTTCCTCTACCAGTTCAGTTCCACGACCCGGAAGACGAGTATCGCAGAACTCTTCAAGTGCAAGCAGAGGCCTGATGAGCGAGTCGCGGACTTCATCGCCCGATGGAAGGGTCTCACGTATTCCCTTGACATGCCATTGACTCAGGAGCAGTTGCTGACAATGTGCGTCGGGAATGTCAAGACCGAGCTGGTCCTTTCCTTGATCACTCAGAATTACCCCGGAGGGTTCAAGGACTTCTCAGACAACGCTCAACGTCTTGAGGAAGCCCTGCAACAGGCCAACCAGGCACACCCGCTGCCTCCTACGATTCCTGCATGGAGAGCCAGCAGGGCTGAGCCCGCTGCTGTTGCCCAGATAGAGGCCCCCAGGCCATTGGAGCTGCTGCCGGTGAGGCCAGCTCCACAGCCTCACAGGAATCCGCCTCCACGGGCTCAGTTCCCGGCCCAGCAGCGGCAGCCGCAGAACCGGCCGGCCCCTCCGCGTAATGTACCGCCACAACCCAGGCGAGATAATCAGGGTCCACCTCCTCGGCAGGCCCCTCCAGCCCCTCGTCAAGGCCGTGCTCCCAGGGGCCCGCGACACCTGACTTACTCATTTCACGAGGATTAGGTTCCCGGTTATTTCCGGAGCGCCCTGGAGTAGAGGATTGTGCGAGTGCCTGAGTGTTGGAGGCCAGAGGAGGCACATCTCACGGATAACCCCCGCTACTGCCCTTACCATCGGGCCCTGGGACACACCATCTAGCGGTGCTATGTGTTTAAGGATTGGCTCCAAGACCAGATTAACAACAATGTAATCAGGTTGGGCCCAGCTCCAGCACAAGTGGCGGGCGTGTTCGTGGGATCAGATGACGATAGCGGCGACGAGGACGAATGGCAGCTGGTCTCCGACCGCGGGTCCCAGAAGTATAAAAACTGGATGGCCCGCAAGACGATCATTCGCGCCCATGGAATCATCCGTGCGCGCTTGAATCAGCCTGAGCCCCTAGAATCTGCGGGTGCTGCTTCGGCATCGTCGTCCCAGCCTGCCTCTTCCAAGAAGAGCAAACGGCGGCGGCGCAAGGAGGAAGAGCGCGCCCCGCCAGTTCCGCCACTATCCCGAACTCTCGGCGATTTCATGCCCCCGGAGATGGGGATCCCTCCTCGGATCCGCCCAGTGGTGAATGATTCGTCCGATGATAGTATTGGGTACGCTTCGGTTAATACCGTCGAGCTGGTAAATCCCTTTTCGGTTCCCGACGTTGAAGAACACCAGGTGGACCTCCCTAGTGTCCCCGGTCATCGCCACCGTCGGAAGAACCGCAACAACAGGAGTCGCCGGGGCACAGCAGTTGGTACCTCCAGCAGGCCGTGCACGCCGCTGAGACTAGGCAGCAGGCCCAAGATCGAGCTCAGCGCGCGCAGGCCCCCCATCCGGGGATGACGGATTCGCCTCCGCCACTGTTTGTGGTGTGGGACCAGGCAGAACCGCCTCAGCCGCGTCGCGATCAGCTCCGCCCTGCCACGAGTCCATCCTGGCCTCCTGGCCCCAGTACGATGACTACTTCCCGGGCTTCAACCAATGAACAGCAAGATGCGCCAAGCACCAGTCGGCCGCCGGCCCAACCGGCAAGGCCCGTCATGCTTCCAACCGCAGAGCAACCTCCTGCAACCAGGGGCTCGCGCTTGGCCAAAAAGTATGATGTCCTGAAGCACTTGGCCGACATCCCAGCGAGACTCTCCATCCTTGAGGCTCTGCGCATGTCATCTGAGATGCGCGAGGCACTCGCTGAAGCCCTGAAGTGCCCCCTCCAGTTTGAGACAGAGGTTGCGGCTTCAGAGGCCTTTCACGCCGAAACGATCGAGGACACCGAATGTCAGGCAGTTATCTCGTTCTCTGGTAAGGATGAAGACCCTCCTATACAGGGGCACATTCGTCCGCTGTATGTTACCGGCCAGTTCAATGGCCTTGAAGTCCGACGCTGTCTTGTCGACACGGGGTCCGGGATTAACCTGATTCCAACTCGGACGCTCCGGAGATTGGGGTTGTCTGAGGATGACTTGATCCCCTCCGACCTCAGAATCCAGGGGTACGACCGCACCGAGAAAACTCCGGTCGGCAAGATACGTTTGAAGACCTAGTTCAGTGACTTGGTTGCCGACACCGAATTCATGGTGGTCTCTTAGGACACGGCATATAACGCATTGATGGGTAGGCCATGGCTCCACCTTCATGCGGCGGTTCCCTCGTCATACCACCAATGCCTCAAATACTCCCTTAATGGTCGAGTAGGCGTACTTCAGGGAGATGCCTCTCCTTTTGCCTCATGTGAAGCCCGCTATCTGGACGCGGACTATTACAAGAGCAAGGATAAGCAGATCCTGGCAGGTGAGGTCGAGCCTGTCGCTGTTGCAAGTGATCCCTGGGCAAGTTTGGATGACGCTTACATCCTCCCGATCCATCGGTTGGACGTAGCCATGGTCTCGACGGCTTGTGAGTCTCCTGATGAGATGACCGCGACCGCCCGTGCCAGCACCAGCGGCCCAACAGGATCTGGTAGCCCCAATGCAGTTGCCAACGCAGTCTCTCCCATGGACGATCCCTCCCCGAGTGGAGAGGACGTGGAAGATGCACCCCCAGCCTTTGAAGAGGGCGTCCCCGCCACGGTCGATGAGTTAGTACAAGTGAACCTTGGAACCGAAGCAGATCCAAGACCCACATTGGTTAGTGCCGCCATGCCCTCTGAGGATCGGCAGCAGTACGTGGACTTTCTCAGGCAGCACCGTGATGTGTTCGCTTGGGGCTCTGACGAGATGTCGGGGCTAGATCCTCAGGTGGCCGTCCACCGCCTTGGTCTCCCGGCGAATCATCGCGGGTTCAAGCAGCCTCCCAGGAAGATGCACCCATTCCACGATGCCATGGTTGAGGCCGAAGTTGACAAGATTATCAAAGCCAACTTCGTGAGGGAAGTCCAGTACCCCAAATGGCTGGCCAACATTGTGCCGGTCAGGAAGAATAATGGGCAGATCAGAGTCTGCATCGACTTCCGCGATCTCAACCGCTACTGTCTGAAGGATGATTTTCCCCTTCCAGTGACAGAGCTGTTGATTGACGCCACGGCAGGGTTCCAAGCCCTCTCCTTTATGGATGGATACTCCGGATACAACCAAATCCGGATGGCCCCTGAGGATGAGGAGTTCACTGCCTTCAGGGCCCCCCAAGGTACCTTTTGTTACCGGGTCATGCCCTTCGGCCTGAAGAATGCAGGTGCCACATATCAACGGGCGATGCACCGCATATTCAAGCCAATCCTCGGCACACTGGTGGAATTCTACGTCGACGACTTGGTAGTCAAATCGCGCCAGCGTCAGGACCATCTCAAATATCTTGAGAAAGTGTTCGGCTTCCTCCGGTCTCGCTGCCTGAAGATGAACCTGTTGAAGTGTGCCTTCGGGGTCACCTCCAGAAAGTTCCTTGGATTTCTGGTAAGATACCGGGGTATTGAGATTGACCCAGAGAAGATCAGGGCGATTAGCCAGATGCCTCCCCCAGGTAACATCCGGGAACTGCAAGGGTTCCAAGGCCACTTAGCCTATATACGCCGATTCATCGCGAATCTGGCCGGCAAGTGTAAGCCCTTTTCTCGGCTCATGAAGAAAGGTGCCACCTATGTATGGGATAAAGAGTGTCAGACCGCTTTCGAGGAAATCAAGCAGTACCTGCTGCAACCTCCGGTTCTGATGCCGCCTGTATCCGGTAAGCCGCTGGTCCTCTATGTGACCGCCCTGGAACGGTCCCTGGGTGCCCTTCTCGCCCAGAAGAATAACGAGGGAACAGAGAATAGCCTCTATTACCTCAGTCGCATGCTCCTCGATGCGGAAGTTAGGTATTCCCCCATTGAGAAGAGCTACCTGGCGCTCGTATTTGCCGTACAGAAATTACGGCACTACTTGCAGCACCATGAGGTGCAGTTGGTTTCTCAGGTAGACCCGTTGAAATATATCCTGAGCCGGCCTATGTTGACTGGCCGTCTAGCGTGGTGGGCTGTGATTCTCCAGCAGTTCGACATCAGGTATGTGTCTTAGAAGGCCATCAAAGGGAAAGCATTGGCAGACTTTCTGGCTGCTCACCCAACCTCCGCGGATCAGCCGCTGGATCTAGGCTTTCCTGATGAGGCCATCCTCTCGGTCGATCGAGCCGGTCCATGCTGGCAGATTCACTTTGACGGTGCCTCCCGGAGCCCCACCGGTAGAAGACTTGATAATCCTAAGTTCAACAGAGTGGGCTTGGGTATCGTCTTCATCACCCCAGAGCAAGCCGTGCTGCCATACTCTTTCCTGTTGTCAGAGGGCTGTACCAACAATGAGGCGGAATACCATGCCCTCATCACCGGCCTCGAGTTAGCTCTCGAGATCGGCGTGCCCCATCTGTGCGTGAAAGGGGACTCCGATCTTGTTGTTAAGAAGATCAATGGCGACTATGTTGTCAGGAAGCCGGAACTTGTGCCATTGCTGGAGTGCACCCTCCTTCTGATGGCCCGGTTCCCTTCCCGGCCAGAAATTGTCCATATTCCCCGGTCGCAGAACGGTCGAGCAGATGCTTTGGCCAGCCTTGCTGCGTCACTTGCAGAGCCTGAACAAGACGACCTGATCATCCGCGTGACGCACCGCAGGCTCATCGCTCCCGTTATCCCGGAGGGAGATCGTGGCCCGTCGGTAAGTAATCTCACCACGGTTGCCCATGTGCCCGGAGCCCCAAGTACCCCAGATATGGCAGTCGAACCAGCCCCTGATTGGAGGGCACCTTTGGTTGAGTACCTCCAACACGGCATTCTCCCGTCGGATCGAGACGAGCGCGAGCGAGTTCGACGCCGCGCATCGCAGTTTGTCCTCCAGAGCAGTCCCGGCCTGGAGCAGATCCTCTATAGACGCGGATTTGATGGTGTTCTCCTCCGTTGCCTTCAGGGAGTTGAGATCCCACGAGTCATGCAAGAGATTCATGCTGGTTCATGCGGTGCCCATCAGACTCGGCCGAAGCTGTCCCACCAGATTCGGAGGTTGGGATACTTCTGGCCCTCCATGATCCATGACTGCATCGAGTATGCCAGGAGGTGCCACGCGTGGCAGGTTCTTGCGAACTTTGTGCATCGGCCACCGGGGCCTCTCCATACCACCAGGTATTCTTGGCCCTTTGCAGTCTGGGGGATGGACGTCGTGGGACCTTACCCGCCGGCGACAGCTCGCCAGTGCCGGTTCGTTCTGACCGCCACAGACTTCTTCTCCAAAAGGGCAGAGGCGATTCCGCTCAGAGAGGTCAAATCTTGTTCGATCACTGACTTCGTGACCTCCAACATCATTCATCGATTTGGGGTGCCTCACGCTATCCTCACGGATAACGGAGCCAATTTCCGAGCAGCCGAGTTGAAGAAGTTGTACGCCAAGTACAACATTCGCTCGAACCATACATCTCGCTATCATGCGCAGGCGAATGGACAGATCGAGGCGTTTAACAAGACCCTCTCTAACATTCTGCAAAAGATGGTTGGTCAGAACAAGAAGAGTTGGCCGGACAAGCTCCCCAACGCCCTCTGGGCTTATCGGACGACGACTCGCAATTCCACCCAGATGACCCCTTATTCCCTGGTGTATGGAGCTGAGGCCGTCCTGCCCATCGAGATCCAGTTACCGTCCTTGCGCACTGCGGTCTACGACCAGCAAGCGCCGGACAGAGCTGCTGAAGCCCGTCTAGTCGAGTTGGAAGCACTGGATGAGAATAGACTTCGCGCCTTGCACAACTTGGAGAGGCACCAAAGCAGAATGGCTCGAGCTTTCAATAAGAAGGTTCGCCTCCGCTCCTTCCTGCAGGGTGACCTAGTGCTAGCCCTAAGAGCGCCAATGATCCCCGGCAAGAAGCCACCCAAGTTGGAGCCCAAGTGGGAGGGACCTCTTGTCGTCCACAAGGTCTATCCCAATGGCGCGTACTCCCTAGTGACTATGGATGGTGAGCGTGTCACTCCTCCCACCAATGCTAGGTTCCTCAAGCAGTACTTTGCCTGAGTGTACATTCGTCCCGCATGACGCTAAACTGCACTACGTCCAAGCTGCACGACGTTAAACTGCCTAGCATATCGTCCGCGCTGCAAGACGTTAAACTGCCAAGTGTTTCGTCCAACATGACGTTAAACTGTACTTCGTCCAAGCTACAAGACGTTAAACTGTTCAGTATTCGTCCAACATGACGTTAAACTGTACATCGTCCTGCATGACGTTAAACTGCACTTCAAGAACTACGTGCGGCTTGATTCCCATCCTTATGGGATACGTAGGACCGCCTGAACATTCATGTTTCAGGCCCAGCCCCATCCTTTGGGAATTTCCATCCCACCTCGGGCCCTTGGCCCAGTTGCCTCTGGGTATGTGGCGTATGGTGTGGATGCGGGGCTACGCCCTCATTCACGTCGGTTTGCTCGCCACGCTGTACGCCCCCCACGTTCTGGGATGCCTTCTGCTCCCCCCTCTTTTTTTTCTCTCATCGTCCTGCATGACGTTAAACTGCCTCTCAAGAACTACGTACGGCTTGATTCCCATCCTTATGGGATACGTAGGACCGCCTGGACGCTTGTGTTTCAGGTCCAGCCCCGTCTCTTGGTTGATCACGGGGATCTGCTGTCTTTTGGTTGCTCTCAGGGTGAGTCCTCCGACCCTTTCCGGCGATCTGTTAACATGTTTTGGGTACTTCAGTCTATGACCCGTGGTGTCGGATTCAATCCCGACAAGTCCTGTGTTGCTTGTCGGGCCTCACGCTTCCTCTTGTTCGGGCCTTCACTCAAAGGGATCTTCGTTAGCGGTTTGGGTATGATGCCTCAGTGCTCTCCTACCGCTCCGGGTCGATTTACCGGCGGGTCCTGGGCCGCAAATCGATATGAATCCTGCGATTGAGCGGTTGATGCTCGTTTGCTTGCCCCGTTCTAGGCTGACGCGATCGGATGTTGTGTTGCGAATATGGTCAGCGACATCCTTGATCGTCATGTCAGCTCTTTTAGGCTCCGAACATTGGTTTCGCGGTCCTCATCACACTCCGCCTTTGTGCGTTGTAGTGGAATCTCGACACTCTCTTCATACTGACCTTCAGTACACCTTTACACGTTAGGCAGGCCAACCAGGGTAATGGTGTCTGTCGAGGCTCCCACGATCTGAGCACCAAGGATATATGCTGATGTCCTCCCTAAGGGCCATGTATAGCTGGACCCTCATCCCCATAAGGAGGAAGGATTCGCCCGAACAATCGCGTTCTGGGCCCAGTATAGCTGGAGGCTAGCATCTCTGCCCCTCGGGTGATGGACATACGCAGGCCCCTATCCCAGGATCCTTCTCCTGGAATCGTGCGTGACCGCAGGGCTGGGTATGTTCCCACCTCCGCTGAGTCCGCCGTATCGCGATAAGCGGATTCCTCCATGGTCCGAGCCACACGACCTTAAACTGTGTTGTCTGGTCCTACCACACGACCGAAAACTGTGATCGTCTTGGCCGCCCGACGAGAAACGGCACTGCATCGTGATGTTCTCCTCAGGGGACACTCACGTTGGGCGCTGGTTAATAACCACGTCATTCATCAATGCCTTTCATGGCTTGATTATTGTGGCGACGCCAGGGATTCCCTAATCACAGGCATGTCGCTGCACAAAGAAAAATCATCCATCTTTAAGGACAAACAAGAAATATCAAATACCGCTTCTTCTGTGTGCGAGGGTCAGACCCGCACCCTTCCCCGCGCTGGTGCCCGATTGTGTTGCGCCGCGCTTCAAGAACTACGTGTGGCTTGATTCCCATCCTTATGGGATACGTAGGAACGCCCGGATGTTTGAAACTTCGGGTCCAGCCCCCCACCTCTTAGGGATTCCCCCTTCTCTGGGGAATCCGCCGCCTTCAGGCCACCATCAAGGCGTGTCCCTCGACCCCTTGCGGTGGTCCACTGGTGTCAATAGTACTCTGGTTTATTGCCAGGAGGGTCAGGTTCAGCTTGGTCAGGTTCTTTCCATTTTCAGGCTTCATGCTCCCTTTCATTCGGACCCATCGCCTACGCCCTGGGTGGAGCCCCCGTGAACGGTTTGGACACAATGCCTCAGTGCTCTCCCACCGACTCGGGCTGGTGCCCCCAATGGCCTTGGGCAGCAAATCGATATGAATCCTGCGATTGAGCGGTCGATGCTCGTTTGCTGCCTCATTCCATCAACAGTTAGTGCGATATTGATGCTGCTTTTCCGCCACGGTCGGCAGTACTCCCATGTCGTTACGCCGGTGCCCCCAGTCCTTGAGTGAATGGCCGCGTGATTCACATTACGTTTTCCACCCCCCATTCTGACCAGGCAGAATCTCAACACTCTTGACACTATCCCTCAGTGCATCTTCACATATCCAGGGGATAGGACCACGATGTGGCGTACTTTGCGGCCCTTATGGTCCGAGCTCTAAGACCTTAAACTAAGATCTCCCCTTATGGTCCGAGCTCTAAGACCTTAAACTAAGATCTCCCCTTATGGTCTGAGCTCTAAGACCTTAAACTAAGATCTATCCCTATGGTCCGAGCTCCAAGACCCTAAACAAAGATCTACCCTTATGGTCCGAGCTCTAAGACCTTAAACTAAGATCTACCCCTATGGTCCGAGCTCTACGACCCTAAACTAAGATCTCCCCAAATGGGATTCTGCGTCCTGCATGACGTTAAACTGCACTCTGAGAACTACGTGTGGCTTGATCTCCAGCCTGATGGAGTACGTAAGAATGCCCGGGCATTCCGACTCGGGTCCAGCCTCAGGGATCGCTAAGTCCCGCCCCTCCTCGTCTCCGGCCGTCTGGCCTGACTTCGGGTAGAGTGGTGCAGTTGTGATATTCTCCCCGATTCAGCTCGGGATGCCCCATCGCAATGATGGGAAGCGACAGTTTCCTCGTCAAAAAGGTTCTGTCTGAGAATTGGGGTGATTCACGGCCAGATTAGTGCATCCGCCTAATACGCTTTCCCCACGGTGGCGCAATTTTGAGAGCGTTGGATTCTGTCTGAACAAATCATCACTTCGCCCCATGCTTCGCATGCCCTGTTGATCTGGATTTCCACCCTCGTGCCTGAAGGAACCCCAAAGCGGCATTGATGATGACATGTGATCCACCTCCTGCAATATGAATGATGACCTTCGGTCCATCTATTGCGGTAGTATGGTTGATTGATCCATTGTCCGCTTGCCGTCTTGGGCATTTCCTGGAAGGCCGACCGTTGTGGATTTCTGAATTCGGGACACGCGATTCACCCTTTCTCATTTCCCTATGTTCGGGCAAAATCTCAACGCCCCTAGCGTTGTCCCGCTCGTGTGTCGGAACAAGTTGGGGGGATGATACATTGATTAGGCCTGAGGTCTCCTTTCCTAGGAATGACCTCCCTCTTTTCTCTAAGAATCCAGGCCCAATTGTGGATGCTTGAAGCTTGGTTAACGCTCCCGCGAGACAATAAATTGTGGTTGAGCATGTTAAGCCAAAAGATGCAGATAAGTATATTGGTTCATACTAATGGATCAAAGTAGCGGAAGCAAAATGTTCTGGGAATGGCAAAAACAAAGCCCCTAGGGATTAGCGTGCTGAATGAGTCTCTCTAACGCCGCTACCCTTTTGCTGGCGGCCTCCAGGGCTGCTTCTCGCTCTCTGCATGCCCTCTCTTCGTCGGCGGTCGTAGCATGCAGTTCGTCGATCCTGGCCTGTGCACGCTCCCGCTCGACTTGAAGTGTGACCATCTGTTGGCCCGCCTCCGTCAGCTGCACCTGGGCGTCATCCAGCTGGGCCGCTAGTTGCTCCACAAGCTCAGTGCACGTTGCGACGAAGGCCTCCTTCTCTGCCGCCTGCCCTTCGAGACGCCGGACTTCCTGCTCCTCCACGAGGAGCGCCCGCGTGTTCTCCGACATGTCCATACATTGTGCGACGTCGGCACGCCGGCGGCTCTCACGCATCTTTTCGGCCATGAAATCACGGACCGTCAGATGGAGGCGTTGAGCATCAGCTCCCCCAGCGCACAGGAAGCGCAGCCAGGTTTGAAGTGATCCCATGCGCCCCAGCCACTCTGATGGGTCTCGCTTGAGGAAGCGCTGGATGCACTTCCACCCCCTGCGTCGCATTATCCGGCTCTCCTCGACCGCCTCCGCGTCCGAGTCCTCCATCTCCTCGGGGTCGGCAGGCCGGTAGGCAGGGAAGGCAGCCAGCAGGTCTGCTGCAGGGTCCGCCCCTGGGATGCCCTCACGGGGGATAGGTTCCCCAACATCTGGGCGACCTTCTTCTCTCTCCCCAGCGGCGTTGACACCCTCGTCAGCCCCCAACCTCTGTCCGATGGCAGCACCACCAGCGTCCGTTGCCCCTTGATCAGCAGTTGGTGGGGCCGGCTCGGTGTGGGAAGTCTGTTCCGGAGCAGGCTGCATGTCTACCACCGGTCCACTCGTGGATGGCCCGGGTTCGGCAGCCTGACGAGCCTCCAGTGTTGAGATCACTGCGTAGGACATGCCGTGGTCAGTCACGGATCGTCAATGGCCAGCACCGACAGTAAGGTAAGGAGACTTACGGGAATCCAAGGCGTCACCTTCCGCTGTCCCGACCGCCGCAAGAGCAATTGCAGCAGGGGACCCTTCAGCGCTTGTCAATACAATGATGGGTGTCTGGCCCCCGCCTTGTCCTGCTGGCGCCTCTCCTACTCCTACGGAGGATTCCTGACCAACATCCGTGCGCTCCTGAGAAAGGTGGAGAAATGGGTTAGAAGCTGCATAAGAGAATGGGTGAAGCAGGTTGAGTAGGGATAGAAGCGGACCTCGAGGAGCTCAGTGACATCAACATTGTCAGAGTCGACCACCTCGCCGCTCTCCCGCGGGCTCCCCTGATGGGATCTTCCCTCGGAGCCTTCATCCTCCCCCGTCTCCTCCTCTTCCTCGGAGTCGTTACTGTCATCTTCCTCCGGTGGCATCTGTTCTGGAGCAGGCTCTAGACCGAGCATCACCTTCACCAGAAGGGATGGCTCCGCACGCTGACCACGTTGGTGCGCGTACTCGTCCATGGCCGTCAGATACGCATACCGCCGGTGGAAGTTCACCCTGTCGGCGATCTGGAGGCGCCCGACCTCTGGCAGATGGATTCCTTCGCTGGTTATCTTCTGCCAGATGATTTCGTTCCCCAGCGACTGCCGCAGGGTCATCCAGGCCGACCACAGCGCCGGGAAGACTGCATCGTGGGAGGGTTCGAGCAGACGCCTTACCTGCTTCCCGGGCCGCTCCCCGACTGCCGCATGTGCCCTCTCTCTGGGCGTTGAGGTCGTGGAGGCAGCCTGCGATGTGCCCGCCGCCGAAGTCCATGCCCGCGCCGGCTCCACTGCTTGGCGCTCCTCCGTTCTCCCCCGTGTGGCGGCGCCTCGCCTCCTTCCTTGACGCCCGGTCTCCGCACGGGTGACCTCGAGCCGCCGAACTGGCTTCCGTAGAAGCCCCTCGGGGTACGCGATGGCCCAGTGTTCGGCGTACTCGGTTGCCAAGCCTGCGTCGACCCCGGTAGGAGGGATAGTGATGACGTCGCCAGAGCCGAAAGCGGCAAACATCAGCCACATCTGGCGAAGGACGCAGGGGTTCGTCTCCTCCCGAACAGCAGTGAATACCCTCTTCGGCATTCGTTGAAGGCACCCGAACTGCCTGGCGAACCGGGTTGGCACGTAAGGCTCGCAGATCACCTTCCCGTCGATCCGAGCCACGAGCACCCCGCCCCGCATGTTCAGGATGTATTCGTGCTGCTCCAGCGGACCCTGCCCATTGTCGATCATCTGGCCGATGGGAGTGGGGAACGGGCTGAAGTTGAAATTGGCATGATTGCCAATCCGAATCCTCACGCCCTCCTCATTTAGGGTCATCGGAGCGACCCCCGCAATGTTCAGCAGGGAGGGTCGCAGGCCGTTGCCCGGAGGAATGATGGCGTTCAGAAACATGTACCCACCAAGGTGAGCAGCCACCCAGCCGTGGAAGAATTGAAAGGGCCCACAGATCCTTCGTGGCGACCCCCCTCGCGAGATGCGTCCCAGGATGGCATACAGCTTCGCCAGCACTGGGACCCCGAGGTTGTATCTTTTGTTGGTGGCCATTGCACCCGCCATCGCCAGTGTCGCCGGGCGGACGCCCATTCTCGCATCCCGCACTGGCAGGAGCCACCCACTCAGAAAGGTGGCCAGGAACGCCGCGTACCGGACATTTGGGTCCCGGGCCTTGATGACGCGGTACCCCCATGAGTGGTAGTCGCCCGTCTCCAGGACCCGCCAGTACGACCCGTTCCGGCTCCTCTGAGCCGCGGTCGGGCACCGCTTCCCCCTGCCTGGCATCTTGACCGCGGGGTCATGCTCCAAGAACTGGCCGAACCACTCCTTGTAGGCTATGTCCTTCTGGAATTCCTTGATCCTGAGCCGCTGCGTAGCCAGGTCAAGTAGATGCCATGTCAGAATGGGAGTCCGTGACTTGTCTTCCCAGGTGTTCTTCGGAGGCAGGAACTCATCGTACTGGTAACCCTCCAGCGGGATACCTCCGATGCAGTGGATGTCCCAGAGACCGATGCCGACCTCCCCATGGTGAAGATGGAAGGTGTTGGTATCCGGGGACCAGTGGGTGAACAGCTCCGGCCCGAGCTCGGACTGCTGGTAGAAGTGGAACTGCGACGTCCACACCGCCTCAAACAGGCCGATGTACCGCAGCTCCTCCGCGAAGTGATCGCAAGTGTGGCGTACCCAGAACGCCCAGGCCCACTCACTGGTGAAATTGCCCCCAGACCGCAAGTCCCAGTCCTTCAGCCAGCCCTTGGTGTCGTCAGTGACACTCTGGCGATATGTGCTCGAGTAGAGGGCTGGAGAGTTCTCCGCAGTAGGCTCACCCCCGGCGATGGTTCGCGTCCTCGGGTTCAGGACATAGACATCTAAGTGTCTGGTCTCCCTGGCAGGATGCCCATTGTTGGTGATGTTATAGCGGGGAAGCTCGTCCTCCCAAGTCACCCAGGTCCGTGGCGCATCAACCTCGAACCCTGGCACCGGAACCTCATCTAGGATGCCGAAGTTCCAGAGCGGCAGGTTGTCCGACAGCGGATATGTCTTCTGGGCCGGCGTCAGCAAGTCAAACAAGGATTGATTGTTGGAAACAATCTCCTTTGCTCCGTAGACCTCCTCGTTTGTCGCCATCTCAGCTCTGCGAGTGGCGGCATCCCCCTCATTTCCTTGATGCGCGGCCATCTCAGAAGCTCCGGGAGTCGTGTGGGTCAAGGGATGAAGCGTGCGGAATTGGACGAGGCTGGTAGAGAAGTTTGAGAGTTGGCGCGCAATCCTAGTGGACGGCGCGCAATCGGGAAGTCCGTCGCGTAAAACCCTGGGTGTTCGCGCAAAAGCAGGCCGAATTCCGGACAGGTTTGCGCGACGAACGGGTGAATTCCGCACCGGAAAGGGCAATTTCGCGCACGAGAGCTCGAATGCTTATCGCGCGGAAGGCTAGTGTACGGTGCGGGGGACCCAGGGCCCCTATTTATAGGCAGAGCCGGGAGTCCGCGCTGTGCGGAAAGCGCTTTGCGCGACCGCACTGGAGAATTTCGCGCCCGACGCCCTTTTTTGCGCGCCACAGTATCGCGCCACCCAGGACTTCGGCATTCCGGCGTCTCCCTCGGAACCCGATCGTTGCGACCTATCGCCGATCAGATTCCGAGGGGGGGCTTTTGTAGACGCCGGAAAAGTCCGTTGTTCCCAAACAAAGCTCCGGATGCGGAAAGCGAGGTCATATTTGGAGTCGAAAGCATGTTTCGGAGGGCCCGGAGGCCTTGCGCGGAATTTTGGAGACCCGCGCGCAAAGTTGATGAGCCGCGCGCAAACCTCCCGGGATACGCGCAATGCGCCGGGCCGGCGCGCAATTTTGTGCGCACGTGGCCCGCGCGACTCCCTTGCGCGCCGAGCCCGATTTCGCGCCCGCGCAGAGAATTCCGCGCCCGCGAACCGGATTCCGCGCCCGGGGTTGCCTATAAATATAAGGCAACCCCCGACGTTTTAAAGGTTGCCAGAATTCGAAAGGTCTCTCGTGCGCGCAATCCAACCCCTTCCGCGCGCAATGCCGATCTTCAGGTAACCTCTTTTCTTTCGCGCAAGAAAGCCTCAGGGTTCGCCTTCGCGCGCAATCCCATGGGCTCCTTTCCTTTGAATAATTCTTCACCCTAAGGCCTTCGCGCGCAAAAGAAGCCTCTTGTGCGCAATTGCCCCCGGGGTGCGCGCAATCCGGTCCGATTGCGCGCACCCCCCCTTTTTCAAAGTGGCCATTCGATTAAAGAATGAGCCGTTGCCCCCGCGCGCTATCCGAAGCCCGGTGCGCGCAATATCTACCTTCCGCGCGCAAAGCGCTGGCCCAATTGTGCGCCAGCCCGCCCATTTTGCGCGCCGACCTGCGGTATTGCGCGCAAAGCTCCTCTTTTGCGCGCAAACCGCCAGAGTCGCCCCCTTTGACCCCCTTTGGGTACCCGCCTGCGTGGCGCCCGATGACCCTCATCCTGGGTGCCCGCACCGTGCGTTGTCTTCCCGTGCAGCCCTCCAGGCTCGCGCGAAGTGACACGGACCTATCGGCGGCTTCAACGTCCTGCACGACGTTAAACTGCATACGTCCAACATGACATTAAACTGTGCCACGTCCTGCATGACGTTAAACTGCATACGTCCAACATGACGTTAAACTGTGCCACGTCCTGCACGACGTTAAACTGCATACGTCCAACATGACGTTAAACTGTGCCACGTCCTGCACGACGTTAAACTGCATACGTCCAACATGACGTTAAACTGTGCCACGTCCTGCACGACGTTAAACTGCATACGTCCAACATGACGTTAAACTGTGCCACGTCCTGCACGACGTTAAACTGCATACGTCCAACATGACGTTAAACTGTGCCACGTCCTGCACGACGTTAAACTGCATGCATCCAACATGACGTTAAACTCTGCCACGTCCTGCACGACGTTAAACTGCATACGTCCAAGCTGCATGACGTTAAACTTCCTAGTCCCCATCGTCCGCGCTGCAAGACGTTAAACTGCCAAGCATCTTCGTCCTCAACACACGACGTTAAACTGTACTTCGTCCGGCAAGACGTTAAACCGTCCGCTTCGTCCTCAACACACGACATTAAACTGTACTTCGTCCGGCAAGACGTTAAACCGTCCGCTTCGTCCTCAACACACGACGTTAAACTGTACTTCGTCCGGCAAGACGTTAAACCGTCCGCATCACCCGATCCCGTGCCCCGCACGTAGGGTCCTCCCGGTTTGGATGTGGCCCCCACCCGCTCGTCTCTGCAGGGATGTCGGGATTGGAATGGCCTTCGCCCACGGGGGTAGAGTGTCGCAAACAGAACGAACTACGTGGACTTTGATCCCTGTCTTCTAAACAGGGTACGTAGGAAGCCTCTCCGAGGTTCAAGCCCGCCACCTGGTCGTCCCGGTCGTATTTACGTCGGTTCGTCCATCAGTGGACCCCTCCCGGGTTCACACTTGCGTTGATTCATCTATGAATCCGTCTCTGTGGGGGACTGCACGTGTGTATCTCCATTGTGCTTCCCCACCGCCTCGATCTCTTCGTGAGTCGGCTTGCCAACGTCCAGCATGACGTAAAACTGTGATCCACCCGGCCATTCCATCCCCCTCTGTGCGAGGTGGTTCAGTTCAATCCTCCACCCGGCGGCCTCGATCTCTTCGTGAGTCGGCTTGCCGACGTCCAGCATGACGTTAAACTGCATATCCGAACTACGCTGACTTTGATCTGCGCTACCGCGCGGTACGTAGGAAGCCCCTACGGGGTCCAAGCTCTTCACTCCATCATCCACCATGATCCTTACCCGGGCCGCCACATCCCATTGGGGCCATGCCCTTTCATTCCACTCCACTTCGCTCGGGAAGCCGCCCATGTGCTGGCCCCAGCGTCGGAGGTTCCCCGCAAGGGGTTCTGTCATCTGATCCACTTCTCGTGTTGATCAGTCCGATGCCGTCCCCGCTGGACGTTAAACTCGCGGAATACCCCGTGTTAAACATGGGAAGCTGAGGAAAACCTCAGGTAACACAGTTCCCCGCACCCAGTGCGGGATGCCTCAGGCCATCACGCCTTCGAGAAGCCCTATTAGGGACGGAAGGCAGACATGCAGAGTCGCAGTGCTAAGACATGCCCCCAACACCCGGAGCCACCCGGTCTCCTCACTGCAGGTTGCTGCCCCGACCACACTCCTTGGAGCGTCCGGGCGGAAGCAGCGTAATTAACCGGTGTCCATGCAGATATGGCGCTGGGAACGAGATTCACGAACATTCTTAAATCTATGAGGGAGACCCGGATTAGGCGAAGAGTTCCGAGGAGACGTCCACGGAAGGAGGAGCCGACATCCCATCATCCCGGTTTCGATCAAGGAGCAGACGCCCCTGAACAAGGGACGAATGCCACCCGCCCTTGGAAAGCGGGACTGCGGGGCCACAAGCCGCGCGCCCATCCCCTCGGGTCGACGGGTGCACACGCGAACGCGTCCTGGCGGAACAGCGTAACCCGACACACATCCGCACCGAAACAAACGCGATTGTTCGGGCGACTCCTTCCTCCTTATGGGGACGAGGGTCCAGCTACACATGGCCCTAAGGAGGACATCAGCATATATCCTTGGTGCTCAGATCATGGGAGCCTCGAAAGACACCATTACCCTGGTTGGTCTGCCTAACGTGTAAAGGTGTACTGAAGGTCAGTATGAAGAGAGTGTCGAGATTCCACTACAACGCGAGAAGGCGAAGTGTGATGAGAACTGCGCAGTGAATGTTCAGAGCCTGAAAGAGCCGACATGGCGATCAAGGATGTCGCTGACCATATTCGCAACACAACATCTGATCGCGTCAGCCTAGGATGGGGCAAGCAAACGAGCATCAACCGCTCAAGCGCAGGATTCATATCGATTTGCGGCCCAGGACCCGCCGGTAAATTGACCCGGAGCGGTAGGAGAGCACTGAGGCATCATACCCAAACCGCTAACGAGGATCCCTTTGAGTGAAGGCTCGAAAAGAGGAAGCGCGAGGCCCGACAAGCAACACAGGACTTGCCGGGATTGAATCCGACACTACGGGTCATAGACCGAAGTACCCAAAACATGTTAACAGATCACCAGAAAGGGTCGGAGGACTCACCCTGAGAGCAACCAAAAGACGGAAGATCCCCATGATCAACCAAGAGATGGGGCTGGACCTGAAACACAAGCGTCCAGGCGGTCCTACGTATCCCATAAGGATGGGAATCATGCCGTACGTAGTTCTTGAGAGGCAGTTTAACGTCATGCAGGACGATGAGGGGTGTGAGGTAGTCCCACACACGGGGGGAGGCGTACGGCGCGACCAGTAGACCAACGTGAATGAGGACATAATCCCCCGCTCACGCCACACGCCTCGCACAAAAAGGAGGGGAACTGGGGCCAGAGGCCCAACGCGGGATAGAGATTCCCGAGAAATGGGGCTGGGCCTGAAACATGAATGTCCAGGCGATCCTACATATTCCATTAGGATGGGAATCAAGCCGCACGTAGTTCTTGAGGTGCAGTTTAACGTCATGCAGGACGAAAAGAGAAAGGGGGGAGCAGAAGGCATCCCCAAACGCGGGGGGCGTACAGTGTGGCGAGCAAACCGACGTGAATGAGGGCACAGCCCCGCGTTCACACCATACGCCGCATACCCAGAGGCAACTGGGCCAAGGGCCTGAGATGGGATGGAAATTCCTGAAGGATGGGGCTGGGCCTGAAACATGAATGTTCAGGCGGTCCTACGTATCCCATAAGGATGGGAATCAAGCCGCACGTAGTTCTTGAAGGGCAGTTTAACGTCATGCAGGACGAAGACGCTTGACAGTTTAACGTCTTGCAGCGCGGATGTGGTACAGTTTAACGTCATGTTGGA
Organism: Viscum album; assembly: GCA_963277665.1. NCBI lineage: Eukaryota > Viridiplantae > Streptophyta > Magnoliopsida > Santalales > Viscaceae > Viscum > Viscum album. The sequence continues at coordinate 1,896,108,134 of OY728153.1, forward strand.
GGAATGCTGAACAGTTTAGCGTCTTGTAGCTTGGACGAAGTACAGTTTAACGTCGTGTTGGACGAAACACTTGGCAGTTTAACGTCTTGCAGCGCGGACGAATGTGCACTCAGGCAAAGTACTGCTTGAGGAACCTAGCGTTGGTAGGCGGAGTGACACGCTCACCATCCATAGTTGCTAGGGAGTACGCACCATTGGGATAGACCTTGTGGACAACAAAAGGTCCCTCCCACTTGGGCTCCAACTTGGGTGGCTTCCTACTGGGGATCATTGGCGCTCTTAGGTCCAGTAATAGGTCACCCTGCAGGAAGGAGCGGAGGCGAACCTTCTTATTGAAAGCTCGAGCCATTCTGCTTTGATGCCTCTCCAAGTTGTGCAAAGCGCGAAGCCTATTCTCATCCAGTGCTTCCAACTCGACTAGACGGGCTTCAGCAGCTCTGTCCGGCGCTTGCTGGTCGTAGACCGCAGTGCGCAAGGACGGTAACTGGATCTCGATGGGCAGGACGGCCTCAGCTCCATACACCAGGGAATAAGGGGTCATCTGGGTGGAATTGCGAGTCATCGTCCGATAAGCCCAGAGGGAGTTGGGGAGCTTGTCCGGCCAACTCTTCTTGTTCTGACCAACCATCTTTTGCATAATGTTAGAGAGGGTTTTGTTAAACGCCTCGATCTGTCCATTCACCTGCGCATGATAGCGAGATGTATGGTTCGAGCGAATGTTGTACTTGGCGTACAACTTCTTCAACTCGGCTGCTCGGAAATTGGCTCCGTTATCCGTGAGGATAGCATGAGGCACTCCAAATCGATAAATGATGTTGGAGGTCACGAAGTCAGCGATCGAACAGGATTTGACCTCTCTGAGCGGAATCGCCTCTGCCCATTTGGAGAAGAAGTCCGTGGCGGTCAGAATGAACCGGCACTGGCGAGCCGTCGCCGGCGGGTAAGGTCCCACAACGTCCAGACCCCAGACTGCAAAGGGCCAGGAATACCTGGTGGTATGGAGAGGCTCCAGCGGCCGATGCACAAAGTTCACATGAACCTGGCACGCATGGCACCTCCTGGCATACTCGATGCAGTCATGGATCATGGAGGGCCAGAAGTATCCCAACCTCCGAATCTGGTGGGACAGCTTCAGCCCAGTCTGGTGGGAACCACATGAACCAGCATGAACCTCTTGCATGACTCGTGGGATCTCAACTCCTTGAAGGCAACGGAGGAGAACACCATCAAATCCGCGCCTATAGAGGATCTGCTCCAGGCCGGGACTGCTCTGGAGGAAAAACTGCGATGCGCGGCGTCGAACTCGCTCGCGCTCAGCCCGATCTGACGGGAGAATGCCGTGTTGGAGGTACTCAACCAAAGGTGCCCTCCAATCAGGGGCTGATTCGACTGCCATATCTGGGGTACTCGGGGCTCCGGGAATAGGGGAAACCGTGGTGAGATTACTTACCGACGGGCCGCGATCTCCCTCCGGGATAATGGGGGCGATGAGCCTGCGGTGCGTCACGCGGACGATCAGGTTGTCCTGTTCAGGCTCTGCAAGTGACGCAGCAAGGCTGGCCAAAGCATCTGCTCGACCGTTCTGCGACCGGGGAATATGGACAATTTCTGGCTGAGAAGGGAACTGAGCCATCAGAAGGAGGGTGCACTCCAGCAATGGCACAAGTTCCGGCTTCCTGACAACATAGTCGCCATTGATCTCCTTAACAACCATCTCGGAGTCCCCTTTCACACACAAATGGGGCACGTCGATCTCGAGAGCCAACTCGAGGCCAGTGATGAGGGCATGATATTCTGCCTCATTGTTGGTACAGCCCTCTGACAACAGGAAAGAGTATGGCAGCACAGCTCGCTCCGGGGTAATGAAGACGATACCCAAGCCCACTCTATTGAGCTTAGGATTATCGAGTCTTGTACCGGTGGGGCTCCGAGAGGCACCGTCAAAGTGCATTTGCCAGCATGGATCAGCATGATCGACCGAGAGAATGGCCTCATCAGGAAAGCCTAGATCCAGCGGCTGATCCGCGGAGGTCGGGTGAGCAGCCAGAAAGTCTGCCAATGCTTGCCCTTTGATGGCCTTCTGAGACACATACCTGATGTCGAACTGCTGGAGAATCACAGCCCACCGCGCTAGATGGCCAGTCAACATAGGCCGGCTCAGGATATACTTCAACGGGTCTACCCGAGAAACCAACTGTACCTTGTAGTGCTGCAAGTAGTGTCGTAATTTCTGTATGGAAAATACGAGCGCCAGACAGCTCTTCTCGATGGGGGAATACCTAACTTCCACATCGAGGAGCATGCGACTGAGGTAATAGAGGCTATTCTCTGTTCCCTCATTGTTCTTCTGGGCGAGAAGGGCACCAAGGGACCGTTCCAGGGCGGTCACATAAAGGACCAGCGGCTTCCCGGATACAGGCGGCATCAGAACCGGAGGTTGAAGCAGGTACTGCTTGATTTACTCAAAAGGGGTCTGACACTCTTTATCCCATACATAGGTGGCACCTTTCTTCATGAGCCGAGAAAAGGGCTTACACTTTCCGGCCAGATTCGCGATGAATCGGCGTATATAGGCTAAGTGGCCTTGGAACCCTTGCAGTTCCCGGAGGTTACCCGGGGGAGGCATCTGGCTAATCGCACTGATCTTCTCCGGGTCGATCTCAATACCCCGGTACCTTACCACAAAGCCAAGAAACTTCCCGGAGGTGACCCCAAAGGCACACTTCAACGGGTTCATCTTCAGGCAGCGAGACCGGAGGAAGCCGAACACTTTCTCAAGATCTTTGAGATGGTCCTGACGCTGGCACGATTTGACCACCAAGTAGTCAACGTAGCATTCCACCAGTGTGCCGAGGATTGCCTTGAATATGCGGTGCATCGCCCGTTGATAGGTGGCACCTGCATTCTTCAGGCCGAAGGGCATGACCTGGTAACAAAAGATACCTTGGGGGGCCCTGAAGGCAGTGAAAACCTCATCCTCAGGGGCCATCCGGATTTGGTTGTATCCGGAGTATCCATCCATAAAAGAGAGGGCTTGGAACCCTGCCGTGGCGTCAATCAACAGCTCTGTCACTGGAAGGGGAAAATCATCCTTCGGACAGTGGCGGTTGAGATCGCGGAAGTCGATGCAGACTCTGATCTGCCCGTTCTTCTTCCTGACCGGCACAATGTTGGCCAGCCATTTGGGGTACTGGACTTCTCTCATGAAGTTGGCTTTGATAAGCTTGTCAACTTCGGCCTCAACCATGGCACCGTGGAATGGGTGCATCTTCCTAGGAGGCTGCTTGAACCCGCGATGGTTCGCCGGGAGACCAAGGCGGTGGACGGCTACCTGAGGATCTGGCCCCGGCATCTCGTCATAGCCCCAAGCGAACACATCACGGTGCTGCCTGAGGAAGTCCACGTACTGCTGCCGCTCCTCAGAGGGCATGACGGCACTGACCAATGTGGGTCTTGGATCTGCTTCGGTTCCAAGGTTCACCTGTACTAACTCATCGACCGTGGCGGAGACGCCCTCCTAAAAGGCTGGGGGTGCATCTTCCACGTCCTCTCCACTCGGGGAGGGATCGTCCACGGGAGAGACTGCGTTGGAAACTGCATTGGGGCTACCAGATCCTGCTGGGCCGCTTGTGCTGGCATGGGCGGTCGCGGTCATCTCATCAGGAGACTCACAGGCCGTCGAGACCATGGCTACGTCCAACCGTTGAATCGGGAGGACGTAAGCGTCATCCAAGCTTGCCCAGGGATCACCTGCAACAGCGACAGGCTCAACCTCACCTGCCAGGATCTTCTTATCCTTTCTCTTGTAATAGTCCGCGTCCAGATAGCGGGCTTCACATGAGGAAAAAGGAGAGGCATCTCCTTGAAGCACGCCTACTCGACCGTTAAGGGAGTATTTGAGGCATTGGTGGTATGATGAGGGAACCACCGCATGAAGGTGGAGCCATGGCCTGCCCATCAATGCGTTATACGCAGTGTCCTGAGAGACTACCATAAATTCGGTGTTGGCAACCAGGTCACCGAACTGGGTCTTCAAACGTATCTTGCCCACCGGAGTTTGCTCGGTGCGGTCGTACCCCTGGATCCTGAGGTCGGAGGGAATCAAGTCATCCTCAGACAACCCTAATCTCCGGAGCATCCGAGTTGGAATCAGGTTAATCCCAGACCCCGTGTCGACAAGACAGCGCCGGACTTCAAGGCCATTGAATTGGCCGGTAACATACAGCGGCCGAATGTGCCCCTGTATAGGAGGGTCTTCATCCTTACCAGGGAACGAGATAATTGCCTGACATTCGGCGTCCTTGATCGTTTCGGCGTGAAAGGCCTCTGCAGCCGCAACCTCTATCTCAAACTGGAGGGGGATCTTCAGGGCTTCAGGGAGTGCCTCGCGCATCTCAGATGACATGCGCAGAGCCTCAAGGATGGAGAGTCTCGCTAGGATGTCGGCCAAGTGCTTCATGACATCATACTTTTTGGCCAAGAGCGAGCCCCTGGTTGCAGGAGGTTGCTCTGCGGTTGGAAGCATGACGGGCCTTGCCGGTTGGGCCGGCGGCTGACTGGTGCTTGGCACATCTCGCTGTTCATTGGTTGAAGCCCGGGAAGTAGTCACCGTACTGGGGCCAGGAGGCCGGGATGTACTCGTGGCAGGGCGGAGCTGATCGCGACGCGGCTGAGGCGGTTCTGCCTGGTCCCACACCACAAACAGTGGCGGAGGCGAATCCGTCATCCCCGGATGGGGGGGCTGCGCACGCTGAGCTCGGTCTTGAGCCTGCTGCCTAGTCTCAGTGGCGTGCACGGCCTGGCTGGAGGTACCAACTGCTGTGCCCCGGCGACTCCTGTTGTTGCGGTTCCTCCGACGGTGGCGACGACCGGGGACACTAGGGAGGTCCACCTGGTGTTATTCAACGTCAGGAACCGAAAAGGGATTTACCAGCTCGACAGTATAAACCGAAGCGTACCCAGCACTTTCATCAGACGAATCATTCACCACTGGGCGGATCCGGGGAGGGATCCCCATCTTCGGGGGCATGAAATCGCCGAGAGTGCGGGATAGCGGCGGAACTGGTGGGGCGCGCTCTTCCTTCTTGCGCCGCCGCCGTTTGCTCTTCTCGGAAGAGGCAGGCTGGGACGACGATGCTGAAGCAGCACCCGCAGATTCTGGGGGCTCGGGCTGATTCAAGCGTGCACGGATGATTCCATTGGCGCGAATGATCGTCTTGCGGGACATCCAGTTATTATACTTCTGGGATCCGCGGTCGGAGACCAGCTGCCATTCGTCCTCATTGCCACTATCGTCATCTGATCCCACGAACACGCCCGCCACTTGTGCTGGAGCTGGGCCCAACCTGATTACATTGTTGTTAATCTGGTCTTGGAGCCAGTCCTTAAACACGTAGCACCGCCGGATGGTGTGCCCCAGGGCCCGATGGTAAGGGCAGTAGCGGGGGTTATCCGTGAGATGTGCCTCCTCTGGCCTCCAACACTCAGGCAGTCGCACAATCCTCTGCTCCAGGGCGCTCCGGAAATAACCAGGGACCTGATCCTCGTGAAATGAGTAAGTCAGGTATCGCGGGCCCCTGGGAGCGTGGTCTTGACGTGGGTCTAGAGGGGCCTGCCGAGGAGTTGGACCCTGATTATCTCGCCTGGGTTGTGGCGGTACATTACGCGGAGGGGCCGGCCGGTTCTGGGGCTGCTGCTGCTGGGCCGGGAACTGAGCCCATGGAGGCGGATTCCTGTGAGGCTGTGGAGCTGGCCTCGCCGGCAACAGCTCCAACGGCCTGGGGGCCTCTATCTGGGCAACAGCAGCGGGCTCAGCCCTGCTGACTCTCCTTGCAGGAATCATAGGAGGCAGCGGGTGTGCCTGACTGGCCTGTTGCAGGGCTTCCTCAAGACGTTGAGCTTTGTCTGAGAAGTTCCTGAACCCTCCGGGGTAATTCTGAGAGATCAAGGAAGGGACCAGCTCGGTCTTGACGTTCCCGACACACATTGTCAGCAACTGCTCCTGAGTCATTGGCATGTCAAGGGAATACGTGAGACCCTTCCACCGGGCGACGAAATCCGCGACTCGCTCATCAGGCCCCTGCTTGCACTTGAAGAGGTCTGCGATACTCGTCTTCCGGGTCGTGGAACTGAACTGGTAGAGGAATTGTCTATGCAGGTCCTCCCAGCTAGTTATCGACCCGACGGGGAGCTGGCTGTACCAGACAAATGCTGGCCCTTCCAGCGTCTGGACAAAGCAGCGAAGCTTAGCGGCCTCTTGCTGCGCCAGAGTTCCCAACATAGGCCCGCACCTCGAGTTGAAATGGGCCAAATGCTGTGGCGGATCTCCAGTCCCGTTGAAGGGGGCGAAAGTGGGGTTCCCGAATCCCGGAGGTTCCGGCATGTCATCCACCCATGCTGGGTATGGCTTGCCGTCCGGTGGGATCGCCACATGCCGAGTCTCCAAGGATTCCAAGCGGGTGATGAGTGCCGCCATTGGATCGTCCGGACATGGGTTCTAGTCCGGACGAGGATCTCTAACCACGAGCGCATTGCATGGCCCTTCAATCGGGTCGTCGACCGGGTCGTCGAACTCGGCAGCTCGCGGGATGGCGGGCGGAGCGGCCCTTGGGGCAGCGGGAGGAATCCAAGCGGGGTCTCTCAGGTAGTCACGCCGCTCGGGAGGGTGTGGTGAAACATACCGCGCCCTCTTGCCATAGGCAATGGCCTCTCCCCTGTCGGCGAACACGGCGTAATCACGGTTGCCCGGGAGAGTCTCGTCGAGGAGTGGTTGTTCCTGTCCCTGCTGTCCTGGCCTAGGATCACCGTAGTCCGGCCGCTGTTCTGCAGCGTGCTCGGCGAGAAGCTGGTCAACTAGCTTCTTCTGCTCGGCGAGCTGTTGACGTAGCATAGCCTTCTCGGGATCCTCATCCGCCCTCTGCATGGAGGCAGATGGGTCGGCGGGCTTTATAGCCCCGCCGTGCTCTTTACCTTTGCTGACGTTTCGGCTCAACGTCAGTGCTTTAGTGGGCGTGGGGAGACCCAGGAGGTTCCTCTGGTGACGAGTAACTCTCACCGATGGATCCAACGACGGCTTGTCTTCGGGGGGAGAGCCCCCGTCGGGAAGTTCCAAGTCGTTCCCCTCTCCCGACAGGTCAGCCATATTGACCGTTTCCGTCCCTGGGGATGTACCCTCAGGGCCACCCAGTGAATCGGGCTGTCGGCGAATCGCACTGAAGCGTAGGGCAGCATACTGCCCCCATCCACGGATATACACGTGGGGGGTGGCTCCCTCGATAACCTTGCGGAGTACTTGAAAACACTCAACGCATCGTTGTTGGAGGGCCTCATGGTGCCCAAATGACCCGGGGTGCCGAACCGCGGGGAGCGTGGCCTGGTCAATTTGACGGCACTGCTCACCAATATCCTCCAGGTGTGCTTGAATCCCGGGATATGGCATTTGTAGGTGGTGAAGATGGGAGTGAGTCTCCCGGAGAGTTCAGCGGAAGCATTCGAACTCATCCGGGGTGAGTGATTCGGGTGCATCAAAGTCCGGTCCTGCGACTGGCCAAAACTTCTCAGGGAAGTGGCCCTCTGCAAGGACGGTCCAGAAGCTCCACGACTCAAACTCGGGACCCAGGTCTCCTTGGTCCTCTTCAACGACTGGGAATGGACGGGGAACCGGAAGTGGTGCCGAGGCGGGCCGCCGGGCCGACGGGCTGGCCGGCGGTGAATACGGCGAGCAGGCCGATTGGCCTCCATATCCCGGGCCGCCCTCTGAGGGTGGCGGTGCCCCAGCTACCACATCACGATAGGACGGGCCGGCGAGCGAACATCCTGCCGTAGCGTCGGTGCTCGCCGAGGGTGCACTAGATCGTGGTTCGACCGTCGGTCCCCAGAAAAAGTCTCCGGCTTCTTCGATCGAGGCAGAAGGCGCATCCAGAGGGGCCGGTACCAACCGCAAGCTTGATCCTTGGGGGTCTACCAGGCCCTTGCTACTCCGGATATACCTTCGGAGAGAAGCGGGGATCGTATCGATCTCGCTCTCGGGAAGTACAAGGCTGACGTGCCGCATTCCTACCCCTGCCCCTAACTGGCGGGATCGGGGGGAGGGCTCTGTCGCCGAATCATATTCCGCCTCTGTATTAGAGAAACGAACTGGTCGGATCTCTGTCCGGAATTCCCTAACATTCTTCCCTCGACGTCGACGCCTCGCCCTCCTGCCCCTGGGTGGTTCTTCGGGGCGTGGCTGATCTCTGTCCTGGCGTCCTCCGGCCGCACCGGTGTTGGGGCCAAGAGGACTGGAAACCAAGGTGCGAGGAGCACCGGGACAGATATCAAAGGGGACGCGGGGAGAGATGATTCCGGGCGGGCCTCCGGGCCGGGATCGGAAGGTGGGATGACCCATGCCTCTTGGATCGGCCACACGGAGTAGCCCCTGTTGGCGAATAGTGCTACCGCGAGGTGGTCCGCGGTGGCCATTGCCTGTACCAGCAACCGGGAGAGTCAACCCAACCTGCCTTTGGGGTGGTCGGGGCCTCGATCCAGGTCGGGTATAGAGGTGCCCCTGCTCAGGATGCGCAGGGGCCTGGTGACTGGAGCCAGCAGTGGCTTGAGCCAACGCGGCCGCTGCTGTTGGGGCCCCAAGGTGGGCATCCTCTTCCGCTCGTGCCCGATGTTGGCCTCGGGAAAGATGAGTCGGGATGAGCGGCGCGGGCAGGTGGAGAGCCTGTTCTTCGACTTGAGAGGCCTGGCGGCGATGTCGCTGTGGCCTGACAGGAGCCCTTATCGCGGATCCCTGGAGAGAATCCCAGATAGGGTGGTCCCGGGCATCTTCCACCTCATCCGCATAGGGGAAGGAGCTGTCAGAGCGTTCCGGGGATAAACTCCCGAAGCGGTTGGACGTCAAGGTAGGCAGCGGTGCCTCCCTGCACGGCCCTCGGGGGCGGCGTTGGTGGCGAGGTGCAGCTTCCTCGAGGTCTAGGCGAGCCATGTCCCTGGTGGGGATGACTCCCTCTTCCTCATATCTCCGTACCAAGTTGTTGATCACCCTTCTCTGGATGACCTCCGAGGGGGAGAGAGGGCGTGGTTGTCCCGCAGCTGCAGCTGCTGGGACGGCTGTGGAACGGGCGGGACCGCGCGGAGTAGCCGCGTCGGTGATTCCCCTACCCCTGCGCCAGTGGGAGGGTGGCGATCGGGCACTGGATTGGGCGACTTGATTCCTGAAAGCAGGGAGAGAAACCCATTAACACTGACAGGAAAAGGAATCGACAACCAACCATTAGTGCCATGACGCCTTCCATGGGGGGAACCCAGGCCATCGACGTCGTGAGACGGAGTGCCCGATTTCCCTTCCACAGCCCCTGGCGGGTTCCGTGCCCCAGTGTTGAATGCTTGGCCAGGCAACATGCTGGTCTTCCGACACCTCCGAAAGCAATCGGTCTTCGTATTGAGGAGAAGAGATTCACGTCGGGTTCACCATTTTTCTGTTTCGGTGCGGATGTGCGTCGGGTTTCTGTTCCGACGCTGTTCCGCAAGGACGCGTTCGCGCGTGCGCCCGTCGACCCGAGGGGATGGGCGCGCGGCTTGTGGCCCCACAGTCCCGCTTTCCGAAGGCGGGCGGCATCCGTCCCTTATTCAGGGGAGTCTTCTCCTTGATCAAAACCGGGATGATGGGATGTCGGATCCTCCTTCCGTGGACGTCTCCTCGGAACTCGTCGCCTAATCCGGGTCTCCCTCATAGATTTAAGACGTGCTCGTGAATCTCGTTCCCGGTGCCATGTCTCCATGGATGTAACGCCCCGACCCCAGCTACCCAGAGCCGGTGCATTACTTCGTAACATTGGCATGATCACAAGAAAGATCAAATCTCGAAAGACCGATTGGTTTAGTAGTCTTGGAAACACTAGATATATTCATAAGTTTTACATTACATCATAAAATGAAAAACTACTACAACAACATAATGTTTCCACAGTCCACACTATAATCCCCTCATAATATCCCTGCAGGTCATTCATAACTTACATCTTCACATCCTGGGAAAAATAAAACATAGAAAAGGGGTGAGCTCAAATGCCCAGTAAGGATAACAATATAGCGGAAACTTTCATAAATAAGAATAAACTTTTAAGGCAATGTATAACTAAAACCAAAGCCTTTCAAACTTGAACATCAACATGGTATGGCAAAAGTAAAATGAAATAATGCCATTTACTTATTCACATGGATATTCTACTAATCGAATAATCACATGCAAAAATCAATAACCACTTTCATAATGTTGGAATGCATAATGCCAGACTATCATAACCACATAGTCAAGGCCTCGTGCCAAGACTACAAATATGATTTTGTCAAGGCCTTGTGCCAAGACACTAGTTTGTCTCATGAGACCTACCGATGCAATTTTTTTAGAAGATACTTATGTTTAAAATTGCTAAAATATACTCCAGTGTTTTTCTGAAAACATTATGCAAGCTTCTGAAAACAAAATAACTAATTCTGAGACTGCTCGACTAATTACAGGCCATGATGAGTCCACTCCCAATCCCTTCTTGTCTACCACACTCGAGAGTCGGGTTTTCTGAAAACATTTTTAAGCTTGCATTAAATACGTATACATTTGCACTGGATTTTCATATATTTGAGAGAAATATCTGTTTTTTTAAATCATTTAAGTTCCATATAAAATAAATCTTTTTCTTTGAAAATATTCATATAAGCTTGTAAGGTAAGTTTTGAAGATTTTATAACGGCGGAAATTAGCCGCACCCGCCGTATAAGTTTAAAAAAAACATTCTTACCTTAATTCTGTCGAAAAGGTTAAAAATGACATTGTTTTGAAAACGACGGAAAGATTCCTTTATAAACCTCTTATAAAAAGTCAAACAAGGGTATAAATGACTTTAACCCATATTCTTGTAAATAAGAAAAATGTTTTGAAATACATTTTGAAGAAACATGGATGTGGATGATAAAGAGATCCCAGTAGATTATTACAAATAAACAACCTCGGATAATGAAGAGATTGTGAAATAACCCTTACCTTGTACTTTTCCTTGGTTGGGGTAGGTTAACCTCCTGTATAATGGTGAAATAATTGTTATTAAATTATACAAGAATCATATATATTAATGTGATATCATATATGATCTTTTAATATTGATTTGATAATGATATCTTAGTATTATCGCTGTTTCGGGTGATAATCGATTCGTTCTTCTTAAATGTTTGGTTACGTAAGACATGTTTGTAATGGATATATTATATCTTATTCATAATCAGAATGATATTAACATTATTTTTAACCCTAAAATGATAATAAGACTTGAATGGATACGATGGAGAATGAATCTCATCGCGTTCGTGGAGACGGTAGTCCGTACGTACGCACGAACGCTACTTCCATTTAATTTTTATTTTAAAAGAATCGAATCCAAATGATACATAGTTATATTACTATTCCAGTATAATATAATATTTTATATATGTTACTTAAGTTCATTAACACCATCCTTTATACGTTCCATGTGTGGTATGAACGAGTCATATCATTTTAAGGGGGCGGTAGTCCGCACTTCCTCAAATGAAATTATCGTATGTATATACAACATGAAACGAATAATGGTATGAAATAAAATGGAATTACAGAAGCTTATATATAAAATATATATCATTAATATCATATTTAATTATAGTGCCATCATAATGGCCACCATGAGAGGCGGTAAGATGTATTTGAACAATCATCGTTTCGTGAGGCGTTAGTTTGCCATCCGCAGAAACATTATGTTCATCATCCATTAGATGGAGTTGTGTGTATGTGTAGTTTGAATACTTCTTATAACAACATCCTAGAATATTGAGGATACTGGTGTTGTTACAAAAGAAAGGAAATAAAAAGAGTTTGGGGGTTGGAGAAGCGAAATAAATGAAAATAATTTAAGAGAAATCGTTACCTTTAATTTAGGTAACTCACTTTGGTTGGAACCAAAGGACTTCTTGAAATGCTTTCTGCCTAAGGGGAAGCTTCAAGGAGGAGGAGAGGGATGCGGGGAGCTTATTTGGGCAGATTTTGGACGAGCCAAGTGGCTTGAGAGGTGTGAGGAATGAGTAGAAGTGGTCTCCTTTTATAAGGGAGAGGAGGGGCTCTTTAGGAAAGAGTGAAAGTATTACTTTATAATATAATTATATTCGGTTTATAATGGTCCAAAAATCATTGAGGTCGAAGATAAGATGACTCATATTCTAAATAACATCATCCAATAAGAATTGGACAGGTTTTAGATAATATTTTAATCATTATAATCTTATTTATTTAAATGATTTATTAATGAGGTAAACATTGCATCATTATTGTGTCATTAATAATTTAACTTATTTGATGTCTAAAAATTATAAATAAAATATCATCATGTAGGAAAACTTTTTAGCTTTCTAATGAATATTTATAATCGAAAATCCAACATGTATAACCCTATGTAAAAATTGTTCTTCTAAAAGATGTAAGCTTATGCCATTTTTATTTTTATTTTAACTTTATTAATATAAAGTGTCCCTACCACATACAAGTGGATCCAAGGGGTCCCCAAATTGACCCAAGGATGCTCATGGTCGGGTATGTGTCCACCAATAAGGTTAGGACACGTTTTAGGTTAATTTTGTATTATTATAATATTATTTTTTAACCCTTATTTACCGGATTTACCCTTAACCATGGTAAATAAAATATTTACCACAGTAATTATTCAAAATGTCTAAAAATAAAAGTTACCTATTTACACAATTTGGACATCCTGATTCCAAATATGGAATCCATTTTTCTAAATTCAAAACACAGAAGTGGCAGAAATTAATTTAGTATTAATTCCCGCTGTCAAAACAAAAAGCGTGTATTTAAGAGGTAATAACTATCAAAAGATTGACACTTGTTTATGTTCGGTTTAATTGTAAAATTATGTCCAATGACCAAAATTATATTAAATGGTAAAAATATATTCTAAATGTACTTTAAAACCACTCAAATTCACAATTTATCACTATTAATTATTTTGATTAAAAAAGTTGTTTTTAATTAAAATTTAGTAATTTTCACTATTCATCAAAATATAACAGTTATCTGAAAAGTACAAAAATTTCACCCTAGGCTAATTTCAATATTACGAATCCAAAAATGAAGTCCATTTTGAAATATAAAATATATATGATTTCAAAAAGTAGGTATTACTATTCACAACGACTAGTTTAATTAGTTGTGGTGTGTGTTAAAACTCGACGTTGCGTACAACACACGCTACTGTTTTATTCAAAGGAAAGCGTACCGTGGAAGCTTTGGATGTTTCATTTTAAATTTTTTGATGTCTCCATATAGTCAAAAAGTTTAAAATATTGTATTTAAAAAGGTTTCACTATCAAAAGTTGATAAAAGTGCAATACTGAAAATGAATCTGTTCTTGCATTATGACTAAGAAACTCATAATATGGATTCTAAAATTATAAGGATTATATAAAGTTAAAAATGTAGTTAATTCTATTCATGACCTCTTTTAATGGATTTTTTTTGGTAAGTCATGGTGCAATTGAACTCGGTGTTGCGTGTAGTGCAAGTTATTGAATTATTTTTAAGAAATGACACACTATGAAATCTTGGGGTGTTACATTCTCCCGTCCTTCAATAAATTGCGTCCTCGCAATTTGAAATTGTTCTTCGAAAATAAAAGGTTGAAAATAGATAATATATTTGTGGGAAAACCCACATCGGAAATTGGGTTACTAAAATTTAGTCTTAATATGAGGAAAAGAGAAATGAAAGGGTCACCACCAAATTATGATCTTGATTAGGAGAACATTGGTGGCAATTAGAGACATATAATCGGAGGAAAAACGTAAATATTTATAGGTAGTGATTGAGATCATCAATCACAAAAAAGTGTATAATTGAGGTCCTTAAATTCATCAATCTATGATGATTTGAAATACCATCGGTTCAACAAAACATATGGTATTAGGATAACACATTTTTGATGTTTCGAAATATCTTAGTTGAAATCCCACATCGAAAAATGAATTAATGAGGCCTCTATTTAAAATAAAGAGTGGAAAGTATGAAGATTACCGAAAATAACACATACTAGGGTTCCATATAGGAAAATATGGATATGGAGGAGAAATCTAACCATCAATTATCTGATGGAGAGTGGTAGAGGACATGGCTATGAAAAGGCCAACAATCCCAAATCCATAAATTAGTGATGATTTAAGGTACCATCTAGGAAAACATTTTTGTTCTAAGTTGCTTTTCTTAATGTTGAGGAATTTATTTATGAGATTGGCCAAGATCATAAGGGGATATACTTACTTTATAATTAGAGTTTTATCCATTAATAAATTTCTACCACAAACTCATCTTTCACTCTAAAAGATAATAGAACGTAAAATTTTTTTATATTTATACTATTCGTATAGGGTTCCAAAATAAACGAATTTATAATTCATCTACAAGATCTTTTAATAAAAACTACATTATTTAATCCAGAACATCTTGTGGGCCAGTGGTAGGTGATACACCCTTGTCGCCCTTCGGTTGCGGGTTCAAGTCTCGCAGCCTTGCCGGACGCGACGGGTTGTCGCCCGACCTCCGGGTTGTCCTTTTATGGCAATCCAAAATAATCCAAACTAGAACTATCCAAAATACTTCTATCCAAACTCACAGTCCAACATTTATAAGTAAGGTAAACATAATGTAGAACCTTTTTACCCCGTAATAGCATATGAATACCTTCATCATGTATTCTTTTAATACACCGAAACATCCTGAATTACCATATTCCTTATTGATTACATTCATGCTCCCTTATTCCATATAGAAAGCTGGATATACTTCATTAATCCAAAAATGTTTTAAACCCCAACAATGATGGAATATACAAATCATTAATCAGTTCCAGGGTAGTCAAGAATATCCAATATAATTTATCCAAAACAATCACATATTATTCCAAAATCACTACCTCAGTATCAGAACTATATTATGATTTATCATTCTCTCAACCATATATTTTCCAAAAATTTATCCTGCTACTGAGTCACTTTTCTTTGTTCCACACAATCTCAAGTCCTTAATGAAATAGTACTGCAGTACAATCCTTATATACTCCATGATTATTGTAACAAGTACATTGTTGATACAACACTCAATTGACATAATCAACATAAGAACTCTAATCATTCCTCTTCATCTGTGGCAGTATCATAACTTGATTATTATCCAATAGCATCATTTGCGGCATAGTCTGATGACTGGGACATAGGTTCGCGTAGTGTCCAAACTCCTTGCAAATGAAGCATTGTACATTTAAAACCATTTTCTTACCCTTGCAGTCACGTACATTGTGCCCTTTTCCTCTACACTTATAACAAACTCCCATTCCTTTCAGGCAAGTTCCAGGGTGTTTCTTTCCACAGTTACCACATATGGGAAAATTCTTCTTTTCCCTCTTCCCTTTATCCATCTTTCTCTCTTCCATCCTTTTCTTCTCTTGCTTCCCTTTAAAGCCATAAGACTCAGTAAACTCTTTACTTATCTTATCAACACATGATATTATTTCTTCATATGATGATAATACATGGGAGACTATTTCTCTTATAAATTCTAGCTTAAGACCATGAAAGATATGATCCTTCCTTCTCTTTGGATCATGTGCATTTCTTGAGTTCTCATTCCTTCTACTGGGCGCCATTTATAAACAATGGCATACAATAGATCAGTTTATGAATCAAAATACATAATCCCATACTTATAAAACACTTAACATAAATTGAACTATTTATGGATATAATCCATAATCATAAAAATGTCTCCTTTGAGAATGTATATACTCATAAACCCTTCATAATGGTTTGTAAAGAAAATGAGAGTTATCCTAAGCATATCCCCCGGGAGTGTCGTAACCAAGAGTGCAGCAAGGCCCGTTGTCGTGCACCAGTTCCCGTTCGAGTCTAGCTCAAAGCGGTGTTTTCGGGTTTTACCCCTAGGTACATCTGTGCCAGATCTGCCTCTACCTGCTCGTATCCAGACAGGGATGTATTGCTCGGAAAACTCACAAAATCTCTACAATACGAAAATTCTAGGAAGTTCTTCTATACTAATCCTCAAAGTTTATCTTAGGTCAACGTGCTCTAATCAGAGTTTATCTAAATCTATCTTCCAAGGTTTGTACTAAACTTCCTCTGATACCAACTGTAACGCCCCGACCCCAGCTACCCAGAGCCGGTGCATTACTTCGTAACATTGGCATGATCACAAGAAAGATCAAATCTCGAAAGACCGATTGGTTTAGTAGCCTTGGAAACACTAGATATATTCATAAGTTTTACATTACATCATAAAATGAAAAACTACTACAACAACATAATGTTTCCACAGTCCACACTATAATCCCCTCATAATATCCCTGCAGGTCATTCATAACTTACATCTTCACATCCTGGGAAAAATAAAACATAGAAAAGGGGTGAGCTCAAATGCCCAGTAAGGATAACAATATAGCGAAAACTTTCATAAATAAGAATAAACTTTTAAGGCAATGTATAACTAAAACCAAAGCCTTTCAAACTTTAACATCAACATGGTATGGAAAAAGTAAAATGAAATAATGCCATTTACTTATTCACATGGATATTCTACTAATCGAATAATCACATGCAAAAATCAATAACCACTTTCATAATGTTGGAATGCATAATTCCAGACTATCATAACCACATAGTCAAGGCCTCATGCCAAGACTACAAATAAGATTTTGTCAAGGCCTTGTGCCAAGACACTAGTTTGTCTCATGAGACCTACCGATGCAATTTTTTTAGAAGATACTTATGTTTAAAATTGCTAAAATATACTCCAGTGTTTTTCTGAAAACATTATGCAAGCTTCTGAAAACAAAATAACTATTTCTGAGACTGCTCGACTAATTACAGGCCATGATGAGTCCACTCCCAATCCCTTCCTGTCTACCACACTCGAGAGTCGGGTTTTCTGAAAACATTTTTAAGCTTGCATTAAATACGTATACATTTGCTCTGGATTTTCATATATTTGAGAGAAATATCTGTTTTTTTTAAATCATTTAAGTTCCATATAAAATAAAACTTTTTCTTTGAAAATATTCATATAAGCTTGTAAGGTAAGTTTTGACGATTTTATAACGGCGGAAATTATCCGCACCCGCCGTATAAGTTTAAAAAAAACATTCTTACCTTAATTCTGTCGAAAAGGTTAAAAATGACCTTGTTTTGAAAACGACGGAAAGATTCCTTTATAAACCTCTTATAAAAAGTCAAACAAGGGTATAAATAACTTTAACCCATATTCTTTTAAATAAGAAAAATGTTTTGAAATACATTTTGAAGAAACATGGATGTGGATGATAAAGAGATCCCAGTAGATTATTACAAATAAACAACCTCGGATAATGAAGAGATTGTGAAATAACCCTTACCTTGTACTTTTCCTTGGTTGGGGTAGGTTAACCTCCTGTATAATGGTGAAATAATTGTTATTAAATTATACAAGAATCATATATATTAATGTGATATCATATATGATCTTTTAATATTGATTTGATAATAATATCTTAGTATTATCGCTGTTTCGGGTGATAATCGATTCGTTCTTCTTAAATGTTTGGTTACGTAAGACATGTTTGTAATGGATATATTATATCTTATTCATAATCAGAATGATATTAACATTATTTTTAACCCTAAAATGATAATAAGACTTGAATGGATACGATGGAGAATGAATCTCATCGCGTTCGTGGAGACGGTAGTCCGTACGTACGCACGAACGCTACTTCCATTTAATTTTTATTTTAAAAGAATCGAATCCAAATGATACATAGGTATATTACTATTCCAGTATAATATAATATTTTATATATGTTACTTAAGTTCATTAACACCATCCTTTATACGTTCCTTGTGTGGTATGAACGAGTCATATCATTTTAAGGGGGCGGTAGTCCGCACTTCCTCAAATGAAATTATCGTATGTATATACAATATGAAACGAATAATGGTATGAAATAAAATGGAATTACAGAAGCTTATATATAAAATATATATCATTAATATCATATTTAATTACAGTGCCATCATAATGGCCACCATGAGAGGCGGTAAGATGTATTTGAACAATCATCGTTTCGTGAGGCGTTAGTTTTCCATCCACAGAAACATTATGTTCATCATCCATTAGATGGAGTTGTGTGTATGTGTAGTTTGAATCCTTCTTATAACAACATCCTAGTATATTGAGGATACTGGTTTTGTTACAAAAGAAAGGAAATAAAAAGAGTTTGGGGGTTGGATAAGCAAAATAAATGAAAATAATTTAAGAGAAATCGTTACCTTTAATTTAGGTAACTCACTTTGGTTGGAACCAAAGGACTTTTTGAAATGCTTTCTGCCTAAGGGGAAGCTTCAAGGAGGAGGAGAGGTATGTGGGGAGCTTAGTTGGGCAGAGTTTGGACGAGCCAAGTGGCTTGAGAGGTGTGAGGAATGAGTAGAAGTGGTCTCCTTTTATAAGGGAGAGGAGGGGCTCTTTAGGAAAGAGTGAAAGTATTACTTTATAATATAATTATATTCGGTTTATAATGGTCCAAAAATCATTGAGGTCGAAGATAAGATGACTCATATTCTAAATAACATCAACCAATAATAATTGGACAGGTTTTAGATAATATTTTAATCATTATAATCTTATTTATTTAAATGATTTATTAATGAGGTAAACATTGCATCATTATTGTGTCATTAATAATTTACCTTATTTGATGTCTAAAAATTATAAATAAAATATCATCATGTAGGAAATCTTTTTAGCGTTCTAATGAATATTTATAATCGAAAATAAAACATGTATAACCCTATGTAAAAATTGTTCTTCTAAAAGATGTAAGCTTATGCCATTTTTATTTTTATTTTAACTTTATTAATATAAAGTGTCCCTACCACATACAAGTGGATCCAAGGGGTCCCCAAATTGACCCAAGGATGATCATGGTCGGGTCTGTGTCCACCAATAAGGTTAGGACACGTTTTAGGTTAATTTTGTATTATTATAATATTATTTTTTAACCCTTATTTACCGGATTTACCCTTAACCATGGTAAATAAAATATCTACCACAGTAATTATTCAAAATGTCTAAAAATAAAAGTTACCTATTTACATAATTTGGACATCCTGATTCCAAATATGGAATCCATTTTTCTAAATTCAAAACACAGAAGTGGCAGAAATTAATTTAATATTAATTCCCGCTGTCAAAACAAAAAGCGTGTTTTTAAGAGGTAATAACTATCAAAAGATTGACACTTGTTTATGTTCGGTTTAATTGTAAAATTATGTCCAATGACCAACATTATATTTAATGGTAAAAATATATTCTAAATATACTTTAAAACCACTCAAATTCACAATTTATCACTATTAATTATTTTGATTAAAAAAGTTGTTTTTAATTAAAATTTAGTAATTTTCACTATTCATCAAAATATAAAAGTTATCCGAAAAGTACAAAACTTTCACCCTAGGCTAATTTCAATATTCCGAATCCAAAAATGAAGTCCATTTTGAAATATAAAATATATATGATTTCAAAAAGTAGGTATTACTATTCACAACGGCTAGTTTAATTAGTTGTGGTGTGTGTTAAAACTCGACGTTGCGTACAACACACGCTACTGTTTTATTCAAAGGAAAGCGTACCGTGGAAGCTTTGGATGTTTCATTTTAAATTTTTTGATGTCTCCATTTAGTCAAAAAGTTTAAAATATTGTATTTAAAAAGGTTTCACTATCAAAAGTTGATAAAAGTGCAATACTGAAAATGAATCTGTTCTTGCATTATGACTAAGAAACTCATAATATGGATTCTAAAATTATAAGGATTATATAATGTTAAAAATGTAGTTAATGCTATTCATGACCTCTTTTAATGGATTTTTTTTGGTAAGTCATGGTGCAATTGAACTCGGTGTTGCGTGTAGTGCAAGTTATTGAATTATTTTTAAGAAATGACACACTATGAAATCTTGGGGTGTTACAATGGACACCGGTTAATTACGCTGCTTCCGCCCGGACGCTCCAAGGAGTCTGGTCAGGGCAGCAACCTGCGGTGAGGAGACCGGGTAGCTCTGGGTGTTGGGGGCGTGTCTTAACACTGCGGCTCTGCATGTCTGCCTTCCGTCCCTAATAGGGCTTCTCGAAGGCTTGATGGCCTGAGGCATCCCGCGCTGGGTGCGGGGAACTGCGTTACCTGAGGTTTTCCTCAGCTTCACATGTTTAACACGGGGTATGCCGCGAGTTTAACGTCCAGCGGGGACGGCATCGGACTGATCAACACGAGACGTGGATCAGGTGACAGAACCCCTTGCGGGGAACCTCCAACGCTGGGGCCAGCACATGGGCGGCTTCCCGAGTGAAGTGGAGTGGAATGAAATGGCATGACCCCACCGAGATGTGGCGGCCCGGGTAAGGATCAGGATGGATGATGGGGTGAAGAGCTTGGACCCCGTAGAGGCTTCCTACATAACGCGCGTTAGCACGGATCAAAGTCAACATAGTTCGGATATACAGTTTAACGTCATGCTGGACGTCGGCAAGCCGACTCACGAAGAGGTCGAGGCTGCCGGGCGGAGGATTGAACCGAACCACCTCGCACAGAGGGGGATGGAACGGCCGGGTGGATCACAGTTTCACGTCATGCTGGACGCTGGAAGGAGAAAAAGGCAGTGGGGAAGCACAATGGAGATACACATGTGCAGTCTCCCACAATGGCGGATTCATAGGTGAATCGACGCAAGTGTGAACCCGGGAGGGGTCCACTGATGGACGAACCGACGTGAATACGACCGGGACGACCAGGTGGTGGGCTTGAACCTCGGAGAGGCTTCCTACGTACCCTGTTTAGGAGACAGGGATCAAAGTCCACGTAGTTCGTTCGGTTTGTAACACTCTACCCCCGTGGGCGAAGGCCACTCCATGAATCATCCCTAAAGAGGGGCAATCCCGTCATCCCTGCAGAGACGAGCGGGTGGGGGCCACATCCAATCCGGGGGGACCCTACGTGCAGGGCACGGGATCGGGTGAAGCGGACGGTTTAACGTCTTGCCGGACGAAGTACAGTTTAACGTCGTGTGTTGAGGACGAAGCGGACGGTTTAACGTCTTGCCGGACGAAGTACAGTTTAACGTCGTGTGTTGAGGACGAAGCGGACGGTTTAACGTCTTTCCGGACGAAGTACAGTTTAACGTCGTGTGTTGAGGACGAAGCGGACGGTTTAACGTCTTGCCGGACGAAGTACAGTTTAACGTCATGTGTTGAGGACGAAGCGGACGGTTTAACGTCTTACCGGACGAAGTACAGTTCAACGTCATGTGTTGAGGACGAAGACGCTTGGCAGTTTAACGTCTTGCAGCGCGGACGTGGTAAAGTTTAACGTCATGTTGGACGAAACACTTGGCAGTTTAACGTCTTGCAGCGCAGACGAGTGTGGTGCCACCGATGGGTCCGTGTCACTTCACGCAAGCCTAGAGGGCCGCACGGGAAGACAACGCACGGTGTGGGCGCCCGGGATGAGGATCAACGGGCGCCACGCAGGCGGGTACCCTCAGGGGGTCAAAGGGGGCGACCCTGGCGGTTTGCGCGCAAAAGAGGAGCTTGGCACGCAATACCGCGGGTCGGCGCGCAGATGGACGGGCTGGCGCGTAATTCGGCCAGCGCTTTGCGCGCGGAAGAGGGAGATTGCGCGCACCGGGCTTCGGATAGCGCGCGGGGGCAACGGCTCATTTCTTAACGAATGGCCACTTCGAAAAGGGGGGTGCTCGCAATCGGGCCGGAATGCGCGCACCTGGGGGGAAATTGCGCGCAAGAGGCTTCTTTTGCGCGCGAAGGCCTTTGGGGAAGAGTTATTCAAAGGAAAGGAGCCAAAGGGATTGCGCGCGAAGGCGAATCCCGAGGCTTTATTGCGCGAAAGAAAGGAGGTTACCTGAAGATCGGCATTGCGTGCGGAGGGGGTTGGATTGCGCGAACGAGCGACTCTTCGAATTCCGGCAACCTTTAAAACATATGGGGTCACCTTATATTTATAGGCAACCCTGGGCGCGGAATCTGGTTCGCGGGCGCGGAATTTCCTTCGCGGGCGCGGAATCGGGCCCGGTGCGCAAGGGAGTCGGGCGGGCCACGGGCGCGCAAAATTGCGCGCCGGCCCAGCGCATTGCGCGCATCCCGGGAGGTTTGCGCGCGACACTACAACTTTGCGCGCAGGTCTCCAAAATTCCGCGCAAGGCCTCCGGGCCCTCCGAAACGTGCTTGTGACTCCAAATACGACCTCGCTTTCGGCATCTGGAGCTTTGTTTGGGAACAACGGACTTTTCCGGCGTCTACATATATATATATATATTAAATGTATAAATGAAATATGGTTGGATTCTGTTATACGAAACAACGGATGAGTCTTGCACAATACGCAACCCTAACTTGGCTTGCATTACACGCAATCACGACCTTCCTTGATAGCGTGTGTTGTACGCAATACCAGGTTTCACTAAACAACGATATATTGTTATAATATTATTATTTACTAGCCGTTATAAATATTATTAATTACATTTTGAATTTTATAACATTATTATTCATCTTACACATTTTCTAGAATATGGAATGAGAAAAAAATACATTTTTCATGTAAAATATGTATTTTTCAAAAATTAAAGTTTTCCTGCCTTTTGATGACGCAACCACCTTATATCTTTTTTTAACATGTCTATAAGTTCAATTTGAAAAAATAAAATTCTTCTTTGAAATCAGGATATAAAAATTTACTTTGGATAAATTTTTCATATTATTCTGATAACTTTCATATTTTAATGAATAGTAAAAACACGCTATATTTTAATTAAAAACAAATTTTTTCATCGCAGTAATTAATATGGTTAAATTATCTTTTTAATTGGTTTTAAAGTTTAATTAGAATATATTTTTACCATTTAATCCAATTTTGTTCGTTGGAATTAATTTCACTTTGAAATTGGATATAAACAAGTATCAATCTTTTGATTGTTTTTGTTTCTTAAAAACATGCTATTTGTTTTGATAATGGAAATTAAATTTAAAATTAATTAACGCCACTTATATGTTATGAATTTGGAAAAATAGACATCAATTCTGAATTCGGAATATCAAATAATTCTTAGGCTGAATTTTGGTATTTCTCTGAAAAACATCAATTTTCGATGAATAGTAAAACCACTTAGTGGTTGTAAAAAAACTGACTTTTTTTAATTTAAATTAAATTTTACCACTTCTTTGAATTGAATTTCAAAAATCCGAGAAACACGGTTAATATCAAGGACTAAAATGTGGTTCAATGAGATGAAAATAATATTTGGTGAATAGTAACTTTTTACTTTTATTTACCACGGTTAAAAGTAAATAGGATAATTAAGGGTAAAAATGATATTATTATTACCCCAAAACATGTCCTAATTCTATTGGATAAGTGTAATTCGCCCAAAAACAACCTTAAGAATAAAATATGACCATTTAGGCCCACTTGGATTATATTAGGACATTTAATATTAATTTATTTAAAGAAGGGTTAAAATAGTTAAAATCAATGTTTAATAAGTAAATCATTTTTAATATATGGTTATAACTAAGATAATTTCAACTATAAAAATTTATTAGAAATCTAAAATGATTTCCTACATAATCTTATTTTATTTATAATTTTTAGATATTAAATAATATAATTTATGACACAATGATGATGCAGTAATTATCTTATTAATGAAATATGAACATAATTGATGTTATAAATACCAAAATAAATGTAATTTGAGACTTTTTATGAATTCCACTAATTTTATTGGTTAATATGACATGTTATTAGTGATTTAATTAACTTTTTTCAAACTAGTCATTCTGTTATTATTTTCACAAAAATCAATTACCAAATAGTGTTATAATTGACATAAAATAGTTTTTAAAAGAAATATTATATTAGTAATTGTTATTTTATTCCTAAAAATCTAAGGTTAGGAAAAATGACTTATATATGTTTATATATATTAATAATAAACAAATTGGGGTTCGATTGTCTTGTTATAGTATGTTTATTAACCTTATAGTGTAAGAAAACAAGAAGACACGATAAAAGTAGAATTATTTAACTTAAAGTTAAATCTAAATGATAAGGTTAAAATAGAAACCTAAACTTGTCTAAATTATATTGGATGAGAGGATTTAGACCCATCCCCACATTATCTTAGAAATAAATCAATTTGGAGCTATTGAAAACCGAATATGACTTTATAATAAAATAATATTTTTAGTTTTCCAAAGGTGCCCCTCTCCTCCCTTATAAAAGGGCACCTCCTCCCTCTCTTCCTCACACAACTTTTAGCCTTCACAATCGGCCAAAACCTGCCAAATTATCTTCTAAACTTCCATAGAAGCATCCTAGAGGTTCTGGTTTTCTTCAAAGACCAATTTTAGTGCCCTAAGAGGAGGTCTCAAAGAGGCACTTCAAAGAAGAGGTAATGTCCGTTACCGATTCTCTCAACTTTATTTTTTCTTCCACTTCTTCTTCATTAGTTGTTTCATTATGATGTAATAAAATCAGTATAACTCATATACTGACATGTCATTATATGTATGAAAAAACTCTATTTCACCATCTATCCATCCTACGGAAAACGAAATTACCACACATGCGTACGTACGGAATACCTTTTCCACGCCGTGGTGAAATCTGTTTTTCCACCAACACCTTACATGGATTGGTATAATGGTGTAAAGAATAACTATATATGAATATTTTAACATCATACAAATTCTGATATATTATACCATCCACTCCAATTCTATTCAATAATTATGGGAACGATATCATCGCTCGTGCGTACGTACGGACTACCGTCTCCACAACACGATGAGATTCATTCTCCATGTTAACCATACATGAATGATCATAAAGTTTATATAATGAATAATAATGAAATATATGAAATAATAATGCTACTGGAGTAATGTATATATATATATGTATGTCTTCTATTTAGTTTCATTCAATTCAATAAGGAAACGAAAACAGCGTTCATTCGTACGTATGGCCTACCGTCTCCCTGAACGGTGTATTTCATTCCTTTTATCATATATATTATGAATTTATATTATATATAAATCATTTTTTACATTCTGGAATTATGTAAATCAGGATATAAGTAATAATATCAATAACGACAAGTCGAAACACATACGATAAATAAAACGGCTTAACCCAAAACACAGCTTTAACATGGAACTTACAAAAGAATGGGTAATATAAAGTCATAAGTGAACCATATATGATATCATAACAATGAATATGATTCTTTAATAAGTCAGTGACATTATTAAAATCTTTATTTAGGAGGTTCAAAAATGTACGAAGCATATCAGACCTAAGGTAAGGGATAACCTTTCCAATCTTGTTCTTATCCGAGATTGTTTATTCGTAAGTATCTTCTGGGGTTATTGTTATCATCCAAGACCATGTTTTCTAAAAGTGTTTTTATGTATGTTTAATTTCCTTTTTAACCATTTTGTCTTTTACTACATGGTATGTAAGGAAGATTTCTTTTGTTTAGGTTACGAGGTACTTTTTGACTTTTCCGACAAAAGTATGAGGAGAATGTTTTTTTAAACTTATACGACATGAAAGGATTTTTACTGTTTTATAAAGAGTTATTTTCATGAAGCTTCCTCCAAAAGATTTCAGGACCATTTTCAACAAAATCCTTTTCTTTTAAAATTGCATGATGTTTTGTGAAAAGAAATTGATTTTGAAAAAGAAAGGATATTTTCTTCAAGAATTCATGTCAAGTGTTTTATCAAAAAATCATTTTACATCTAAGATGACATTATTTCATATGTGTATGTTTCAAGTATAGTGCCTCAATGATTTACATGGTTTCACTTTTCTTATAATGAAATATCCATTTCTTTTATATGGATTATGTGATGATGGGTTGATGTTTATGAAACCCATTTTATTCGTTGAGTTATTATGAATGATGTATGTTTATTTTGTGGCACAAGTAAGAATGATTTTAATTATGAGATGGGTGTGAACTATATCTACCTAAAATTCATTGGGTAAATATTTATATCTCATGAGATAGAAATGGCTGGAACGGTAACTTAATCCGGTTCAGTGTTACAGGACTGAAACGAGGAGTGAACTCGATTCAGAAATGGACTTTGTCCACTAAGATGGTCTTTGCAGAAATTCCTTGGCTACCATGGAAATAATATCATCTGATTAATGTTTTTCCACAATTAAATGTTTTATTCCCATGCTATTTTATTAGGATTGAAGTTCCCTTATGATATATGCCTTACGTACTTCCAAGATTCATGTCTTTGCTCAAGATTTTGATGTTTAGATTTTATAATCAAGTGTTTTTGCATTCAAATGTTTATGGATTGTTTTATGTTATCCATGTTTACCCTTAATGGGAATTTTAGCTCACCCCTTTTTATGTTTTCTTTTCCCCAGGATATAAAGAATGGTTTTAGGTATGAAAAAAAGGGGAAGATCTTTATTGGGAGATGTTCAAGATCTTTCACCACAATTAGAAAATTATATTCCGAGTTTCCAAAGACACTAAACTATTACGGTCCTTGTGTGTCTATTTTTGTTATGTACTAAGTATTCCGCAAAAGTAATTTAATTTCCATGTACGTAAAGCTTCAGGTTACTACAGTTGTTATCAGAGGAAAGGTTTAGTCAACCTTTGGAAACTAGGATGCAAAAACTTTAGTGAGATCCCTAGAGATATTTCTAAGGTATGTCTAGGGATGTCCCTAAGTCTAAGTATAAGTATAGGTTATAGTACTCGAATTACGGTAATGATCTTATAATTAAACCTAAGATTTTAGATATTTAAGGTACTCCCCCTTTATTATGTTGTTTTCCCTAGCATGATTTTTTCCTCTCACACTATTCTTTTTGGGTTTTAGACGATGGCTGGAACCCAAAAGAACCGTGTTGATCAATGTAATGGAAAATGCAATGATTTTACTCTTGAATAATCAAATGTTATGGGATATGGAGTGGAAAATCTTATTTCTATACTTAGACAAGATATGAATCATTCTAGACTTACAAATGAGAAGATAAGGGACCAATATTCTATTGAGTCCTTCATGAGGCAACGTCCACCTTCTTTCAGTGGGTCTTCTGATCCACTTGTTGCTGAACAAAAGATCAGTACCACTTAAAAGATATTTTTAGTTCTTCAATGTTCTGAACATGATAAATTCATCTTAGTAGTATATCATTTGGAAGGTGAAGCTGATCAATGGTGGAATCTTATCAAGAATATGAGGCCAAGAGATGAAATTGAGTCCATGGAATGAGATGAGTTCAGGAAATTATTTTTCAATAAGTACTTCCATCGTATTCTTCAAACAAATATGGATAAGGAGATTCTTGAACTAAAGAAAAAGGATGATGAATCTGTTGGTATATACGAAGCGAATTTTACATGGCTTGCAAGGTATGCATCTGGCTTTATCATCCAACCTGAAAGTAAAGTTGATCAATTTTTCAGTGGCTTAAAACCAAATCTTCGAAGGGCATTAGCTATAAGAGACTTCAGTAGCTATGAAAGAATTTTTCATTGTACTATCAAGGTAGAAATGGAAGTTGGTGTTACATATCCATCTCATGGTTTTGAAAAGAAACGAAAGAAGGAGTTCAAGGAGAAATCTCAGAATAATGGTGAAAAGAAGATGAATGTTTCCTTATGCTCAAAGTGTGGAAAGAAGCATGGTGGAGATTGTCTTAATGGGACTAGAAAATGTTTTATGTGTAGAAAAGAAGGTCATCGAGAAGCTAAGTGTCGAAGTAATGGAAAAAGGGTTGCTAATGATGTGAATAATGAAAATACTATAGAGAACGCACCACCAACACTTAAATGCTTCAAGTACAATGAAATGGGGCATTATTCTAATCAATGCCCTAATCCAAGGGTTAATGATGATCGACATGAACAAACACTTAAGGCAAAGGACAAAGGGAATTCACATGCGATCACTATTGGCGATGTTGAATATGACAACGATGTGGTGGATTGATTAAGTGTTTATGTAATGGGATTCCAAAATAATGTTGTATATAGTATCATGGAATATTGGAATATTTATGTATTGGTCTATTGTGGGTTTCAATAATTGTATGGTACCATTAACCATGGAAAGTTATTGAGATATTTTGGAAAAAAGATGATATGCGCATAATGAAGGGAGAAGGAGAAAATGAAATGTTTGACAGTATTCTTGAGCTCATGACTAATATAAGGAAATATTTATATCATGGGTTGAGTATATAGAATATTGGGGATTTGGTATGTGGAAAGATTTAAATTTTGATAGCACTCATTTTTTTACTAAGATTCAATGGGTATTTATTTTTTAAGAGAATACATGATTAAGGCCTTCGAATATTTGGAATGTGACCAACAAGACATATATTATGATATATGGGGATCAACGATGGTATTCACATTCTTGTTATATGAAATATCTAGTAATCATTTTCACTATAATATGAGAATGGACTACAATATTATGGATAAGCCTAAAGAATGCAATGGATTATGTTTGACATAAGTTAGTATTTTATTTTTAGAAAAAAAGGACAACCTGCAGAACGAGTGACAACCCGTCACGTCGGACAAGGCTGTAGGAATCGAACCCACAACCGAAGTGCGACAAACTTTTATTTCCTACCACTGGCCTACAGGAAGTCGCTGGTTAGTAGAAACTAGTTTTATTTTATTATACAGGATGATAGATGAAGTATAAGTCCATTTTAGAACCATATATGATTAATCTCACCATAGTTGGAATTATGTATATAAATTTTGCTAACTTATGTTTGAGCCAGATGAAATCACCTATCATTCTATCACATGATCTGCTAAAAATTCGCAAAAGACAAATTCAACTTCATTTCATAAAGAGATGAAGTGGAAATTGTTCAAGGCATGAAAAATGGTGAGATTATACCAAAATAAAGAAAGTATTTATTCTAATTCAAATTCTTCAACTTTAGGGAAATGATCTTGAAAACCAAAAATGTCGTCCTAGTGCCCTTATATCCGATGAATCATATTGTACCGTAGATCATCACAAATCTATGGCTTTGTTATTGGTGGCTTTTTCATCGCCATGTTCTCTACCACTCTCCACCAGAACATGATGGTTAGATTTTTCTTCCATATCCATATTTTCACCCATGTTCTCCTATATAGAAACCCAATGATGAGTTTGTTTTGGTAATCGTTACATTTCATACTTTAGTTTTTAAAATTAAGTTTTAGTATTCTTTTTTACGATGTGGGTTTCTATAAATAGTAAACGATTTATAACCCCGATGAATTTCCAGGGAAAAATTCATTTTAAAGGGGGTAGAATGTTACACCCCGAGATTTTATGAAAAATATTCTTTTAATTTCATTGATGTCTTGTGTTTTAAGCTACAACAAGATTTCCTTGTGCTATACGCAACACCGTATGAGCTTGCAGTATACACAACACTATTCTTGGATCATGTTACACAAAATTTTGATAGTAGTTATTCTATGAAACATTGAGTGTATATATATATATATATATTCAATGTATAAATGAAATATGGTTGGATTCTGTTATACAAAACAACGGAGGAGTCTTGCACAACATGCAACCCTGACTTGTCTTGCATTACACGCAATCACGACCTTCCTCGATAGCGAGTGTTGTACGCAATACCAGGTTTCACTAAACAATGATATATTGTTATAATATTATTATGTACTAGAAATTATGAATAGTATTTACAAATTTTTGAATTTTACAATATTATTATTCATCTTAAACATTTTCTGGAATATGGTATGAGAACAAAATAACTTTTTCGTGTAAAATATGTATTTTTAAAAAATTACAGTTTTCCCTCCTTTTGATGACGTGCCCACCTTAAATCTTGTTTTTGACATGTATATAATTTAAATTTGACAAAATAAAATTCTTCTTTGGAATCAGGATATAAAAATTTACTTTGGATAAATTTTTCATATTATTCTGATAAGTTTCATATTTTAATGAATAGTAAAAACACAGTATATTTTAATTAAAAACAACATTTTTCATCGCAATAATTTCTATGGTTAGATTATATTTTTAATTGGTTTTAATGGTTAATTAGAATATATTTTTACCATTTAATCCAATGTTGTTCATTGGAATTA
This sequence comes from Viscum album, assembly GCA_963277665.1. Taxonomy (NCBI): domain Eukaryota; kingdom Viridiplantae; phylum Streptophyta; class Magnoliopsida; order Santalales; family Viscaceae; genus Viscum; species Viscum album. Next base: position 1,896,138,459 of record OY728153.1, read on the forward strand.
ATTTCACTTTGAAATTGGATAAAAACAAGTATCAATTTTTTGATTGTTTTTTTTTCTTAAAAACACGCTATTTGTTTTGATAACTGGAATTAAATTTAAAATTAATTAATGCCACTTATATGTTATGAATTTGAAAAAATAGGCATCAATTTTGAATTTGGAATATCAAATAATTCTTAGGATAAATTTTTGGTATTATTCTGAAAAACTTCAATTTTCGATGAATAGTGAAACCACTTAGTGGTAGTTAAAAAACTGACTTTTTTTAATTTAAATTAAATTTTACCACTTCTGTGAATTGAATTTAGAAAATCTGAGAGATATGGTTAATATCAATGACTAAAATGTGGTTCAATGAGATGAAAATAATTTTTGGTGAATAGTAACTTTTTACTTTTATTTACCACGGTTAAAAGTAAATAGGATAATTAAGGGTACAAATGATATTATTATTACCCTAAAACATGTCCTAACTCTATTGGATAAGTGTAATTTGACCAAAAAAAACCTTAGGAATAAAATATGACCATTTAGGCCCACTTGGATTAGATTAGGACATTTAATATTAATTTATTTAAAAAAGGGTTAAAATAGTTAAAATCAATGTTTAATAAATAATAATTTTTAATATAGGGTTATACATAAGATAAATTAGACTATAAATATTTATTAGAAAGCTAAAAAGTTATCCTACATAATAGTATTTTATTTATTATTTTTAGACATTAAATCATTTAATTTATGACACAATGATGATGCAATAATTATCTTATTAATGAAATATTGACATAATTGATGTTATAAATACCAAAATAAATGTAATTTGAAAATTTTTATGAATTAAAATAATTTTCTAGGTTAATATGACATGTTAGTATTGATTTAATTAACTTTTTTCGAACTAATCATTCTGTTATGATTTTCACAAAAATCAATTACCAAATATTGTAATAATTGACATAAAATAGTTTTTAAAACAAATATTATATTATCAATTGTTATTTTATTCATAAAAAACTAAGGTTCGGCAAAATGACTTAGATAAGGTTATATATATTAACAATAAACAACTTGGGGTTCTTTTGGCTTGTTATAGTAAGTTTATTACCCTTATAGTGTAAGAAAACAAGAAGACACGGTAAAAGTAAAATTATTTAACTTAAGGTTAAATCTAAATGATAAGGTTAAAATAGAAACCTAAACTTTTCTAAATTCTATCGGATGATAGTATTTCGACCTATCCCCGCATTATATTAGAAATAAATCAATTTGGAGTTATTAAAAACCGAATATGACTTTATAATAAAATAACATTTTTAGTTTTTCCAAAGGTGACCCTCTCCTCCCTTATAAAAGGGAACCTGCTCCTTCTCTTCCTCACACGACTTTGAGCCTTCAAGCTAGGCCACACCCTGCCAAATTATCTTATACACTTCCATAGAAACATCTTATAGGTTCTGGTCATCTTCAAAGACCAATGTTAGTTCCCTAATTGGAGGTCTCAAAGAGGCGCTTCAAAGAAGAGGTAATGTCCGTTACCGATTCTTTCAACTTTATTTCTTCTTCCACTTATTATTCTTTAGTTGTTTCATTATGAAGTAATAACATCTGTATAACTCATATACTGATATGTTATTATAAGTATTAAATAAACCTATTTCACCATCTATCCATCCTACGGAAAACGGAATCACCACGCGTGCGTACGTACAAAATACCGTCTCCACACCGTGGTGAAATCTGTTTTTCCACCAACACCTTACAAGGATGGGTATAATGGTGTAAAGAATAACTATATATGGTTATTATAAAATCATACTGATTATGATATATTATACCATCCAATCCAATTCTATTCAATAATTATGGGAACGATATCATCGCTCGTGCGTACGTACGGACTACCGTCTCCACGACGCGATGAGATTCATTCTCCATGTTAACCATACATGAATGATCATAAAGTTTATATAATGAATAATAATGAAATATATGAAATAATAATTCTACTGGATTTATGTATATATATATTTATGTCATCTATTTATTTTCATTAAATTCAATAAGGAAACGAAAACAGCGTTCATGCATACGTACGACCTACCGTCTCCATGAACGATGTATTTTATTCCTTTTATTAATATATTTTATATATATGTATATGATGAATATATATTATATATAAATCATGTTTTACATTCTGGAATTATTTAAATTAGGATATAAGTAATAATATCAAGAACGACAAGTCGAAATACATATGATAAATAAAACGGTTTAACCGAAAACGCTGCTTTAACATGGAACTTACAAAAGAAAGGGTAATATAAAGTCATAAGTGAACCATATATGATATCATAACAATGAAAATGATTATTTAATAAGTCAATTAAATTATTTAAATCATTATACAGGAGGTTCGGAAACGTACAAATCATATCGGACCTATGGTAAGGGATAACCTTTCCAATCTTGTTCTTATCCGAGATTGTTTATTCGTAAGTATTTGTTGGGGTTATTGTTATCATCCAAGTCCATGTTTTCTAAAAGTGTTTTTATGTATGTTTAAGGTACTTTTAACCCATTTTGTCTTTTACTACATGGTATGTAAGGAATCTTTCTTTTGTTTAGGTTACGAGGTACTTTTTGACTTTTCTAACAAAAGTACGAGGAGAATGAATGGATTTTTACGGTTTTATAAATCATTATTTTCATGAAGCTTCCTCCAAAATATTCCATGAATATTTTCAACAAAATCATTTTCTTTTAAAATTGCATGACATTTTGTGAAATGGAATTGATTTTGAAGAAGAAAGGATATTTTCCTCAAGAATTCATTTCAAGTGTTTTATCAAAATCATTTTACATCTAAGATGAAATTATTTAATATGTGTATGTTTCATGTATAATTTCTCTATGATTTACATGGTTTCAATTTTATTATAATGAAATATACATTTCTTTTATATGGATTATGTGATTATGGGATGATGTTTATGAAACCCATTTTATTCGTTGAGTTATTATGAATGATGTATGTTTATTTTGTGGCACAAGTAAGAATGATTTCATTATGAGATGGGTGGGACCTGTATCTCCCTCCAATGCATTGGGTAAAGATTTATATATCATGAGATAGACATGGCTGGAATGGTAAGTTAATCCAGTTCAGTGTTACAGGACTGAAACGTGGAGTGAACTCGATTCAGAAAGGGACTTTGTCCACTAAGATGGTCTTGGCAGAAATGCCTAGACTACCATAGAAATCATATCATGTGCTTAATGTTTTTCCACAATTACATGTTTTATTCCCATGATATTTTATCATGATTGATGTTCCCTTATGATATATGCCTTATGTACTTCCAAGATTCATGTCTTTGCTCAAGATTTTGATGTTTAGATTTTATGTTCATGTTTTTTTGCATTCAAATGTTTATGGATTGTTTTGTGTTACCTATGTTTACCCTTACTGGGCATTTGAGCTCACCCCTTTTTATGTTTTCTTTTCCCCAGGATATAAAGAAAGGTTTTAGGTAAGAAAAAAGGGTAAGATCTTTATTGGGATATGTTGAAGATCATTCACCACTATTAGAAGATTATATTCCGAGTTTCCAAAGACACTAAATAATTACAGTCCATGTGTGTCTATTTTTTTTATGTACTAATTATTCCACAAAAGTAGTGTTATGTCCATGTACTTCAAGATTCGGGTCTCTACAATATCTCAATGAGAATATTGATCTCCATATCGGTCCTGTTCTCCTAAGATACAATGTCCTAGTATAATATCACTAATCAATAAAAATAATAAATCCAAATCTAGAATCTTGATCCTATAACCATGAGGTCTATTTGAGTACCAAATGGTTGCCTAATTAGGCTATGATATAAACTCAGTTGGACAACACTATATTTACTAATACTATCCATTTATTGAATATAAAATATAGAAGTGTTCTACTATAACCAATAAGAAAGTGAAAAAAATAATATAAATTTTTTAGACTCAAGTTCCTCAAAGGACACCTCTCTGAAAATACCTTCTTAGGCATATTCCATAATATCATTAATGTTGTGTCAACATGTATATAGGTATACATATATATATATATATATATATATATATATATGTACTGTGTACATGATGACATATTGAAACATATATATTGATACATAGTACCCTCTAGTACCCATGGCATAACTCATGAGTCCATGTATAATCATAAGAGTGTCATATTTTAAATAAGGGTCTCCATGCCCATCTATCTCATGTAATAATGAGGGAGTCCATTCCCGAATATCACAGTTTATAAGTTACACAATTATTGAGTATCACAATTTATAACAGACATGATTCCCATTTGTTACAACTATAAGGGATTCCATGCTCGAGTAACATAATTCAAATGGTAAATCATGCCCAATTATCTCAATTTATATTGGATTCTATACTCGAGTATCACAATATATAAGGGAGTCCATGATCGAGTATCACAATTTATAAGGGGTGCCATGCTAGTGTATCGAAAAAATTAGAGGAAGTGATTTTTATGTTCGTGTTAATTTCCATTCTAATACATTCATTAATTTTAACCTAAACCTACATAGAATGTGGTTTAGTCATAGGAAGTTGGAATCATGTTTATAATATGTTTCTTAGTCAATGAGATTATACAAAGCCTTCATTAATTTAAATATAACTCTATTTTGTGTTCTGTTTTTAGTTAATATGAATGTGAACCTTAGAGATGGATTAATTTCATTGTCAAAGCATTGGGGTAAATGGAATATCAGAAATATTACCAAAAGGGATGTCTTGAGTAAAGGTAGAAAACCTCTGATTATGTAATTATATGTATAAAGATTAATTAATTTATGACATTATAATTAACATATATAATTTCAACTTTTTTAAGTGATTCATGGGAAAATCTAGTACATGACATAATTAAATAATTTATAAACATTCTATACTTTAAGGGAAAATCTATAGGACACCCACCTAAGTATTAGTATGATTCATTCATCTATTATTAGCCTTCAATTAGATATAGTTGGAGAGAAAATGAAGAAAACAAAAAATTCCATAAAAATATGACATATGATACCTCATTGAAATTTTGTTAAATATTGAAATACAATCCCAAAAATAGAGGAAGGAGGAATAATAGACAAACATACATTGATAAAATTTCACAAAAAACACTCGATTCAATGTTCGAATAATGGAGAACCATGTATGTCTAGAAGGAGTGGAGGATAGAGCTTTAGGCATGGCTGATGTTGTGTGTGGAGAGGAAACCAAAAGGGGGAAGGTTATTAATGAATGTAGTGAAATTATATAATTTGCCACTCATTTTAAATGGTGTACATTTTTTAAACATGATTTGGCCAAACATTTAACCAACCGTGCACCCTCATTGCCAAAGTGGCTTAAATTATGTGCACTAGGTGCACTATTTTAGCAAACTATGTGCTTCTTGTGTGGTTATATTAAAGATGCTTTGTAGATTATTACATAATCATGTGTCCACCTATGAATAGTTAAATTAATAATGAAAATCCTCTAATTATGAGGAACTATTGAGATACATGGTTACTACTAATTGTGCTCCAACCGTGCTCCTTAGGCCGATTCTTGAAAACCAGATATTTGGGCTCCAAAATAGCCCCATATACTTCCAAATCTCCATTGAATACACAATAAAACTTGTAGGCATCTAAAACCATCTTATTATTACAATTATGATCATTTTAAATTTTGTACCTCTGTTTTTAAATATATTTTAAGATTTTTCTATCCACCAAACTAATATTAATAATACCTAGGAAATTATATCCGGTGTTAAAAAATGAGACCTTAAAATCTCTCCACCTTAGAAGTTCTCATACCCTAGAAGCCTTGGGGAATAAAAAACATCACCATAACTACCTAGTTTATAAAATTTCAAATAAAATTACCTCATTGACTTTTTAATATCCAACACATCATCCAATATTACTTCTATCACAAGGTACATAAGCTGCTGAAACATGATCAACAATCAAATTCCAAATTGAAAAAAGAAGAAGTGCATACCCAAGTCTGTGTAACCCGATACAAGAACACATTAATGTCTATTTTACTGTCATTTCTATAGATCTCCCCATCATAGGTTCTATCTTGAATTACCAATTTAATGTTATGGTGCATCCACCATCAAATGTTTTGATTTAAGAACATACTTACTGTTTTAACGAAACTTATGGATCGTTTCTAAATTTGAAAGAATAGTAAATTTAAAATTGAATTAATTTATCCCTAGTATAGACATGAAAAGACTCATCTAACCATTCAATGAAATTACCTCATCCTAACAACTTTACAAATGTAGTTACTCACCAAATTCAAACAAGTAAAAAAAATAAAATCTTACTGGTCCACTACTAGCTGACTATTAATCAAAATGATTAGTTTTAATAGTTGAAACATCTAAAAACCTGGTCCTAATAGCTTTAAAGCAAGGTACCTCGAGATCACTTCAAGAACATCCAAAAATCTAATAATTGGCTTTTTATCAACCTCTCTAGAAAAACTAAACATTTTTATCATCATGCCACATCATGGCCATCAGTGCATACCCGATCCATCATCGTCTAATTATCAAACTGAAATTACATCAACTAATCCCTACTACAATTTTGGAGAAAACTCAGATCCAACTAATGGAGTTCAAGGATCTCATCCAAGGTAGTTCATTTCTAGGAGTTTACATGTGACATGTCGGAACATTGAAAAAAAATTCAACATATCCAGAACATAGACTGATCCCAACAATGGTATCTCTTCTAGAGATCATGTTAAAGAGTCGACTAGTGAATCTAAGTCAATCCAAATCATTCATAGATATCAATGAAAGTAATACTCATTGTAGTCTAGACATTTAATATTATACACACTTTGAGAGCATAACACTGGAAGAGTTTATTTATTGATTTAATATGGAATTTATTTTCTTTCTTTAGATTGGTTTATAAACATCCCTATATCAATGAACCATTGATGATGTCATGATAATGATCATGATTGTCACTAATCCATGAGTACACTAAGAGGATATCTATGATTACAAATAAAACCCAAGACACTCCCTTTATATTCGATATGAAGTTTCCGACCATGTTTCCAACCAGCCATATGCAACTACACATATAATAGAATAATCAAACCATATATGTATGACTTCCTTTGAAAAGATCAGATGCACTATTCTATAATTAAAAATTAACCAACCATAATTATCTCACTATCAATTAATTATGAAATTGTTTAAAAAACCCCTATTTTTTTCCAAAATCAACTCATGGTGACCTCAAGGTATGCCTATACAACCAACTATTTTATCATCTTACTTCTTTGTAAGAACCAACATGTCTCATAATCATTACATTCCCTAGGTCGATCACACACCCGAATCCTGGATCTATCATCGAAAATCCATAAAAACCCATTACTATGTTTTATATCTAGCCTCTTCATGATTTTTAAAGAACATGTGACCACATACAATAGTTATTTTTTTATTAAACAACATTTACTTAGAAGGGAATTATGAAACATATTCAAAATGATGCTCCCAAACTTATGAGTTTCCCAATATTCATTTATTGATAATGTGAACTCATATCACATCAGAAATTCTATAAACCACTGAAAATAGTTTAAATGTGTGTCTAACATGGTTTTACCATGACCCCAGGTCACCGTACTCTCGAGATGACTTGAGAAAATTGTGTAACAACTCAAGGATTTAAAGATTTCTCCCAAACTCATATAGTTATTTTAAACACCTTATATATTGATGGGTACCACATGTATTCCTACATGTTACCTTTTGATTTAATCAATGCAATTACACATCATTCTATATTATCCATAGGACAATCAGACATTTGCATCCAAATATCTAATGGTCTATATAAAATGTTTTTCTTGAGTTTTATCATCCCATGTTACTGTTATCCTTGTATAATACCTTCCAAGTCATCCATCAATGAAGATAATAAGGGACACATGACCTACTATGTAGTGGACCATTAACTAGGCTTGTCTAACCCGATAAATCAAAGCATCAAATGATTATCACATCTCTAACAAGGGTAAAATTACTAAACAACCACATATCTATCTAGGGGATGTTGTCTCATCAATAAGAGTCCTACATTGGGAAGATATAACCTAATGGGAACCTCACATCTAAAACTTTATATAGTCATTTTGTATGGTTTTAAATTTTGAGTGCACTACATACCCCAGGATAGGCCCTTTCGGAAAAATAAAGCATATATTCTATAAATAGGTCATGCAGAAATTTTCACTAGTATTAGAATACAACAAAACATCCATTTAACCGAGAATTAATTTATCAGCACTAAAAAACACTGATAGATTACCTATTTATCAGTGCTAAATAATTTGCTGATAAATATAACTTTTTTTTCAATGCATTTTTTTAGCAGTGTCAAAGGGATCCTTTATGAATTATTTATTTTTAGAGCTGAAAAAGGAATCATTTATCAATACTTTATTTTTTGCATAGATAAATATTTATTTCATCAGCACATTCTTAGCACTCGTGAAGGTCTAAATAAATAAAATTAAATAATTAAATAAATGAAAATTTAAAAATGATTTTACTAAAAATTTTATTAAAAATTTTATTAAGTAATTATTAATAAAAATTAATATATTGATTATCCATTATTAAAAATTAATCATTTTATTAATTAGAATATGATGATAATTAATGTAATTAAATTATATATATTAAATATATAAATCTATGTTAATGTAAATAAATATGATGTATATATTACAAAATATGTTTAAATATTACATTAAATAGTCATATATTTACTAAATAATGGTTTATAATTAAAAAATAATTTGAATTAAAAAATTTAACTAATGCATAGTACTCAACATATAATTGAATGTCAATTGATTTTTTAATTTAACAAGGATAAAATGTGTGCTACATATTGCTATTGATTTCACAAATACATAATTAATGAATATTTATATACAATGCACAAACACAAAATGTATCCATATTTTCAATATTGTTACTAGTGTACCTATTATTAATTTATACAATTTCACTCATTTTTGACATATATACATGCCCTAAAATTTTTATATTCATTTATAATGTTAAAAATATATATTTTTAAAAATATTTATAAGTAAATCTATTTATAAAAGTACATTTACTATATTTACAAATATACATTTACTACTTTTATACAATTATATATATTTATTAAATATATATAAATATATTTTTTGAATTATAACTATAAGTCCTTTATTAGTTCTAAATAAAGCATTGATAAAATTGATATTTATCAGTGCTATAACTTTAGTAGTGATAAATATTTTTTTATCAACGGTTTTTTGGCACTAATAAACACCCAACTTTATAAACGCAAAATAAGCGCTCCAAAAAGTACTCTTTATCAATGCTTATTTATAATCACTGATAAAAGTGTCACAATATATTTAAAAAACACTAACCATTTGTGATCCCATCATTATATCATAAGGTTTTTGTGGATGTCATCCCCTGATGGCGCTCCTCGATGAATTGAATCTCGAATGAAACCACTCGATTGCCTCCAGTTTCTCAAACATCTCATCTAGTATTTTCTTCAACCTAGAATGGAAGGCCTTCTGATTTTCATTGTGTATTTTTGTTTTTTTATTTTTTCATCTACATTTTTTAGGATCCATTGTTACTGTTTTTTTGTGATCCATTGTTTATGGAATGATTTGTTGTCTGTTGTTTTTATCGACACCAATGTATGATCCATTGTTTATATCTGACACTAAAGCTTTGATTAATATTTTTTTTATTTCTATGTTTTATATCAACTTACTAAATTATTTTTTCATATATTCTTATAAATGTGTATTAAGTTTCATGTATAATATTGTTAATTTGCTATTGATTTGAGGCACATCGATGGTTCACAAATGATTATATATACGCTGACACATTTTTGGACAGATTTCCTCTATTGGTTATATATGTCATAGAATCTAGTTCCTATTAAAAAAATACTATAGTCATTAGATTTATTCGGCAGCAGATTCAAATGGGCTGGCCAAATTAATCCCATGAGGTTTTATCACATGAATCCTTCACTTTTTGACTCATTAGAGTTATTTAGATCATGTTATGTTTTAATATCAGGTATATATCTATTTGATAATTCTTAGAGACTAAAAGTGAGTTTTTATTCAAGTGTGACATGTATATGATTATATGTAGCTGTTCCATAATTTATATCTATATTTGTTTTTCTAACAGGTATTCTTCTATCGGGTAATAATTATTTTGGGTCTCCACATTGACCTTAAGGGTCATGAAAGTAATTTTTTCGATCTATGGTACTTATTATTTAAATTTTGGGGGGAGGACCACCTCCCATTTATGGATTTTACACAAAAATTTTATACCATACTTTAGTGTATTTGAGGTGTGTTAGAGGTCATATGATGATCTTCCATGGTGTTGTTTGGGTAATTCAGTATAGGGTCATTTGAGAATCTATATTCCTGTTTACACGTATAAAGTTTAGTGACAGTAGCATTTATTATATTAAATTATATCCCTATAATTTTCACATTCATTAAGATGATTCAAAATAGTGTATCCATCCATGTCCATATCATATATCATCAAATCAGAGACATAACATAAAACACGATTCATAAAAAATATGATGCTTCCCTTATGTGTCATCTATTGGCATCCTCACACCCTCACTCTTTCAACATCTAGGCATAAGGGATTCCAAAAAATTTAACATCTATTATTTATATAATACAATGTATTAGTGTCCTTACTACATCTAGAAGTTTTCACTAGATTTGAGATTTTATTTCACCAATTTAGATTATAAGTAAATTGATGTAGTCATGTAACATTCTGTTATCTACAAAAATCAAATAATATTTATTATAGTTTAACGATTACTGATTTCGATGTCATTAATGATTATATTATATCTCACACTATTTTTTTAATCCTAATATACTTTATTGTTAGATTTGGTATATCTTTGTGCCCATTTATTCTAGTTGAAATGATTTATATTTCCCTTCTCATCAGGGAAGGATGTGCCCGTAAAGGGCTTCTCCCATCCTAGGGTTTCCTCCCGCCGCCGCCAGCTCCGGCGCTGAGGATGGCGCGGTGACTCCTTCTCGTGCTCGGTGGGTTGGTGGGGATTCTCTACTGCAGGGCTTCATGGTCTTCTCTCAGGATGGGGAGAAGCTCTCCCGGATTCTGCGGTTGTGGGCTCAGATCCGTGGGTGTAAGACCAGTTTTTGACGACACACTCTTCAGAGCGCTCGTGGTTCTGATCTTGCAGATTGTTTTTGTCCTATGGTGAGTTTCTTCGCGGTTGGGGGTTGCGATAATGAGCTAGCAGTTGTGGGGTTATACATCTTCTCAGGTGAGAATGTTAGGGTTTCGGTGGGTCTGATGCGGTTGTTCTATCTTGTGGTAGTGGGATTTTCTGTTCTTTATTTTGGTTTTTCTTCTACTGTGTCGTGGTGAACCTTTCGGTGAACGTGCTGCTGAGATGGAGCGTCGACTCTAGACGCATCTCATTGGGTTATTTTCTATTGTTTTGAGTTTTTCGTTCGATGTTGTATTGAATCCTATGTGGAGATGATGATGATGGCAGATGCTGGTGTAGCTCACTAGTGATCCTGTGATGGGAATAAATGGTGGGAACGCATAGGCATCTCCCGGAATGATGTTTTGTTGATTCCTCGGTAGTGTTCTAGGGTGACGATGTGACAACGGATGCCGGTGATGCTCACCGATGATCTATTGATGTGGATATGGCTGATGCGTTGGGTACTTGGCTGGTCTGGAGAACCTCACCGGTGGCTTGTTTGGCGGTGAGGAGGTTTTCGCGGTGTGACACACTTACGGGTTCGCAGCTTGAGGTGGAGCACGTGGATTGACGGTGGCATGATGGTGACGTTGATCGGTGGCTGCGCAACTCGAGACTGGACGCATGATGATGGGCCCACGTGATGATGGACACGTGGTGTGCGCTGAATTTGTTTGGTTTGAAATTTGAATTTTGAATGGCGATGAAATATCAGGAAGCCTTGTGAGGTTTCTGGTTTTCCTTAAACCAGTTTGGGTTACCGGTACCCTTATACCGGCTTATGAAAATGGAGAAAATGATTTTTAGGCCTTCTCATAAACTAAATGAGAATGAGAGAGGGAGTAGTATCCCAATCCTTAAAAGACTACCCCAAATTTAGAAAAAAAAAATTATAGTTTTAAAAATTATGGGGTTCAGTGAAGTATTAATCCCTTTGAACCAAGATATTTTTTTGTTCTAAATTCCCCAAAACTCCTAAAAAAGAATGATAATTATCTCCCATTTATGATTAGCTTTATTACTCAATCCATGAAACAACCGATCTAGTTGAATGAATGAGAGTTTATTATTATTGTTTATCATATTTTAGTTTATTATTACTCATTAATTACAAATATTACATTTTAATTTTTTTAAAGGATTTATGAAATATTTGATGTGAGTAAATTCTTTTCTTAAATTCAATCACCCATTTTCTTCAACATACTAAAATTTTATGAAATAATAAAATGTTGAGTTTTCCTTATTAGAATTTCTTATATCATTCACTTTTGATAATGAATATCTTATGTTTATTTATTTATATATTAAAAAAAATTAATATTTTATGAACCCAATAGGATGGATATAAACTGAAAATGGATGCACGCTAATTGTTTGAGAACTGAATATAAATATGAAGTGAATGATTTTATCATGTATGAAGGAGATCATGCAAATGAACCTTTAATAATCATTTTTCCATGTTTTTTTTGTTTTTATTATAGAAAAATTAGTCAGGATGATTTTAAATAAAACTTAATTTTCCACGGAATAGATCAAAGATATAAATGTTGAACTAAACATTAGAAAAAACTGAATGTGGACATTTATTGGGATGATACTATGATTTATCAATCATTTGATATGAATAAATTTATTAAACTTTATGGAGACCACATGAATGGAGAGAAAATGGAAATTAAATATGACTTTAATGTATGTCAAAAGATATTTGAGGTGTTAAATATATGTTCCAAGAACTATTTTATACCAGTGGTATGAAATATAAAATTATGTTAGTTATATAAAAGTTATATAATTTGAAACCTGGAAGCGGATGGAGTAACACCATTTTTACAGAAGTACTTGGTCTTATGAATGATATGCTACCAAAAGAAAATGAACTATAGTGCCTAACATATAATGAAAAATTAATTTTATGTTCAATGGGAATGAACTCTAAAAAAATTCATTCTTGTATAAATAATTTCATATTATTTTGCAGTGACAATGATTCACTCATAAATTGAAAGATAATTAACAAGGCATACTGATACAAGAATTAATCATGGGAACTTACACCATTCAGAAAATTGTTCTCAGTGGAAGAAAATTGATTACGAGCTTCTTTCATTTGGAGATGAGTTGAGACATTTATTTATTCGTTATGTATAGAATAAATAAACCCTTTTGGTGTATAGAGCAGTACATAGAGTATGTGGCCCATCATGTTGGTAAATTATAACTTTCCACCATTTTTATGCATGAAGAACAAATACATTAAGTTGTCTCTATTTATATATATGCCAAATTAACCCAGTAATGATATTCATTTCATTTGGGATCCAACAATAGAAGATCTGAAATTGATGAGGGATACTGGTGTTACAATGTATGAAGCTCATAGAAGTGAAGAATTCACATTGAGGGCCATATTTTACTAAATGATAAATGAATTACCGTATTATGAAATTTTATTAGGCTATAAAATTGAAGGAATGTTGGGGTTTCCCATTTGTGAAAAACTCACATTCTCAGTTCAGTTGAAACATTCCTTGAAGACTATGCTTTTAGGACATCATAATTTTTTTCCTTGATGACATAAATACCAATCATGGATAACAAAATTTGATGGGAATATCGAATAAGGTACTTCACCATCTCTAACAATGGGCGATCAATAATCCAAAAAACTAAAAAATATTGACACTATTTTTAATAAACCATTTTTGGAAAAGCATACAAAATCTGGATGGAATAAGAGATCAATTTTCATTGAATTACTATATTGTAATTGTTTATACATCAGAAATTTTATTAATTTCATTCTTATAGAAAAAATGTATTTGATAGTGTTAATGGAATATTACTAAATGTTCATGAAAATATGAAAGATGGAATCACAGTTAGGTTGTAGTTGATTTAAATGGGGATAAGGGAAGAGTTGGCACTAGTGAAATTTTATTCTTATAACTCCTTACTCTCTATCCAGACTAGAAAAATTTAAGATTTTCATTTTACTTAATAGTGTAAAAGTTCTAATGGTCTATTCATCAAATATCAAGAATGTCATGTCATTGAATAATTTAAAGTTACAAGGACTATAATCCCATGATAGTCATATTTTGATTCAAGATTTAATACCTGTTGCATTCTATTGCATTATACCTCAAAATTTATGACATATATTAACCAGTATCTGCTACTTTTTCAATGCCATATGTAGTAAATTTGGAGACCTGACAATGTTTTCCATCATAAATAATGATATTTCAGTCATACTATGTGAATTTGATATGTTATTACCACCATTATATGTTGATATAATGGTCCACCATATGGTTCACTTGGTTGGATAGGTTCAACTATGTGGTCCTATCCATTATAGATCGATGTACCCCATTGAATGGTATATGATGATTTTGAAAGGGTATGTCAAGAATTGAAGTCAGCTAGAAGGTTTCATTGTAGAACGATATATTGCTTGAAGAAATTGTTGAATTTTGTACCGATTAACTATCAAATGTTGAAAGAATTGGTCTCCCAATGTATTTTTACATCGAATGCCTTATAAAATAAAGGATTTTTGGAAGATTTGTTGTTACAATTACTTTGCAAGTGTGGGATCAAGAACATCATTACATATTCCATAATAGTGAAGATGTTGACACATACATTTAATCCCAAAAAGAAATTATTATATATTCGAATCCATCAAGGGATGAAGGATGGATATGAAATACAAATAATCCCATTTTATAGGATGATTCAAAGATCAAATAATTAAGGAGTTATCTATAATACCAAATTTAATTACTGAATGACTGCATTAGCTATCTGGATGACTGAATGCAAATGTTATGTTTCACACTAATTTTTTGATCAATGGTTATATGTTTTGTACAAAAGAATAGGATGACATCAGTACGATGAAAAAAGTGGGGTTACACTAGTGTCTGTAGATATCCACATATATATTTCTGATGAAAACAATCAAAATTTTGAAGATAGGTCATATTTTGACATTATCGAATAGATAAATGAGTTGGATTATACAATATTTCAAGAGTATCTTTTCAATATAAAATGTTTTGATAATATCAATGGAGTAAAACATGATGAAATGGTGTTTGTGAAGGAGAATTTCGATGTGGAAGGGGGAAAAGATGAGCTGTTCATAATGGAATCAGATGTAGTGTAAGTATTTTATGTTTCTGAGCCAACCAACAATAATTGGACAATTTTCCTGGAGGAAAGTAATTTTTTTTGATTCAGATGAAAATTCAATCGAGTTTGACCAATTAATTGGGACATAAAAATTAGTTCATGCTGATCCCAATGTGGATAATGTCTTGTAAGTTAGAGGGGACCTCAAAGAGGGTATTTGGTTTCTTGAAAGTGGATCGAAATCCTTGAAACCTTTTAAAAAAATAAAGTTCAATGTGAAGGTAAAAGTGTTTGTTAATATATGATTTTTTTTCTTTTAATATTATATGTTCTATACTACATTAAATAAATCTAAATTAAATGGTTTACTACTCATACAGACAATGGATTCTCCACATGATGATATTACATTCCATAATAAGAATAAATTATATTGAATAAAACACTTTGGAAATATATAAATGTAATGTTACAATATACTTTCTCTATTTTACTGAAAAACTATATAACAAAACCTTGATTTAGTTTTCAGTATTCCTTGCATAGTTCGTTTATTTTAGAATTCTTATGTCCTTGTTTCATTCCTTTGTAGATTTTTGGAGAAGAAAGACATGAATAATGGATAGAATACCCCAAAACCTTTTCACCCCTACAATGTCTCATATATCATTTTCCTTCAAGTTCTTCCCTCAGCCTTTACAAAATAGAAACTATGTTTCCTCATCTCAATGAAAAAGGTAATTTTTATTTTTTCATAGTAAATTCATTATTCATCAAATTAATGTAATTTCCATATTTATGTTTAATTTATTTTTTCAGTATTAATCACATAATAATTATTTTCTAATACATGTGGATTGTTTTGTTCGAGTTGGGGTTCTTTGTCCATCTTTCTTGCCTTACCTCACAAAAACATCAACAAAATTATTATCCATCCATTGAGATGTGAAGGAATAAGATGAACCTCTATCTAATGCACATTATGACTAGTATGACTCCATGTGAATCTTTTTATTTAATATTGACATAAATTTTATAAATATTAACATTTTATGTTAATTTATTTCTTTATATTATTAGTAAAATAAGAATATTTCTTTTTATAGGTGTACTATTTTTCTTGAGTAGGGGTGATTTTTTGAAAATAATATGATCCAGGTTTGGATTAAAATATAAAGGAACATTTATGTCTTTGAATGTATATAATAATTTTTATTTATGTAATTGTATAAACCAATGTTATAAATGTATATACTATATTTATTTTTTCTTTTATTTTATTGTAAATTCCATTTCATTTAAACTATATATTGGGACTTTTTTTTTATATCTGGTGTGTTTTTTGTTCTTCTGGTGCTATGAAGCGCTGTTACAAGACACTTTAGTTTGACCTTTTACCATCATTTTTAAAATTTATGATAAAAGAAACATTTATCAGCACTTAAAAAATCATTGATAAAGGATTCCTAGGGAGGATCTAAATAAAAGTAATGATAAATTGGTCTTTTGTCACCACTTTTAAAAGCATAAAGAAATTTCAATTTATCAGTTCTTTTTTAGCGTTGATAAATGACCCCTTTATCAGTGCATTTTTAGCACTGATAAAATACCCAGGCTTGTATCATCACTCATATAGTCAGTGCTTTTTTAGAAATGATAATGGATATTTATAGTACTATTAATGGCCAGTTTTTTAGTAGTGTTATTGGAACCAATAAGATTACTATAAAAGAAAAATGTCAATATAGACCATTGTGGAATTTATCTATTCTAGTATAAGGAAAAATTCAAAGAAAGGTTTAAATGACCCATATGAGATGATTGAATCTAAAAAAACCAATTTAAGGTTACAATTATTCCAGTAAACTATTTGACATTTAATTTTAACATTAATGTGGCTCATAAACACGCTATTCAAGTACCATTAAAACAATGATCATTGGAACTTTATTTATCTAGTATCATAAGGCAACATATGCTAGTTATTTAAAACATCCTTTCAATACTTATTAATTTAGTTGACATCCTAACAAATTTTATGAAATTTATGTTATAAATCCATTTTAACCATAGTATTTATCCATTAATATTCTCATAATTATCTTAGTTAATGATTATTTCAATTCCATGCTATAGAATAAAACATACTTTTGGTTGTGATTTGAATTTTAATTAACTAAATCCTTGCATAATTATAAGTGAAAAAAGAAGACCACAAGTTCTATATAATTTTAAGGGAATTTTTTTAGTAAGATAATACTATAAATTTACACACAATACCATATATGTGGCAAAAAAACAATATAAAACCATTATTCTTACATAAACATACCCCCATGGGGTAAAATACCAAGGAATATATAGAATTAGGAATCATATGAAGTCCCCACCATTTTAACCAAGATATTAAAGCACCATTAGTGGGTTTATCTCATAAGAACCATAACTCAACTAACATACATAGGTATAGTGGTTCATCTAGGTACTTTTTTACATGGGTCTTCATGCCCAAGGCATTGACAAATAATCTTTTACAATAGAAAATAACATTTAACTTTGTAGATACCATTTTTTCAAGACAATTAAACTTCAGAATATATATATATATAACTATAATGGTTCAGTTATATTAATTAAAATTTCCATTTTATAAAGGGACTTTAATTTATAAGTTATAATTGTACTTAATTTAGCTGCAACCAGGTTATTTTACATTTGATTTTAGAATACTAAAAGACTATTTATAATGGATTGATTATATGGATTATCAATCATAGTTTATATAATCCTTTAAACCTTATAAATTTTTATTGGAAGACATTTAATCACAACCATAAAGGTTTCATCCTTTTCAACTAATGGTCTGTGGAAACAAATAGGCTAGAATTGGTTAGTTATTGTGCCACTATCAAGATGTATTAGAAAATAAAAAATTATGCAGATTTAGAATCATTAATAACCACTCATATGTTATAATTATATAAGAAATTCTATCACATATTAGTAACAATACAAGAATATATAAATCATACCATATAAGCATGTTATTTAGGGAAATAATGCTAAATAATCACCTAAATATGATATATATGTAAGAATGATTCTAAATCACACAAGGCACCTCCAATGTGTATCAAAAAATCATGAAATGTAGTCTACATGGAATGATATATACATGATATTTTGAATCTATATGTTTATATAATGATTCACCTAAAAATACATCCTTTCTATACTTGGAAAAGTGTAAAATAATATGAATCTCATAATTTAGTACACTAGATTTTATATCAATCACTCAAGGTGAAATAATAATCAAATGTAATAAAAAATAACATGATCAATAGTCACGTATCAGAATACTTTGTCTTTTCCTCATGTGTGTATTGATCGACCCTTTACACAAGTATTTACTGAGGGACGACCCATTATTAATTACCAATATACCATCACCAAATAGAAAGACGAAGGGGAAATGACTATGATACCACTTTGTAACATCCTACATCCAGATCCATTGAAATGGTTCCCTTAGACGACTAGTAAGATGGCCTCAAGTGCACCCACCATATGGTAGAGGATTTTGACTAGAAGTGAGTGTCTAATGGTGGCACAATGGAAAGAATATACCATTATAATTAGAGTAGAACATTTTTACATAATAAATAATCCATATTTGAAGAAGAATAAAATAATGGATTTAGAAATAAAATAGATAACATGGAAATTCCAAATAATACACCCATGAATGTCCATGTGATTCTATAAAAACAGTGGTAGTAATATTGTTGGTAAAACATAAATGATAAACCATGAAATTAAAAAAATTATCAATGTATATCTCCATGGGAATATTTTTTTCCAACTCATTCATATTCTAATCACATATCATGTACATTTATAACAACACAAATGAATAATATCAAGAAAACCAAATATGGAATCCTGATCTTACAACCATGAGGTGTGTCTGGGTACCACAGAGTCTCCTAAAGATGGTTTGAGATAAAAAACATCCCACCATCGATGATGTCTAATTATATCTAGTATGTGAAAAGAAAACATAGACGTATTCATGTATAAAATATAATGGAGTGAAATAATGAAAAAAAATGAGTCAGACTTGGGTTCCTCATAGAATACTAGGCCAATAATACTTACTTTAATCTAAGCAGATATATCTTTGATGTTGTTTCACCATGTATATAGGTATATATATGTCTATAAATATATATATATATATACACTATATACATGATTACATATAATGATATATATAGATACATTGAATTATTTAGGACTTGGGGCATAACTTAGGAATTTATGCATAATATTAGGAGTCACATATTTTGAGTAAGGGTTTCCATCCCCATCCATCTCCTGGTATAAAAAGTGATGTCAAAACCACGTATCAAAATTTATAAGAAACACCATGACCAGGTTCCACAATTTATAAGGAACTTAATGACTGATTATCATAATTTATTAGGGATTCCATGCCTGAGTATCATAATTTATAAGGGTTTTCACTCTTGAGTTTCAAATTTTATAAGGGACACCTTGCATGAGTATTATAATTTTTATGGGGCCCCATGTTCAGGTATTAAAATTTATAAAGGGATACATGTCTAAGTATATAAAATATCAATGTATGTGATTTTATGGCCTTGTTAGTGTTAACTCAATGACTTTAATAAATGTCAAATCAAACCCACATATAAGATTTCATAATCATAATAAGTAGGAGTAATTCATAAAAGGCGGTTCATAGTCCATGAGATTATCCAAACCATTTATCCATTTAGTTATAACTCCATCTAATTGACCATTTTTAATTAGTAGGACGATGGAACTCATAAGCGGTCAGATTTCCTAGATAAAGCATAGGTTTCTAAAGAATATAAGAAACATAACACAAATCTGATGGTTTAATTCATGTCATAAAACATTCAATGATTAAATTATATTCACAAGGATTAACAAATTTAGAAAGTTAACATTTAAACATAAATTTAAATTTTTTTGAAGTGTCCCAATAGAAAATATGGAACACGACAGAACAATGTAATTTATAAACATGCTATAATTTAAGGGGAAAGTAATATACCACCTACCTTATTCTTGGTATTTTCAATTTTCCATTATCAACCTCAAATTTGAGTTTTTTTAAGGTAAAATAATGAAATAAACAATTTCCTAGCAAATGGGGCATATGAGATCGCATTGAAATAACATTCAACATGACAAGAAAAACTGAGAAAGGATGAAAGTGGAAACATAGAAAAATCTAGTGTGATTAAGCATTACCTACAAGACTTGATTCCGAGTCTAAAATTTTTATAATCATGGATTCTTAGGCAGATAGTAGGAGGGTGATTTAGGAGTGGGTGTTACGGTGGGTGGAGAGGAAAAGGTAAGGGGAAGATGCATTAAATAAATTAGGGGAAAATGGGGATTTCCATTCATTTTAAAGGGAAAATAGTTTTTCACATTCTTTGTGCAAATTGTTTTCAAATCTTTGTCAATCATTTCCAAGGAGGAATAGAGTGTTTGGTCTAGTAATGTGATTTGTGAAAACCGTGTGCAACCCATTCAGTCCCTCTATATTTCCTTTGTAGCTCCTCCCTCACTTGTGAGGCATCCAGTGCACTATTTTACTAACCATACACCTCCTTTTAACAGGACACATGGTTGAGTTTCACAGTTACAACTAACTATGTGCCAACCTATGCCAAAGGCTATTTCCCTAAAAACTGGAGCATTACACTGCAAACATCCCCAAACAATCTTAAAAGTCCACCAAACATCTGATTCACCTCTCCATCCATTACACCTATTGAAAAATTAAATTTCTAAGTTTTCCAAATCTCATATTTATATTACCTATCTTATTTTATTATTTATCCTATCTTCCAAATTGAAATTCAAAAATCCTTTGGAAATTCTATCTAGTTAACAAACATGAGACATTACTGGAGGCATTTGTAATGAAATAGTTAAGGAATGATTTATTGTATATGAGTGATTTAGTTTGTTGATTAATATTGGAAAATGGATATTTTTAATGAAAACTTATAGACATAGGAGTTCTTGTGAATGATTTTGAATGAATTAGTCTGAAAAAATATTTGAGATACTTTACAATAACAATGTAAATATATTAACCATGAAGACGCAATGTTATTGTTTAAAAAGACACAAATCTTGAAAATATTTAAGGAATATATAAGAGATTATGGATTCTAATATTTAAGGGTTTTCATGTGAATATGGTTGATTCTAAATTTTCAAATAATATAATATTGTTGAATTTGGATCCTGCACCACATCCTGAATTTTTGGAGGAATTGTTCCTATATAAAGGGGCACATTCTTGTGGAGGAATTGATATTTTTTGATCAATGATCTAATGTTTTTAATGATTTTTTAGTTTTAGTTTCCACCCAATTATATTAATTTTTGAGGAATAGGTGCACCAAATATAGCTTCACTATACATAAGCGATACATACAAAGAATCATTAGATTGAGTCACTCGGAATTGAGGAACAATAGATAAAGTAATATCAGATAGAGATATAGGTGAATTGTTTTAAGGTTCATGGGATAGAGACATATGAGATAGAGAGGTACTAGAAAAAACTTCCATAAAATATTTTTGAGATCCTTTCACATTTTTATTGTTGTTTTGGCTATGGAGAATAAGAAAACTTTGTAACTGGTGGCAGTCAAAATAATTACCCATCAGATGATAGAAGGAGCTTGCTAAGAGTTTGTTCAATTTCATTCACATAATTATATAGTTAATTTAAATGTATTTATGGAAGTTGATATGTAATGTATATAGTCACCGAAAATGGGGGAGAACTTTGTAAAAAATTTATACCCATATTATCTACTTATTCTTACTTGTGGGTAAGGTTTATTGATTAAGTTGACAAGATATATACACTAGCATATTGAAATGGTTAATTTCAGGAGTTTCAAAATTTTAAAATATTACCATTCATCCTCCCATTCATAGTGGTGTATATATTCATGTGAACTATAGTATCAAAAGAACATGAAGATTATTTAAGAGTAGAAAATATGGTATTAGAGAAATTAATTGATGAGTAAACAATGGTGATTTCAGTAGAGGTCAATAAATTAAATATTAAGTTACCATTTGTAGTTCAATGTCATATGTGTGGTGAACATGTGAATTATCAATATTAATGGACTAATAAAACAGATAAATCATTGTCTATTAATGTTTCTATGATATGTGAATCTTTGAAGTGGACTGTGATGGTTAATAAACACTTATCCACTACTCCATAGTTAGGGATGTCATTTTAAAGTTTATGAAAATGTTCCCTATGGAAATATTATTATTATTATTCCATTAGTAACATTTTATATGATTTTGAGAATTTCTAGACCACTCTACATAGATATCTTAATATTAACTAGAATAAGGAAATGAAATTTTATATTCTGAGTCAACCAATGATCATTTATAGGTGTAAGGATGAACATGATCATCTAATTATAATTATTTCCATTTTATGGGTGCTAAGTCCTATTCTAAACTATTTTTTTACCTTATATAATTGAGTTGATAATCAACATCGATGATATTATTGTTGTATGAGAGTCTGTTGATGCATTTATAAGTGAGTTTCCTAGTCTTACTTTGAACTATGAATTTTTTATCTATTGAACTTATAGCGTGCACTACACATATATCAAGAACTCAATATATAATGTCCTTGACTAAGTCTTGTGAATTAAATAATTAACTCCATGAGAATATTTTTAGGAGATTCATTAAGCCAAGAGGTTATCCATGTGTTTTCCTAGTTATTTTTTAAGAATAAATATGGATAAATGTGAATCTATATAATTTATTAAGATTTTAACAAGATCATTATCAAGAATAAATATATTTAACCTCATATTAAATATTTTTTTTGATCAACTACAATGATCTCAATATCTTTCTTTGATTTAAATACATTCATGAAACTTATGATTGAGGATAAAAGGTGAATACATACAGAATACAACCTTCTTTATTAGGCATGAACACTAAAAAGTTACAGTGATTCCTTTTTAACAATCTGATGCCCCTTATATCATCATAGATCTCATGAATTGAGTCTTTATATTCCCTTGAAATATTTATGGTAGTATTTATAGAAGATAATATTATATATTCCAAGATAAATGACGAGCATTAATATCATTTGAGGATTATACTAAACCCCCTATGTAAGAGGAAACTTTAAGAAAAATTTAACAAGTGTGAATTTTTGCAATATAATGTTTCTTATTTGAGTCATATAATCTCAAGGGAGAATATATAAATAGATCCTTGTAAGTTTAAAGTCATTAAAAATAGTTCTAGACCAAAAACTATTATTTAGAATTTAATGTTTCTTAGATTGGTTGGATATTACCTACTATTTAAAAATTAATTCACAATTATGTTTAAAATAGACAGCATATTAACATGGTAAGGGAGTCAAGTTCCTTCAGACTGAGGAATATAATGAAAATATCAAGGAGGTTATGAGAAGGTTGGTCAATGAACCTGTAATTATCATACTCTATAGTAGAAAAGGGTTTG
The DNA here is from genome assembly GCA_963277665.1 of Viscum album. NCBI lineage: Eukaryota > Viridiplantae > Streptophyta > Magnoliopsida > Santalales > Viscaceae > Viscum > Viscum album. The sequence continues at coordinate 1,896,162,672 of OY728153.1, forward strand.
TGATCGATAGTGACACAATTAAAAAAGGACTGTGATGAGTTATTATTAATGAAAACATATTGATAAATTGTGTCACTAATAAATTTATGGTAAAGACAAAATTTACCTAAATTATGATTTTATGTTTTATATAGTAATTTTTGAATTAAATTATAGAGGAATTATCTATATTGGAACTGGTGTGATATATATAATGATTGTAAGTTTATATTAACATATAAAGTGTTGAATATTTATCAAAGGAGACGATTGAATGTAAAGACCAGGAAATTCATGGCCTGGTGTGTCCGGTGTGCCCGGAATAAATTTCAAAAGTGTTGTTCAGGTTCGTTCAGTGAACGTACGCACTGGATTTTATATCTTTTGAATCAGTGCACAGAATTGAAATCCGAAGACACCGAAGACACCGATGAACTCGCAACGCCAATATTCGCATAAGGAGACTGTCACCGCAGTTGTGTTTTATCGGGAGTGGAAGTTAATTTTTAGGGATTCTTAATAAATTAAATAAAAATTATGTGTGACATATTTTTTATTTAGGTGGTGGTTAATTTCTCCAAAGGGAAGTTGGAGGTGGGGCCCACCCCCACATAACCTCCCATTGGAGGATATTATGTGGTGGGGCCCACATGATCATCTAACCCTTCAACTCCCCTTTAACTCCTTGAACCCCCAATTAAGGAGGATGAAACTATCTTTATCTAATTTGGAGCATCTGCATCTCCTCCCTCCCATTTAATGAGCCAACCCAACTTTTTAATTAATGGGTGTGACTTAATGAATTTGAATCTCTTTGAATTCGTTAAGCCATACTTTTAATAAGTGATGTTATTTTATTTTATGGGGTTGGACATAATAACATGGGAAGCTTTGGAGAATTGGAAAGAAATCATTCTTCCCACGAAGAACATGAATAACTTCTCCAACGACCTCCATCGGCGTTAGAGGATTAGACGTCGCCCGTGAGGAACATTGCCAACGACGACATCATATCCTCCCGAAGTCAATGGAACAACGCCATCTTCCCGTGACTCTGCCGAGTGAGCACCATTTACGAGGTAGGGGTTACTTTAATGTTTGTTTCTATCCTCATTCCTACATCATTTAGTTGGTGGAATGATGTGCTAATTGTTATTAATGTAGAAATGAGGGTTCGGACCGCATGAACACGGTATGACCCTTCCCTTTTTTATTTCCATTTGATGATGTAATAGGCAGAGCCGAAAGGGCATGGTGCTGTCACACCGTACCAGAGAAGAACTACAGAGGATGATGAAGCGCGACGTCGTCGCACCGTGCAGTGAACTGTGCGGAGGGAAGAATGACCTCGATGCCATCGTGTCGCGGTGGAGATTCAGAGGCAAATGACCGAGCCGACCACCATAGAGCCGGACAATGGGACGACCGGCCGGTCCACTGGATGACCGCGATGTCAGAAGGCGCCACGTAGAGGGAGACCGCAGCCCGCATCCGCGGGCCGCTTTACTTGGTGAATCGGACGACTGCCTGCCATCAGAGCTGGAGGACCACGATGCCCGCAGGTGCCGCGCAGAGAAGAAGACTTGGGCCCGCATCCCGGGGCCGCTCGGATGGCCGAATCGGCCGGCCGGGCAGGGGAGCGGGGGTGACACCGGGCGAACCAGACCGACCTGCAGCGCGGGCCGGGTCCCAAGGTGGGTCACACCCCACCTAGTTGGGATGACCCCCAACCTGTTTGGAATCGCAAAACTGGGCTGTGCCGACCCCCCAGCCATGTCGGACTTGCCGAGATGGGTTGGGCTGACCCGCCAGCCCATTGTGTTTGACGGGCCGAGCCCGTCTTTGATTAGATGTGAATATCTTCAAGACCACGCGTCCGGACGATGCACCGTCTGCGGCACTGGGATCGTCACGATGAGGTGGTCTTTTTTTCAATCCTATAAGCGAGTTTTTGAAAACGTTGGAAAATGGCCAGGTTAAGATCAAGCGTAAATCACATCGGGCCCCTGGAACCGAAATGGCAATAATTCTCAGATCGGGAATCCGATTAACGTGCCATCTATCGCGTTGGGTTCCTTATGACAAGATGGAACTACGGGATACATCAACTCAGGACTTAGTGATAGTTGATGTATTGACTCTTGACTCAAGGATCGAACCCTCCTGAAATCGAGCATGCTCTGTGTGGGAACCCTAGAGCTAGCAGCGACGACTAATGTTCTGGAATCCTATGTGGGTTCGATAGCGATGACTACTGCACCCGAATCCCCAGTGGGTTTGAAAGTGATGAATACTAAAACAGAATCTTCTGTGGGTTCTACAGTGATTTCTACTGTACCGGGATCCTCCGTGGGTCTGACAGTTCTGACTTCTGTTCCTGTATCATGTGTGGGTCTGACAAAATAGTTGGTCCTATATCCTGTGTGGGTCCGACAGCTTAGCTGGTCCTGTATCTTGTGTGGGTCCAACAGCTTGGATGAATGAGTGACTACAACTGATCATCTCTATCACTCTATGTAAGATGTATACCTATGTGAGATAGGTCTTGTATTTCAACCATTATCATCATGGTGATTGACTTTACTTCCTTTGTGGAGTGGGTTCTGTTTGTGCTCGAGAGTTGAAGCGGGACTGAGACTGGTAACATAGGTATGTATGGGCATATACCTAGGTAGGGTTGGTTAATACTTCATGATTGTATCTTTCTACTGTGGTTTATCCTTTTTGGATTCTAAGAGACCTTCGCGGGTCTTGTGGTCCCCTACTGAGTATTGTTATATTCACCCCTGCACAGGCTTTACCTACACCTTGTTGTGTTCTGTGCAGATGACAGACAACAGTGATCGAGGCTGTGGGTGACGGACAGAGGCTTCTCGAAGTTGGACTGGACGGGACTTACCAAAAGGATGAGTTTTTCGAGTTATGTACATACCCTTCACGTAGGAATCCCCGATGGATGATCCAGGAGCTATTTTCCATTTTTTACTTGTACTTGTACATGTTGATCAATTGGGTTTGTATACTATCCCACTTACTTTCAGCACACCATACATTTCTGTTTTAGTACTTGTTGCCTCAATTGCTCGTGTTCGGACTGTGTGTGTGTTACAGGTTAAAAGGCAATGCCTTCCCTTTTTATCAGTGATTCACCTTTGGTGCTAGTCTCCAACACCAGGCCTATAGAAGGCGGGCTTGGGGTAGTCACGACACGTGCCCCGAGGATGGTTCATGAGAAATTGGTATCAGAGGACTTGGTTCTACCACATAACATGGACTCTGATTCATTTAATGGAAATAGTGTTAAGTGTTTTGGGTGTGGTTATCAGTTTAGGGAAACCGGTGTTGGTGCGGCGGCCGACGTATCCATACACTAGGACTCTGACTTCTAATCTCCGACTCAGTGCATGAAAACACTAATTGCGTCTGTATATCCTATGAAAAGGTTTTCTTCGTGATTAATTTGTGTCAGCTCACCAGGTATACTGTTATAACTATGGTGCACCTGTTTCTTTTCAGGAAGGCCCCACGAAAGCTGCCAGCTAGGGTTCTAAGTTTCGTACGAGATTGTAGCCCATCAAGCGATGAGGCCTCGGTGTAGGGCCCCATCACTGTGGAGGTACCAGCGGTACCACTACCCACTGGGCTACCGATACCAACAGCTTGAGCAGTAGAGAGTGCACGCCGCCTGAGTGCGTTGCACAAGTTCCTGTGCTGGAGGCCGCCTAGCTTCCTGGGAGAGACGGACCCACAGGCAGCTGAGGATTGGATGGAGGCCGTCGTGAGAGTTTTGAGATTGGTAGGGACACCAGCCGACCTCATGGCGATCCTTACCGTGAGTCTCCTGCATGCAGCAGTAGGCAGATGGTGGATCCTGATGCTCCAGGTGCATGACAAGGCGTCATTACTCTGGACAGACATCGAGATTCTCTTTTTCTCAGTGTTTGTTCCTGGAAACCATCGTATGTTGAGGATTCAGGAGTTACTTCATCTGCAGCAGGGTAGTGTGACAGTAGCTCAGTACTCAGCGAGGTTCACCGACCTCTCTCGCTACACCATGTATATGGTACATGACCCGTTCTTCGGGGCCCAAACCTTCAAGCAGGGACTCAAGCATGAGATCAGGGGTTCGATGATTCCCCTTAGCATTCCGACACTGGCGGGGGTGCTGGAGCGAGCCCTTATAGTGGGGAGTTTTCTCGACGAGCAATCACCAGTAGGGAGACCCACCGAAGGGAGACATGTAGCGGAGTCTTCTACAGCCAACAGTAGACAGATGACATAGAGGTCCAAGTGAACTAGGCCATTAGGTAGGGGAACCCAGGATATAGGTTCAGTTTTGCGGGGCACACGAGACATAGCAACTTATATGAGGAGCAGGCAGTGCTATGCAGGCAGCGGGCAGGGCCACATAGCTCGTGACTTCCGGACCCGCCATGCTGATGAGAAGAAGACATTATAGGTACCTCCCAGGGAGAGTTAGAGGTTCAATTGTGGTGGTCCACTGGGAGCAGGCGGACGTGGCAGAGGAGATGGCCGAGCAACGGGTGGTGGACGACGTTTCGAGGCTCTACCACCACCACCACCAAGAGGCCCCCCCTGACCATAGGGAGCTGGAGGACATTGGCGGGCTCATCTCCAGGCAGTCAAGGCCTACGACCACAGTGCACTTGAGATGAATCTAGTTACTATCTGTGTCTACTCTACACTTGTTGTAGTACTTATAGACTCAAGTGCGAGTCATTCTTTTATTGCCACTGCCCTCGTTCAGAGCTCGGGGACTCTGATGGAGCTGTTGGCTCGATCCTTATGGATAGAGACACCTACGGGAACATAATTAACGATTATGAACTAGTGCCAGTAGTGTGAGCTTACTATAGGATGCGAGAGCTTCGGCTGGGATCTTCTTGTAGCGGCATTGAGGCCTTACGACGTCATCTTGGGTATGGACTGGTTATCCACAGTTCATGCTCAGATTTACTATATTAGGCACAAAGTGCGGTGTATCTGCACGGATAGGACCAGGTTAACCTTAACCGGAGACAAGGGAGCCTTAGCAGTGCAGGATGGACTTACGCAGAGGAGGGGGTAGCCGATCACACATCAGTTAGCTAGTCTCATACTCTGAGCGGTTGATGTGCGGAGCCTGAGTTTTCCTGTTGTGGTGGATCAGTACGCAGATGTTTTTCCTGATGATGTTCCAGGACTACCTCCTCCCAGAGAGGTAGACTTCTACATTGACCTATACCCCGGGACAACACTGATATCTACTCCAGCATATCAGACGGATCTCACTGAGCTTCATGTGCTTTGGGTACAGCTGTAGGACCTGTAGGGGAAGGGACTTATCCGACCCAGTGTTTCACCCTGGGAATCTTTGATTTTGTTCTCCAAGAAGGCATATGGGAGCTTACGACTATGGGTTGACTACCGTCGCCTGAATTAGGTGACCGTGAAGAAAAATTACCCACTCTCGAGGATTGACGAACTCTTTGATCACCTCAAGGGAGCACGATGTTTCTCGAAGATAGACCTCAGGTCAGGCTAGCACCAGCTCAGAGTTCGGGACAAGGATGTGAAGAAGATGACCTTCAGGTGTCTGTATAGCCAGTACGAGTTCTTGGATATGCCATTCGGTGCAACCAACTCTCCAATAGTGTTCACTAATCTCATGAACATGATCTTCCCGCATTACCTCTATCACATTGACATAGTCTTCATCGACAAAATACTGATCTACTCGACTAATGTGGATGATCATTTCACCATTTGCGGGTAGTACTGGACACACTTCAAGAGCACTAGCTTTATGGTAAGCTCTCGATGTGCCAGTTATGGATTCGAGAAGCTCAATTTTTAGGACACATCATATCGGATACTAGAATTGCAGTGGATCCAGCAGAGATCAAGGAAGTACTTGCTTGGGAGGAACCCAGAAGTTTGACCAAGGTGCAGAGTTTTCTGGGACAGGTTGGGTACTATCAGATATTTGTGAAAGACTTATCCAGAGTTGCAACACTGCTTTCAACATTGAAGAATAATGGGAAAGCCTTTGTGTGGTCAGAGAGATGCCAGTAGAGCTTTCAAGAGATGAGGTAGAGGTTTACTAGTGCCCCCATCTTGAGGCTTCTAGAGGAGGGAATAGGGTACGTAGTTTACTGAGACACATCAGGGACTGGACTCGGGTGTGTCCTGATGCAGGAGCGAGCAGTGATCTTGTATAGTTCTCGGCAGTTGAGACAGAAAGAGCAGAACTATGCTACCCATGACCTGGAGTTAGCAGTAGTGGTCTTCTCCTTGAAGATGTGGAAGCACTATCTGATGGGAGAGTGTTTTACAGTCTACTCTGACCACCAGGGTCTCAGGTACATCTTCCCGCAGAAGTACCTGAACCTGAGACAATGATGATGGATCAAGTTCCTTCAAGACTATGACTTCGAGATAGTCTATACTCCTAGAAGGGGGAACGATGTAACAGATTATCTCAGCAGGAGATCAGGCATTCAACTACTTGGAGAGGCAACAGAGCAGCTGGCCATGTTGTAGATATCCTATGTGGATAGAGATGGAGCGGCCTTTCTGCAATCTCCCACAGTCACTCCTCCATTTCTTCAGTGGGTCAGAGAGGCACTGTGTGGGGACGTTGACTGTGAGACGCGACATGCTCAGATATCCTTAGGTCGGGCACCTAATGGCTTTTTTTGAATGTGGGGAGCATGACATCTTCTTCAGAGGATGTACCATGGTACTGGTTTCACTATATGGGGAGGTGTTGAGGGAGTTCCAAACTTCCCCTCTAGTGGTACGTCCAGGAGTGGAGAAGATGTATTAGGACCTCAGATGAAATCACTGGTGGCTGGGTATGAAGAAGGAAGTAGCAGAGTTTGTCTCACGATGCCTCACTTGTCAGCATGTGAAGGCAGAGCACTTGGTTCCAACAGGCTTAGTTCATCCCTTAAAGGTCCTAGAGTGGAAGTGGGATGGGATATCCACGGTTTTCATGATGAGACTTTCACCTACATTCAAGGGACATGACTCTATCTAGGTGATTGTCGACCGACTCACCAAGTCGGACCACTTCCTACTGATCAGAGAGCAGGTCTCAGTGGAGACCTTGGGACGCATCTATGTACAATAGATCGTACAACTTCATGGTGTTCCATCGATGATCGTCTCCGATCGAGATGTTCATTTCACTTCCTGGTTATGGAAGGGGTTTCAGGAGGCTTTTGGGACACAACTTCATTTGAGCACCGTCTTCCATCCTCAAAAAGACAGTCAGACTGAGAGGACCATTCAGACTATTGAGGACATGCTTCGTGCGTGCATCCTAGACTTTGGTCGGAGTTGGGAGGATCACTTTCCCTTGGGAGAGTTTGCGTATAACAACAACTAACACTCTACCATCGGGATGAAACCTTACAAGGCACATTACGGCTGGCCATGTAGATCACCCTTGTGCTAGACTGACCCATGGGAGTCAGCGTTTGTAGAACCAGAGATGGTGTAGGATACGACGGAAAATGTGCAGATCATCCAGGAGCGGAGGAAGACTACACAAAGCAAACAAAATTCCTATGTTGATAGGAGATGAAGACCACTGGAGTTTGAGGATGGCGACCATGTCTTCCTACGGGTCTCACCTAAACGAGGTTTGCAAAGATTTGGCCAGGGTAGAAAGTTGACTCCATGATTCATCATACCTTTTCAGGTCCTCATCAGGGTAGGAAAGGTGGATTAATGCCTGACCCTTCCTCCTCAGTTGCACCGGGTGCACGACTTCTTCCACGTATCTCAGGTGAGTAGATACGTTCACGACCCATCCCACGTTATCGACCACAGGGAGATGGAAATAAATGATGGGGAGACATTCACAGAGGTTCCAGTGGAGATTGAGGATCGATAGGAGTGTGTCCTACGTGGACGTTCGATTCCTATAGTGTGCATTCACTGGAAGCACAAGAACCTCATGGAGAGCACATTGGAGCAGAAGGGTCAGATGCATGCTCAGTACCCCCATTTGTTCCCTTATGTGTTGTAGATTATGGGTAAGTGAAGCCCTGAGGTGGGGAGAATGTAAAGCCCTAGAAATACAACGGATATTTTAAGTACATGGGAATTTTACGAGTCCTCTATTTTTTACGGCACTTGATTCTGAGGCCAGGTGTGCCTGGAATCAATTTATGAAGTTTTGTTCGGGTACGTTCCATGAATGTTTGTGCGGGATTTTATATCTTTTGAATCGGTGCTCATAATTGAAATCTGGGGACACCGATGAACTCGTAGCACCAATATTTTCTTAAGGATACTTTCACCGCAGTTGCGTTTTATCTGGAGTGGAAGTTAATTTTTGGGGATTCCTAATAAATTAATGAAAAATTATGTGTGATATAATTTTTATTTAGGTGGTGGTTAATTTCTCCAAAGGGAAGTTGGAGGTGGGTCCCAGTCCGTCATTACCTCCCATGGGAGGATATTCTGTAGTGGGGCCAACATGAGCATCTAACCCTTCAACTCCCCATTAACTCCTTGAACCCCCAATTAAAGAGGATGAAACTCTCTCTATTTGATTTGGGGCCTCTTCATCTCCTCCCTCCCATTAAATAAGCCAACCCACCTTTTTAATTAATGGATGTGACTTAATGAATTTGAATCTCTTTGAATTCGTTAAGCCATCCTTTTAATAAGTGGTGTTATTTTATTTTATGTGTTTGGACATAATACCTTGGAAAGCTAGGGATAATTGGAAAGAAAGAATTCTTCCCACGAAGAACATGAAGAACTTATCCGACAACCTCCATCAGCGTTGGAGGAGTAGACGACACTCGCGAAGAACGTCGCCAATGATTACATCTTCTCCTCTCGACATCAACGGTACGACGTCGTCTTCCCGTGACTCCGCTGAGAAAGCACATATTACGAGGTAGGGGTTACATTAATTTTTGTTTCTAACCTCCGTTCTACATCGTTAAGTTGTTGGAATGATGTGCCGATTGTTATCAATGTAACGAGGATGGTTCGGACTGCACGAATAAGGTCAGACCCTCCCCTTTGTTGTTTCCATTTGATGACATCAGAGGTGGAGCCGAAAGGGCGTGGGGTCATCACATCGTGCCAGTGAAGAACTGTGGAAGATGAAGAAGCCTGGCGTCGTCACGCCGCGCGGTGGACCACGCGGAGGGAAGAAGGAACATGGTGCCGTCGCGCCGTGGTGGAGGTGCGGAGGCAGCTGACCGAGCCGGACGCTGTAGAGCCGGACATTGGGATGACCAGTCGGACAACCAGTCGGTCTGCTGGAAGACAGCGGTGCCCGAAGGTGACGCATGGAGGGTGACCGCGGCCCACATCTACGGCCTGCTTTTCTGGGAGAACTGGAAGGCCGCCTGCCTGTCGAGATGGAGGACCCAGTTGCTTGCAGATGCTGCGTGGCGGAGAAGATTGCGGCCAGTATCCGCGGGCCCTTCGGCTGAGCGAACTAGCTGGTGGCCTACCGGCCGGGCTGGAAAACCGCGACACCCGCAAGAGCCACATGAGATGAACCATGCCCCGTGTCCGCGGGCCGCATGCGCTGGGCAGAACCGGCCGGCTATAGCCTGCAAGGCAGGGGAGAGGCGACGCCTCTTGGAACCACTAGGCGAATTGGACCGGCCCGCAGTGCAGGCCGGGTCCGCAAATGGGCCACTCCCCACTGGGCCGGGCTGACCCCCCAGCTGGGTCGGACCCGCCAAAATAGGCCGGGCCGACCAGCCAGCCCACTGGGATTGACGGGATGTGCCCGTCTTCTCTTAGAAGCGAATATCTTCAAGACCGCGCATCTGAACGACGCACTCTCTGCGACACTAGGAAAGTCTCGACAAGGCCGTCCTTTTGAGATACTCAATGTGTGTTTTGGAAAACTTTGGAAAATGGCCGGGTTTGGGTCGAGCATGAATCCAACTGGTCCCCTAGAATAGAGATGCCAATAACTCTCAGACTGGGCGTCCGATTGACGCGCCATCGGTTGCATTGGGTTCCTTATGAAAAGACGGTACTACGAGATACATCAACTCAGGACTTCATGGTAGTTGCTGTATCGACACTTGACTCGAGGAGAGGATCCTCCTGAAATCGAGTATGCTGTGTGCGGGAACCCTAGAGCTGGCTGCGACGACTATTGTACTGGAATCCTACGTCAGTTCAACAACGATGACTTCTATACCAGAATCCGCCATGGGTTCGACAATGATGACTACTGAACCTGGAATCCTCTATGGGTTTGACAGCGATGACTACTATACCGGGATCCTCCATGGGTCCGATATTTCTGACTTCTATTCCTGTATCTTGTGTGGGTCCGACAGAATAGCTGGTCCTGTATCCTGTGTGGTTCCGACTGCTTAGCTGGTCTTGTATCCTGTGTGGGTCCGACAACATTGATGATGTAGGATCAAAATAACATTGTAGATGCTCAATATACAAGATGGGGGGGGGGGGGGTGAATTGTACATTCTAAAAATTTCCTTAAACAAGGAAAGTTCTAAGTTTAAACAAGTTAAACTATGAAAATTCAAAACACCTCTAACACCAATTGGAGAATTGGAACAAGGTATGAAGTTATAAACTTCTAGTCCTACACACTTTCTTGAAATCTAGAAAATGATTCAGAAAAACTGGTTCCAGAAATATGGATCCGGAAAAAGAAACTTAACTAAAGATTACAATATGAGATTATACCTTAAAGCGTATTGAAAATAAATGAATCAGAGTAAAAGTGTAAGGAAATATAAGAAGGTTATACTTTCTTTACAATACAAAATGCAGCGGAAAAACTTGTTACAAAAACAAGTAAAAAGATATAAATCATTTAACCCAAAGAGAAGGGTATCCAACAACCTTGGATAAAGGTACCATGATTTATACTTTCAAGAAATTCTGTCTTACCCACACCAGGTTAATCCTTTTATATGATGATCAGAGTCTCTTTCTTGCTATCCCCGCAAGCCCTCAACTTCAAGGTAGTTGGGACCTCTGTCTTCCTCAGCAAGGAAGCCCTCAAACTTCAAGGTAGTCGGCACCTCTGTCTTCCTATCCCCAGAAGCCCTTGAATGTAATCACCCAAATTCAGAGTTTCACGAAGCAATCCGTACAAGGAAATGTTTGAACAAGTCGTTCGATCTTTCTACATGAAGCTTGAGAGTCAATAAGATCCTATCTCTCTAGAAATCACTTTAACAGCATGTAAGCACAAATTGTGTCAAAGTTGTCAATGTTGTCGCAACTTTTCAAATGAGCTCCTATTTATAGGTGAAGCTCCAACGGTCAGCTCCCTCCTCCAATGGTCATATCTTTCCTTGAATTTCGAAGGGACCTTTACACATGTCACTTAAACAATGGTTAGTCAATAACAAAAAACACGACATTGTTTTGTAATGAAACAAGTGTAAGAATAAGAAAAGATGAAGTTCGTAATGTAAGAAAATAAAAGTTCAGAGTCTATAATAAAGAGATATACGGATTATGTTTTTTAGGAATTCGAAAGATGAATTTTGTAGAAATACTATGTCTAAATTTATAAGGAAATTCGGATTCTGGTTTCACTAGAGTTTAGAAATTGAACTTACAGAGTTCCGAGTCGAACTTGTTGATGTTCAGAGTCGAACTAGTAAAAGTTCAGAGTCGAACTCATAGAAGTTCGGAGTCGAACTCATAGATGTTCGGAGTCAAACTCATAGATGTTAGGATTCGAACTCATAGAATTTCAGAGTCGAACTCATATAAGATTGGAGTAGAGCTCATAGAAGTTCGGAGTCGAACTCATAGATGTTCGGAGTCGAACTCATTGAAGTTCGGAGTCGAACTCATAGAATTTCATATCCATAATTCGGAGTGGGTCTTCATTATAGTTCCCATCCAGAATTCAGAGTGGAACTTCATTGCAGTTCATATCCAGAATTCAGAGTATAACTTCATTCCAGTTCATATCCAGAATTCAGAGTGGAACTTCATTGCAGTTCACATCCAGAATTCAGTGTCGAACTTCATTATTGTTCAATCCAGAATTCGGAGTGGAACTTCATTACAGTTCACATCTAGAATTCAGATCCTAAAACAGAATGCTTCACATCTAACCATTATATGATTCTGAGGTTTTGATATGAATCAAATTTTTATTCTTAAGAAAAATATTGATATGTGTAATGAAATCTAGGTTAGGGTAAATTTCCATAAGGAAGGAAATTTTCCTTATATAAGTAAAACATATATTTGCTTATGTATAAGGTGTTTGTGATTTTCAAAATAAGAAGGAATGAAAAAGTCATAAGGAAAACCTTATTGACTCAACAATCTCCCTCTTTTTGGAAAGCACAAACATCCTTACGAAAAATAATATAAGGACTTTGAAAAATTTCATTAGACTTTGAAATTAAAACTTATCTCCCTTTGTTCATGGATGATAGTGAATAAACTAACACCCCCTTAGGCATTGAATCTCTTAGGATTGTATTCTGAATTTCTGAAGTGGAGTTTTCATTATCATGGGAATGAAAAAATTCGTAAAGAGGAACTCACCCTTACTTTAAGGATATCTTCACTTAGAAATATTTCCTTCTACATTATAAATTTTTTCTTTGCCCTTTTTAAGTAACTCTTTTTACTTCTCCCCCTCAGTAATTTTCAAGAAGAATTTAAGAGAATGGAAAAGAAATATGGTACCTGAAACATTAGTACATAATAACACAAGATACAACGAACCAAAATGTCATTAGAGTTGGAAAAAAATTCAAGAAAAAAAAAATGCAACAAAAGATCAGATTTGGCTATTTGTCCTCCTTTTTCTTTGGAATAACCATTTTCAACAAGATTTTCATCATCTTAAAGTCTTATTGATCCTCCTCAGCATGCTTCTCCAAAGTTTTTATCCTTTCATCTTAAGCTTTCAACACCTCTGCTTGAGCATTCATGGCTTCTTCCTGCATCTTCAACATACCATCTTGCTTTTTTAGCTTTTCTTTAAACTCAAGCCGGAAATCCCTTTCACCTTTCCAATTTTGAGATACCGAGTTGAGCATACCGTTCAGATCACTTACTTGTTGATTCCAAATATTTTGCCTAGTGGCTAGCTAATCTTGAAGAATCTAAATCTTTTTATCCTCGTTTTCGAAGCCATCCTTTACCTCATTCTGAAAACGATCAACGTCAGCCATGTCTTATTCAACTTTTATAGACCACAAAGTGATTTTGCTGCATGATTTCATGTATACATCATAATTAATAAAGAAATTTCTATGTTCGGCTTTAATCTTCACACACTTATCCATCACCATGGATAAGGAATCCGATTTCTGATTCATACTATGTTGTAGCATCTGGCATCTGGAGTCTATAGTGGGAAATATAGGAATAATGTCCACTAAATTTTTCAAAGACTCGACAACAAAGTCATGACTGTGTGCTGATGAATCTGAATCTGATAATGTGATTGGGGATTGTTCTTCTTCAATATGTTCCAACTTTCTTTTAGAATAACCACCAAATTCTTTCTTCCTGATGATATCTTTTGTTGGTGTATCCATGATCACTTGCTTTCCTTTACCTGTTTTCGGAATGGGTTGATCATCTGGAGATTCTCCCTCAATCTCTGATTGTTGAAAAATCTGGTCTTCATCTATTTTCGCCTTTTCTATTCCTTCCTCAAGAAAATTCTTCTCATAGGATTCTTCCTCATCATACAAAACATTTTCCTTGTCTTCCTCTTTCTTATCATCATCCTTCATACTTTCTTTCTCAACTCCCTTTCCTGAAGTGACTAATTTTGTGGATTCATACTTTTCTTGATAATCTTCTAGTTGTTTGATCAAGGCATATAGATCCTCACTTCCTTCTTAAACTTCTTCTTCATATTCAACAACCCCTTCCTCTACTTCCTCAAAAATATATTTTCCTTTTGACATTTCCAGAGAGAAATAATTCTTCCCAGGAGTCTCTGGTAACGGTTGAACATCAAAAGTTTCTGGAATGGGGATCTTTTTAGAATCCATCTATGTTTCTTTCAAAAGAGATTGAACAATCTCTTCTTTTGACATCTTCTTTTTCATATTTTTCTATTTTTCTTGTTTTTCTAACACATCCGAAGCATTTTCTCTTATGTCCATAACCTTAGCAGGGTTTAATACAAATTGTGGATCCCCTTATTTTCTCTTCTCCTTTTCTTATCTCCACTTAGCATCCACCTCAACTAGATATGCTTCCTGTTTTTTTGGCTTGGGAGGTGCGGACAGGGTTTCCTTAGCTTTATGGGTTTTATCTTTAGCGACCACTTCCTTAAGCTTCCTCTTCTTAGTAACTTTCTTCACTAGCTTAGCTTTTTCCATATTTTCCAAAATGGTCTCAGCATCTAACTTTGGAAAATTATAAAATTCTCATGTTTCCTTAGAAAAATCCATATTCATTCTTTTCAGCATGTCATCACTAACAAGAATAAGCTTGCAATTCCAAAACATAGACATACATGCAACCTCAAAAGAGTCTAAACACCGAACTATCAGCTTTGATAGTAAGGAAGGATACATTATGATTTGAGCTCTTAACATTCCTTCCTTCATATTATTGATCGTCACAAGTACATGTGTCATCAAATTTTTTTTCTTAGATTCACCAAGAAGTCTAAGAAATATATGTCACTTTTCTTCATGGTATGTTTATGACCCTTTCTCAGAACCAAGAACCCTTGTACCCAAAGATGAAGAATCCTATTATTACGAGATAGGTGGGAAATCTTGGCTGTCTTGACATCAAAAAGTCCAAGAAATTGTAAGGCCCTAACCTTAACAAAAGTACCTTGAGCATCCGGGAGTTTGTGTGAACAAAATTCAGCTTCTCTTTTGTATGCATGCCCCCACCATGCTTTCCTCCTTGGTGTAAGTAAGTTTTTAAGTCTTTCTATAAGACATGAAAGAAAACTTTTATCTTCCCTCTTCCTTATAAAAACTTTCTGATTCATATAATTCTACAAGTAACTCCGGACAGACAGGATATTGATCACTTGTCTTGGATACACATGCATCTTCACAACCATTCAGCCTGATATTCTTGGAGATGATAGAATCGTACATGTAAAAGTTTGGATGGACCAGTATTTATCTATACACTTGAAATTTTGAAATTGGATTTGAGGAAGACATATCATGGGAAGTAGCTTCAATAGAAATTCAGAATGGAGAGTTCTGGATGATTCGGAATGGGTTTAACAATGATCAGAATGGCCTTAAGAAGAAAGGCAGGGTTTCGAGACCCGAGAGATTTGGAAAACGGATGTTCGAAGATCCTCGGGGTTCCCTTTATATAGGCGACATAGTTTACCTTTGAACTTCCAAAAACCATATAACGGTTGAAAACCCCTTTGATCTGATCTGACTGTTGAAATCACACCCGTAAGGAAATCATGAATCCGATCTTTTGAGGTTTTAAGAAAAAAAATCGGATTTTAAGAAAACTAGAATCCGAAAAATTTTAAAAACTCATAAGAAAATACCAGTAAGAAAAATATGACTACGAAAACATAAGTAAGGAAATCATACCTTTTGGATTAGCCAGAAAGTTTATTCGTAATAGGTGATATTCTTCTTGAAGATAAATTTGACTATGAAAAACTAACTATGAAAAACATAAAGTTGAAAATACTTTAAGTACCAAAACTCCAGTACGAAAAGTATAATTACGAAAATATCAGTACGAAAAGTTCCAGTTCCGAAAATTTTCATTACAAAAATTCCAGTTCTGAAAATTTCCATTATGAAAATTCCAGTGCGAAATTTTCATTAAGAAAATTTCTAGTATGAAAATTTCATTTCAAAAATTTTAGTAAGAAAATTTCATTACGAGAATTTCAGTAAAAAAATTTCATTATGAAAATTCTAGTACGAAAGTTTCATTACAAAAATTTTAGTAAGAAAACTTCATTACGAAAGCTTTAGTTACAAAATTTTTGAAAATATGACTACAATAATTTCGATTAATTTAACAAGTAAATGTACCCCCCTATGAAAAGGAGTTTATTACTGTAAGGAGACTTTTTCAACAAGAAGTTAATGAAGGAAGATCACCTTACGGTTATCATTCCAAGCTTCTATTTAATGTATTCAAATCTATCGGAAGGTAATGATTTTTTGAAAATTTCAGCAAGTAGATCTTGCATTAAGATAAATTAAAGAATAATATAATTTTTAAGTGTTTTATCCCTAACAAAGTGATGCCTAATATCTATGTGTTTTTCCCAAGAGTGATATGCAGGGTTTTTACTAAGGGAAATGCCACTTGTGTTATCACACAAAATTTGAGTCTTAGTAAAACTTAAGCCATAGTTTGTGGGTGTGTGTTGCATCTACAACACTTGAGCACAACAACTTACAGCTGCTACATATTCAGCTTCAGTAGTGGAGAGTGCTACAAAATGTTGCTTCTTGCATGACCAAGAAACTAACGAATCTCATAAGAAATGAAAAGTCTCGGATGTACACTTTCTAGCCATTCTATATCCACCAAAGTCAGCTTCTGAAAAACTCTTTAAAATAAAATCATTTTCAGAAGTATAAATTAATCTTAGATCCATGGTTCCCTTTAAGTAGTGAAAAATTCTTTTCACAGCCTTTAAATGAGATTCCTTAGGATTGTATTGATATCTTGCACATAAGCATACTGAAACATCATGTCTGGTCGACTAGCTATTAAGTAAAGTAGACTTGCTATCATACCTATAAAAGATTTTTGATCTACTGGTTTCCCAGCATCATCAAGATCAAGTGTGTTTGAGGTACCAATAGGAGTACTAATACGTTTAGTGTTGTCATAACCATACTTTTTAAGAAGTTCTTTAATATAATTATGTTGAGATATGTAGATTCCTTCTAGTTTTTGAGAAATTTGAAAACCAAGGAAAAATGTTAACTCACCCATCATACACTTTTCAAACTCAGATTTCATTAGATCCGCAAAAGAATTAGTTAAGGATTGCTGAGTTGAACCAAATATAATGTCATCAACATAAATTTGAACAATCAAAACATTTTTCTTATCTTTCTTTATAAAAAGGGTTGGATCTGGATTTCTTTTAACATAGTTATTTTGAAACAAAAATCATGTAAGTATATCATACCAAGCTCGTGGGGCTTGTTTAAGACCATACAAAGCTTTGGTAGGTCTAAACACATGATCAAAATGTTTTGTGTCTTCAAAGCTAGGAATTTGTTCAACGAACACATCCTCTTGAACATAACCGTTAAGAAAAGCACATTTCACATCCATTTGAAAAAATTTTGCAATTAAAGAATGCTACAAAGGCTAGTAAGATACGAATAGATTCAAGTCTAGCAACTGGATCATAGGTTTCTTCATAGTCTATTCCCTCTTGCTGATTATTGCCTTTAGAAACTAATCTATCTCTATTTATAACAATGAATCCATTTTTATCACACTTATTTCTAAAGACCCATTTTACTCCAATAACAGAAGTTTCTTTAGGTATTTCAACCAAGGTCTAGACTTTTTTCCTTTGGAATTCATTTAGCTCATCTTGCATGGCTTTTATCCAATCATCATCACCTAAAGCTTCATCAATGCTTTTTGGTTATAATTGGAAAAGAAATGCTAGGTGTTCTACTTTATTCCATAAGGAACATCTATTCCTTATAGGCTGATTAACATCACCAATGATACAATCACTGGGATGATTCTTTAGAAACACCTGACTTGGGTTTTGTAAAACCTGTTCATCAACATAGGGTAGAAAGTCTTTTAGGGTAAATGTTTCAGAGATATTTTCTTGAACATTTTCTTTATCAGAAGGATCTTCTAACAAATGTTGATAATGAGTTTTTGAAAACACATCCGAGGATATAGGTTGGGATGGTTTAAAAATAAAAGGATCAGATTCATCAAATTTTACATGTACTGTTTCCTCAATAGTACAAGTGTTGTTGTTAAAAACTCTATATGCCTTAGAAGTTGTGTAGTAGCCTAGGAAAATTCCTTCATCAGATTTTTGTGAGAATTTGTATAGATTATCTTTAGTAGTCAGGATGAATACCGTTCAACCAAAAACCTTGAATTGGGAAAGTCTAGGTTTTCTACCATTCCATAACTCATAAATAGTTTTGTTAAGAAAAGGTCTAATCAAAACTCGATTTATATTATAAAAAGCAGTACTTATAACTTCAGCCAAAAAATGTCTAGCTATAGAATATTCACTTAACACGGTTCTAGTTATCTCTTGAAGTATTATATTTTTTCTTTCAACTACACCATTTTGTTGAGGAGTTCTAGGTGCTGAAACGTTGTGAGTAATACCTTTTCTACTACAAAAGGTTTCAAAATCAGAATTTTAAAATTCTCCCCCATGATCAGTATGAATTGTTTTCAATGGAAGGTTTTTCTCATTTTTAACTTGGGATCTAAAATTATTGAAATAAGAAAAAGCGTCATAATTATTTTCTAGAATATAGACCCATGTGAATCTAGTGTTATCATCAACTAAGACAAATACATAAAACATTCCCCCAATGCTTCCAATTTGTGTTGGACCAAAAAGATCCATGTGCACCAACTGTAATGCATTAGTTGTTGAGACTTCACTTATTGATTTAAAACTAGATTTATGTTACTTTCCATATTGACAAGCATCACAAACTATAGAAGAATAAAATCTAAGCTCTGGTAGATCTTTAACTAATTTATTCTTAGAGAGTTCACATAAGTTTCTATGGTTACAATGACCTAGTATTATATTCCATAACCAAGATTGATCTTCAATTTTACTTAGGAAAGGTAAATGTTGACTTCTAAGGTCTTATAAGTTTAATGTGTAAACATTATCTTTTCTATTGGAAAAGAGAATAACCTCTTCCTTGGAATTGTGTACTAAGAATTTATCATTCCTAAAATGCACAAGTTAACCTTTATCACATAATTGAATTATGCTAATGAGGTTGTGCTTAAGACCCTTAACAAACAATACATTTGAAATCAATGTTTTACCAAGAAGAACAAAATTACCTATACCAAAATTTTCTCCCTGAGCGTTATCTCGGAAAGTTACTTTTCCTCCTTTCATCTTGATAATCTTTTCGAAAAAGCTTCTATGACCAGTCATGTGCCGGGAACATCCACTATCCATGTACCATGTATTTCTGTTTTCATTATCCCTATTTTCCTAAAAATGAGAAAATAATTAGACCTTCGGAATCCAAAAATGTTTGGATCCAATATTTTTATATAACAAAATTTTGGGTATCCACATTTGTTTATAGAAATAAGCTTTATGAAACCCAAGAGATTTAACTCTACTCAAAGAACAGTTTTTCCTCCAATTCCAACTACTTTAAGACTTAGTGCAAAAAGGAACTTTAGAAGGAACAAAATCATTGTTTTTGAAAATTGGTTTTTGTTGAGTATAACCCACTCCAGTAGTGTTTCCTTTAGGTTTGATTTGAGAATACATCTTGTCAAAATTTTCCTTCCCAGAGGTAAATTTTTCAAGGAGCTTCTTAAGAGAAAAAATTTCAGATTTTAGTCTAATGACTAAATTCTCATCCTCAAGAATCATTTCCTTAGAGTTGTATTTTTCATCAAAAACTTTCATCTTTAAAATAGAATTCTTAAGATCTTTATAAAGTTCTTCCTTATCAGAATTTTCTTTCTCCAAGTCTTTAAAAAGATTTTTTAAAAACTCTTCCTTATCTTTATGATCTGAAGAAAGATCTAAAATCTCTTTAGTAAGAATTTCCTCCCTAGTATTTATCTTGTCTAATTTCTTAGAAATTTTATAATTTCTGGATTCAAGTAATATGGAAAATCTAGATACTTATTCATATGAAGGTTCTTCATTTTCTGAGGATGAAGTATCTTTATTAGAAGTAATATTTTTGGAATAATAATTCTTATCAAGAGATAAATTTGTTAAGGCCTCGACAGAGCGTACCTTAGCCATAAAACATGTATGCAGAAAATAAGTATTAGTAATTAATCCCCTATTCTTATGAGCTGATGAATCATATTCTAAAGATTCAATTTCAAAAGAGTCACCACAGCTAGCACTCCAAGTTTCATTAGCTTTCATACTTTTCTTATTTTTGGATTTGTAAAACTTCTTCTTATTCCTTTCATAATGCCTCTCTTTTCTTTATTTCTTTTTAACCATATGGAAATCAGGTCGCATGTGTCCACTTCTCTTGTATTCATAGCATGTGACCTCTGGATCTTTCTTATCTTTCCTTTCCTTCTTCTTGTACTTGGATTAGAAATTTCTTTGTCCAGTTATATTGTTCATTCTTCGAGCAGGATTTTCTAACTCATTTTCTGAGACTTCACTCTCAATAGATTCGAATTGGATAGTAACCTTCTTGAACTTGGATCTAGTTACTCTCTCATGATTCTTAGCTTTCATGTGGTTTGATTTTGTAGTAAAAGAAACAGTACCATTCCCATTCTTCTTTTTGATGTTTTCAGCGTCTCTCTTCATTCTTGTTTGATGTTGAAGAAGAGTTCCAAACAACTCATCTAAGAAAATTTGAGTAACCTTTCGTTTCTCATAAATTTCTGTTCTCTTTGATTCCCACTCATCGGGCGTAATATCAATTATCTTGTCAACAAGAGATTCATCATCCAGAACATTCTCTCCAATAGATTGTAAGCTAATTACGATGGTCATAAATCTTTGTGGCACCTTACAAATGGGTTCTCCATAAGGAAAGTTAAAACCATGGTATTTTTATCTCAGCGTAGCCCTTCATGTCTCTATTACTTTGGATGTACCAAAATGAGTAATTTCAAGTTTCTTCCATATACAGTTAGCTGTTTCACATGAAGAAATTTGTCTATATATGTTCATAGTCATTGAACATAATAAAGTGTTGTGTACCTTATAGTTGAGTTGATAATCATGTTTCTCTTAGTTTGTGAAAGTACTAACTTTCTTATTAGTAATTTGATAACCTCCAGTAAGCATAAAAAATTATCTACTCCAGTATTGATAACAAAATTCTTCATTCAATCTCTCCAATACTCATAGTTATTACCATAAACAATTGGTGGTCTTGTAGGATTTTGGTTTTTGATGGAACCAACATTGATTCCTTCCATCTTAAAAACTTTCTACACAAAAACTTGTTAAAACAGAAGTTTGGATTCAAGGAAAATATTACGAAGCAAGGAAAATATAGAATAACGAAAAAACTGAGCAACAAAAAACATATATGTGAATATAAGTATTTTAGAAACCCCTCTGATACCAATTGTAGGATAAAAATAATGATGTAGATGCTCAATATACAAGAGGGTGGGGGGGGGGGGTGAATTGTACACTGAAAAAATTTCCATAAACAAGGAATGTTATAAGTTTAAAAAAGTTAAACTAAGAAAATTAAAAACACCTCTATCACCAGTTGGAGAATTGGAAAAATGTATAAAGTTATAAACTTCTAGTTCTACACACTTGCTTAAATCTAGAAAGTGATTCCAAAAAACTGGTTCCGTAAATATGGATCTGGAAAAAGAAACTTAACCAAAGTTTACAATATGAGATTCTACCTTAAAGCATATAGAATCTAAATGAATCAGATTACAAGTGTAGGGAAATATAAGAAGGTTATACTTTCCTTACAATACTAAATGCAGCGGAAAAACTTGTTACAAAAACAATTAACAAGATATAAATTTTTTACCCATAGAAAAGGGTATCCAACAACCTTAAATAAAGGTCCCCTGATTTATACTTTCAAGAAAGTCTATCTTACCCACACTAGGGTAAGCCCTAGATACGAAGATCAAAGTATCTTTCTTGTTATCCCCGCAAGCCCTCAACTTAGTGGTAGTTGGAACCTTTGTCTTCCTCAGTAAGGAAGTCCTCGAACTTCAAGGTAGTCGGAACCTCTGTCTTCCTATCCCCGGAAGCCCTCGAATGTAATTACCAACATTTAAAGTCGCACGATGTAATCTGCAGAAATAAAAGTTTGAACAAGTCGTTGAAACTTTCTGCATGAATCTTGAGAGTTAATAAGAGCCTCTCTCTCTAGAAATCACTTCAACATCATGTAAGCACAAATTGTGTCAATTTTTTCAATATTGTCGCTTCTTTTAAAATGAGATCCTATTTATAGGTGAAGCTCTAACGGTTGGCTCCCTACTCGAATGGTCTTATTTTTACTTGAATTTTAGAGGGACCTATACACACATCACTCAAACAACGGTTAGTCAATAACTGAAATCATGACATCATTTGTAATGAAACAAGTGTAAGCATAAGGAAAGATGAAGTTCGTAATGTAAGGAAATAAAAATTCGGAGGCTAACCAAAATGGAATTCAGAGTCTATAATAAAGAGATATTCGTATTCTATTTTATAGGAATTCGAAACCTGGATTCTATAGAAATATGGAGTCTGAATTTCCAAGGCAATTTGGAGTCTGGTTTCACCAGAGTTCAGAAATTGAACTCACAAAGTTCCGAGTAAAACTTGTATAAGTTTGGAGTCGAACTAGTAAAAGTTCGGAGTCGAACTAATAGAAGTTGGTATTTGAACTCATAGAAGTTTGTAGTCTAACTCATAGATGTTCTGAGTTGAACTCGTAGATGTTTGGAGTGGAACTCATAGAAGTTCAAAGTCGAACTCATAGAAGTTCGGAGTCAAACTCATAGAAGTTCAGAGTCAAACTCATAGAAGTTCGGAGTCAAACTCATAGAAGTTTGTATCCATAATTTGGAGTGGAACTTCATTACAGTTCACATCAAGAATTCAGAGTGGAACTTCATTGCAGTTCATATCTAGAATTCAGAGTGGAACTTCATTACAGTTCACATCCAGAATTCGGAGTGGAACATCATTGTAGTTCACATCCAGAAGTATGAGTGGAACTTCATTACAGTTCACATTCAGAATTCGGAGTGGAACTTCATTACAGTTCACATCCAGAATTCAGATCATAAAACAGAACACTTCATATCTAAGAATTATATGATTTCGGGGTTTTTATATGAATCCAATTTTTATTCTTAAGAAAAATATTGATATGTGTAATAAAATCTAGGTTAGGGTAAATTTTTTTAAGGAATGAAATTTTCCTTATATAAGTAAAATATAGATTTGCTTAAGTATAAGGTGTTTGTGATTTTCAAAGAATGAAGGAATGGAAAAGTAATAAGGAAAACCTTATTGACTCAACAGATGAATCAGTGACTATAACTGATCATCTCTATCACTCTATGAAAGATGTATACCTATGTGAACTGAGTCATGTATCTCAACCATTATCATCATGATGATTGAATTTAATTCCATTATAGACAGGGTTGTGTTTGGGCTCGAGAGTTGGAGCCAGACTATGACTAGTAACTTAGGTATATGTATGGGCATATACCTAAGTAGGGTTGGTTGATACTTTGTGATTGTATCTTTCTACTTTGGTTTATCCTTTTTGGATTCTGAGAGAACTTAGGGGGTATCAGGGTCCCCTACTGAGTATTTTTTTACTCACCCCTACCCGGGCTTCACAAACACCTTGTTGTGTTCTATGTAGATGATGGAAAACATTGATTGAGGCTGAGGGTGACAGATGAAGGCTGCTCAGAGCTGGACTAGACGAGATGTACTGTAGGGACGAGTTGTTTGAGTTCTGTACCTACCCTTCAGGTAGGATTCCCCGATGGACGATCTAGGAGCTGTTTTCCATTTTTACTTGTACTTGTACTTGTTGATCAGTTGGGTTTGTATACTGTCCCACTTACATTCAGCACACATTACTTTTCTATAATAGTACTTGTTTCCACTACTTGTTGTGTGCGGACTGTGTGTGTTACAGGTTAAAAGAAAATGCCTTCCCTTTTTATTAGGGATTATCCTTTGGTGCTAGTCGCAAGCCACTGGCCTTTGGAAGGCGGGCTTGGGGTAGTCACAACACGGGCCCTGAGGACGGGTCGGGACATTTAAATTCATTAAATATTATAAATTATCAATATATTACCACCCTGGGTAATTTAAAAAGGTGGATAATGATTTGAGTCAAAGGATAATGATTGCTTGTCTATGATGAGGATCACAAAACATCCAATATTTAGTTATTTTAAAATGATTAAACTTGAAATCACAAAATATGGGGGGAAATGTTATCTTTCTCAAATATGTATTCATCCATATATCCATGTTATGATTAAAGAGGGATAATAATAATATGTAGATCTATAAAATATTGTTGTAATTTCTCCTAATTTAAACCTTTATTATGATGGAATGATATGGTTTTGGAATAGGTTATGTGTCCCTTTTATACTAGAATTTAAGGATGATCCATTTCATAAAACTCATATATATTCATTATATATTTATCAAGGATGTATTTAGATGTATAAAGTCCCTAAGTATCATTTCTAGTGGGATAAGATGAAGACAAATATATTTGGGTATGTATCTCGGTTCATAGTAATCTAATAAGTTAAGTCCATGTATCAAATGTTTATGTTTATTTTACAACTATTAAACATTCATGTATGTAAATGGGAAAATTTAAACATGTATTTCATCTTAAGACTCCCCAAGACATCTAAAGGGAATAATTCTGTTTGGGTTATAGTCAATCCACATATGAATTAATTGTATTTTATTACTATCAATGAAGATTTATCTCTTGATCAACATGCCTGGATATACATTTAGGAAGTTCTATGGTTTCATGGACTACTATATTATATTGTATCTAATCTAGATATAAGGCCTAGCTTTATGTTTAGAATAATTCTTTTGAAATCTCTAGATATAGAGGTTTGTTTTAGTACTTCATATCAACACAAGACAAATCATCAATCTGGGAGAACCATTCAGACCCTATAGGATATTCTAAGATAGTATTGTCAATATTTCAAATGTTTTTGGGATAAACACATTCAAAATTTAGATTTATCTTACAATAATAACTTTCACTCGATAATTTAGATGAATCTATATAAATCCCACTAATGAAAGAAGGGAAGAAATTTGACTTGCTTAGAAGAAGTTAGAGAACAAAATCTATTGAAACCTAAGATAGTAATGTAAATAACAGAGAATGATATAACTATTTACTAGAACAACAAAGTACCGCCGAGTTAATATATAAGTTATGATTTTTTTTGATGAGAACTATAATTAAAAGTTGGTCAAAAGTATTCAACAAAATTTCTCCATGGAAGAAGGTTATATGATTTACAGATAAGGGAAATCTAATCACTAGGAATAATAGATTCTTTGATAATCATGATCAAGTTACTATGATATATTATCTCTTGAAACTTATAATAACTTATATCATGTTAATAATGTATTCTATATATCTCTTCTGAGGAATTAATTACCATATCAAACACATGTAATACAATTTTTGGTTTAAACATTAGAGAATGATATTTATTATAAATAATAACTGTTAGATTTTTTTTATTGTATAGAGAAAGTTATTCAAAATAAGGAAACTCACATAGGCAATGTTTTTCGGTGAAAAAAAATTAGAGGAAGCTATATGGGAACACGATGAATTGATTAGGAATAAGTATCATATTTTGTTTGAATGAAAGTGGTAAAATTTTATGCGATAAAATCTTTTTTTTTGTGGTTTATAATATAACAACTCATAATTTTATATGTATTCCATTGAGATAAATTTAATGTATTCAATTTCTTACTTTAGACTCAACCCCAAGTATTAATAAACCATGATATATTATGGCCTTTGTAACATAGATTTTAGATAGTAAGGTATGAATAATAATAAATAAATTATAAAATATATATATAATTTTTTTTTAATTCAAATTTATTAGCTAGTGCCAAAGAAATAATTGTTAATTTTTCAATTAAATCATTTCATGATTAAAAGACCGATTCTATTAAAATAGTGTATTTTTCTAGCTGTTATAATTTGTTATTTGAAAACATATATATCACTATTTATAAATTATATTTAATTAAATTTATGGATAATATATGAATATTAATTTATAAATTAGTTATTTAATGGTTATAAATGAATATAAGATAGGTTGTTGGTAAACCAAGTTATTTTTTGGAAAATGATGATTATTTTCTTAATGTGTTTTTAACTTAATAAATAAAATAAATATTTATTCATTAATTATTATAGTAAAATATTTAGAATATATATTAATCCAAATATCAAATTATTATCTAATTGTTTTTTTGGGGAAATTAATGAAAGGAAACTCAGTTTTATGCTAAAAAATGTTTTCTTCTAAAAAAAATTTTCATTGCGTTTTGTGAATTTATTTTAAAATTAATTTTTTTACCATTTATATAAAATAAATTTAATAAAATGTAATTTTATTTTTAATAAGAATTCTTAAATTTTCTAGTTATTCCTCTTTCATTTTTTGTTATAATGAATAGTAAATTTAATAAATTTGTTTTACAATAGTTAGTGTTAAAATAGGTTTACCAGTGTGTTAAACTAAGGGATAAGGGTATGGGTTCCACTTAATATCCACTAAATGTTATTTTTTGAATAAATTTAATCCACATTTTATATTTCATTGTAATATTTGGGCATTTTTTCCATATACAATTGAAGGTGTCCTTTTATTATTGAAATAGTTTAAGTAATTCCATGTTTGGTCATCTCCTCACTTATAAAATGAAACCTATTATCCTCAATTATTCACACAATTTGACATTTCTAGATCAGTAAATAACAAATAAAAAACATTCCTAGATTCCTTTAATTAATTTTTTATCTCTGGGAATTAAAGTAGGACCATCTTGAGAAGGTTTATGGTGTAATCCAAATGATCTTTCTCCAAGAAGTGGTAATCGTCATAACTGAGTATTTAAAAGATTAATTTTTCTTAAAATTACTATAAATATATTTTATACATCCTAATATATTGAGTATGGTATCATAAATCTATTTATTTGTTTTTATGATAATTTTATAACCATTTCCCACCTCATTTCCATCAAATGGGAATTGAAAGTGTCACTCATACATACATGTGGATTACCTCCTCCACACAGCGATTTGATTCTTTTTCCATCACCAAATTTAATTATTGGATATTATAATGGATATAGTTTTTTATATTATATTTATGAAATAATTTTTTTTATGTAATTATAATATCTTATCCACTTTATTACATTTACATTTGTTGGAAAACGATAAGGACACTCATGCATACGTGTGGATTGATATCTATATAATGTGATGTGATTCGTTTTTCATTACTAATTTATATTAATGATTATAAAAGGGTATATAATTATTAAATATGATAATTATTTTAATAGTAAAATTATTGAGTTTATGGAACCCTTATCAGTGTGCCAGGATCATAACTTCCAAACCAAATGATACATGAAAAGCAAACCATTTAACAACATAAATGTTTCTGAAAATGAAAGATTATTAATGATTGGGTGATAATATATTATTATTAAAATATGAATGGTTTTATAATTATTAATATAGTTCATTTATATGATTTTAGTAAATTAAAATTTATTACACAAAAGTTTAAAATATATTTCGAAGGAATTCAGACCCAAGGTAAGGGTTTCTCCAATCACTTTTTTTTTCACAAGACAAATATTTTATTAAAAATTATTCCATTAATGTGGTGTAAATGATTCCCTTTTTATATTTTATATAATTAATATATTTATATTTTTGGTATTTATTTTTTCATTTTATGTTATTACTTTCATGTGGTTTATGATTCAGAATTTGAAGAAGTGGTAAGGGTTTAATGTTATAATCTAGATTTTTACCTAGATTTTCTATACTTAAATTTAGTGTGATGAAATTATATGGTATATCACTAAAAAATAATATGTTTTTTTGTTATTGTTTACTTAATTTTATAATTCACATGCTCTCCTTTCATTTGTCTCTGCCTTAGTACTCCAACATCTAAAATAATGTTTATGGAAAACCAAATTTGTTTTTATCTTTGGTCACAGATATTTTAATCCATGTCAATATTTAATTTAAAATGTTTATAAGAATATTTAAGATATTTTAAAATGATGATTTATTGTCATTTTTATAATATTTTAATTTATTGAGTTTGAAATTAAATATTCGTATTGTTTTCTAAATTTGTTGCTTTTGAATTTCTACCAAAAATGAAAAAGGAATCAATCTTTATGAATGTACATATGAAAGGATTTTCCTTCCATATTGACTACACTTTTTCTTCATGTTTAATTTATAAGATTCTTTGGTTATTCTGAATGAGTTTTTTAATATTTTGGATATTTCTAAATATTAAATAAGAAATTTTAAAATGAAAATGATATTTTGTCAACAAATGGTATAGAAATACATTAATGATATTTTAATTTATAATAAAATCCTTTTATGTTTCTTATTATTTAATAGGTATATGAATCAATGTTAGTATCCTTAGACATTCTCAGGATGGTTATGGATTGTGATAGTGAATTCTATATGAAACCCAAGTTTTTCCCATGGGTTAAGCTCTTAGGAAATGATAAATATTTTCATGATCTTGTCTAATATAAATTAATAGATTATGTTAATGACCTAGAAAGAATTGGGGAATTTTTATTGTTTATGAGCTAAGATGTTACATTGAAGGTTATCCCAAGACCAAAATAAGGCACACAATAGGTTATCTGAAGCTCAGAAGAGGGTAAACAAGAGGTTTTTCTATACCTAAAAGAGGGGAGAAGGGAGTTTATCCCATGTACAAAGTGGGTACATGGATGGTTATCCCAAGACCAACATGTGAATGATATCATGGTAGATTTCCTCCACTAATGATTTATATGAATATGATTATTCTAGAATTGTTATGTATATCAATATTTTATGTTATTTTTCTTTTGATATGAACCCATGTCCCATGATCTGTAATTTTTATATGTTTTTTGTATTATAAAATTCCAAATCCTTATCCCATTATTATTTTTCGTGAATTATTTGGAATTATTTCCAAATTTTAGCTAATATTTTCATAACCTTATTCTCATTTTATGCTTATATATGATCATTGAATAATATCTCCAAATTTGACCCATACTAATAATTTAAGATCACCCTTTCCTATTTTTTTATCCTATCTCAAATATATAAAGAATGATTTTGTGTGGTGTATGAGTAATAAGTGAGTTGGCTAGAGTGACTATCTCAAGAGGGGGTGTAAATTGAGTGCCCAATAATTTTTTTGTCTAAAATAGGTTTAAATAAAATCACACAATTATTTTAAACCTAAACATTTAGTCGAAATAATAGATTGATATATGTTTTGAACTTTCAAAATATTTCTCAAAGATTGATTAAGCTTATGTTTAAAAAATATTAAATATTACATTAACTTTTGGAATAAAAGTATGTGATAAAAGCATTATATAAACATGAATAAATAGTAATTATCAATGTTTTGATTATGATTTTAGTTTAAAAGAGATTTAATTTAAATAACAATAAAACATATAGTATAATAAAAACAAGAGGTTCATTATCAAGATGAGGCTTAATCATATCCACATAGAAATCACCCACTACCCAGAATATTTTATAAATAATATATGGTCCAAAACCCACATCATGTGTATAATATAAAATATTCCCAGTTCACAAAGGACCTTCACCATAAAACCAAATTTAATAAACAACTACATATCACACATGGACCACTTTCACAAAAGAATGGGAAACTAGGAGTAAAGATAGTTTAAGAAGATTTAATTTATCTTCTAGATAAATCACATCATATTTTTTTGTTAAATACAGAGTATACACAAACTCTTAATAATTTAAAGAAAACAGAAAGAAACAGAAAATAAATAATGTATAAATAATGTATTGCTTTGTTTGATATGCTTTGTACTTGGTGAATCATTGAAATTAGCTTGAAATGAATATCGGTAAATGTTTCTGAAACTCATATTAGATAAAGGTTTCATAAAATCATTCTTATTCTAACAGTGGGAAGGAACTATTTGTTCAGGCAATGTTTCTAAAACTCATAGATGATCAAAGTTTCACAAAATCTTCTTTATTATAACAGTGGGAAAGAACTGTTTGTTTTTGAAATCTTTACTCATATTCGGTCATGTGGAAAAAATATGTAGCATGTAATATCTTATCAAGTGTATCTCTTTCCATGCATGTGATTAATTATGTGTAAGTTTACTCTCTGTCTTTTTTCACATCTATATACATGAGTGATTCTATTGTAAATTTTAATAGTATCATGCATTAGTTTCCATGTGGAGAAAAATAATTCATATATCCTTCATCCTCATACCCAGTGATGAAAAAAACATTAACTTGTCTTTGTAATTGATTAATTGAAATCAATAAAATAACTACTAACATTAAATTCCATAAACTAGCTATTAGAATTAGTTAATACCAAAATAAGGAAAATAGTGGTGGTGACTCCTTTGAATGGTGACAGAACACTGGTAGTGAGTCAGTCTAGTGATGAGTCATTCTGGAAGTGAGTGAACTTCAAAGAAGACTCATGTCTGGTTATGAGTTGGGTTTGACTGTGACTTAGGTTAGGTGGTGATTCTGGCCAATTGCGACTCATCTCAGTGGGGGATAATTTCAACACATTATCAAATATTCAGTTTAACGATGAGTCATCCTCCTATGGTAGGTAATTCCCATACTTATCCAAATATCCATTTTTACGATGACTCATAGTTCATGTTATGTGTTTCTAATGGTGAGTCCTAGCTACCAGTGACTTAACCTCAATGATGATTCATTACCGGCAGTGACATAACCTCAACGGTGAGTCATCCTTAGATGTGGCTGATCTTAAATGATTAATCAATCATAGCCAAAATTCCCTAACCCTTTACTATATTATAAATTCTGTTGTAACATATTAAACCCATAAATACCATAAGAAACATCATTTGGTGATCACTAAATCAAGGTTTCCAACAATATGAACCTTTTTTATGCTAAAAAATCATATAATTTTATACACATGGTATCAAAGGTAGATCATGGTATTTTATAAACCATGGAATCAAAGGTAAATACCATAGGTAAATAATGGTATTAATGGAAATTATATAAGATATAGTATCAAAGAGAAAAAGGTACCAGGTAAGGGATGAAAGACCTATGGCAGTTTATAAGAGTATGGTGTCAATTGTAGCAAAATAATAATATAAAATAAATATCATAGAGACTTATCTTCATTTTCGAATTATCAAAAATTTAAGATAAAAAGGAAAATAAAATGAAAATAATATGAATAATAAGAGATTTCCTTTAATAAATGAAATAAAATTATAACAAAAAAGTTACAAAAAAATTATAAAAAACAACCCCATAAAAGACAAAAATTCTAACAATAATTTTTCTAGGATGGGTTGAGGGACCAAGTTTTTATTTTTACCCTACCCTTTTTAAGCACAAGGATTAGTATTAGATACTGAAGGGGCATTGGGGATGGTTATAAGAATAACATTCAGAGAATGAGTTTCTCAGATGATGATTGGTTTTAGGTGTTGAACTAATTATCTTGTTGAGAGACCAAAAGACTATAAAAATAAATAGAAAAGGTTTATTGGGGTATTTCGTTACACTAATCCAAAAGGAATATGATTCATAAGCTTGAAGAGTTATATGATATGTAACAGGTATAGCATTTTGAGCCACAAAAGTAGTTTCATGAACATGTAGAAATGGTTTCATCAAATTGATAAATCCATAATTATGTTGCCAAATATCTCTATAACCTAGATGAAAAATTTATTCTATTCTATAAAATGATTAATCACATGGTTCGTGATCTTTAATTGATTAAATTTAGCTTGAAATTGTTAACTGATTGGATGAATCTGTAGGCTCTCTACCATGAACATGAAAAGAGAATTCATCTCATGATTAGTGTATATCCCTAAAATATATTACTTTATTACCTTGGTTACGGTTTATATTTAATATTTCATATACTTCATGTACTCCCTAATCATAATATTAACATGGTCACTATAATGCCCGAACATCCTCAAACTTTCCTATGGTATGGAGGGTTCAACACCTGAAGCAGCTCTAAGCTCTTCTCTTTCAATAGATCTGATCAAATCAACATCTGAAAGAGGAGGACCACTGGAACTAGAATACATATAATTATTTTTTTTAAACTTATACAGTAAGGCTTCCATTGAATAAGTAAATGAACACCTCATTTCCTCTACTTTGGATCTCACGTATTCAAACTCATTTTCCACACTTATATTCTCTATTTCCACTTCTTGGATATGATTCATCATTTTCACTAAATAAAATGTATAACTGTCTCTTAAAAATACCTTTAATTATTTTCAGTTAACGTAGTGAAATGAATTACTAGATTTCTTAATAAAATACTAAAATAAGAATGAATCATTTCTTTGAATGATTCCAAATCACCTCTGGTGTCAAAATCCCCTGGAACTCAAAAAAAGAAGGAGCAACAACTCTTCTGATAGAAGGGGTAGGAATATAAGTAGAAAACTAATGAATCTCACCATCAAATTCAATATGACCAATCATAGATCCTTTAGGACCCCTAGATTATCAGATAGAAGGTCCATTATTCTTTGGTGGACTGTAAGGAAGCTTTTCCCATTCCTCAAACATTAGGTCCATCCAATATAAAGAATATATAACATGATATTTAATAAACTAAGAAGCATCGCTATTAGAAAAACCTAAAACAAGTACAACAATAGGGTCCATAATAGATATTTTCACTTCACATGATAGGTCAACTACAATAGGCTTAACATCCATCTGCTCAGCAAATGGTTGCTCAAAAATTTCAACAATATTATTCTACTCAGCAACTGGGTGTCAAAAATAGTAGGATCAACATTATCACTCTCCGTACGTTTTCATTTATCCCAATCAATTAATCCTTATTTTTATTCTTTTGGATTACCAAGAACATCACCAATAATGCTTGGAATTTCTTCAGATCTTGAAATAGGTAAAACATGAGAAGCGATAATAGCTAGAGTAATTTCCAAATCCTTATCTCTAATGATTCCACTTAGACCATTAGATCCGCTATACTTGTAATAGCTATCTTCATATACATTTCCATTTTAATTTCCATATTCTTGACCTTCTCCTCCTCCTTCTCATTCTTCATTATACTCATCATCACCATTTCCATTTTTTCTGAGGTCTTATTTGAGATTTTGAACTACTATTCACCTAACAATTCTATTTATTCCTCAACAAAAAATTCTTTAAAAAAGGTTCTCTAACATGGAGTGCCCTAGGTGGACTAGTATCACCATTAGTGATATCTAGGGATCCTTGACGCAAATATATATTATTTTATTCCTCCACCAGATATTCATATACCTTACTTCCAATAGCATCCACCTCTTCCCCCTAATTGGTGTACTATACCACTTTATATAGTTCCAAACCTGTGTCCACAAGGTCCTTTGGTATAATAGGATGATCAACTACAACAAATGAATTATACATTATTTCACTATAATCAACCCACAACTTCTTTTAGGGGTTCTATATAATATAAATTCTTTTACAGACCACTCTAGTAATACAAAAACATCCAAAACTTACTAAAAATTCTTTACCTTAACTATCCATTTGGCCTCCAACATGGATGAGATAAAATTTGGATATATTATAGAATTTGACCTCAAATAATTATTAATCATCACCATCAAGGGGGTCATTAGATATCTACATTCGTTTATTTTCTCTCATATTTTCATCATACATTGATGATAAACATCACGATACCTAATTGTGGTAGAATCACCCTTCATTGGAAAAATCATGTGCTGGATAAACATGAAGAGAAACTGTCATTCAACATAATGATATATTACATCTGGTCTTCTCCAATTTCTATCACCAGTTAGTGCATCTAAATAATCTTCATAGACAATGGTATCACAAAAATCTAGAATAGTTCCTTGATATCCATTCAAAATACCCGATTATTGAATGTTTAAATAACCATCCTTATTTCATGAGGAGAAAAAAACATTACGAACATTTACTCAAATCCTATCCCATTCTTCATTTTCCACAAAACAGAACTCAAAAAACTGATAAAAATCATGGAAAAACATAGGATAAAAGGGCCTATCTTATGTAGAGAACCATTCCCTCCATCCTTGGGCATGAATAAATTTGATCACAAGAGACTTACTAGATAAGAACAATTCGGTCTGAAATTATTATTTGGGAACAAAAAATATCTTCATGTGCTCAAGATTTATAGGCTCTACAGTAGTAGAACGACTCGATTAACCATTTTTCTTCTTCTAAGGATGTGACCTATCCAATGAAGACTCAAAAGCTCTCTTAATTATGACCATAGATATTTGATAATAAGGATTGGGTGAAGGTGAAGGAAGTTCAATATTTGGGATATAAAAGGCCATAACCAGTTTTGAGGAAAAAAGATGTGAGGATAGAAAGCATTGGAATTAGACAGACATTAAATTTATATAATTTAGAGATTTTAGCGATTTGAAAATTCAATATAGAAATAATAATTAAATAATAATTAAATTATTAAAATAAATAACCCATAAAATAAATTAAAAGGTTTGGGTTAAAAAAAATAGAAATAAAACTTGATAAAGTTAAAAGGTTTTCCAATGTCAGGTAAAATATATAGTGATTAAAACACAATAGTGAGTAATTAAAATGGTGAGTAATTAAAATGGTGAATAAAGAACAATGGTGGGTAAACTCCACAATGAGTAAACTCAATGGTGAACCACATAAAATCATGTTCAACCAAAACTATCCAAACCTAATTCATATATGATGTAGTTTATTCTCTAACAATTAAAATACATAGTGAAAATTTCAGTAATATGATGATCTATACTAATATACTCAATATTTATATCACCCTTTTTAAAATGATATATCAAAAAGTGATGCCATACATCAATGTGTTTTGTTTTAGAGGGAGATACAATGATTTATGAAATTTTAATGGAACTTTTTCTTATCAAAATTTATAGGGAAATGTTGTAATTATTATATATATCCTACTAATGTGCATTTCATCTACAAAATATAGGCAAAAAACTACCTATAGAAATGTATTCAGCTTCATCAGTAGACAATGAAATATATTTTTTTATTCTTACTACACCAAGAAACTAATAACTTTCCCAAAAGGCGACATGTCCCAGAGGTACTTTTTATCTAACATATAACCACAAAAATCAGAATGAAAATAACTAATTAATTCAAATACTTGTACTCTAGGGTACACAATTCTTAAATTGCTAGTATATTTAAGGTATTTGAAAATCCTTTTTATAAAAAATTAGTGGGACTCTTGAGTTTTCATGTAAGAGTGATCAATTACACAAAATAAACATAATATTCGGTCGAATAATAGTTAAGTAGATAAGACTTCCATTCATACCTATATAACTGGTTTGATCTATTGATTTCCTTACTTTATCAAGATCCAATTTATAGGTGGTACTCATAGGATTATCACTAATTTTAGTTCTATCACAATTAAAAAGTTTTAAATGGTCATTAGTGTATTTAACTTGAATAAAATTATTCTTTATTTATTTTTAAAAACCAAAAAACCATAAAAGAATTTGAGTTCTCCCATTAAAATTATTTCAATATTTATTTTTCATTATTATTGAAAAAACAACACATAACGTTTTTAAGAGGATCCAAAAATAATATCATCTAAATATGTTTTAATATCTAAAACATATTTTTAAATTATTTTTATAAATAATGTAGGATCCTATATAATTTTTGGAAAACCTTTTGAAATAAGAAAAGAGTTGAGACTTATCAAACCAATCTCTTTGAGCTTGTTTTAAACAATAAAAACATTTTTTAAACATAAAAAATTATTTTTAAATGAGGTTTTCGAAATCCAAGTGGTTTTTCGACAAAAGCAACCTCAAATATATACCCATTTATGAATTCACTCTTGAAATCCATTTGGTATAGTTTGAAATCTAGATGAAAGACATAGGCAGTTCATTTTATAATAGACCCATGTCTGGATATAGGTGAAAAGGTCTCTTTATATTCTGTACCGACTTCTTAACTATATTCATGTGCAACTAATCACGAATTATTCCAAAATAAAGGGGATTATTCATCAACCTTGTTTCCAAACACCCATTTAGTTTGTATATTCATGAGTTTTTTGGGATCTATCATCATGTTTCCATACATTGTTAATTTCAAATAGGTTTAGATTTTATTTCATATAGATTACATAAAATTCATCATTAATCACATCAATGTTGTTCTTAGGTTCAAGATGAGACAAGAATTCTTGATGTTCAACCTCATTTATTATAGAATTTCTAGTTTGTGTACCACTATCTAAGTATCAAACAACAATATATAAAGGATGTTTTTAAGATTCGTAAAAGATTTAGAAAAATAAGGGATGGTCATCTCAACGTTCACTATAGGTTTAGGGTTATGTTCTATAATTTCTCTTGAACTATAATATTTTTTAGATCACTTCATAGTAGAATCAAAAGGTTGGGAATTTATGTTCAATTTAGGTAAATAATGCATAAGATTTTATAAATGGTTTTTAGGTTCATGTGGATCTATCTCATCCAAATTTATAGAAATATACTCTTCCTAAGACCTGGTTATTTTGTTAAAAACACTATATGATTTAGTAGAAATAGAATAACCAATGGTAATTCATTAATCACTCATAGAGGAAAATTTTTCAAGATTATACATAACGTTATGAATAGTGATTTTGCAACTAAAAAATCTAAAGTAATTAAACTTATGAATTCTATTGTTCTAAATTTCATAAGGGGTATTCTTCAAGACAGTTCTAATAAAAACTCAATTGATTTTATGATAGGCTATATTTATAGCCACTACCCAAATATATATTGGTAATTTAAATTCATTAAGACTAGAGATTATTGTTAGACACAACTGACTCATGCGAAATAACTAAATAGGTTGAGAAGTTGAAAACTGTTTATTTACATTAAAATAAATCTTGTGATGTTTCTATTTATTATAGGGTTTACAGACTGTCATTTGGGAACCCATGATTGGGTAGATCCGTAACTGGCCCTTGTATAGTAAGCTTTATAAGTGAGTGAATATTGCAGTGGCCTCTTATAATATTCAAAGTCATGATTATATATTAAAACACTTATGATGGAAACCCTTTGATAAATTAATGAATAAATATTAATAACATAATTATTTTATCCCAATGAGCCTATACACAATAGGAAGAGGCTCCTTCTTGGCATCCAAAAGTCCCAGTATCAATTCCGAATACGGGAATAATTTCAATGTTATAAT
This sequence comes from Viscum album, assembly GCA_963277665.1. Taxonomy (NCBI): domain Eukaryota; kingdom Viridiplantae; phylum Streptophyta; class Magnoliopsida; order Santalales; family Viscaceae; genus Viscum; species Viscum album. Next base: position 1,896,199,979 of record OY728153.1, read on the forward strand.
AGAATCACAGTAGAATGGTATCTTAATAGTACTTTATATGTGAAAAAATTGTAGCAGTGGACACAATTTAGTGGTAGAGGTTACTATAGCTGGAACTATAGTGGCGATGGGACTGTAGCAGTCTGGGTACTGTAGGAATACTATTCACAAAAGGGCCATTTGTGCCAAAAAATGGGATTTCAGGCATTGTATTCAGAACACTGGGTATTGGGCCTTCGGGCTATGTAATGGGTATCACTATACCCAATCAGGAATAGGCCTCTGTCTTAATAATAAAAATTAGTCTTCGACCGCAATATTTTAAAAAATAGAAAAACATAATCAATATCAATACTTAAATTAGTAAACACTAAAATATTTTTGGAATGAGAAATATTATAAGAATTTTTTTTTTCAAAATTCACATGAAAACTATTATAACATAATTGTGTGATGTTAATTAAATTATATTTGAAACAATTAATAAATATTAATTTTGAAATCAATAATGAATTGGTGTTACTAATTTCTCTATGTGAAATTATCTTTCCATTAGTATTGTCACCAAAGGTGAATTGACTATCATCTACCTTTATAAGGATCTTGAAACATTTGTAATATACTATTATATGTCTGGAATAGCCACTATATTGGAACTATAAACTTCTAAAAGATCTCTTCAAGAATCCTTCCATCAAAATATTGTTTATTTCAAAAATGATCTTGGATCCCATATATTCTCGGGTAAAAAATGACAGGGATTAGGACATTTGGAACCCATATTTTCATTATAGGTTTCCAATAAATATATTGACATATTTTTGAAAAAAAAATTTGGTCCATTTAAACAATAACTTTCAGTAGATTTTCCAGAATTAGACTTTAGAAGAAACGTTAACTTAATTACTCTTCTTTTTCCAGGTTAATATCCTATACTGGTAATGTATTCTGGATAAATTTGTTTTCCTAGAACTTGAGTAAGTGTTTATCTTCCACTTTTTATTCTCTAAAAATATTTCTTATGTTACTCATCAAAAATTTTAATTCATAATTTTTTTTAACATTTTAACATTATTTTCCTTCTCTATAGTAAGATCTGATTTAACCCCAGTAGTCAGATCATATTGTTTCATCAAAATTTTATATTTTTCTTTAAGGTCAAAAAGGTGTCCTCAAGCATTTTGTAGTATTTAAAAATTTATTACTTAGACATAGAATCATCATTTCAATTTCATAGTGATCATAAGTAAATACTGGGGTTACATTAGGTAACTCAGAAACATTTTTTATGATTCACATGTTGGCTCTATCGGGCTTGTCTTCTTGATTAGAATCAGAGTTACTGGAGCTATCCTTAGAGGAAATCCAGGTGGATTTCATGGATTTATTATATTTTTATATCTTTTTACACATAATTATTATTATATTTTACCATAATACAATCATCATTCACATTTCCTTTTCACAAATATTCATAACAGGTAATTTCATTTGAGTTGTAATCTCTTTTCCAAAAAAATTCAATGTTTCTCTATTTTCATTATTTCATTTGTAACTTATCTTCCTATAAAATTTATTCTTCTTGTAAATTTTGTTAGTCCTTATGGAATGATGGATCATTTCCCCGTCACTATACTATGGTGATTCTTCATCACGAGAAGTTTATAATTTTACCCTTTATTTCTCTTTTTTGTTTGGAAGTAGTAGACTGGAAGGCTACTGATTTTTGTTTTGGTTCTTCATCCTCTTCAAAATTGGATTTATGTTCATCCTCATACATCACAGCTTCCTAATAATTTCTTTGATAGGTATTTTAATTATGTCACATGATTCTATTATGGAGACATATTTTACTCTTCTTATTTCTGGAGGACATCTTATAAATCTCATGATTTGGTCTTCATCATACACTAGATTTCCCAAGGAGATCATAACATTGGCTATCTAATTCCACCTGAGATGCATATCCAAAATTAACTCATCATGTTACATATTGAATGAATAATATTTTATTATATATGTATTCTATCTCATTTCTTTATCATTTTTTGTTCCTTAATGTGAAATAGATAATAAAATTCGAAATTTCATAAGCATTTTTACTAGAAAATATTATATATAATTATTCATCACTTAAGAATAGAAAAGGGAAATCATAGATTTGAAATTATTTATGTAATGAATCATACAATCCTGATATCATGTATATGTAAATAACTAAGGTAACTTATAATTATCCTCTATAAAAGACCATATTTTGAATCCCATGCTCTCTATATGCATTTTCATTTTTATTTTCCGCTGAGAATATTTGTTGTAAATAAATTAATGAGGCATGTTATTAGAAAAAAATATTTATGCTATTACCCATATAAATAGTTAAATTTATAATTGAAAAAAATTTAAGATCTTTAAAACAATAAAAATAACAGTTTAAAGTTTTTGAAAAACCTATAATACCAAATTTTGGTTAGATTGAGTATTAATAGGGGTGAGTACCCCATAAAATATTCTATATAAAATGGGTTAACTAAAATCCCCCAATTAATTTAAAACATCCCATTTAGTCTATATAGTTTATCAATATACATTTTGACATTTCAAAAATATTTTTCAATGGTTGATCAAGTCTTAGATAAAATAAAATAAAATATAACTTTAACATCTGAAATCAATTTACTTGACAAATGATGTTATAAACACTAATAAGGAATATCTATAAATTGTTTTATTTTTATTTTTAAAATAGATTGAATTTAAATAAAAAAACAAAACACACTGTAAAAAAAACAAGAGGTTCAATCTCATGATAAGACCTAGTCATATACACTTGTAAATCTCCCAATACTAATAATATTAAATAAAATAATCTATACATCAAAACAAGGATTGAGTGTACCATGAAAATAGGTTTTGGTCACACGTTACAACCTCTAAAAAACATGTGGGAATAAACAACTATAGGTCACATAGGTACCAATTCCACCAGACTTTGGTAAAACAAGACTGAATAATGTTTAAGAACATATCAACTATATTCTTCATAAAACATAGGAGTCAATGTGTGTTCTTAATAAAGTGTATACAGTCACCACTTTTAGGGTAAATCAAATAGACATAAAGATAAAATTAAATATGTATAAAGAATGTGTTACTCTATTTGATATGATATGTAGGTTGTGACTCCTTGAAAGTATCTTGAAATTAAGCTCGATCCCCGTTTCTAAAACTCTCAATCGAGATGTCTGTCAAAAAATATTTATTTTTTGACATTAGAAAGAAACTGGATGATCTCTAAACTCCACTATTCTTCTTTCATGTGTATGCAAGATGTAGTGTGTTAGCTCTCAGTGAGTGGATCTATTTTCTGGTATGTGAATATCTCTATATATGTGTAGTCTACATATTTTTACATGTATATCTATACGAGGGAGTCTACTACAAATTTTAATAGTGGAATACAATCATTTGGATATCCTACATCCTCATACTTAGGACTGACACATTCTTTAATCCAGATTTTCAATTCATTATTTACAATAATTAATATAACCCTCGTCATTAAATTTAATAAAGTATCTATTAGAAATATTTAATTCAAAATAATGAAAAATATGTTGATGATTCCTTTGAATACAGAGAAAAATTCACGGTGAGTCAGGATGGAAATGTGTTAGGATGGATGTAATTCTTCTTTGATGGTGACTCATGTCTGGTGGTGAGTCAGCTTTGACAACGACTCGGGTTTAACGGTTAGTCAAACCAATAATGAATCATCTCAATGGTATGTTATTCTAACACTTTATCAATTATTTGGTTCAACAACGATTCAGTCTCCGATGGTAGGTAATTCGCACACATTATTAAAAATCCATTCTGGTGGTGACTCACATTAGATAGTAAGTGTTTCCAATGCTGTGTTATAGCCAAAAGTGACTCAACCTTGCTGATGAGTTGTTTATGTTAGGGACTCAACCTCAACAATGATTTGTCCTTGACAGTGACTAATATTTAATGGTGATCAAACATATCCAAAATTACATCAACATATCTCATATTATTAAATTCAATCATGACACATAAAAATCGTTAATGCAATAAATATCTTATTTAGTGATCATTAAAATCCGGGTTCTAGAAAAATGTACTTCAAGAAAATTACTTTGTGGGAAATTTAAAATATCATTCATGAAATAAGATATTTATGTATCTGGTCTCTAAATACACTAATCCTTTCTAGTTCTAGGGTATGTATTATTATGAGATGTTTTGAATAATCATATAAAGTGATTTAATATTTTTGTCTGTAATGTTTGCGCTTCCTCTATTGGAATAAGAGAAAGGTTTTGATAATTTTAGGGACTAGAGTAAAAAAATAGTGATAAACCTTTGTATGAGACTAGGTATAGGCTAATATCCTATATTATGGTAAACAATAGAGTGTGGTTTTCCTAGAAAATGCATCCCTACATGGATAGTGACTTGTGGATGTGGCTATAAAACATATGCATCAATGGATAATGACTCCAAAATGGGAATATTGGGTATTAAAATGATCATAAATTGTGTATGATGGGTGGGATTAATAATTAACATCAAGATAAAAACTCATGGACGATATTATTGGGTTAATTCACATTTTTATTATAAACCATTATGAAGGATTTGAATAGATAATGACCATGTATAACCTTGGTTAATATGAATGTATCATATTTTGAAAAGAATGTGTGATTATTTAGAAATACCATGAATTATTTTTCTGGATTATATAATTTCTCACTATGATCATTGTTTCTCATAATATTCCTTTTGGTTATTGTAAATATATGGAACCAGTATGGATCATGTCAATGCATAATGTAACAGACAATAAAACGATTATAATCAAGCACAAACAATTTAAATGGGAGATGGAATGAAAATTATTTATATCCATCTATCGTGATATGTGATTCATAACCTTATCTTGGGTGTGTTTCCTAAAACTCATTAAAATAAAAAATGGGGTTTCTTGAGATTTTAGTCGATTAAAACAATAAATGGATGAAGTTACAACTGCCTACATGTTCACAATGTAGGAATAAAAACCCAAGTAAATGTCTTAATGGAACATGAAGATGTTTTATATGTGTAAATTAAGGAAATAGAGTAAGAAATTATTGAATAAAAATGATAAATTTGATGGTGGTAAATAAATGCCATCCTTATGTTCCATTTATATTTCAATGTCTTATGTGTAGGGAACATGAGAATTATCTAAATCAATGATCTAATCCAAAGGGTAAATTCCTAGAAAAACAATGGTATATGCTATGTCAATCATTGAATTAGATCATAATGGTTAACACACACGTATCATACACTATAGAGTTGGATATATAGTTAAAAATCATATAAATGCTCAATATAAAATATTATTATTCTTACTTTAATATAATTTGATGTTATTTTTAGTTTAGATTATCTATCTCTACAAATATGCTATAAATAAATATACAATAAGAAAATATCATTTAATATTCGGAATCAATATATGATTGTATATTTGGGTAAGGATGAAAATGTTATTTGAGATGAAATTACTTCTATTTTTGGGTCCATGATAACTATTTATAATAGGTTTTTGTCTTATATGGTTGGGGAGAAACTAAAAATCAAAGATATACCTATTGTGTGCGAATTTATGTTGTCTTTATAGAATAGTTTTCTGGGTTTCCACTGAATCACGAAGTTTTGTTTTCGATAGATCTTATTCCTATTTCTACATGTTTTTTTAGTGACTCTATATAGAATTTACCAAATTGTGTTGTTGAAAATAAAAAAAACACTAGGAAAATCTCAGTAAGTGATTCATTCAGCCAAGTGATTCTACATAGGGTATACCCTTTCTTTTTGTTATGAAGAAAGATGGAACAATTTGAATCTATAATGATTATTGGGAACTTAACTAGATCATAATCCATAATAAGTATCCTATTCACCATAGTGATGTTTTTTATCGACTACGAGGATACCAATTATTTTAGAAGATCAACATTCATGCTAGAAATAATCAATTGAGGAAAAAACGTGAATAAATACCTAATAAAAAAGTCCATATGAGGTATCAAAATTTTGAATTTATAGATATTCCATTTAGATATACTAATTCCCATGATATATTCTAGGATCTCAAGGATACAGTCTTTATAGATTACCTTGATCAATTAGTGGTAGTCTTTAAAGACAAAATTTTTACCTACTCTAATAATAAGGAAGAGAATGAAGATCCGTTGTGGTTTATTCTAAAGAACCTAAGAATAAAGAAAATATTTGAAAACAATTAACAAGTATGACTTTTGACTAAAAAATGTTTCATTTTTAGTCATAAAATCTAATGCAACGGAATACGAGTAGATACGTATAGGATTAAAGTCACTGAACATAGGCCTAGAACAACCCCTGTGATGAAGATACATAGTTTTCCTTTATTGGTTGTTTTTTATCGAAACTTTTTAAATAATTTCTATTGGATTTATAATTTACACAAAAGGATAACATGTAAGTTAGTCAAGTTCCTTTGGACTAAGGAATGTGATGAAAATTTCAAGGAGTTAAAGGGAAGGTTAGTCACTGAACCTATACTCTCTCTATCCTATAGTAGACAAGGTTTTTTATCCATATTTATTTGACAAACAAAAGGAATGGGACATGTTCTTATGAAGAATGACATAGTGACAAATTATACATACTTTTGATTGATGGTTCATGAGAATCATTAGAGGACTCATATTATGTAGTTACATACAGTATTCATGAAATAATGATATGGTGGAAATATCTCTATAGTGAAAGGTGTGATATATATTATATATATAAGAAAAAATATTGAATTATATATTCAAAGATAAAGAGTTGAAAATGTGCTAAAGGGGAAGGTTGTAATTTATTATAGATTATGACCAGCTAATACATTACCACCCTTGGATGAAAACAAGGTTGTTGATGCTTCATGTCAAAAGGATCATTCTAGATTATCTATTATGAGGATAAAAAAATCCAATATTTATTAATTTTCAACAGACAAACATTTATATCTTTAATAATGGGGATAAATATTATCTTTTCACGAATGGCATGAAGGCATTATTTTAATTAATTTTTGATAAATCCCTTTCAAGGGATGATGGGGAACCCTTACAAGGCCCGTTGTCTTAGAGATAACTTGGACCATAGGATTATGATACATTACATGACCCCAAGGTATTAGTTAATTCAACCAGACTATAACTACATGGATATGCCCCCCAAGCATTTAGATTGTGATGGTAGATCTCCACCTTTGTATGGCCGTCCAACTATGCTTCCCATGCAAGAGCAAGTAGGTCCTGATGGCCTTACGATACCCTCTCATTCTTCTAAATATGTGAGTTCTTCACTGGCGAGTGTGCCTGCTCTGAATCCTCCTCTAGGTATTCTTTTTTAGAGTCTGTCTGGGGTAACTGCATAGTTCATGTGTCTCGAAGGCCTTGAAGTCTCCCCAAGGCCTTGTGGTGGCCCGAAAGACTTACTGGACTGAGGGCCTTGGGTGGATCAAAGGGTTGAAGGGCCTGAAGACCCAACTAATAGCCAGAAGGCCCAAATGGTTGAATAGTTCCAGATGCTACAATATTGAATATTACCATTTACAGAAACTTCTATAGTACTAATACAATACATAGAAATTATCCCTTCTCCTGGTTTTGATCTCAGGTCTCTTGGATGCACTTGCCGATTCCTCACCAACCAGACTGAGGCTCTTGTGCTATTTATCAAATGAGTGTCCACTCACATATCTATGTGAAGATTAAAGAGGCTCGAAAGGAATATTTAGCGATACAAAAGAAGGTGAGAAATTTTAGTGAGTTCCACCGATATTTTTATGGATTGAAAATGTTTTAGAATAGGGTATGTGTCCTTGTTATACTAGAATTTAATAAGGAGATTTTTGGATGAAGCTCATATATCATCACTCTCTATTATGAAGATGTATAAATACAAGAAGGATTATTTTTAGAGGGATAAGAAGAAGAGAAATGTTTTGAAATATGTAGATAGGTTATTAGTATTCCAATAATTTATGTTTTTGTGGAAAAAATCTTTTGGAAGGTTAAAAATTTTAACTAAAACTATACAGAAATAGGAATGTTTCATCATGGATTTCATAATTAGAATTCCCAAGAAATATAAATAGAATTATACTATTTGGGTTTTCGTCAATAGTCTTAAGAATCCAACTTTGAGAAACCATGTAATGATATAATAAATCTTTTTAATATTTATTAGTTTTTATGAATAATGTAGTTATATTCATTATAAATATATAAATTAATTCTTAAAATCAAAATGGAAATGAATTTATTAAATAAATTCACTATGATTTTTTATTTAATAGTTTAACATTAAAATTATTGAATTTTAATTTTAAAAAATTAATTCCATTTTAAAATTAATCATGCAAAATTTTTCTTAGGATGATAATTTGATAATTTTATGAAAATAATTGATCTTTCATGGAATAGTTAAAAATAATATTTTTAACATATAACTATTTTTTATTTTAAATTATTTACAATGTAAAATTATGTTTTGGATTTTTTTTAAATTTTAATTAGTTCAATTTGATTTAATGTAATAAAATAAGGTTTTTAATGTGATTTTATAATTGAATTTAATTTAAAAACATTTTATATTTAAAAGGATTTTTTCAGAAATAATAATCTTCATTGCATTTTATTGGTTAAATTTTAAATTGAATATTGAAACTTTGTGTTTTTAAATTTTCAAAATAGATTAAATGTTTTTATTTTTTGGGGAAATATTTAGTAAGTTGGGTCCTTTTATTTTAGTTAATATGAATAGTAATCTGAGTAATTTTATTGCACTGGTAAAGGGTAAATCAGATACTTTAGGTAAAATAATTATAAGGACCATAAATAACCTAAACACTTACCAAATTATTATTTTATGATTATATCTCAACAATTTTCATCCATGTGTATAATTTATGACCTTTTGGGCCACTTGGATAAAATTTGGACCTTTATTGTACATTATTTAATGAAAATTCAAACATGTCACACTCTCATTCTTAATAAGTGTAATGTTTTTAGTAAGGGGTTATCTAGAGGATATGGTTTTCTATATATAGTCTTTTAAAATACAAAAAATTTATATTCATAAGGCTATTTTTAAAATTTTTGGCAATGTAATAATTAAATTAAATTCTTACACAATGCTGAGGTAGTAATTTTTTAACTAACAGAATAATCAAATAAATGATTTTAACAATGTTCAATGTAACATAGTTTCAAATATTTATGGTGGTCCATGAATTATCTATATGAACATGATATTTTTAGGATATAAAAAATAATTTTCTTTAAATTTTACTTATTTTCATGATGTTTTTAATGTCAAAGTAAAAAATAGTATCAAAATTGACTATAATAATATTTTATGGGATAAATATTCTATTAATATATTTAAAATTAAAAAAATCATAAATAAGCCCCATGGGAATAAGATATGGTTGACAATGAAATACTATACTCATTTATTGACCATTTAAAATTATTTTTCTCGATAATAAGCTTATTATATTTTAATATCATGATAAATTCCAAAAGTACCCCTCACCTAAATTATAAATGGAACCACTTTCTTCACTTTTTTACACGACATTGATCCATATATCTATAAAAATACCATATCATTACACTAATAAACATTCTTATATGAGTTCTGGAGTTTTTAATTCATTTAAAAGACCAACCCTATATCCCTTAAGATGCGATATAAAAGATGTCTTTCGAAGAAGAGGTAATCATCTTTACCAAATTATTTATGTTTATTTCTCCTTATACATCATATTAATGTATTTTTTATAAACTAAATTAAATTTAAATTATAATATATATATAAATATGTTTAGTTGATTATTAAAAAATTATATTCCACCTCTTATGAATCTTGTGAGAAATGAAATCACCGCACATGCGTACATATGACTTACCATCTCCACACTACTGTGTAATTTGTTTGTCATCACCAAATTAATTGGATGGTTATAAGGATAGAAAAAATGGACATATATGATAATTATGAAATGATATTTATTCTTTAAAATTATTATATCATCCACCTCTTTAACCGTTCAACCATTTATAAATGATATGATCACTTGTGTGTTTTTATGACTTATCATCTATATGAAGCGATGCGAATCATTTTCTATGATCAATTTTCAAGAATGATTCAAAAGTATTAATAGAATTAATAAGTATGATATCTATAAAAATAAAATATTTCTATAGTCGTTGAACTATATATTATGCACAAGAACTAGAAATAATGTGACAAAACCTGAATTAGAAAATTAAACAGTTATGACCCGTAACAAGGATAATAATGAAATATTATTAACAAATTGGTGATTAAATGAATTTATAGGATGATATATTATAATTATTAATATATTTATAAAATAGAATAAGATAATTTTTAAAAACTATTGTATAAGAGGTTTAAGAACATTCCATTAATGGGAAACAGTAGGTGATGAATTTTCATCTAACTTTCATTTCTATGGTATATTTTCAATATTAACCAGTTATTTATTTTTGGGTGGTTTATCTACTACCCATTTGATATATTATATCATGAATATATTTTTTTCAAGGAGATTTAATATATATTATAAATTTATTTCTTTCAAATTTCTTACAATTCAAAATAAATCCATATTGTAAGGGTTTATTTCACAACCTATTAATTATATGGGATTGTTTATTTTTAAGTCCCCATACAGAAATATTTCTATTCGATGTACATGTTTTATAAATTTGTTTTCAAAATTTTTATTACTATTCTCATATATATATTTAATGTTATATTTACTTTTTACATAGAATATTGAAAAAAATTGATTTTAAAATGTGTTAATTTTTGTCTTTTCCAACAAAAATATGAATGGAATGTCTTTTAAATGAATACAGAATTAGTGTATTATTCAATGTTCATGAATAATTAATTATTTTATTCTTTATAATTTTACAAGGTTATTTTCAAAGAAAAAATTTTCCTTCATATTTGCGTAGTAATTTTTTAAAAGTGAATTTCAAAGTTAACACGATATTTTCCCCACAATGTATTTAAAGTTATTTTTATTGCACTTTTATTCATCAATGAGAATAACCATTTAATTTAATAATAAAAAAATTATTATATTATTTAATGATACCCTCTTTTTAAACATTCAATTACTTATGATCATTCAATATTTCATTTCTCTAAGATATTAAAACTATTGTATCATGGATATGTTTATTGATTAAACCATATATAATTTATAAATATGGTGTTTCACACTAATTGTTTTTGTTTTTCTTGGAAAATATTGTGAAATATGTATTCATTAATCAATATTGATTTTAATTATATGTCACATTGTTAAAAATTATATCTTTTATTTGATATATAAGTAATTATTTTGACCTACAATTATTACTGTGGAACAAAATTATATATCCCCTCTATGCATTGGTAGTATAATGAAGTGAATAATTAAGATATAATTAAAAAGGTTTTGACATATAGTATTAAACCCTATTTTAAAAGGACTTGATGGTATAAGTATCATGTGGTAGAGAACATGATATTCTATGATAAAAAATTTCTTTCATTGAGAATTGATTTATTAATATCCATGATGTTTTAACTATGATATTATCCATGGATTAATTTTCTTCTCAATATATTTATTAAATTACACGTGTTCTTAGTTATGCACCTTTCTATATTGATTCTGTTTCATATATTATTGATTCATGATAGATTTCAATATACATACCACTTACATGGAATAAGAGAACATCGTTATTTTGTTTCTATCATTGGGATATTATAATATAATTCTTGAATTAGTTTAAGGATAATTTTTTTACTCTCACTATATATATATATATATTATGTATTTTATTAAAATACATTAATTAAAAATGATCTAGTTTACCAAGACTACAAAACTATTTGGTCAATTAGGATACAATTCCTTTTATCTTATGCCAATGTAATAACATAGTTACTGACTCCAAAATTTTAGATTTTGGGTTGTAATAGTTGGTATCATAAAAAGTTTATTACAATCCTTGAGAACAAGATTTAGGAAACCATATATTAGGGAATATAACTATGTGAATGAATTTGAGGATTGGTATAAGTATAGGACAACATCTTATAGATTTGTTAAGGACCATGGGTAACCTAGGTTAAACATATGTAATAATATATTTAGAAAAATGTTTTATGATTGATTATTCTTTTGAATAATAATTTATGATTTCTTGATTTTTCACTCCTATTGTTCTAGTTTGATTCTTACACATTCATTTTTCACTTTCTTTAATGGATGGAACTAGAAAGAACTGTATTAAAATCAAATGTGATGGATACTGTAGTGATCATGAGAAAAAAAATGAAATGATGACATGAGTAAATGTTATTAGGATTTTTACTAGTTATTTATCATTATAAATGATTTATATCCTACACCTTAATAATCCCCCATTCTAAAAAATGAGGGATAATTTATTTTGAGAGATCGGGTAGTGGAGGGAATGTGGGAAAAAGGCTCAATTTCATTCATGTTAGAAATATGGAATGAGAATCCTTGGAGATTGTATCAAAAGAATGGGAAATTTTTTTATGTGTGGGAAATAATGAAATAAATCGAAAAATTGATAATGAAAAGGGGAGTATGATGGATGGAATTAAATTTAATATTATGGTTGATTTTATTGTTCACGTCATTATATTTGGGGAAACTGCCAATTATCTGAGTCAATTACCTCTTATAAAGGTTAAATTCTAGACCAATGAGGGTTATATTTTATTTTCAATAATTTATGTTGAAATTTAGAACTATTATGCATTGCTATTTAAGAATAATGTTGTAAAACTATTTTAATAATTAAATTCTGGTTATAAGAATCATTAAATTTCTACATATTGTATTTATTTTTGATGAAATATGTGTTTATTAGCAAAATAATGTTAGACACCATCATGGGTTCATTTATTCTAATGTTAATCATATGATTTAATTCTTAAATTCCCTTATTAAAATTAATGTTATGGGAGTTAAGAAAGATTAAGGATTTTTTGGGAGACATTTGTGGTAATACAACTCATTGGTTTAGTATATGTTTTTATCTAAAAACATATTTAAGGTATAGTGAATATTCATTCTTGGGAAGTAAGTTTCACTATAATGAGTAACTATAGTGCTTATATGAACCTTTACATTATGGAAATAAAGGGATATTTTTTTAGTGTTGAAAATTGAAAATTATGAGGTAACATTTCAGGTCAAAACATTTCTATAATGATAAATATTTTAAAGTTATTTTTTTTATGCTTATCATAGTTTTTGTAATTTATTGTGGATTATATTAATATATTTTATGAAAAAGGATAACCCTTAGGTCAGGGGAAAACATGATGCATCTGGAAAGGCCGTGATACATAAACCCAAAATTGGTGGGAGACAAGGGAATATCACCTACCCCTGGGCTACAAGATGTCATGGTTAGTATAAAATCATTTTTATTCATTTAAAATATATGATAAATAAAATATATGTTTATTTTGGGAACATATATTATATCATTTAGATAACCAATGGATTGGATATGGATTTGGTGTTATGTGATTTATGTTATCTCAGAAGATACTCACTATTTTTTGAACCATATATTATTAAGGTGATCAAAATATTATGGAACATTAATTTAGAAATACTGTTTAAATTTTATCTTAGAGGAATATATTATTTTATTAGGGATTCATGTTGATTCTGGTTATTTATAAAAATGGTTATTGTATTGGAGATTATATGATTAGGGTGTGCACATTTCTGGAGATAAATAATAAAGTTATATAAATAATATGTGATCAAATTCTTAGGATTTGTGGGTTTCATTCCTAGGAGATATTATTTTAGGTTAATTTGAGGCTTATTTATTTATTTATTGATCAGAGTTTAATTTTTGGTATTACTATTTAATTTTGGGAGATTAATGTATTTTTCCCAACATGAAGGTTTACTTGTTTTGTGAATTATCCATTATTATAAAAGCCATATATTTTTTAATAATGTATAAAGATAGAAGTAATTTATTTCTTTTTTGTGGATTTAACAATTGGTATAAGTTCAATCTAGTTATTTCTTAATGAAAGAAATTTCATAGTCATTATTTGGAGAAAAATATTAGTTTGTGGTGTAAATTAATCAAATGATGAAACTCAACTTTTCAAGTATGTATATTTCTTTATGTTCATAATATTTGATATAAAATAATCACTAAACACCAGGTAAAATGATTTTGGGATTAGAAACTTATATGTTTACTTTTCTAACAAAGAAATCAATGACCTTTTAACCGATCATTTATTTAAAATTTTAAAATGTTTAACGTTTTTCGGACCATTTTATCTATCACTCTATATCAGTCTTTAAGTGTTATTTTTCCCTTCCACATCCATGTTTTTATTTACCAATTATGTTATTCTACATGGAAACCTATTTTTTGGTATTACATATGACTTGTGTACTTCCCTTTCTCACTTTTCGTGTTGATGTTTTATTGATCCATTTTATAATTTGGGGTTTTAAAAAAGGTATTTTCAATTGTTGATCCTTAGTCACTAAGCCCAAGATCAAAAGTGTTATGAAATTTTTTAAAGGGGGATAATGTCATAAAACAGGTAATTATAGGATAAATAATATTAATTTTATTATTTTTTCTGAATTATGAAATTATATTCATTATAAATATATAATGTAATTCCTAAAATAAAATATTTAATTGATTTCTCAAACTCATTCATTAATTTTTTATTTAAAATCATCATTTTAAAATTATTTAATTTTAATCTGGAAAAATTAATTTTATTTTTATATTTAATACTATAAAAATTATCTTAAGGTGATTTTTCTAGAATTCTATAAAAATATTTTTTTTTCTAGGAATTTTGAAAAATACTGATTTTTATTAAAAAATGTATTTTATTTCAAAGTATTTATATCATAAAATTATGTTATGGATTATTTTTAAATATTAATTAGTTGATTAGTATTTAAAATAAACCAATTAGAGTTTATTAAATGGAATTTGTA
This sequence comes from Viscum album, assembly GCA_963277665.1. NCBI lineage: Eukaryota > Viridiplantae > Streptophyta > Magnoliopsida > Santalales > Viscaceae > Viscum > Viscum album. The sequence continues at coordinate 1,896,215,157 of OY728153.1, forward strand.
CATGAATTTCGTATAAAAACATTTTATATTCTTAAAAATAATTTTTCCAAAAAAATATTTTGGTATATTTTTTCAGTTTAATTTTATTTTGAATTATGAATATTATTATTTTTTTAAAATTTTATATATTTATTCTATATTTTTAATATTTTTTATAAATTTATTAAATAGGTCCCTTTTATTTTTGGTCAATTTGAATAGTAAACATTATAATTTTATTACCATGATAATGGGTAAATTGTGAAATATAGGTTAAAAAAATATAAGGAGAATGAAATAACCCATAAAATTACCTAAATCTTATTTTATGAGTATATAATGGACATAAGCTTCTATGTATTTAAAATATTACAATTTTTTGCCAATTATATGAGATTATGGTATTTATATTATTTTATTTTATGAAAATTCTATCCTAGAACCCTCTTGTTTTTAATGAGTGAAAAGTTTTCAATAGGGTGTTATCCAAAGTAAATGTTTGAATATAAATATTATTTTTTAATATAAATTTTTTATCTTAATCATTGTAATTTCTTTCTGAATAGATTTTTAATTTAAATTCTTACACTACACTAATGTCGTAATTATTTAATTAATAGAATAAAAAAAATTGACATTAAAAATACTAATAGTATCATAATTTGTAAAATTTAATGCGGTTCACAAATTTTTTGATTAAAAAAACATGTTAAGAAAACAATAAGATTGTTGGTTTAAATTTTACTTGTTGTATTGGCGTTTTTGATGTGAAAGTAATAAATATTAACAAAATTGATAATAATGATATTTTGTGGGATTAATAGTATATTTATTTATTTAAAATCTAAAAATACTAAGTAACATAAAAAGAAATAATATATAGTCTAAACTTAATTCTATATTCATTTATAGTCAATTTGAAATAATTTTTCTTTATAATAGTCCTTTTATATTTTAAAATTTCGAGAAATTCCCTAAGTGCCCCTCACCTCAATTATAAAAGGGTTCCCCTTCCTTCACTACTTTAAAACACATTAAGCCATATAGATCGACCTAAACCTACCCATTAATCATTTAAAAATCCTTATACAATTTCTATATGTTATTTTCCTTCCAATATGCAAACCCTAGATCCCTTAATAAGAGATATAAAGGAAGTCCACCAAAGAAGAGGTAATCGTCTTTACCAAGTCTTTCAATTTTGTTTATTTTTATAATTCCTATTAATGTGTTTTTTCATTATTAATTAATAACACAAGTATAAAATATATAATAATATGTTATTTTGATTATGATAAAACCATATTAAATTATTTATTCATCCTACAAAAGATAACAGTTTTATCAGTACGCAAACATGGCGTACCGTATCCACACAGTGGTGTAATTGTTTTCATAACCACGATAATTTGAAGGTTATAATAACAAAAGTAATGGGTATATATGAAAAGTGTTACATTATATTGAATTTTTAATATTAATATTTCATCCAATTTATTATCTTTTCAACAATTTATAAATGATATTGTCACTCGTGCGTATGTACGACTAACTCTCTCCATGAAGAGATGTGACTCATTTTTTATGTTCAAATTTGAATAATTATTATTTATAATAATTTTAATAAATAAATATTATATATATGACCATAAAATTATTAAATAGATGATGGAACTATATCCTATGTTCAAGAATTAGAAATTACATGACAAAGCATTTAGGAGAAAAAGATGTAGGTAGCATCTAAAACAATGGTTATAAAGAAATACAATTAAAAAAAGCGATGATAATAACATATAATAGAACCATATATTATAAATATGAATATAGTTTTATTTTTAAATATTAAACATTTGAAAATCGATATATATGTGTTTATAACATGTTCAATTAAAGATAAGTGTGGGGTAACTTATTTTTTCCGCACATTTATTTATTTGGGCATACGATTTAAAATGAACCCAAGTGTTAAAGGTTTATTTCAAAATATATTCATTATTTGGGATTGATTATGTTTATTTCCTTGATGGGAAATATTTCTCTTATGTGTCTATGTTTTATTAAAGCGTTTTCATTATGGTTTTAATATTATCCTACAATTATTTAAATTCATTTTATATTTTTACAAAATGGTTTCAAAGAAATTTTCTTCCATTTTCTAAATGTTGAATATTGTGAATTTTAAAAAAAATATATAGATTGATTTTTTTTAAATTATACATAATGAGAAACTTTTCCCTCTACTTGAAACCTTAATTATTTAAATATTCATTTAAATATTAACAAGTTTTTCCTCAAAGAAAATGTTTTCCTTTGTATTTTCACAATAATGGTTTAAAAGTGAATTTCAATGTGAAAAAGATATTTTTATCAAAACATCTTTTAATGATATATTTTTTCTAATTTTATTCATCAATGAAATCAACCCTTTATTTTTTTTATTCACCACCTGGTATATGATTTAATGATACCATCCGTGTAATAATTCACTTACTTATGGTAATTGTATATTGTATTTCTTATAACAATTTATATGATTGTATCATGAATATGTTAATTTCATAAACCATATATCATTTCAACATACAATGTTCTACATTGAATTTTTTTTGATCTTCTGTGGAAATATTGATAAACTCATATTCTTCACACAATAAAAATATTTCATGATAAGACATATTTTTCATGGGATAAATATATTATTAATTATGTGAGGAATGCGTTGGACATGTCGTGAGAAGAGACCCCCATAATTATATTGCCACTCAATGAATAAATAGTCTAATGATGTGAATTAGTAATCTATCATTAAAAAGGTTTATAAATAAATTTTAAAACTATCTCATTATTGGTGTTGGAAGTATAGGTATTACGTTCTTGAGAACATGACATCCAATAATTTAGTATTTCTTTCATTGAGCCTTTAGTTATAGATATCCTTGAGATTCTTACTATTATATTATTTGTGGATTCATTTTGTGCACAATTTATTTTTCAAATGTAATGTGTGATCAGTTATTTACATCTATATAATGATTATGTTTCATCATTTTTTTCATGAAATATTCCACTATACCTTACCCTAATTGAGATTTTTCTCCCACCCTTATTTGTTTTACTTCCCCAGGATATGAAGAAGGAATTATTGTACGAGTTCAATGATGCATAAATTTTACTATCACCATATTGTATCTTATGTATTATATTGTAATGAATTAATAAAGTATACATCTAGATTAAAAATAGTACAAAACTATTTTTTTCCTCTGGGATTTTGTTCTTTGAATCTTATTATAATGCAATAAAGTGACACTGACTATGAGCTTCTATAGTTTGGGGTTTTTACCATAACATATTGTATTACGGACTGAGAATATTTCTCTCATTATCATTTTACACAGATATAAAATAAAGAAGATATAAGGATCCATGGATTACCATATTATATTATCACTTGTCCAGATACGAAGTCTACATTGATGTTCTGGATAAGTTTTCAATAAGATCTAGATATGGAGTTTTATATTAGTACTACCAATCATCCTCAAACAGATCAGTAGTTTTAGAGAACCATTTAAACCCTAGAAGATATTCAATGATCATATTATCAATATTTCCAAGGTTTTTGTAATAAGAACATACATATTGTTGTGTTATAATATAAAAATATCTTTCACTCGATAATTCAAATGGATCCTTATGAATCCCTATATACAAAGAAGTGAAAAAATACTAGATTTTGGGATACAGTTAGAGAATACAATTTATTTGATACCTAAGTAATCTGAAGAGGTTTAAGAGAATATTAGATCCATTCATCAGAATGAAATTGTAATAATGGGAAAATGTCACAATGTATGGAATAATCAAATTATATTTTATTATCATACTATATGTTTTATCTATATAAAGCTTGCTTAAATCCTAAAATGGATCATTTTAAGTTCCAAATGTTATTATGATTATTTTAAAATTTAAAACCTTTGGTCTATATCACTTACATATCATTGTCAAATTTTATATTAAGTAAAATGGATTTTAAATCCATTTGATATATCTCATAATCATAATAATATTTTATAAAAAAAATATTTAAAAGGTGTTTATCATCACTACTATAGAAAACGTATCATCATAGTTAATACCATGATTGTTTATAACCTTTATTCACTAAATGAGATTTGTAGGAAGAAAATATTCCACATATGATTATCCTATTCTGAAAACCTAAATTATATCCTATGGATATCAACACTTCTAGTGTATCCAAAAATTTATATACTTGGTTTGTATACACGGATTCCATCTCAGATATCATAGATTCTAACCAATAATAATTATTATAAATATTAATAATCTCTCATTAATTCATAATTTTATTATAATTTTATAGAAGAAATACATATCCATCTAGCTTCTAATGAATCCTAATAGACCATCACAGTTTTTATGTAATAATATGTTGTTATTAATTTACAGCCCTATGTGGATCTCACACACTTTCCATTTTATGAAAGTTAATATTTTTATAGTTTTGAACATCTCCAATTTGAAACTTCATCTCACTGACTCAAATGATATGATTATACTAATAGAGCACACCCTATTTTTCGGCAAAAATATTTATTCTAGTATGATTGTAAAAGTAATATACCATAGTATCTTAATTATAATTTTCAAAAATAAATATATCTGATTTTGGGTAATTTTATTATAATTAATACATAATACATATTACCTAAAACTCTAAATCCTTATAAAATTCAAAATTAGGATGATTCCTATATGATTTATTATAACATTTAATACGAATTCCTTGGATGGAGCTCCATTTAGTATGAAAATTATGCTTTCAAATAATATCACATAAATGTAGAAGAAGTTTTGAATAACTCATTACAAATTAATCCATGTCCAAAAGGGTAATATTACTTCTTTTAAAAAACAATTCTACAATAGTGTTTCTATATGATTCAATTAAAAATCAATTCTATATTCTCTTAGATGATTAGTAAATTCATGGATCAAGTTGATGATTAATAAATTCTTAGATCACGTATTTAACACTATAACCAGATCATACGATCCAAATGATTTTTTTCATTATATTACTCATTTACTTTCTAAACTATTTTAACTTTTCAAATGTTTCAAACATGGGTCTCAAAAGAAGTACATACCCACAATGAAAAAATAATTTGTAATGTTTATGAAGTACCTAAACCCACTATATTCCTAAATATACTTTGGTCCACGTAAATCATTGTGTATTAAAACTAATTGTAAACTACACCACTCATCCTTTCCACTTGAAGGTTCTTTATTCATTTCACTGAATTAATGCAATTTTTATTTAAGAAAATCATAATCAAAAGAGTTTGAATGTAAGGACCCCACCCGAGTTGCCCAAAGCTGATGACTTATTTTATTACAATGTCATATATACAAGGAATATTCATCCTAAATGGCCAATTATTTTAATAGATTTTGTAAACAACATACATACATAAGTTTAGCATTTCAACCTGAAATGAAAAACAACATATAAGTTCCATTGGGAACATACACCACTCCAAAATTATCCTTGAATGTCAATCAAAATATACCTCTTTTTCTCCTGGAAAAAATGAAACGTAAAAAGGGGTGAGCTCAAATTATCATTAATATTAAGAAATATATTGGAATATAACATAAACATTAGGTATGGTGAATAATTGAAAACACATGCCTTTAAATTAAAATAGTGAACCTAATATGGAAGGAATCTGAGCTGAGTAAATATTTCCATAAGAAAACAAAACCAGGGTTATAACCTCAAGAACATTTAATTTAAAGATTCATAATGAGGGAAATGAAAATGTAACATATTATTAAACATACCCTAAAGGCCTTGACCATGACATCTTAAAATGATCAAGGCCTCGACCAAAACCATATCTCAGAGTGGGATGGCCTCAGCCATGTCAATGACTTTTTATATCATGAGACCTACCAAAGCATCAATAGGATACCACAGGCCCCAAACATCACATAATAAGTACATTTCATTACTCATATTAGTGGGTATAAACATAAACAACATATACATTCATATTGAAACTAATATGTGAAATACAAATAACTTTCTGAGAACATTAAGCATAAACACTGACCATTTAGAGTAAATTGGTGAATGGTTTTTGGTTGCACATCTACAAACAAACTAATAATAAAAAATTCAATTAAATATGGTATATGATAGAATATATGATTTTCAAAAATATCATTTAAATAGATGATATACTCTTATAAAATCATCGACCAATTATTGAGATAAATAAATTTTTTACTTTGAAAAAAAAAGTTCTTTTGGAAAAGTATTTGTATAAAACTAGAAGTTAAGTAAGATAATATTTTTAAAATAAAATGAGTAATTTTATAAATACAATGGTTTCCAAAAAACTAATAATAGAGTTCCCTTGAAAATAGGTAAGAATTTGAAAATTTCCCTTGAATCGAGCTTGTATTTATGAAATAATTGGGAATGATCCTTTTAAATTGTGTAACTCCCCATAAAATAAGACATTATTATGGATAGTAAACATATATAAAACACTCAATCATAATTTATGATTATTAAATAATAATACACAATAATTTAATTGAAGTAATTAGACCATTAAATTAACTATAATGAAAATGGATGTTCGGGTGGATAAACCATTACCTTATGTCCGAATGTTCGGTTCCTTAACTTATGGTCATGTAATATGAAATTAAAATCATTAATCACTTAATTAAGAACCAATTATACATTTATTTGGTTTATAATAAATTTTTCATTCATTTATTTCATTATTGATAAGATATAATATTGAATTCTGTCATTCTAGAGTGTCTGTTTCCTTGATGTTCATAATTGGTTAACTTTTTTAAGTAATGGAGTTCATGTGAAATGGATGTAAATATACAGAATTAAATTTATATATTATTTATGAAAATACATAGGTTTTAATGGTCATTTATATCATTTTTTACATGGAATGAGGGTGAATCATTAGATAAAATATTAATGCCAACCACATAAATTATTTGGAATTTTTTGGGTTGTTATGAATCAGTTTTGTCATATAAATTGATAATATGTACATATACTGGTTCTTGAATATTATGTTAGATATAATAAATATATATGATTCTAGTTCAACCATCAAAATGGTTTCATGAGCAGTAATGAAGGAGAAATTTCAGATCGAAACATCATTGTCCATGATGGTTGTAAATTGGATCCTCATGAATGATGATTTAATTTATAAAATAAAAGAGAGAGGGAGAGAGAGTAAGAATATTGATGATTTATATTCCATTAAATTGACATAATTTTATTATATAGGTGATACTGGAGTAATCAGGGTTATTTGGCCAGAGGAGGTGCGGAGAGGAATGCAATATAATGAAAATTGAAATGAAATTGAAAAAAAAATTATGGTTCATTTACCTCTTGAATCAACATCCAAGATAATCTCTTTAAGGGAAGGGGTTTTGGTATTTTTAAAGAACAAAAACTCCTATATGTGGATAGTTAAAAGAGAAGGGTATTTGGTAATAACATTTAGGAGCATCAAGGCTTAAAGGAATGAAGAGAATAGGGAGTGGGGGGGGGGGGGGGTTATAGTGGAGGAGAGGAGGGTTTTCCCATTATTTTACTCACAAGTTTATTATTTTTTCAAATTTAACCAACATTATTGACTCTTGTGACCTAGAATAGTAATACATTCATGTTATTTCAAACCAATGGCATTTATATCATCCAAAAATCAATAATGATGCATAAATTCACTTATTTAACATATTTTGTAAATTATCATATTTCGCAATTCACCAACAATTATAGTATTTTAGTAAAATCTAAAAAATTCACTGTAAAAATTTTAAACATATAAAATTATAAAATTAACTCCATTTTTCTAAATTAATTTTCTAAATAGGATTAATATAATTTTTAAATAATTTAATAATTTATTTTAAAAATAAAAATTTTGAAACTATAAATCGTTTAATATCACATTAAAAAATTAATCAAGATCATAACCTTAAGAAAATAAAATAATAATTTGATTCACTATTCATAAGGGTCATACAACTATTCATATTATTATTCATAATCATATGCCACTATTCACTAAAAAATAATTTTGTCTTGTTAGACTCTAAATATCTTACTAAATGCAACTATGTGTGTCATGTTTTTGAAATTATAATCACAAAGGTGGAAAACATATATGTACTGGATAGGTTATATAAAAGTGGTGCTTTTTAGAGACTCGGTGTTTTAGTTATTCAATATTAAATTTATTTGAAAAATTGTGTGGTCTTACATTATCCCCTCACAAAAATTTCATCCTTGAAATTACTTGAATTTTACCTCAAAAAATGATTTGCGTAGTTCTTCATCATAAGCTATTCAGGCTCCCATATTACCTCATAGATTTTATTTTTTTCGAAAGTATCTTTACTAGTTGAGTCATCTAATTCTTCAAAACTTGTTATTTAGTGTCTAGAATCTTGATAGGCTCTTCACGGTATGATAGGTTAGGTTAGAATTCTATACCTTTAGAATTGAGGACATGCATTGGGTCTAGCGTGCACTTTTTTAGCAATGAGACATGGAACACATTGTGTACTTTAGAGAGGCTTTGTGGCATATCCAAACGATATTAAAAATCACCAATTATCTATATAATATCAAAAGGTCCTATGTAACTTTCGATTAGTTTCCTTTCCTCCCAAATCTTATAACACCCTTCCATAGAGATACATTCATGAAAACATGATCTCCCACTTGAAATTCCAGATCCTTCCTTCGATTATTAGAATTTCTATTATGTCTAATTTGTTCTACTTTTATATCACCAAGAATAGACTTTACCTTTTTGTTGTTTCATCAACAAGTGTTAGTCCCACAAGCTTTCTTTCTGCATCTTTATCCCAAAAAGTTGTTGTATGACATCTATTTCCTTCCAATTCATCATATGGTGCCATTTGAATACTTGAATGGAAACTATTATTGTCTACAAAATCCACTAAAGGTATGTATTGATCCCACATACTATGGAGGTTAGGTTAAAATGATCTCAACATGTCCTTTAAGGTTTTGTTCATCCTTTCTGATTTCTCATCAGATTGTGGGTGGTATATAGTACTCAATTGGTGCTCAGTATCCAAATCATTTTGAAATTTTTTCATGTATTTTGATTTAAATTGTGGATAGAGATCAAAAACTATTGATTGAGGTGCTCCATGATGTTTTACATATACATTAATATAGAGTTATGCAAGATGCTGTAGTGGAAAAGCCTCCCTTATAGAGAGGAAATTTGGAGTTTGTGTATGTCAATGAAAAACTAACCATATTGCATCATTATTTCTTAGATTTTTGGGTAATCTAGTGTCAAGGTCTATAGTGATGTCATCCCATTTCTACATTAGAATAGGTAAAAGCTGTATTAATCCTTTTGGACGTTTCCTTGCAGCCTTCACTTATTGAGAGACTAAAAATCTTGACACATAATCTGCAATTTCCCTCTTCAGGTTATCCCACCAGAATTTTTTCATTGAATCATTATACATTTTAGTTCTACCAGGATATATGGAGAGATTATTACTATGGAAATTTTCCAATAACTTCCTTTTCAGCTTAGGTATACTTGGAACAAAAATACTCTTCCCAAACATCAGAACACCATTTTCACACCCAAAGTCATCCATCATTCTATCATTCAAAACATTACTTTCTTTTGATGGTTCACATAATTAGACTAAATAATTAATTATTTCAAATAATGATGGTTCGGAAACCAATATAAATAATATTGATGTTTCACCTACATTGATAATTGTCATACCCATCATCACTAGATCCATGTATAATGGACCTTTTCAGTCCTCATTTTCTTGAGAACTCCATCATCCTTCTGGCTCAATGCATTTGCTACCTTATTTTCCTTTCCTAGGTGGTAGTGAATGATTCAATTACAGTACTTGTGTAGTTTGATCTGTCAACCTTTCCAAATATTGAGTTTATTCTCTGAGAGGTTATACATCAAACTCTTGTGATATGTATACATCTCACATATTTTACCATAGAGATAGTGTCTCCATATTTTTAGAGTAAAGATCAAAGTAGCTAACTCAAGATCACGAGTTAGATAGTTTTGTTCATGAATTTTTTACTAAATTTATGCAATGGAAATAACACTATCATTCTACATAAGGGCACAACCAATTCATTTCTTTGATGCATCACTATAGATCACGAACCCATCATTCATCGATGGTTGATTTATGATCAAAGCATTCAGAATTCTCCTATTAAATTATTTGAAAAAATAATCACATTATTCATTCCATACAACCTTTACCCCTTTATATGTAAGCTTGGTCATTAGGTTGCCTAAATGGGTGAAGTTCTGAATGAAACGCTGATAATAACCTACTAAACAAATAAAACTATACATCTTAGTTATATTTGTTGGAGAGGTCCATTATTGAACATCCTTTTTCCACATAGGATCTATAAATATTCAATCCTTAGAGGTAATGTGTCCAGGAAAAGAAAATTTATTGAATCAAAAATTCACACTTTTTAAACATCCCATATAATTTATTTATTCTATGAGTCTTCAGAATATTGCACAAGTGATTTTCTTGATCCCCATAGATTTTGGAACATAGCAAGATATCATCAATAAATACCACCACAAAGTCATCAAGATATTCCTTGAAAAATAAATTCATTAGATCCATGAAAACATTGGATTTATTATTTAGTCTAAAATTCATTACAGTAAACTTGTAATGATCGTACCGGTTTTGGGATGATGTCTTTAGAATATATTCTTCCATTACTAGAAACTGATGATATCCAGATCGAAGGTCAATCTTCGAAAAATATTGGGCGTGTTGAAGTAGATCAAATAATCAATCAATGGGATGTAGGGGATACATGTTCTTTATTATTATAGAATTGATCTCTTTGTTTTCAATGGACAACCTCATTGATCCATCTTTTCTCATAAAAAAAGAATAGGGCCTCCCTACAGAGAATAAGTAGGGAGAATAAATCATTCATCTCTCAATTCATCTAGATTTTTATTTAGTGCCACCAATTCAATAGTGACCATTCTATAAGGAGTATTTGATATAGTCCATGAATTAGGAATTAAATCAGTGGAAAAATCAATTTCCCACACTGGAGGATGTCTAGGTAAATCCTCTCTAAACACATTAATACATTCTTGAAAAATATGTACGTCCTCTCTATGAAAATTACCTTGCTCACCCATAGTTATTTCATTCCCATCCTCCCTAATAATTGAATTCAGTAAAGCTACTCGGGGTGGTTCTAGATGAGAATTAAATGGTGATGTTTCTTCCCTAATGATAAGGGATTCCACATTATCCTCAAAAAATTTAACGCACTTATTCTTGAAATAATGATTCATATCATGATTTGAAATCCAATCCATACAAAAGAATTATATCCATGAAAATCATGGGTATGACAATACAATCAGTAGATAAATAATGTTTATATGAAATAATGTGGACAAACTGACACAACTTTGTTGTGATGATACTTCAATTAGATATTTTTACTGATAACTCCCTTATTAAATCATATTGAACATATCTAATTTTCTTGGAAAACTATGAGGATATGAAAGAATGACATGATCCAAAATAAAATAAAAAATTGGCTAAGTTTGAGTAAATGATTAAAGTACTTTCCACCATATCATTAAAAACTTTAATATCATCCGTTGTGATCATTTAATCTTATCCCTTCTCCCTTTCTCTTTTCTATGTAATTTTCCCTTGATGCTTTGAAAAATCTTTATCATAACATCCCATCTCCCTGAAATTATTTCATTAAACATTAATAGATTGTCCCTTCCCCATGAAATCACCAGAATGATGGTCATTCATTCCATATTTGTAGCATACTAATTTTTCAATTAAGCACACACCCATGTGTTTCCTTCCAGAATTATCCTAGAGCAGAAACATAACTCTTACATTCTTCCCTTCTTTTATAATTTCCCTCTTCAGAGTTTTCAACAACACTCTTATTCTATTTCTTTCCTTTAAAGTCACAAGACATCAAAAATTCCGTCTCTATCTTGATATAACTTGAGACTGTATCTTTACATTATTAAAAACATTGGGAGAGTAGATCCCTTCAGTGGAATGGTTTTAAAAGATAAAAGAACTGGTCAATATTGCTACTCGGATTATGTATGTATTCTGAAACATGCCATTACATCCTTGTAATGTTGTCTTCATACTTGGAAACATTTTCATCATCCTTCTAAATCATATTCAAGAAATGCCTTTCCATATTCTCTCATTTTTCAAAGGGAAAATATTTTTCTAGGGCGATTTCCTTAAAATACCTCTATTCCATCTCATATATTTCCTCCTCCTTTTTCTAGATTTACGACCGCCACTTATCCGCATCTCTTAATAGATGATAAACTACCACAACAACCTTCTCTCTTTCATTACATCCCAAAGTGCTAAGTATCTTCTCTAGGGAACTTATCTACCTCTCAGCTACAATTGGGTTTGTAGTCCCATTGAATGAATGAGTCTATTATTGTATAAAGTTATCCAACATAGATCCTCCACATTGTGGATCTGGATACTCCATATGGGTAAGGTTATTGTTCATAACCTGAGTAAGTTTTCCTAGAATATTTTTAAGTTACACTTCCATAGTTGCATCTCCAGTGCCAACATCATTATCTTTCAACAGAAGGAAATCCCTACACAGGATACAAGTGTTCATAAATTTTCATTTTCTTCCACTAGGAACCATTTCTAGATAATGGCATAAACTAGATTAGGTTGTGAATCATAATTTACAATCATAACTTAGAAAAATACATAGAAAAGATTGAAATTATATGCATGGTTAACCCCATAATCAATAACATGTTTTCTTTGAGGAAATATTTACATTTAAATCATTAATAATGGATTGCAATGAAATTGTGAGTTATCCATAGAATACCCCTGAGAGTGTCAAACCAAGTGCATAGTATGGACCATTTTTGTGTACCTGGATAACCCAGGTCAAGGTAGAAACTCCATGTCAAAGTTTTCACTCCTAGGTATATCTATCCTAGAACCACACACACTTGTAGTATACATGCAGGGATGTATTTTATAGAAATATACACATAATCCATTCCTTACCAAAATTCCAGGATGTTCTTGTATGTTTATAATCAAAGACTATCTTAGGTATTTTTTCCCTAATCTATGTTTTATAAATCTAGTTTCTATGTTTTCTTATAAACTTCCTTTGATACCAACTGCAAGGACCAAAACCCAATTGGATAGAGCTGGTGCCTTATTTTATTACATTAGAATATGAATAAGAAATATGAATCCCAATGGACTAAGTTGTTTAGTATCTTTTTGAAACAAGATACATACATAAGTTCAATATTAAAACATGAAATGAAAACAACATATATGTTCTGTTAAGAATATCCACCACTCCAAGATTATCCCTACATGTCAGTCATAATATACCTCTTCTTGTCTTGAAAAAAGTAAAATATAAGAAGGGGTGAGCTGAGACAGTCAGTAAGAGAAATAAATATAGTAGAAGATAACATAAATATTAGTTATGGGGAATAATTAAAAACACATGCCTTTATAAGAAAATAAGGAAAAAAATATGACAGAAATATGAGTTGAGTAAATTTTATCATAATAAATCACATTCATGGGTATAAACTCATGAAATTTGAATTGATAGATTCCTAATGAGGGTAATGAATATGCGATACATTCTGAAACACACCATCAAGGCCTTATCCAAGGCGTCTAGAAATTATTAACTACTCGAAAAAAACCGTATCTCCTAATGGGAAGGCCTTGGCCAAGTCCATGTCTATTTGTCTCATGAGACCTACCGATACATCGAGGGGATATATTGGTCACCAAAAAACACATAATAAGTCTAGTTTATTCCTCATATGAGTATAGATAAATAGATACAATGTATACATTCATATTGAAACTAATATATGAAATATAAATAACATTCTCCTAACATTAAGCATAAACACTATCCATTCCAAGTAAATTGGTGAATGGATTTAGGATAAAAAATACAAAGTCAGACTAATAATAAACCATTAAATTAAATATGGTACATTATTTCATACATAAGTTTCAACAAGAGTCTGGAAATTGATGAAGATACTCAAATAGAATCATTAATGAATTCCTGGGAAAAATAATCTTTTACTATGAAAGGAAAAGTTTATGGAAAAGTTTTTATATAAAACTTGAAGTGAAGTAAGATAATATTTTAAAAATTAAATTATTAATTTTGTAAATATAATGGCTTCCAAAAAAAATTATAGAGTTCCCTTGAAAATAGGTAAGAATTTAAAAATTCCCTTGCATTGGCCATGTATGTCAAAGATTATTTTTACAAATCCTTTAAAAACGTGAAAATACACCTAAATAAGAAAGAATTTTGGTTGGTAAAAATATATATAACACTCCCATAGAATTATGGGAAGTAAATAATAATACACTAGAATTTCATTAAGGTAGTTAGAAAACAAAAGTACCCTGAATGAAAATGGAGGTTCAGGTGGAAGAACCCTTACCATAAATATTAATATTCCGATCTTGACCTTATTGTCTTGTAATATGAAATTAGACACATTAATAACATAATTAAGAACATATTAGACCTTTATTTATTTTATCAAAAAAATTTAGTTCATTTAGGTCCTTATTGATATGTTACAATTTATAATTTTTTCGTTTCAGAGTGTTCGTTTTCTTGATTTTCATAATCAGTTCACTTGTTGTGAAGTAATGGAATACATGTGGAATGAATGTAAATCTCAAGAATTGAATTTAAATATTATCTATGAACATACATAGTTGTTAATTGTCATTCATATCTTTCGTTTATATGGAATTATGATGAATCATCAAATGAAATATTAATGACAACCACTTAGATTATTTGGCAGTATTTGGGTTATTATGAACTACTTTTTTCATATAAATTAATAATATGTACATACACACGTTCCAGATTATTATGTAGGTTATAATACATATATTTTAGCATGTTTCAACAATTAATATGGTTTCATGGCTAGTAATTAAGGAAAAATGGGACAAAAAAACATCATCGTCCAAGAATGTTGTAAATCGGAACATCACAGATGATGGTTTTGTTTATAAAATAAATGAGAAAGATAGAGTTAGAATATTGATGAGGGTTATTCCATTCACATGATATAATTAAAATATATAGATTATACTGGATTTATCATGTTTATATTGATAGAGGAGGTGAAGAGATGATAACAATAGAAAGGAACTTGAAAGGAAATTGAATGAAATAGAATGTGAATTTAGATCTTGAATCCACCTCCTTCAGAATTTCTTTAAGGTAAAGGGTTTTGATGTTTTGGAAAAAAATAACTCCTATACATGGGGAGTGACTTTAGAAGTTTATTTTGTTATAACATTGGGAATATTCAAGGCACAGAGGAATGAATAGAGGAGGGAGTGAGGGAGGTGTTTATAGTGGTAGAGATGAGGCTTTTCCCATTATTCTACACATTATTTTATTATTTTGCCAATGAAAACCATTGTCATTGATTATTTTCACCAAGAATAGTAATAAATGCATGTGAGTTCAAAATAATTGTCATTTAAACCAGCCACGACTCATACATGATGCAGAAATTCACTTATATAACTTATTATCTAAATTATCAAATTTCAAAATTTACCAAATATTCATGTATTAATGAAAAATACCAAAAATTGACAACAACCATTTTCGACATGTAGAATTAAAAAATGTAGTCCATTTTTTGAAAAAAATTCTCTTAATATGAATTATTTAATTTTTAATCAAAATAATAATTTATTTCAATAATAACAATTTTAAAAATATAAATCATTTTACATCACATTGAAAATTTAATCAATTTCTTAACCTGAAGATAATAACATAATAATATGATTCACTATTCATAAGGTTCATATTCCTATTCATATTATTATTCATAAGGGTATGTCACAACACGTCAAAAATTAAATTTGTGTTACAAAATCTAAATATCTTACTGAACACAATTGTGAATGTATTTTTTTAGACATTTAAATCACAATGGTGGAAATATTTTTTTTACTGGCTAGGTTATATTTTATTTTTTAGAATATATTTTCAATTTATTTAATTTATAGACTATTCACCCCATTCCCAATTCTATAATTTTTTTATCAGATATAAAATAATTTTTAAAAAAAATAATGAATCAAATTCCTCTCTTATCAAAATAAGAGTTTGAAATAAAATTTAAATCTACAAATATAATATAATTACATTTTTAAAAATCTTAATCTAATATACTTGGTTGATATATCATATAAGTGTACACATCTAATAAAGAAACTATTTCCCTATTACCAATATATAGATTAAATTTTTATTTATTGAATTCTTTTTTTAAGATATATTTATCTGCAGAAATGTGTGATACACACCCATGAGTCCGAATTGGAGAAATTTATTTCCATAACATTAACATCCATATGATCAACAAGGATTAGTTTGATAAAACTTCTAAACCAAAGATACCATTTATGAAAACTATAATTCTAACATAAAAGATATGGAAGAATGATATTAATAAACAATTCAAAATTCTCTAATAATGATATATCATGGGTGAGTGATAGTATTTATATCATTTCATCAAGGAATTTTAATGAAATTACTCCCACTAAAACTGATTACCCCATACATCATGCTAATTTTGGGGACTAAGATCCAAATTTCATCATGAATTAACCAGAATATGCTCACGACTTTAGTCATGATTATATTTGGTAAACATTATTGTTAATCATATTACATAAGACTCTTATATAAATATACAAACTACACCTTTCCAAATTCCCCATATGATTTATCCTAACTCTATTTCTCTTGGAACCTAGACGTTAGGGTAAACTAGATAAATTTCACCCAAAACTCAGATTAGATATATAATCCTAACCATTTCTACAAACTATATTATAGATTCCTTACAAAAGATAATTTTTGGTAACTTAACTATTTGGTTTACCCTTGTTGAATGATTTGTCCCTTTATAAGTGATTTCTTTAAAATGAATCTCACATTAAACATTTTACAGGTTTTATATATCAAAATTTTGACGTGCATCATATTTATATAAAACTCAAAACTATATCATCTCATAAAATATATATTATCTCATGTTATATTCCTATATGTATTCATGCTTCTTATTATTTTGGGAATCCTAATTTCCTCCCCCAAATTAAAATGTTTAAATTTTATTAATTTAAAACATTGTACAAAACTCATAATTTGTGTAAGAAACCTAGAAATATAAACAAAATATTCTAAGACATATCCAAATGAAAATAATGAATACAATATTTTTCATGTAATTTTTTTAATAATATTAAATTAAGAATCCTTATAAGACTAATCTTAGAGAGATAGGTATTTAAGCCCAATTTTCTAAACGAGTCATAATACATTAGGATAGTGAGTAATCCAAACCAAATCACATGTTTCCATACATAATATGTTATTCATATATTCTTGGTATTATAATTTACATAAAGTGGTTTAAAAAATTTAAATATAAACATAAAATATTCACAATATGTTAAAAATTTATATACATGAATATTAGATTATCCTAAATAAGTAATAAATTAAATTATTTGACACCAAAATTAATGTAACATCTCACATTTCTATCCCATGATTCTATTGAATATAATATTTCATAAAAAACATGACAATAAAATTAAAAAGTTCTATTTTTTATTAAGATAAAATATTATAATACAAGTGAAAAATTAATGCATTATAAAAAATCAATATGAAACATCGTAATAAATATTATAAATGGAATACAACCACAAGTAATTAAAAAAAACATGAATATGATTTATTTTTACTTGTGAGTTTTTTAGTATATTATCTCATAAATTATATCGAAGGAAATACAAAAAACATTAGGGAAATAATGAATATTTTGTGTAAGAAAAAAATTAATTCTCTGAATTAATTTTAGTGAGACAGGTAAAATCATATATCGGAGTGTAATATGACCATTATATATAGATTTTTATGGAAATTATTTTACAAAGATTATATAAATTATAATTGAGAACACATATATCTAATAAGAATAATAAATATTTTATAATAACATTGTAGAAGTTTCAAATTTGATACATATATTATATTTTTTAATTAAAATAAAATGATACTAATTAATTGGCAAAAATGTATAATATTTTAAAGAAATTATTTTTATGAATTATTTTTTTTCTTAAATTTATTATTCCATATTTATTACTTATATAAAATGGATTTATAAAATTTAAGTCATTATTTTTAATCCATATTTATTAGAAATTAGAAGTTTTAGTTTATAGTCAATGAAAAATGTTTTATTTAAGAATTTTGGTTTTTTATATTTTACATATATTTAATTATTAGAAAAATTTCTCATTTTTGATCATGAAATTTAATTAAATGTTTTTTATAGATATAAAAAATAATTTATTATTCATCTACTAATTAATCCGTGAAAAAAATTGAGAATAATGTTATATTTATAAGAAAAATATAGTTTAGAAATTTTGATTTTATATGTTTTGAATTTTTTATATATAATTAATTTATATAACCTCAATAAATTGAATTAAATAAAATAATGTTCATTTTATTAATGAGGGAATTTAAATTAGGTAATATGTTTAAATGTATTTTTAGGGAAAAAATAAGTTAATGCTGAAAAATGCGAGTTACCACTATAAAGGGTAAAATGTTTTTGAATGGTAATCTATAAATGATAAAGGTATAAAATATTAATATAAATATCTATTAATTATATTTATTTGGTTTATTCGTGAACTATAATGATTATATTTCCACTTTGGATCCATTTTCATTGTAAAATGATAGTCCTTGCATATCATGTAATGTGTATTTGCAAAATTTCCACCCAAACCCAACACTATGAGTAAACCTTCACTACATTACTAAAATTAAATTCAAAAATTAGTTTTATATTTAAAATATCCTTAAATCATCGCTACTAGTGTATTATATGACA
Source organism: Viscum album (assembly GCA_963277665.1). Taxonomy (NCBI): domain Eukaryota; kingdom Viridiplantae; phylum Streptophyta; class Magnoliopsida; order Santalales; family Viscaceae; genus Viscum; species Viscum album. The sequence continues at coordinate 1,896,234,341 of OY728153.1, forward strand.
TTGGGTAGCCTCTGTTTACAAGAAATATTCCAAAATACTTCATTATGAAGGATATCATTTCGAGGAGCTAATTCATCTTTGTATCTTGTTCTTCTCAATAATTTTCAATCAATTTCACATATACAATATTTATAAATATATTTCACCTGTTTAATGATTCTTATTTGGTGAAAATTATATTTCTTTAATATAACTCCACATTCGTACTTTTATATTCGTATAACAAGTTCTTATTTTGGTTGGTTTAACAACCCACATGAACAATATTATAATATATTCATAATTTCCATCATGGGTGAGTATAAAAATATAATGGATGGTAATAAATTATATTAATGTGTAATTTGAGATATTATTATTGTTCTGTATGGTTGATAAAAAAATGATTATTTTAAAGTAAGGCAATGTTATCAGTAAAATTACCTGAAACATACTCATTGTAAATTCAATTATTACAAACCATCCCAATATCATTCATAAAATGAGCCTTAAAATATATAACTAATAATTATACTATGATTCAATTTCCTTTAATAATTCTTCAATGACAAATTTTTTAATAATAAATACGGATCTACACAGCATAACATAGCTTGTATTTGAAAATCAACATTATTAAAATTTGTTGATGAAAACTCATAGTAAATAACTAATATATTTAAAGGGAATATAATTTAATACTATAAAATTAAATATATATTATTAAGGTTATAAACTTTCTGATTTGGAATTTTATGTTTATTAAATTGGATGTTACGGTGTTTTAAGGGAGTCATGTGTAAAAATGAATTTTTCTTTTCTAATCTTTTTTAAAATAATATTTTACCATATATAAATTTTATTTATGTAAAATGAATTTTATTTTTGTCCAAATCCAGATAGATTTTATTATCCTTTGTAATTTTGTTGGGTTTATATGTCTTCATACCATTTTCGCTCTCATTGATTCATAGTTCACCTAAAATGCATCTTCTATGTAAAATAGTCATTTTATTTTTTTTATTAAAAATATTTCTCTTCAATGTCCAAAAATTTTTATATTGTTTTATATATGTCCTTGTAAGTACTTATATGGTCTATTAAGGTCTATTTACTATTGGTTTTATTTATTTAAAAACGTGTGGTAGGAATCTTTTTATTCCTCATCTATTGTATTTTATAATAAAGCACTTTCTATATACATTTTCTTTTATTTTCATTACTAATATTACTTTATAATAATTTATTGTTATTGACATTAATTTTTACTTGCCTCATCAATATTTTTCTAAAATCATTTATTTATAATTTTTTTTTTTTGAAAACTAATTATAAAAATTGTACGAGATATATAAATTCATATTTTCAAAATAATTTTTTAATGTTCTTAAATAGTATTTATAATCTATACAAAAATAATTTAATGTTTCTTATGTTTGAAAATAGATATGTTTTACTATAATCCTCAAATTTCTCTAAAACACTTATTTTTATTACTTTGATCATTTTTATAAAACTTGCCTCATTCTCAGCAGTTAAGTATTCCGTGATAGATATTTATAATTTTCATGTTTATGTGGAACATATATGTATTTTTTATCATTAAGGGATGGGTGAGAACAAAATTATATATCCATATAATTAATTAGGTAATGATTTAAATCATATGATATTTTATGTTATAGTACATGATAGGTTATCATAATCAATTAGTTTTCCACTATGTGTCTATGGGTTTTGTAGTGAGCCTTAAAATAAGATATGATTCATATACTTTTGAATGTGCCATATTTAATTTCCATAAAATATTCCTATACCTTATTCCTAAATAATTATATCCTGATTCATTATTTATGATAAATTTTATATTTGTTATGATTTACTTATATTATGGATATGTTTTTATATTATGTTCTTATACTAAAATGTTCATCTTATACCCACTTAATATCTTCAGTATGTAATTTTTTTATCTCCATTTACATCTATTATGTTTTACCCATTACTAAGGATCAATAATCAACATTTATTTTTTTCCCCTGGTAATGAATAAGAAGTTTTTATATAACTTGTTTATAAGGATTTCATGTGTGGTTAATATTTGTGGGCGATGTTTATTAATTATTAAAAAATAAGTAGGTTATGTATATAATAACCAAATACATGAAAACTATATGTTTTTGGGAGATTATATATTATATTTGTTTAATGAAATATCATGTATCATAATGACATATATATGTATGTTATGGTTGGGTCGTATCAATTAGTCTAAGAGAGGGGTTCAGTTAAATTTCAAAATTAGTTTATGGAGACTAATAAAATTGAAAATTAATCCCTCTAAATTTTACCAAAAGTGATATAAGTTAAACCAAAAATTTAATTGGCTTAAATGAAGGTTTCATAATTTAAGGCATTTTTGAATTTTTGGTCCTAGTTTACTTCTCATATTATGGGGGGGGGGGGGGTAAATCGAGTAACCAATAAAATTTATATTAAAAAATCTCAAAATAAAATCCACTAATTGAAAAAACAACCCACTTAACTCCAACAGTTGAAATATATAATTTTATACTTTCGATAGTTTTAGCAATGGATCAATCAAAACCTAGATAAATTTTATTGAATCACATTATCTTTTGAAACAAGTATACTCACATGAAACATTATATATTTTGATACCATTGAATAATTCTAGAAATAAAAGTCATATTTTTATGATGTTATATGAAAAATAATTCATAAATTATATGAGAAAAATATAATTTTTAATGTAATATAATTTAATGATAATGTAAGTGACCCTAAAATAACAAAAAAATTATTTTAAAAATTCAAGAGTTTTACCTCCAAGATGGAAATTAGTCCTATCCACTTAGAAAAAAACCCAATAACTAGATCCATTATTAAAACCAATAAACTGAACATAACCAAGATCACGTTTTATTAAATACAACACCATACAAGGCTATCCATACATAACCCTCCCTCTTACAAAGTTATATGTGGGATAAAATGTGTATAAATGGGGAAAATATATATAAGTACTTATCTTTTCCCTAAAATAGGAGTGATTATAAAATATATAATAAAAAATGCCTAAATCAAAAATAGAGAAAAACAAGAGGGGTATAATAAAGAGAGTTTTTTATAACTAAATCTCTGACAATATTGAGTTTATCAATTTCCATTAAATCTATCCTAAAAAATCATCTGAAATGAATCAATGAAGATTCTCATTCATATGTCAAAAGAGGGTATAAAAAACAAATTCTCATGATTTTAAGTGAATCCTTTTATATTATTGTGTAGTTCATAACCCCTTCTACATATTTGGATCCTTTTTATTTATAGTTCACTTCTACCCAAGATATCTATTTAAGAATAATAATTCTTAAATAAGAATATTGAGGGAGTGGGTTTCATGGAATTAAATTCGATGACTTTCATTTAGTCCCACTAAGGCTATCCATTGGATTATATTATTTTTTATTATAGGATAAGATATTATTCACAAAGTCATTACTGAACAAAAATCATTGAATTAAACTTAAGGAATAGTCGCACAATCCTATTCAATGTTACACTTAATTTTTTATGATAAAAATTATATTATTATAGTCATGGATTTATTCTTATGGTTATACATTCATTTATATAGTCATATAATCTTTATTATGATTGAAAATTCCATATTTGAGTCAAGAGTTACTTTCTACAATTGCACATTTCTTTATGTGGTTATAGATTCCATATTATGGTCACATATTCCTTATTTTAGATGTACATTCCTTATGGTGGTAGGAAATTACTTCTTATAGTTGTTGACCATACTTAATATAATTTCATAACTATTTTGAAAAATATTTTTCTATCACAGACCACAAAAAACATTGTTAATTTAATAATCATAATTTGTGATAATTAAAATAATGAATTGATGGGATAATCCCACAATTCCCCCTTTTTAATGATCGCAAGACATATTTTAGGAACTTTCACTGTTCAACTTTCAAAAAATATGGAAAATTATAATATATGAATTTAATGAAGTCCAAGTTAATGTTCCATTTTCATCCACCTATTTTTGTTATCAAAAATAAATATAGATAACACCCATTTAAGATTATAAATAACACAATAAAAATATAGGTCAAAATGAAAGAGAAAAATAAATAGATTCCACAATAATAATTTCAACATAGATATAATGTTGTATACAAAAACAAATATCAATTAGATCCCTAGTTTAATTCTAAATTAGTGTCAAGCATGTTTCATGGGGAAATAAGGATTAACAAGTTAATTTACCTTAGGCGTAGATGGTTTATGAGTAGATATTGGTTACGGTGCAGGTATATGGGGTCTAAATATAATTCCTTAATCCACAGGCTTTATTTTTTTCCATTCCCAGACAAGATTTAGGAAAAAAGGATTATTTCTATTAATGATTTGGAAGTTATAACTCTAGCTAATAGAGTTTAAATTGACGTAGTCATCAGACATAATATAAGTGTAATAATATTTTATTTAGTATAGATATATTGTTCAATGGAATCAAAAAACTAACCAATGACACTTCCTCTACATTCCAATACTTGAAATAATTGTTTCCTATCCTCTATGAATAGTTTCAAGAATGTTTAAACAACCTTTAATTAATGAAATTCTTATTTTAAATATCTAGTCATGGGTGTTTCCTTAATATTCTGAGCTATATATTTAATTTTAGAGGATAGATAATATTTGGTTTAAATACTGGAAATATAATACTTTACTACCTTGGAGACCAATTCCTTATCTTGTTTAGAATCCTGAATTCATTATCAAAAAAGAGCCTGAGTATATTCCCCTTGAAATTTTATCTTCTATAGATCTTCCTAATATGAAACCGAATATTTTACTACATCATTTACAAACTCTCCACAATTACTCTTATAATCTGATCAAAAAAAATTGGGACATGAGTGGGACAAACAAGTGTCGAAGGGGCCAGATCAAGAGGATCTTGGGAAGTGGAAGTGTTAGCAACAGATTTGAGATAACATAACTGACCAAAACTAGTGAGGTCCATTATATTTAGATAAAGTATCAAGTACTCTAGGTCTTTGGAAATCACCCTAATGCATTCAAATAGACTCTAATTTTATTCTTTTAAATTTTAAATCTAAAAGAAAAATAGGGGATGGAAATGAGAAACCATAATAGACACAATCATTGAAACCCATTCTTATTTATCATGATTATCATAGAGATGAGATCTTTAAAAAATATCTATTATTATAGTTATAAAATCATCCTTAAAAGCATCCAAATAACCTATGGTTAGATAAAAAGAGTGATTATAAGGAGGAGATATATATATTTCCTATATCAGTGGAGATTCTATCAATATGGGAGGATAACCTATATTTATATACTAAATATCATTATCCTCATATTCCATTAGATTTTCAAAAAAAAATTATTTATCATGAATAAGAAATTATTTCTCAATAGACCCACTATAAATATTAATGGTCTCAATTAATGGTTCTTTCATCTCAAAAGCATTTTAAGAAACCTATTCTCTTGGAAAAGAAAAGAAATTAGTATAAACCTCTCTCTTAAGTCAATTATAAAAACTAGAGAGTCTTCTTGAACTACAAGAACATATATATGATTTGGGATGGTAGGTCTACAATGTTTAGGTGGACTGTCCCCATTCAAATCATCATATGACTCAAAATATGAGTAAAAAATATCATGAATAGATGATAATGCGGATTTCTACCCCTTAGATGATGATTTCATTTTCATAGACATGGAATGAATAATAACATAATGAACATGTGAAAAACATTCTAAAACAGTTGGATCACTAGCATTGGACGCTTTAATTGATTCTAAAATTGAATAAAACGATTCAAAATCCTCATAGAAAACAACATCATCATTTTATTAAGAATATGATTTCTCATTAATATTAGAGATTTAAAGATCAATACCATAAAAATCCACATTACATAACTCTCTTTCCCTACTAGGTAAAGTGAATGTAGATTTCTATGATCCATAAGATACATTCTAAACACCCACTTGTTTAGAATCTATAATTCAGTATTTCTCAAGATCATAGGTGGATATAACCTCTTAGTAAATATTAATAGTATCATATTTATTCCCATAACATCCAGTATAAAATTATTCTTTATAAAAAATTTATGATGCTCATCAGGTTCTAAACTAGGTTCAATGAATTATCAGGATCTGGATGGGTTTTTAAAAGGGCTAAAAGCCTTGAAAAGATGATCATTATACGCATCCTATAATATTATCCATTGATTCCAGTTAAACTTCATACATAAAGGTGTATCATTTATTATAAAAAAATACAATTTTTTTATTAAATTATATTCTCTTTCAGGAATGAGATTCATGGACTCCAAAAGTAAATTTATAAGATTTATATAATACAGTGTGTTGAATCTAGATGTAGATTTTCACAAGCCTTGGATATTTATTATAACACAAAATCTAAAGATCAACTCAACTGAACTATCGAAGAAAAAAAAAGATACAATGATTTCTCATAACAATGATTCCCCCCTTTCCAACGAAAAAGATGTTGGATAATATTTAATAGAAACTGAAATTAACTATCTAATTATATCTTATTCAATATCCTATGATTTATATCTTATTTAAGCTCATGATGTTCATTTTTTATTTCAATTTATGAATGAAAAATTGTGTAATAGTTCTATAAATCATTAATAACACCATCTTGGGGTACCTTTTATTAACTAGTGCTTTTTACTATAATTGTTTTTACATTTCTATGAAAATTTTTGATGCCAGGCACAGAGTCGGTGTGGGGTTCTGAAGATCAGAGAGGCTCAATTCAGTGTTATTAGAAATATTATATATATATTTTTTATACTTATAAATTTTAAAATAAAACTTTAATAAATACCAAGAAGATTATAGTATTGGAAATTTAAGGCCTCGGTTTAGTTTAGAACATCACGTTTACCCTATGCGTGAAATAATGTTTTCTATGCTGGGGGATTGGTCGGAGAAATGTTGGCAGGGCATCAAGTGGTAAAATTATTAATTAAATGATAATTTAATTAACAAAATTAAACTAACCTCCTATCTTGTTGGGAGTATGAAATAAGGAGGATCCTACCCACCTCTCCCCCTTTCGCGACAGATTAAAACCGAGCCGAATCGAAGGGAAAACACTATTGATCGCCTTTTCTAGAATCATTCTTCATCCGATCAAGGATAAGCATGATATGGGAATCATTCTACACCCGAATAATCAACATTTAAACATCAATTTTGGAGGATTTTATTTTTGTTTCTTACAACCTAAGTTTATTCATTATTTGGATAACCCTTTACTTATGCATGAGATCCCTCCTCGGCCGATCAGTAGGTTTTAGGGAAACCCATGTTGAATTGAGTTAATATCATGGTAATTACCTATTTTTATCACTATATACAATATGTGAGTCCAGAGGGACACACCTTTTTTATTCATTTTTTGGAAAGATGGCTTTTTGGGACTAAATGTCATGTATTGGGGTAAAAGGCCATATAGGGACCCCATGCCTTGTGGATATGGGACATGTATAGGGTTAGATGTGTAACAACACATGGATGTCTAAACAACCCAACCGAAGTAAGTAAAAACAATGTTCAATACATGAGAATGGGAGAGCCACATGGCCAAGTAGCTCATTAGCATGTACACGACATGTATTATAGGATTCATGACATGTGATGGGTATGGTTGGATGGGAAATGTAGAAGAAGACAGAGCCAATGGATGGGTGAGAAAGAACACACCATGTACGGGCTGTATATTCCATTTATCCTACATGGAAAAGCCGAGACACCAGAATGGAAGACACAACCAGGTGCACGGGGGAGTCCCCACTCTATGTGGCCGCCTGTAGACGCGGTGTACTTTCTTGGAGATCTTCTTGAGATCTTCTGCCCTATATATCTCCTTCGATAGAACTAGAATTTGGGATTACGTGTATCCTATCATAAGAATTTTTCCATGTTGAATGAGATGGTGGCCTCTATTTTTTCCTACGATATACAATATAGTGATGATCGAGAATGACACTGTTTCAGTAGTTATTAAGCTTCAGTAGTGATAAGGGTGGATTATTGGATAGATGTATGGGCCAAAACACTTCCCTTTTTTCCTTCGGATATGGGTACTCTAGTTTCTTTTGGAATGTTGAGTGGTTATCCTCTGTTGTATCAGGGTGCGGGTCCCCTACCCCTAGTGGTGTTGTGAAGCAAGGCATGATAGGTGTCATGGTCCATTCAATGGAGCTTGAACGATGCTATAGATTGAATTGTTTCATGAAGAGAGACTCTGTGACTGGTACTCTTCTCTAGAAAAATGTGGTGAGTTTCCCTTACCTCTCTACTTTGGTTAATACAGGACTCCCTACATCATGGGTGTGGGTTCTATAACCATGTAGAAGTTTTTATGGGGTTATTAATCCCCTGTTGGACCAGGGTGTGGGTCCTTGTAACGTTCATTTAGTTGGAGACAATGCTTCCCCACCATATAAGTATGGGAGACCTATAATTGTGATTGAAATACATATTATTAACTTCCCTATTAGACTAGGGTTCTGATCCTCTATCCGTGAAGCTGGTACTCACCTTCTTTGTTTAGGGATGGCTCCTAAAAAACATTACCTAGAGATAAAGTGGGTACTCCCCTATTGTGTTAGGGTGAGGGAACCTTAACAAATGTGTTGGAAATTTCCTTTCTTACTAGTGTGTGTGTATTCTATACATGTTTTGTTTCGAAAGAGTTAGTACTCCCCTATCAAACCAGGGAGCAGGTCGTCTAGCCTGGGGTCAGTACACCCCCTTCATGTCATGGTTTGGGTCTCCTATAGTAATTGAATGGCAAGTGTAGTAATCCCCTGTCTTACTAGGGTGTATGTTAATATACACAGAGTAACACTACCCAACTATGTCAGTATGTAGATCCCCCATTGGAGTTATGGATCCCTCGTCTTTTGAGCACAGTTAGGAGGAGAGATCTCCTCCCCTTGTTGAGTGTAATAACTAATTAGGAGTTAGTTCTTCGATGATGGATTACAGTGTGGTCCACTCCAAAAAGGAGTGATAGAGGTCTCATAGGTTAGTTTGGAGCTACTTCTCCCTCATCATTAGGGAAGTGATGAAGTACATGTCCCTCCATTTTCTCTCTTGTTAGAGAGGGTGTATATGGTTCATGAGTTGGAGTAGTGATCCCTAAACTATGTGAAGTGGTGAGGGGAGGGCCTCTCCACTTAGTTTCATACAACATTGTATAGGGTTCATGTTAGTGATGGATGAACCATTGGTGTCAGGAACTAGAGATGGACTTGGTAGTGTTTTTCCCGATGGAGTGTATCTCTCATATGGGTTCTATCATGGAGGGCCAAGGTCATGGAGTGGGTTCTCCTGGTTTTGTTTTACTAATAACACCTCGAATATATTATTTTCACTAACTATGTGGTAGGAAACTCATCAGATGTGGAGTCTATGATGAGTATATCTGGGATATTTTTGGATTCCTTGTGGATGTATCATGGGATTGGATTGACACCCCATTTTGAATGATCTAACTACTTAGGTATAGTCAAGGTTGGTTTGAGATGGAGTTTCTATATCGATTGGGTTACCTACATATTGGTTTATTGGACTATTTCCTTTCAGTTTATCCATTTTATTTTGGATCTTTTGGGGTACCTATGGTGTATTTTTATACCCACAACTGCATGAGGTTTCCCTCATGTTTTGTGTCTTGTGGAGACAACATGACTTTCAAAAGAGTTCACAAAGGTCCAGAGGCAACCCGAGATTTGCGAGCTAGACTAACCGATGTTTTTATTAGATCCAGGACAAGGAGATTTCTAGAAAATACATTTCTCAGGGACCCCCTCCTTTAGAGTAGGTTGTGTTATTTTCCAATTTTTAGGGGATGAGTGTTTATCCAATTTTATGTTTTCAATAATAATATTTTACTCCGGTTTGGGATAGATGTTTTCATTTATTTTAGTTTCTAGATTTTTATAACTTAACATTATTGTACGATGGTGTTTGTCGGTATGTGTGAACATGTACCTAAGACAAATCCTCCCATCTTTGATATTCTTACATGACTCTTGTTGCCAGCCCCTGGTCTACTAGAAGGGGGAATGGGGAATTACAAACAACTCCCCATTGGGTCAGGTATTTATAGAGTGGTATCAAATGGTGTTCCACTTTGGGATGGAAGTGTCATGAGTGTTTTGTGTCAAATAGAGGAAATGTTTGGGTTCTTCATGTTTTTCGATCATGCTATAGGTTTCGATGTTGGTGTGGTGGCCAACATAACCACTCACTAGGACTCTAATATCCTTCTTTAAACTTGATACATTAGAACACTATTCACAGTGAAAAAATGGTATGTGAATCATGTAGGAAAACATTTTGGGTTTTTCCTTACCATTATTGAGTAATATCACCAAATATACTCCTTGACTATGGTGCGTCTGGATTCTATTTTAGGATTCCATCACAATGACAACCATGGAATATTTTATGATGGGATTTTGGTGACAATATTCCATATGAAGAGGTTTCAGTGTAGGGTAGTGGTTCTGAGGCAATACCTCTAGGGGGTCCACTAGTTGATCCACCACCCGTTTTCATTTGGTTATTCCTATAGTTCCAGATGGGGATGCGTGTAGGATGATTGCGATGTATGTGTTCTAGAGGTGGGAACCTATAAGGTATTAGGGTGATCCAGAATCCATGGTAGTTGATGACTGGATCAAGGTAGCCCCATGTGTTTTATGCCTTATGATGGCACCTCCAGGTAAGATGGTGGTAATAGTGAAAAGACTTTTTTAGGGTTTATTTGGAAAATTGTGGAGTTTATTGACCTAGTTTAACAATGTCTTTATTACGAGGATGGTTAAAGATATATTTATATAACCAAAGATATTGAGAAAATGATGACCTCGGGGTCTATAAAAAAAGTAGTATCAAATGATTAGGTGGTAAATTCAAAAACCTTTATTTAAAATTTTAAAACAGCAATAGAAAACATGAAAAAATAGTGTTGAAAAAATTTTAAGAAGTGAAACAATGACGAAATAGAAGACTAGCCGATGAAACAAAATGACTAAAAGTACAAGTAATGAAAGAAATACAAGGAAGATGATCTGTAAGAACAAGTTTTAACCTAGGTAAATCCACCCACAACTACCCTTTTTAATTCATCTAAATAATTAAATAAAAAACTCTAACCCCAACTAATGAATGAATGATAACATAGATCACAAATATATCTAACATAAAAAGATAACCCTTAGACATTAAAGTTCTACAGTTCTTGACCATTCTTCAAAATTTTAAAATAATTCCCTTATCCAACTCACTATGGGTAGGATGACACTAAATATAATGATCTTGTTGAGTTCATCAGAACCCACAACACAACTCGAAATCCCAGTTTAGGAATATGATAAATTAAGGGGAAAATAAAAATAATTTAGAGGTTGGAGATGTTTTTTATGATCTGGATTTTACGCTAGAGTGTTATTGTGTGTTGTAGAATCAACTTCTAATGATTGTTTCATAGGATGGAAGGAGATGATATTTCCTCATATTAATAATGATGGATATCTCTTTGATGATGATTATTTATCAGACTTTGATATTAATGATTTGGAATTTATATTCTCTGAATTGTTTAATGGTTTTTTAATGTATCAATAAGTGAATACAGCACATGATAACCACTCCTTAACCTTGAAAGACACCACATAATGGTTTTTCAAGGTATCAATAGGTGAATACAGCACATGTTAATTTTGATTTCCCTCCAAAGGATCTAATGCATCAGCTATGTTTCTTTCTTTCCTAGAGATTCTTGAGGAATAATCCCATAAGAAAGTAGATGAGTGTTTGGAGTTTTTTATGGTTGTTATAGAGGGTGATGAAACATTTTATCTTGATAATGAAGAAGAATTATTTTCAACTATTCCATGAGACAAGTCTCACCCTAGTGTTGAAGTCACATAACATATGAACCCTCAACCTCATGTTTTTAATGAGGGGAAATACCCCTACATTTTCATTCCTTACCCATTAAGTTACAAGAGGAACCCCACTACTAGATAGGGGGATTTAAAATAAGAAAACGTAGGGGAATACCACTAACTGAAAGTCACTAAAGTTAGGAAGAACTACATTTGGTGGTTTTTAAGCAAGAAGCCACTTACCCCATTATAAGGGGATTGATCCACAGACTGCCCAACTATGGGAAGTCAAACTACAACACCCCTCATGGTTTTATCCCATGATTATCCCGTTCAATACCTTATTTCAGTTTCATTATACATGATATTTTAATTTTTGTTGTTTTAATTTAAGGCAATAACTAGGAAACTAATTCCTTGTGTAAGTCATTTTCAAGAAATGGGTGCATATTTTTTCTTCATCATCTTTTGTTTTTTTCTTTTCTTTATCCATTTTTTCTTTTTTCCCTTTTTCATCCCTTTATTCTCCAATCTACTTCCTTCCCTCTATTTCCTTTTCATAATTTTATGATGTACTTGTCACGAGGATGATCATAGATAAATTTATAAAACACAAGGTATAACACAATATATAACCTCATGGGAACTCTAAAATAAGTAGTACTAAATGAATAGGTGGTATTTATGAAAATATAGTTTTTTAGATATTTTGAATATAGACAAGAAAAACATAAAAAAAAATTGATAAAAATCACAATTATAGAGGACTGAAATAGTGAAACAATATAATAATATGAGAGGAAGAAAAACACTATGAAAGAAAATTAAAAGGCATAAATGCACAACAAAAGGTCCGCAAGAACATGGACAGATATAAGTTAACTGACTCTCAAAATCCTATCATAGAACTAATAAATAAATCAATCAAGAACTATTCACTCACTCAATTCATGGAAAACAACTCGGTCCACACATATCCCTAACCCAAAACATTGAGCACTAATTCACAAAATTACTTCCACGACATGATTACTATCCTAGAGTGATGAAATATCCCCATCAAATCACTCCATCCATGAATTCTAACATGAATGAAGTGATACCCAAAGAATAAAAAAACACAAAATCCTCATTTTACTAATCAATAAAGTGATTTATGTGAATATGGGGGAAATATATCAAAAGAAATCGAAAAAGAAACTGATTCAGAACATGAATGTTCTCACACACACCCAAATTAATCTTCACGATGTTCTCAAAGTGATGAAGAGAGAATTATGATTGGGATGATGATCAAATCTATTCGTTGTTTCCAGTTACATAACATTTACCAGGCTCTAAAATTTACCTCCCCATTTATAGAGATTTTGAATCAAAAAATGAGGTGAGGAAGAATAAAAAAAACATAACAATTGAAACAAACATCCATGTTTTAATTAAAAAGAGAGACATAATGATGTTTATGGAGATGGAACCAAAATGAAAATAAATTAGCATAAAACGATGGAGGACTTGGGTTCCCACATCTAAGAATAAGAGAGGTTTCTTGATTTGAGTGTTGTGCTGAGTTAGGTTCTATGAATAAGAGAGGAGAATAGATTCTCTTATTCTGAGAATAAATATCGAAAAACACAAGTGAACAGGTAGAAATTACATCCAAGTGGAAAGCCTTCAAGTGAAAGTCACCAGGCATCAATGAACTTCTAGTGAACATTATTAATCTCTTATAATGACCTGAGTATCCCCTCACACTTTCCCATGATCAACTTAACCTTTGAAAACCACCCACCTTACCAAGGTCTCACTTCCAAAAAACAAAGAAAAATAAGGTGAAAATATATATTTAAAATGTTAATATTATTATTATTATATATTAATGTCATTACTTAAATAAACAAACAATAAAGAAAATATTTAAAGAAACATATAATTTTATTATTATTTGTATAATTAGATATATATATTAATACAAATATATTAATAATTTATTTTAATATTATATATATATAACTATAATATTACTAAATATGAAAATAAATAATGATTATAATGAATTTAAATAAACATAGTATTATTAATAAAATCTTAATAATTATATAATTATAATTATTATAATTATTACTATAATTTTTATTATATTTGTTATATTATATATTATATATTATATATTTATTATATGTTATTATATATAACAAAAAAATAAAGAAATAAATGACCGAGGAGGGGTGGAATCAGGAATAAAGGGGGTGAGGGGGTTCGAGTGGCTGAAGAAGAAAGTGTGAGGGCATGATTTGGATATAAATATGGTGTTGATTTGATATTTCTAGAAAACTATGTGTTTTTGAGGTTCTTTTATCTGTGAATTTCCCCTAAACTAGTTTTGAATTTCCTATATGATTCAGGTATTTCTGTTCTTCTGTTGGTGTTTTTATACTACTATTATTTTTACCTAGTTCTTGTAGTGGGTGAGTAGTATAGCCAAGATTTCTATGGTGAATCAGTGATTAGATGGTGATGGAAATGACTCATTGAGTTTATGTTGAAGGAGGTGCAACGTTGAATCAATGAGCATCATTGTGGTGTCCAAAACAATGGACTGGTGGTGAGACAGGAGACGGGGTATATTGGTGAGTGTGGAAGAAGGTGATGTATCTTTAAAAGTGAGAGGCAACTGTGACTTGAGTTACTAGTGGGTGGAAGAAGATGTGGAAAAATGAGACAAGAAAATAATCCTGATGGTGAGTTTCACTTGAAATGGTGGGTGAAAGAGGAAAGAATGACTCTATAAGTTACCATTGAAACTGAAATACAGATGGTGTGTTGGGAGCCACCATTGGGTCCAACGGTGGCTCACCAAGCAGTGATTCTAGGAACTGGAGATGAGTGAAGGAGATGGTAGTGACTTTTAATGAATAAAACAATCAAAAGAAAAAATAAAATAAAATAAACATTAAATTAAAAATTAATCAATTTAAAAAATGAAATTGAAAAAGTATAAAAAATTAAAACAATAAAATATAATTTATAAATTAAAAAAATTAAATGTAAAATTTTAAACATTCTCAATTAATATTAATTCAACAAATAAATAAACTCATATTATAATTTTAAAATTTATTTTCACAAAAATATTAATTCACAAAAGTTTTTTTTAAAAGAGAACAAAAATAATGTCACTATGCTCAAAGTGATTAACTAAGTAATTCATTTACATAATTAATAAAATCAAATAATTACATTATAACTATGTATCAATAACTATTAAAAAAATCTCAAAAATAGAATTAAAATTATAGGATTAATTAAATTATATAATGAATCAAAGAAAAGTATAAATTTTATTTATTTAAAAAATGATGAATTAATTAAATTGAATAATAAATCTATGAATATTGAGAAAAAATGAAATGAGAAAAAAAAACCAATTACACAAATAATAATCTAAATGAAAGATTATTATTTGAAAAAGAAATAAAAAAATGATTATTTATGAGAATGAATAAATTTATTATATTATTTAAAAACAACCAAAATAAATACTAAAAAACATACTTTTAACATTTAAACATTTTTATTGAAATTTAATCAACAAAAAATAATTTTTTTTATTTATTACTAAAATACATTGTTTTAATAATAGAAAGAGAATAAAAAGTGAAAAATTATGTGGGAAAGTTCATTGAAAATCAACCACATAAAACACTTCCACACTTAAATGTTTGTTTTCCCTCAAACAAACACATGCCTTTTAATTTTTTAAAAAAACAAAAAATATTTTACATTACACTAAAAATGAATCATTTCTAAATTTTTAAAAATAATGGAAACAGACCAGGTTAGGATTTTCAAATAATGAGTTTATATAATGTCCTAACTAAATTCATTGACACACTAGAAATCATGGGAAACATAGATTCATTAATTTTAAAATTTTTCATGCCTCCTAAAATAGTTCACCTACCTCCGACTTCACTCCCAGTTCATGTACCAATTCTAATAGTTATACATGTTAGATCTTGTGGGATTAAAATATTGACAAAAGAAACCTTCAATTTTTACTTTCTCCTAGGTTATAATAATCTTAAAGTTAAATATTCTAATAAATTAATTTATATAACTCATATGATCTCCCAAAATGACAATTATCACCTTCTTCATCTAGTTTGAAAATTTCCCTCACCTTAATGAACTCATTTTTGACAACTAGTACTGTTTTTATTTATTCCTTTACTAATATTTTTTTCATTTTTTACCCATCCATGTATGTGCAATGAATTGTGAAAAAGAAAATATTGATATGTAAAATATTATAACACACACACACACACACACCCATTTCCTGGAGTCTTATATGTTCACCCTGATATTATATTTACCCATTTTACTTCAGTTTAAAATGAATTATATGATTATAATTTTAGTTATCTCCATAAATAGATTTCATATTTATTTAAAATTTGAGTCCCTTATGTTTAAGTTTAAATATATAGTTTCCTAACTTTAGGATCACAATTCCACAAAAATGAAATATCTCACTCCCTTCCTCAATTAATAAACAAAAAATCCATATAAATAATATGTTACACCACTCAAAAATCATACATCATCAATATTTTAATACTCAATGAAACAATCTACAACTAGTTTGTTGACTTCTATTAGTATTGACATTATTTTTTTGAAAATTTAATCCTAAGAATCCTCATTTTATGAAGTAATTCTATATTCTAAATTTGAAAAAAAATTATCAGTTTGCTTGATACAAAACCAAAGAGGAATTGGAAGTGAGAGAAAGAACCCACTTCCCCACACTTAAATCCAAAAAATTTCTCACTCTTGTCTTCTAATGTGGGAGATAGTTTAGTTCAAAATAGGTGGTATATTTAGAAAAATAGGAATTATTAATGGGTCATAACATTGTTAAACAATTTACCTTTGTATACACAAAAAAGGAGTGAAAAATGGAGCCCACTAGCCACTTTCAATCAATAATGCACAATTCTTGTTTTTTTAAAATATTATATGATTTTAATTTTTATAATAAGTCCAAATATTCAAACATGTATTTTTAAAAGTATCATGTTCAGAAATATTGTACAAAAATCATTGAATCAAGGAAAAAAGGAATGTGTTTAAGAAGATTTAACAATGCAATTCATCTACTTATTCAATACACTAAATTTAATAAGCTATCAACCAAGAAGGAAAAAATTCAAAATTCTAAAGAGTCATGGGAAATTCCGTACACATATTTCAGAAAAGAAATTAATATGACTAAATGATATTCGTAAGAAAAATATGCATCCTTAAAATAATACATCCTAGAATTTGTAGATTTTAGTTAATATGTTAAACCTAAATAAATCCTTCCATTATAATCATTGAAATTTTTATGGGATGCCCATATAAAGTCCCTAAATAATTAACTATTTTAAAATTATACTTTATAAATTAAATAAAATGTTGAAATGAAAGCATGTTGTCTTTGGGACTTTTATCCAGTGAATCTAGTGTGCCACTTCTTTGTGTCACAAATTACTACCACATGGAGTCTACTGCATTCTTATTCCATAAAATAATCCCAATACAAATTCAAATACAATAAATAAAGAAACTAATAAAAGAAATCGTAAGGGATCATATTAGGATTCCCACCAAGGTGTGTTTTAGTTTGATTGTTAATAGCTGAACAGTTAGTGGATCAACACCAATTTAATAAGGGAAGTGGCTAATTAGTTAAGAACCACCAAATTTGGTTCTTTCCAACATCAGAAACTTGTACATTGTAGAATTTACCTTTGTCAAATTTATTCCAATATTTCTCCATATAAGTTGAGTTCATTTCCTATCTTAATTGAGAGGGAAAAAAAATTAGGTCTAATTTACCTCTTCTATATTTTGAGGTTTATGCTTCATAATTTTTGGGACATTATTGGGAAAAAAATCCTTCACGGTATCATTGAATCATTTTTGAGGTGATTGTGTTTGTTGAAAAGGTAGAACTCTATGTGGTGTTTGTTTAAAAAATAGTCACCGATGTCCAATATGTTGACAAACAGGGGTTTGCATAATGATTTTTTGGGTTCGAGATACCTTGTTTCCAAAAGGCGGTTTGCAAAGGGAGGTGCACACAAAATTGGAGTGGTGCCCGAAAAATGAAGTGGTGCGCGAAAAATAGGGTTGGTGAAAGAAATATAGAATTGGAGTTTTTCACACAAGAGGTGTTTCGATATCAAAGCTCAAAAATTGGAAAAGGCATGAGGTGCGTGAAATATTGGAGTAGTGCATGAAAAACAGTGTTGAACAGATGATTGTTTTTCTACGCTCGAAGGGGATTACTCACTGAAGAAGGTTTTTTCGCATAGGGGTAAATTTTTCCTATAAATATGAAGTGACTACCTCATTCAAGGTTGTTCGTGACATAGAGTGTATCCGAGATCTGGAATGTGAAATTGGAGTATGCAAGGGAGTTGCACTTTATCCTACAGAATGAGCGTAAAGTAAGTGTTTGCGCTTAAAGTTTATGCTGTGTAAAAAGAGGTGGTTTTTGTAAAGATAATGCTTTGTTTAAAATGAACTTGTTGTGAATAAAATAATTGGTTGTCCATAGAAGAGGTGTTGCAAAAAAAATTAATTTTTCCCAAAAGGGGGTAATTACGCCCAAGGCCTAGTAAAGGTTGTCCGTAAATATTGTGGTTGCCCGGTACTCCCAATGAAAAGAGAGATTCATCTGCTGGTAAAAGATGGACATCAACATTGAATCTACATTTAGAGGAAGATGTATTCATTTATGATAATGAAGGAACCTACAATTACATAAACTGTGGGTGGATATTTTCTAGAGAAGTGTAATGGGGGAGAGGAACAAGCTGATCTTATCCACCAGTAGTGATCCATAGAGAGAGAAACAGAGAGTGACCCTAGGTAAAACTGTGAGATAATTATATATTTTTTTAAGGATATGAGCCTAAGAATTTTAGTTTTCTATCCCGAACTTTGTAAATGGGTTGTGAGCTATAATGGATTTCATATAGCGGCACATCACCGTTTTACGCTCCATTGACGTAGCCCAGTGAGGGTGAACCAAGTAAAAATCATTGTGTCTTCCTGCTTGCTTCCCTATATTGCATAAAAAGAATAATTATCAGATAAATAAAGAAAGAAAAATATAAAAATTAACAACATAAGAGAAAATAATGTTATCCTTATAATATAGCAGTCAATATCCATTGAGGGAGGAAGAATTTTGAATAAGAATATCCATACCCTGATTCACCCCCCTCTCTGGGTATCTTGTCCCCTTTTGGTCCTAACAACCATTAACACTAGGGTGAAACTTGTCTTCTAGAATAGTTCAAAACAATGATTCTTCATTATTATTAGAATATGTTTCAATATTCTTAATTTAATTCATACACAACTCTAAAAACACATCTTCTTCTTCCTGAGGGTATTATTCCTTATGAATCTCAAAAAAGGGACCCAAAATTGTTAACTCTTCATAACCTACATAGGGAGAATCATCTTTAACATCAACTATATATACGAATCATATAAAATAAAATCCAGTTCAATAAAGTCAAATTATCACTAAGTATGTTAGATTTGTCATCATTAAGGGTAATAATTATCCTTGGGAGTATGTATATAGTAGTAGGGACGTAGTCAACCTCCTCAATCCTCTATTTGATGAAATTAACCTCTAATATAGTGTTTTCAATGGAAAAAGGGCGGTTGTATTATGCTATCTCCACATTTTGAGATAGTTAAAAATCACTAAATAGTTCAGATATCATAATATATAAAATAATTAGTATGATAATCAAGGAAATAATTATCATCCAAGATATGTCCAAAATCATTAATTCGAGAAAATCACGTCTCCTTCTTTGGATTGAAATAACCACTTAATATTGATCGTATAATTTCTAGTCCTGACTACAGGGAACAATATAGTTAAAAAATAACTCCAACGTCCTTATTAATTTATTTATTTTTGCCTTCATTCTTAGTTTCTTTCCAAAATATGTGATTTTAGTTATTTTCTAAGGTTTTATCTTTCTCCTTCGGTCCTACTAAACCATGTAGGTGGTTCCACGAAAGTCCTTGATCCTCTTTGTATCTAAAAGATCCATATTAATAGGGTTATTCCCCACTTAAACCGATTTAATTTGATAGAATCTACGTGCATATTTGTTTCTAGTTTGATGGGTCACATCCTCAATAGCATATAAGACATATCCTACAAGTTGGATTTGTATCAAAAATTATCATATTGCTAAATCTTCACAGAATTCATTCAAATAAAAAAACCAAGTTTATAATTAGCTAAATAAAATGGAGTATCCATTTTTGTTTCCTTTGTGTGAGTTTTTTTCTTTCAAAAATGTAAATGGGAAACACAACCAAGAAAATATTTTATTTCATGGTAACGACAAAAAAATTTAACAACATCCTTGTCATGAGGATGGTCAAAGATGAATTTATAATACTCAATATATAGAACAATATAGGACCTTTAAGTCACTCTCATGGAAGAAGTTTTTGAGATCCCTGTCGGTATTTATTAAAATATATATATGTTTTTAAATATTTTGAAAATAACAAGTGGAATTAGAAAAAAATAGTGATGAAAATCAAAGAATTATAAGTATGAAACTGGGAAAGAATAGAAGAAGTAGAGTGGAATAAAAACAAAAAAAAGAAAAAAAATGTAGAAAAACACAACAGAAGGTCAATAATAACATAGATAGATCCATGTCAATCCATTCATAACATCCTATCATAGAACTAGTAATGAAATAAATTAAAAATTCCCAATTCACTCAATTCAAGACCAATGACTGGGACCACACACCTCTCTCACCAAACACAATGAGCATTCGTACATGGAATTACTTCAATCACATGAGTATTATCCCATAGTAAAGAAATATCTAGATCAAATCACTACAACCATGAATTTCATCAAGAATAAAGTGATCATCAATGGTTCAAAAAACAGAAAATCCTCACATTACCACTCGATCAAGAGAGTAATGTGGTCAAGGGAGGAAGGGATAATGAGAATTCAAGAAAGAAACTAATCCGCGGCAAGAATACGCTCACACACACCCTAATTCAGCTTCACAGTCTCCTCATATTGATGAAGAGAAAATTAAGACCATGATGCTTTGAGAATATCCAGGATGTGTCTGGTTTCTTAACCTGAATTAGGCCTTGAAATTTGGATCCACATTTCTAGAGATTATAGATCATAAAACGAGGTGAATAAACGTGAAGAAACATCAAAATTGAAACAAACACCACAATTTTATTTAGAAAATAGAGAAGCACAATGATATTTAAAAAGATGAAGCCAAAATAAAAACCAAGAAGTGGAAGATGAAGGAGGAGGGAGTTTCCTATCTTTGGGACATGGAGTGGTTTCCCATGTCTAGGGTTTTGTTGAGTTCAGACCTAATTATAACAAAGGAGAAGAAATATTCTTATTTGAAAAAATAGGAAAAACACTAATGATCAAGACACAGCTACATCTATGTGGCGGGCCTTCACATGAACATCACTAGGCTTCGTTGAACTCCCAATGAACATAATAAACCTCTTACAACGGCCTGATAATCACTTTCTCACTTTCCCATAAATATATTCACCTTCTAAAACTACAGACAATCACCAAGTTCACACTTATTGAAAACAAATAAAAAGAATACATAAAAATATCTTAAAAATTTACTATTATTATTAATCCATATGATAATAATTACTTAAATAAACATATATATTAATAGATAAATAAATAAATAAATTTATAAACAAATATAATTATCTTTACAATTATAATTATACATACATATAAATTCAATTGTATAATTAATTTATATTTAATATTATGTATATATATATTTAACTATAGAGCTCCTAAATATTTAAATAAATGAAAATAATATAAAATTTAATTGAACATAATATTATTAATAAAATCTTAATAATTATTTAATTATTATTATTATTATTATTATATGTGTTATGTTATATATGTTATATTATATTATATTATATTATATTATATTATATTATATTATCTGTTATTATATACATAAAAAAATAAAATAAAAAAGATTGAAATGGAGGGGGGGTTAGTGGGTTAATAATTGGGTGGGGGAATGCTTTGGATTCAGATCTGGTGTTGATTTGAAATTTCTAAAAAACATGTAGTTTATTTTGAGGTTATTCAGTCACTGAATTTTATCTGTTTGAGTTATGAATTTGCTCTATGCTTCTGGTATTTCGGTGATATTATTGGTGTTTTTTATACTACTATTGTTTTAATTTGGTTCTAGTTGCAGGTGATGAGGAGAGTTGAGTTCTTGGAGGTGAGAATGGCAATTATAGGGTGTTTTCAGTTAGTTATTAAGTCACCATTGGAAGAGTTTCATCCATGACTCAATGGGTCGGCATTATGGTGTCTAGAATAGTGGAGTGTTGGTGAGACATGAGACGATTCAAGCGGTGAGAATGGAGGAAGGTGATATTTTTGGAAAAGGGAGGGGAAATGGTGATTTCATTCAGTGGTGGTTGGAAGAAGATGTTAAATAGTGAGATAGGAGAATGATCATGGCAGTGAGTTTCTGTAGTAATGGTTGGTGAAAGAGGAAACGATGACTCCTTATGACAGTGTTTAAATTAAAATATTGGTGGTGGGTTGGGAGCCACTACTAGGTCCAAATGTGGCTCACCTAGCTATGAGTCTAGTACTTAGCAGTTAGTGCAGTAGTTAGTAGTGTCTTCTAAAAAAAAACTAAAATCATAACATAAATTAAATTAAAAATTAATTTTTTTATTGATAAAATTTCAAAACAAAGAAAAATTAAAATATTAATATTTACATTATAAATTTCCAAAAAAATTAGAATTTTAAATTCTCTCAATTAAAATTTATTCAAAAATAAATTTACACAAATTATAAATTGAAAAAATTATTTAAAAAACAAAATAAACTCCAAAATATCAATTTGTTAAAAAAACATAATTTCAATTCGCTCAAATTAAATAAATAAATGAATAAATAATAAAATTAATTAAATAAAAGAATTATATTATAAATAAATATTAGTAAGTATTAAAAATATATAAAACATATTATTTAAAATTTAAGATTAGTTTAATTTATTAAATAATCAAAGACAAAAATGAACATTTATTTATTTAAAAATATTATGAATTAATATTAAAATATTAAAAATAAAAGAAATGGAAAACACTAATTACAAAAATAATAAAATAAATGAAAACTAATTATTTAAAAAAAATTAAAAAAATTAAAAAATTAATCTTCTACAAAATTTATAAATTAATTTTATTATTGAATATCACCAAAAACAAACACTACAAAATACCATTTTAACATAAAAACATATTTTTAACAAATTAATCTAAAAAACACAAAACATTTTAAATGTAAACTAAAATACAATATTTTAATAATAAAAATAGAATATCAATTGAAAAATGATGTGGAAAAGTGTACTGAAGATCTGTCACATCACAGTCCCATGAAGAGGAGATGCTCAGTAGGGTATAGTTTGTGTGACTCTTCAGGGAAGAGTTTCACTCAGCAACGTTGAGATTTGGGCATATCAAGGAGATTATAAAACTTTGGTAGGGAATATTGAACATTGAAGAGTACATCGTGAAGTTCATAGACCTGTCAAGTGACCCCCTATATATGGATTGAGACCCGTTCTTCAGAGCTAAGACCATTGATCAGGTCCTCTGTAGAGACGTCCGAGTAGGTGTGGTCTCGTTGAGACTTATATCTTATGTGGGGGTATTAGAAAGATCATTAGTGGTGGAAAGATTTATGGAAGAGAGATGGGTTGATGTGTCCCATAACAGTGGTCGTGCGACCGATGCATCAATACCAGTTGGAAAACACAATCTGATAAGATCACGATGCATGAAGCATACCCATGCTTAGACTCAGGCATGTAGGCCTATAGTGCTCGATTCATGCCAATAATCAGGTCATTCAGAGGAGAGGAATTTTTTTCATACAATGGATGGGGACATCTAGATAGAGATTGTTCGAACCACCATGCTGTTGACAGGGATCTGGTGGATAGGCTGCCATATCGAATGAAACATTTGGAGCATGGAGTTCTACAAGATGGTGAACATGGGAAAGGATCTAAGAGAGTAGTAGGAGGTGGAAGGATGTTCAAGTTGTTTCCACTACCACACCAAAGTGGTCCACAATAGGCTCATTGAGATGGAGTATGCGAGTGAGGACAACTACATGACATATAGGCCTTTGACCAAGAAGGTTCGGGGATGAATAGAGGGTGAATAGGGGCATCAATGTAACCTAATATTTGTGTTCTTTGATTTATATTTGAATGCACAAGGAATATAGGTCCTTCCCCCCATCAAGACACATTTTTGATATGTGAGTACGATCATGAGGGCGAGTCAGTGGTTCCCGTGAGATATAGTATTAACCTGTGGAGGACGAGTTCCTCTGACTTTTGTGTTCGGGGCTACATAACTTGTTGGAGGTTTTCAAACCGAGGGACCTGTAAGAACCAGTTTGAGATTTTGTGAAGCAAACAATTGTTTTTCAATAACCACTTGCACTTGGACTCTATTTTTTTGAATAGGATATTCTCAATGGGGATGTGGTATAATTAGATACAATTTGGTAATCACGAGGAGAAGGGTTCCATTCCCTATATAGAAAAGTCTTTTGAGATGTGATGAAAACATTGAAAGCGATTCAGTGCATCCCAAAGTGGACAATGTCGAGGTAGAGTGTACCTGTTTCTTATGCTTGTGTGTTCAGGGTGAGTTTGTGTGGTGGAGTGTCAAAGAAGGTCCTATCATTTCCAGTGGAGTTTTTATGCTTGACCCTTTTTGCATGGAATCCTCATTGGAGGGATATCCTTTATTTGATCTATTCTAAAGAGGCCGAGTTAGAACCTGATTTTTTTCAAGGTGTATTAGTTTAATACCATCCATAACAAGATCATATTCGTCTATTTGGTGTGGCGGGGTTTTTATTTTTTTAAGCTATGTTACATGTGGAGGTACATATATGAAGGTGTTGGTAGGACATAATGTTTAAAATTGGGATGCCTTGTTTTTTTCCATTGGTTCCCTCATGTTCATTGAATCAACATTGAACTGAAGATGCTTGAATAGGTAATGTCATAGTTCATCCAAGGGTAGATGTGAACTATGGGGTTGCATCAACATCTATATGAGTTTGGTGAAGGGGTGTACTGCTAGACCCTATGACTGCTGGCAGACTATAGTGCATGGTTTTTTACACCATTCACCAATAAGGAGACATGGGACCACATGTTTCAGGATGTTGAAATTGTTGGAGTTGTACTCAAGTGTTTTTTTGGCCATGGTGGTTCCCCTGAGTGTGTTCTTGGAAGTAGAATTTGAACTCCTAGTGAGCTCACTGGTGTAAGAGTTCTAGTGAAGATCAGTTTATTTTCCATATACATATTATTTCACTTTTAGGGGATGAAAAGAATTTATGTATGGATAATTTAGTGACTTAGATTTTTACCTCTATGTATTTTTAATAGTTTGAAGAATATTTCCAAATCATTGCGCTGAGTTCGGACACGATTCTAGTGTCTGGAGATTCTCATCGTGGAGATTATAAAAATATTAAATATATTGTGTCACTAGCATGAAGTATCACTAAAAACATGAAATAACATTCGAGAAGAGTATCAGATTGGGAATCTGAGGCTGCAGTTGGGTTTAGAACATTTTGTTTACCCTAGGTGAAACACAATTTGTCTGTGCTAGGAGTTTGGTTTGAGGTGAGTTGGCGGTTGTCGGGTGGTTGAATTAATAATTAAATGAGAATTTAGTTAATAAAATTAACCTAATCCCTCCCCATTATCGTTTTTGGCACACGACTCAAGAAGGATGATCCAAACCTCTACTCCAGTTTTGGATATGGTTGAATACCAAGCCAAATTGAAGTGATGAAACACTGTTGATCTCCATTCATGGCATCAATCATCATCATATTGAGGATACGCATGATCCTTGAATCATTTTACACTTTTAGAATCTACATTTCACCCTATAGGTATGATGATTTGGGTTTTGGTCCAAATAATCTTTGTTTTTTTATTTTCTTAAGGTTATAGAACCCTTTTATGAATGCTAGAGATCCTCTCTTGGTCAATCTTTATGTTTCAAGGAAAATTAAGGAGAATCAGGTCAATCAAAAGGTAATTCCCATATATAATTACTATCTTCATGACATGTAGTCCATAGGGATATTCTGTTTGTTATTCCTACTTGGGTAAGATGACTTTTGGGGACTACACATTGTGTATCAGGGTCACATAGTGTGTAGAGCCCCCATTCCTGTGGCTAGGGAAAATGGCCAGTGTTAGCTATGAGATAGTACATGATCGCATAAAAAGTACAATGATAAATTACATAGACACAAGGTGATCGAAAAAGTCACTGAAAAAACACATGGCCATGTGGTAGATTATCTTGAACACACCACGCAGTTTGGGAAAAAGAACAACTTGGGGACATGACTAGATAGGTCATATGGAATAAGAACACGACTAGAGGTCATGTGAGGCATAACATACCATGAACAATATAGACACACACCATGTAACCCTACATGGAAAAGCCAGAATATGTGAGTGGGAGATACAAATTTCTACATGGGTCTATCCACTTGCTATATGGGATCCAGTGCATGCCTATACATTCTTAGATATCTTCTTGAGATCTTTAACCTTATATAATCTATATCCTTCTCTAGAACTCGGGTTTGTGATTATGTAGCACATCCTAAGTAGTTTTTCACATATAACATGATAGTGTAATCCAGTTAGGCACATGAGATACAATATGGCATGGTTTGATCACAATACTATTGAAGTGATGCTTAAACTAGGGTAGTGATAATGGTGGATCACTAAATTCATGACGGGATTGGTACCCTTACTTTTCCCTTTAGTATATGGGTTCCCTGTACTCTTTACTCTGGTTGAGTGGTGATAAACAATTGTATTAGGGCTTTGGTACCCTTCCCATGGTAGCATTGTGATGCGATGCATGATAAGCATGGCATTATTTTTAGCGGCACTTTAACGATGTTAGAAATTAGTGTGGTTCATAAAGAGAGATTATACTACTGGTACTTCCCAATGACATGTGGGTGTGGGTCTCCCTTATGTATCATCATTGATAGACATGTAAATCCAAACGTTTTCGGTGTGGGTTATATAACCATGGGGTAGTTCATTTGGGTTAAGATATCCTTGGTCATAGGAAGGCATGTGTTACCTGTATCATTTGTGTGGTTAGCAAAAATGATCCCCAACTTTTAGGGTTTCTATCCCCCAAAAATACTGGAAAAATAGAGATGTCACTCTGCAGTTGGACCAAAGTGTGGGTCCTCTACACATAAATTTGGTACTCCCCAACTGTGTTAGGGAACGATCCTATAGATGTGACCAATATATTGAGTGGGTATTCCCATATGTTGTTAGGGTTCAGATCCCATATCCTTAGATTCAAATCTACTATGCCTTACCAGGGTGGAGGTCCCCCATATGTGTTGTGTTTCCGATGATTTGGTACTCCCATATCATACTAGGGAGTGAGTCCTATATCCTAGGTTCGGTACTCCCATGTGGTGTCTCAGTGTTATTACCAAATAGTATTTAAGATGTTTGAGTGGTAATACCCTATCATAATAGTGTGTGGGTCCTCATACGTGGAGTAGCACTCCACTATTGTGTCAGGTTGTGGATCCTTCATTGGTGTTAGTTCTCCATCTGTTGTTGGGTATAATTTCAAGGAGCATGACACCCCACTAGTTGCGTGAAATACCTGGTTAAGAGTCAGTTCTCCTTTAATGGATTAAGGTGCGACCAACTCTACCCAAGAGAAACATAGGATCCATGGGTTATTTGATAGCTAGTACACTCTCCATTATAGGGTAGTGTTGAGGTTCGGGTTCCTCAGTTTTCTCTCTAGTTAGTGAGGATGCACGTAGTGCATTGTCTAGAGTAGTTCTCCCTAAACTTTGTCCGATGGTGAGGATAAGACTTATCCACTGGGGTTTATTCAACCTTGAATAGGGAGAATGTTGGTGATGGAAGGACCTATAGTCCTGGTCACTAGAGATAGACCAGGTAAAGTTGTTCCTGATGGAGTGTTTCTCTCGGATTGATATCATTAGGTATGGTTGAGCTCATGGAGTGTGTTCTGTAGGGTTTTTGTCACTATTAGAGTCTCGAGTAGAATCATGTCCCTAACTATGAGGTTAAAACCTCATGAGTCTTGGTGTTTAAGATGAGTATATATTTTTGATCTTGGAAGTCCTTATTGATTTTTATCGTGTCTGGGTTAACACCCCTTATGGAGAGAGATGACTAGTCATGTATAGATGAGGATGGTTCAAGATAGAGTTTCACTCTCGATTTGTCACTCGACTAGGTTGGGCAGAATGTTTCCTTTTAGTTCCTCCCATTTATTTTGAGGTTTTGGGTTTCCTACTATGTATTATTACACTCACCCTTTTACATGTTTTTTCCATATGTTTTGTGACTTGGTCAAACCATATGCCTTTTTAAGAATTCACCAGAGGACCAGAAGTAGGCATAGATTAGTGAGATAGATCGACCGTGGTTTTTACCATAGTTGGGCCAAGGATCTTTCTATTAATTTAAATTCTCAGTGATCCCTTCCTTATTTTCAGGTTGGACACTTTTACAGTTTTGGGTGGCTAGTTTTTTATTTTTTTGGATTTAATTACTTTTATTATACTCTAGTTAGAGATAGATGTATGCATGCATTTTATTTTCCATCTTTTTATATCTATACACTATTTCATGAAGGTGTTTGTGGGTGAATTAATGCTAATAATTTAGGTAAAGACCTCCCATATGTGTGATATTCATACTCAGTGCTAGTTAGCAGACCCTATCCCATTAGAGGTGGGCTTGGGATGTTGTGGCCTTGTCCTAATTGGATCATGTCATGAAACACCATATAGATTTTTACAATTTTGTTGATGAAAAATAATTTCTTCTCCAATCATGAGGGTCCTTATAAAAAATTAATTATCACTAAAATCATACTAATCATGTAGATAAAATTTTCAAAACATCTTGGGCCAAAATATTTGGTCATTTCTTATAAACCATTAAACACAACATTGATCTAATTTGATCTTCTACCCTAGCTTTTAATATTACTAAACAATCTTGAAACAATTTCATTTAAATAAATTTCACTTTTGTCGATAGAAATGGATTAGGAGGATCTACATAACATAACTATCTAGATTATAATTTCTTATGATTTTATTAATCATTAAGAGAAATAGAAAATATAAGTCACTTCATTTGAACCATTTTGATAAATATTCAGAAGGTTTTACATACATGTTTGGCAAAGAGATAGGGGAAATGCGGTTTTTACGAGGGGAATATTTATTTTGGGAATGTTTTAATTCAAATTAATATTTGGGGATTTTAAATCATTTATAATTCAAATTAAATAAAAAAATTAATATGTTAATGTAAAAAACATTATACATAAAATAATAATATCACTAAAATTTGACATAGGAGAAAATATAATCAGGATTTGATGTCCACATGGCATATTTCCATTGTAGAAAATCCACAATAGCATGTCCATAGTGTCATTACTATGGTATCATTTCCATTATAACATGTCTACAATGTCACATACATGGTAGGATGTACATGGTGGAACATGAATTATAACATTATATTTCCAGATTTAATCATAATCTAAATGTAATTTGGAGAAAAAATAATATATAAAATATTAAAAAGATGTAAATTTAGAAAAATAAAACACTATATATCATTAAACTATAAAATATCAAGAATAACTAATATTTCTATGTTTAGGTATGATATATCTTAATCTATCAATGCCTAATGTCTTTGTGAAAACTTTAGATAGTTACTGTTCATTGGCTACAAATTCAGGAGGGATACCACCATTTTTAAAATGATCTATCATAAATAGATGTATAATATAAGTGTATTTTTCCTAAAATGAGAAGTTATATTTGTTGAAATAATTATAGATCATTTTATTTCACCGTTTATAGGTACATTTCAGGATTGATATCGATGCCCTAACAATGTTTTTTTATCCAATAACCTATACACAACAACTTCCTGTAGCTATGTACTCATCTTCATTAGGTGATAGTGTAACATAATTATAAATTTTACTACAACATGATACTAGTGTCTATTTTAAATGTGACATAATCCAAAGGTATGTTTTCTATCTTAAATACCCCCACAAAAATCAAAATCAGAATAGTTAATTAAATATAATGAATGTCCTCTTGAATTACATTTTACAACATTGGTTATAATTTTTTACTGTTTAAATATTATTTTAATAATATTAAAAGGATATTACAAAGGGTTTTTATGAAAATGATTCCAAATATATACACCAAACATGATATCATTTAGATTTTAGTCATGTAAAGTATACTCCTAATCATGCTTCTACAACGTGTTTGGTCATATTGATTCCCTATTACATAGAAATATTTTCTACTAATGGTACTCATTAGAGTGTCACTTCTTATATTAAAATCCATGAAATGAAATTTTAAATTATATTATGTGTATCAATTTTGAATCCAAAAAATTCCATATTATTTTGAAATAATTTGAGACAATGATAGAATTTAAGATAACCCATCATACTCATTTCAATTTTTTTTCATTAATTTTTGAAATTATGTATCTAGATAATATATTTAAGTACTATAAATAGTATCATCCACATATATTATTGAAACCAAAAGATAATTATAATTTTATTTCTTTAATATGGCAGGAACAAAAACACATTTTTTAAAAAACATTTATAATAATAAAATTGATGACCCTATAATAAAAATATATGTGTTCTTATTTTAATGAATAAAGTGATTTTTTTAGATTAAAAAATGAATTTAAAAATGGGGATTTGAAAAATTAGGGGTCTGTTCTAGTAAAAAATCATTAAAAATATAAAAAATTTGAAATTCACTCATGGAAGATATGTTTTATTATTTTAAATTTAGATGTGATACAAAAGAAAGTAGTATCCTAATTTCATTTAGTTTAGATACTGTTGAATTGTTTTCTCATAGTTAATGCCTTAATCATTAATATATCCTATTAAAACTAATCTAGAATTATTTATATGAATGATTCCCAACTTATCAACTTTTTCTTAATATACCTATTTAGTTCTGATTTTGAGGTAGTTTTTTGGTGTCTCAATTAATTCCCATAAAATATTTAATTTAAAACAATTCAATTATTCATTAATATACATCACTTAATGCTCATAAATTATTTCCAAATTAATTTTCCTATGTTCAAGAAGAAACATAATGACTTGATTTTCAACCTAGTTTCTAAGTGATTCTTGAGTTTGAGTACCTTTCTCCGGGTCTCCTATAATAGATTGTAAAGGATAGTCTCTATGGGTTCTAATAGTTCGGGGTGTAGAGAAACATTATTCATATAGATCATCCTTATGGATTGATTAGTCTGCCTAGTTTATGATGAGTTATATTTTAGGTAAAGAGATATAATGGTTATTAGACTTGGAGGTATCATTGATATTTATATTAGACGTATCATCCTCCTAGTTTAAAAAAAATTAGAGTCATGTGGATATTTTTCAATAAATGTGTCATGTAAATATTATTCTTCCACCTCTGTTTTTTATTTAAGAATATATAAACTTTACTTGATATAGGAGGAAAAAGGAAAATTCCATCATATCCTTTGGATTAAAACATGTAAATATTACCATGTGTATTTTGAATGTGTACATTTCAACTAAAAACTTTGAATTAATTTTCTTTTGGATTTATTCCATTCCAAAATTCAAATTTATTAATTTTAAAGAAGGATATCATTAATAATTTATTAATTACATAACATTCTATATTCAAAACATCATCCCTAAAATAAATTGATTTTTCATATGAACATATCATGGTTCTATCTATTTCTTTTTTTCCAAAACTATTCTTTCTAAAACTAAAATTTTATATCGAGTCCTAGGAGTAGAAAAAATGTGATTACAGACATATGTTACAATAAGGATACAAAATCAGGATTTTGGAACTATTTTATATAACCAATTCTCAAACTATGAATGACGGAGCCACTATGGTTCTGAACATACTTGACATACCTTTCAAAACATCAAGAATCCTCACCTTTATAAACATTGAAATATAGACATGTAAATCATAAATAATCATGTAAAATTAAAAAAGAATAGCATTTTTAGCTAAACATACAACTCAATAAGATCTAAATAGGTTCATGAGAATGAGATATAGTAGTTGATAGGTTTAAACTAATTTAGTTTTTCTAAAAGAACCATTATGTTACTTTTCATGTTGAAAGGGACAACACACTTTTTTTAAATGCAGTTTTGGTAGATCCTTGACTAAATAAATTTTGACTATCATACTAAGTGAGTATATTTTATTGTGTAATTTTTTCAAATTTAACATCAATGATTAATTATGAATGAAATTTAAATTAGTAATTTTCTGAGAAAATAATGAATTTAAATCAATATTATTAACATTATCATTAAAAAATTTAGTAAAAACTAATTCCTAATTTGAATCATAAGTCTTAGATCAAATAATCAAAAAGATGACATGAAAAATATTATCACCTAATTCAGACATGTAATGTATATTATATTTTAATATATAAACAAATAAATATTTGGAAATTAAACATGTTTTTGAATTACAGACATGGAAAAAGAAATTTTTTTTCCCATTAGCGTTATCAATAAAGGTTACAAGGACACCACCAACTGTGGTCAAAAATTAAAACCTCGGGACTCCACGGTCATATATCCACAGAAGCCTCTATCTAGATACCATAACATATTATTATAACTTTTAATGTATTTTTCCTATAATTAATTAATTATAATGTGACTTTTATACCTAGTTCAGTTTGGTTCCAAGAATCTTTGATATTAAATTATATAGAATTCACATCTATTGGAATGATTTATTCAAAAATTTATAAAGAGATTTAAATGAATTAGAAAATTTTAATCTCTTGGGTACAAACTAGATTTATCATGATTTCTATATTCATTATATACAATTAAATATATGTTTATTTACAAAATTTGATCTAGATATAAAATAGTTTTTATAGATTTTATTTTTCATCCCATGTTGAAAAAAACCATATTTTGGTTTATGTACATTGTGACTTCCTAGAATTTTATTGAGATTTCTGTTTCTAATTCACTAAATCCAAATCACTATTTTTATTTAAAATCAATCTATATTTATCATTTTCAATAGTAATATATGATTTAATATTAAAATAAAAAGATTATCTTTTCAGGAACTTATTATATTTATCTATTAGTTAATTTATTGTTTATTATAATATATTGTTATATTCAAATAAATCCTCACATGATATGTCATAAATATTAAAATTTTCTATTTTATAAGGAATATAAATAATATTTGTTACCATAGGTATAATCCCAAAAAATAATAGGTTCTAGTTCTCATGAAAATAATTCTGGGATGATCCTCAATCACTCAAAATGACCTCTGATGTGATAGATGTTGCATTCATGGAATTTTTTATTTTTCATTCATTGATAATCATATTTATTCTTATAATTCAATTTTGGGAAATAAAATTTTATGTTAACTTTCTTTTTTCACTCAGAAAAGTTAATTTATCTGGTATTATCATCTTTCTTCTTGTTTCTTTTTTTATCATATTTTACATTATAATTAGATTTCAAAAAAACATTATTTCTAATAACAATTATTGAATATTTTATCTAAGTGGGCTATACTGTCATAAATATTAGAGTAATTATGAATTTAATTAGTTATCTGTTGTTTTATTACCTCTTATATTTTGATTTCTAATCTTTGAATATGACTGAATTATAAATTTCAACATCTTTATTATTTTTCACTCTTAAATATTCCATAGACATCATTATTTTCCCAAATTGTTCCTTGATTATTTGTTTTATGATGTCACATGACTCTCTATTGGAAATAATAAATCCATTCTAATGTTCAAGTAAACAATTAAAAATTCAAATTACTTGAGCTTTGGTATCCACCTTCGTTCCAAGTAAAAACAAGTTACTAACACTTTCATTACACCCCTAATACTTTTAAAAAATCTATTCATGAGGTTTAATTTTAAATTTACCATATGAAATGGTATATTAATTTAATGAAATTTAATATGAATTGTACATCCCTTCATGAGATACATAAATTGTATCCCACGTTCATTAGGCTATATCACATGTAGACATTATATTAAATTTATCTTCTCCTAACATATAGTATAAAGAACTCATCATTTTTCAATTACAATCATATGAATTTATAGTAGAATCTATGTAGTCATGTATGTTATCTTTTATTTTTTCATAGATATATTTTAAAATAAATAAAATGTTAAGATACATTCTCTCAAGATAAATTTTATTTTTTATATTTCACTAAGTATAGTTTTTTTCATTAAAGTAATGTGGACTATGTTTATCATGAACTTCCGATCTAGATGGATCCTTAAGTATATAATTTTAATAATTATATAAAAAATAGAGATCATTTTTTCTAAACGTAATCATGTTTTAATATATTAGGTTATATAAATTTTACTATGATACCAAATTATGGGCCTTGTAGATAGCTCAAGTTTGGGAAGAATTGAACAACCAGTAAAATTTCTATAAAAAAATCTTAAAATAAAATCCATTAATTTTTAAAATATTATAAATCCAAAAAATAATATATATATATATATATATATA
Source organism: Viscum album (assembly GCA_963277665.1). Taxonomy (NCBI): domain Eukaryota; kingdom Viridiplantae; phylum Streptophyta; class Magnoliopsida; order Santalales; family Viscaceae; genus Viscum; species Viscum album. Next base: position 1,896,269,278 of record OY728153.1, read on the forward strand.
TATTATAAATGTTTCTCAATGGCTCAATAAAAACCAAAATAAAAATATTTTTGAATCATACTAACCTTTGAAACAAGTATAATCACACCAAACACTGTATATATATCACAGATTGAAATTAACTATAAGAGTATTTTTTGATAATGATATTTGAAAATATTTATATTTTATATATTTGAGTAATACTATTTGGATTGTAAAATAATTTATAAAAAAATATGGAAAAATATACATAACAAATATAAAATTTTAAAAATTCTAGGGTTTCAGATCCAAGATGAAAATTAGTCATCAATACTTGATAAAAAACCAACACCCATGCCTATTTATTAAAAACAACAAATTTATCCATAACAAAGATCAGGTTTTTTAAAATACCCCAACAAACATGTTTTACTAGACTTAAATAATCCTCTTACATGTTTATTCATGGTATAAAAAGTACACGTAAAATAATGAAGAAGTATATGAGTACTTCAATTTACACTGTAGGAGGGGTGCTAAATAAAAGTAAAATAAATACAGGTACATATAGAAATTTGAGGAGAATAGAGAGAAAAAGGGAAGAGATATTATTTAATATCCCAAAATATATTCATATTTGGTTGATAATTTTTATTTTAATTCACAATAAACAAGCCTTAATCACACTTTATATGATTATTTTATACATAGAATTACAGTAATTAGAAACCAAGGATTCGAAAGTCTATTGTCCCTAAATGATGTGTAAAATAATTACCTCTTCTTAAATATAAAAAAATCATATTTTATAATACTTCATATAGTGATATTAACTCTAATAGATCTTGTAAATCATTATAAGAAAAATTATGGAATATACAGATGCGAAAACATGAGTTAGAATGGCCATTAAAGGAATAAACATGGAAATAAATCATAACATGATTGTCTATAGGAACAATAAGATATCACAAATAGAATGATCATAATAATGGAAAAAATAGGGAAATGAAATAAAAATATCATGGTAGTATAGAATACATACCAACAACATCATGAATAACATCATAAATACAAGTCAAGTGTTAGTCACACGACTATCATAATAAAGTGGACAAAGACCCACTGTGGATTGTGTTCACTACCCATTACCACAAATTGTTTTTAAAAAGTAACATATTGGACTGGTTTGACATTGAATTCTTAAAAAAATATTGAAAATTTTCTTTTTGTATATTGTTTTTACTCCTTGTTTCCATAAACATAACAGAAAAAGTCCTATGGTGGATTAGGTTCACATCAAAATTCATATTAATGTGAATAATGTCCCATGGTGGATTACATTCACTACCTAATCCCATAAATAAAATATCATTAGATATAATGATTTACTTAATGAATTAAAGGTATATATACTTTTTATTCCACCTATCATATAATGAACATCATTATATGTACATGTATATGTGTTCTATATTAGTAAAAGAATCCTGGTATACATTATAATCAAGATAAAACCCATGACAAGAAAACATGTTTGATAATTTCGACTCAAGGAATAATCAAAGTATAAATCATATATATATTCAAGATAAGACAAAATTAATTTAGATATGACATTCATCATTGAAAAAGGGTCATTCATCCAAAACATGGAGTTCCATTGTTTAAAATTCAGAGAAGGATGTAGAGAAGAAGGATAAAAATGAACCACTTGGGTAGAGCATTTTTGATATTAGTAAAAAAAATTAAATAATAAAATAAACTTTTTTATCCATGAAAAAATAATTTAACTGAGAGGGTTATCCAAAGTATAATTATGTTTTTAAAATTTATTTGTGGTTTAAAAACATTTTATTAGGGTGATTCTTTAAATGAGACTATAAAAAAGGAAAGTTCCATTAAATTAATTTTACTCCAATGGGTGAATTTTTAAGGGAACTAAAAATATGTATAATAAAAAAATTAAACTAATATTTATCTAAGTATATATTTAAGGTAAATATAACCAAAAATGTATTATAACATGAGAATAATATTTCATAAATGGGAGAAAAATAAATAGAACTTGTAACCATCAAGTAATGATGGTGGTACGGAAGATCCCTTACCTCATTTATGAATGCACGTTATACGTGTGATTAACATCCAAAATAGTTAAATTATGTTCCCTAAATATATAAAAATACTATTATTAATATATAATTAATTTCATTTTATATTAATTTATTATTATATTTAATTTATTTCTAATATTGTTTCTACGTATGTTGGTTACTTTAGGTTATTTAGTTATTTACATTGAAACACATTTTATCTGTCAAACATGGTCAATGGTGTTGAAAAATTACATCCTGATCTCCATAATTTTATAGTTTTATTTTATTATTATTCAATTAAAACAATATTTATACAATTTAATGGTTACCCCAAAGTTGACCCAAATAATACAGGTGCACTGATAAGTCTAATTAAGGTGGTTAAATTACTACATTCATTTATTGTTGATCATTCATAGATAATTCACAATATTATTCATGTATAATATTAATGATGTTAGTAAATTAATTTTTATCTAATAAATACCTTTTTAAATTCATCCATGTTATATATTCCGGGGAAACAAAACAGGTTATTTATAGAGGCGGTACTCCGAACACACAGAAGATAACATTATCTTTTATTTCTAAATGATATTTGTAAGAAGGTATAAAATGGATATTAAATTACTATAAAAACTTGTGACTATAATAAAAGTTATCTTGTTATCAAATATTCATGGATAGTGGGTTTATGGGTGGAGAATGAGAAAATATCTTAGAAAGGTTGTGTTGAGAGTATTACATTTCCATAGGATGTTCTCCCTTGGGTAAAGATATAAGGTTTCTTATATTAGTGTTTTGGTAAGACAAAGGATTAATTTGACTAGGGAGGGAATTGAGGAGACACTAGGTAGGAATTTTCTTTTAGCTAAATATTTGTAATGGGTGATTAAATGGGGGAAGATATGATATCATTTTATAAGTAATGAAAATGACATTTTTGTAAAATATCATTAATATTCAATAATGTAAATCCATAAATCAAGGAAAACCCCAAAAAATGGCCAATAATATCATGGTAAAATAGATAAGCTCTAGAATCCCTCCACCATCCAATATCATACATGTTTTTCACATGCTTTATCCTTTTTAACATTCTTAATACTCTTTAATCCTAATTTAACTTTACCATCGTAACTCCACTTTCATCCTCAGTAACTAATTTTAATGCAAGAAAAAAAATGAAATAATTTAATAAATTATAAATTCGGATTTTACCTATCAAATATTTTTATAAAATAACGTTTCTAAGAGTTATAATAATTAATTTTTGTATTATTAAACATAACACATAAAAATCGATTAAAAGAAAAAGTACATTTTATGTATATCATTTATGTATGGGATAAGGTTATAAAAATTTTAGATTTTAAATATATATTTTGGTTTATTATAAAATAAATAAAGTTCATGCCGTATTATAATAAATCTAAAACTGAATTTTACCAAAATAATGATTAATTAAATGAAAAGATAAAAAACTTTTTTTTCATAATTAAAATATTACATCATAATATGGTTCAACATTAGTCTTATAAATTAGAAAAGATAAACTGATAATTTAGAAAATTATTAATTAAATTAGATTATTTTTTTAATTGTAAGTCTCACTTATATAATGGTAATGTACTAAATCCTCAATTCTGGAAAAACTCTACTTTTCACTATTTATCTAACAAATAATTTTTTTATTAAAATACCAAAATTATCATATGTTAATTTTAACATGATGAATAAAAAAATAATCCATTTTATAATATTATAATTATATAAGAGGTAGAAATTAGTTATAGATACATGTTCTTAAAATGCTATTGAAAAAATTATTTTTGATAAATATATATTTAGTTATAAAATTTAAAATATGTGTTTCAAAATTATCAATTTTTTTAAAATGATATATTCAATTTTAAAATATATTAATGGTGTTATAAAATGTGTTCAGTAATTTACATTCATACGTATATAATTAAAAATTCATGTTATTTATACAGATGTAATTTTTCACTATTCACCTAAAATTAAATATTTTTATCAAAAAAATCATCATAAAATAATATTGATATTCAAATTCAAAAAACTGATGTTTTTTGGTAAAATTAAATTTCTATAAATTTCTATTTTAAATTTTAAATAAAATAAAAAATTACTATGAAAATTTATTTTATTTGTTTATTAACTTTTTCAAATGCTAGTTGTTTTTATTCAATATTTATAAAAAAATTACTATATTTTTCATTAATAAATAAATATTAAATTTTATTTAAAACAAAATTTAACAAGAATATAGTTAGATTTATTTATCAATTAGTATAGTCCATGAAGGGATTTATTCTTAAGCACAATGATTAATTAAATTTATATAAATTAACCTTTATATATATGAAAGTATAAAAAAATATATTTCATAATTAATTTTCTCATAATAATACATTCTAATTCACTAGATAGATCATTAAGGTATAAATTTATCTCAGTTTCATTTTAGTTTGGTGTTGCGTGTGGAGAAAGCTATCATTCATATTTCAAATAAATAGTGGAAAATATATATTAAAATCTCAATTTATTGAAAAATATATAACAAAAAAATAGATAAAATGATCCTTCAAAGCGTTTCTTCCATATGGGGAAGTAGAGAATAAAAAATGTTGCGCAGATTGAATGTTAATCCTTGAATTTTATTCTTAGGTTTATATCCACATTAGATGTGTGTGGCTCCTTCTAATTTATAGACACCATTTATCCAAGGAATCCATTTTAGAATAATTATTCTTAAATCCTCATACTGAGTGAGGGTATCTCAAGGGCATAAAAGATTTGGCTTGCATTTAATTTGTAAAAGAATATGCATTGGAATATAATATTATTTTTCCCGATATAATCTTATATTCACATAGTCATGACAGAACAAAACACAGAACATGATCCATAAGTAATGATCAAATAATCCTATGCATGTCTGTAATTCCATATTATGGTCAAAATCCCCTTCTAGAAGTTATATATTTCTTCTTAATATCACAAATTCTGTTATTATGTTATAGATTCCTTTTTAGAGTCACACATTCACTATTTTCACTACATATTCCTTCTAGTGGTTTTTCATTTCATCATTTGACCACTAATTCCTTTTTATGGACACAAATTACTTCTTGTGGTTAGATTTTCATTACTTTGGAAAACAATTCCTTCTTATGTTAGTAGACAATAATAAACTAAATGTCTTGAAAAAGATTGAAATATATTTTTTAGTCATATATATAATCCATTATTAATAGAATAATCTTTACTTCAGAATATTAACACATGTAATTGACAGGATAAGACAAAAATTATTTTTTATTTTCATATGATTACTTACTATAGATATTACTATTTAGTACTCATGCTAACCATTTTGGTTATATTATGTGATTAGAACTAGAATCAAAAGATGTGTATTTGCTTATTTTTTAATAATGAACTTCAATTTTTTTTGATTAATTATCTACCCACTCCTTCATATCTGGTATGTTTTATAAATTCCTTAAATCACTAAAATAATGATAATGTATTGAAATATCAATGTAGATAACTAGTGGTGCAATTATTTTATCTTAAATCTCTAAATCTTCTTAAAATAATTATTATGGGAATAAGATTATTGAAAATACTATTATGGTTTGCGGATGAATTTTCTCTCTCTACATAAATCAATTATCAATTGTCAAGATAGTGAAATGTAATATGATATTATAAATCAAAAATATATCATCGGTCAATGTAAGGATTAATATTAAATATTTATTGAAATTTATTTCATTATAATATTCTTGATGCCTAATAATGATGGGTTTTTAGCTCAAATAGTTGATAAAGAAATAAATATTAAAAATATACCAGTTTTGTTGGAATATTTTTATTTATTTAAAACGAGTGTCACAATCTTCCACCCATATCATTTGGTTGATTTTTCTATCAAGAGAAAACTTGGTTCCATACCTATATCTAAGAGTCTTATAGAATAATACATATTGAGTAGTAATAATTAAAGAAGAGTCTAAAAGAGAATATAGAAAAGGGATTTATACATCCATGTGTTAACTAATTGGGGGAACCAAACCACTTTTTTATGTTAAAGGATGGATCTGTATGTCTCTATATTGATTATCAAGAACTTGACAATATCACAATAAGAAATATGTATCATTTACCATATAATTAAGACATGTTCAATCAAAATTGGGGGGATAAATATTTCTAAAAATATAATTTCAATTAACGTATCATCTATTAAGGGTGAAAATAAAAGATATAACCAAGAAATATATAATAAATTATGTTTTTATGATAATGAAAATTCTAAAAGGAATTTTACTTTAATAATATTGTTGCTGGTGTTTATTTTTAACTGTGATTCACAATTGAATTATTAATATTTGAATACAACAGAATAATTATTTGGAATGGGGAGTGATGTTTAGTATGTATCTTCAGAGTTTGGAAAGGCTGAGGTTTTTCAAAAAACCTATACTAGTGTATATTACCAGGAAACTAGTGGTAGAAGATAGTAACCCTTATTGGCTACCACTACAACTGTTCAACTGGTGGCCCTATATTCAATTTCTATTGGGATGACCAGAACCACCTATAAACTATATGTGGCTATTGACTAGCTATTGGGAATGTACTGGATAGTGGAAGAACATAAAAGTGGGGAAAATTATAAACTTTCACCATCATTTTTTATGAGGGGCGTCAACCATCCTATCATTCCGTTCTACGAAAAACATGGGGGGGGGGGGGTTGAACCCTATACCCCCCTTATCATCTACTTAATTTTGGGGATTTATTTTTAGTATTTTTTATGATATATGTTACGTTATTTCCTCTCCTGATCTTTGAATTCCTTCTCCTTCACTATTCATTATTATAGGTTTTTTGGGTTTATTGTTTTGGTTACAATGACATTAGAACACAATATAATTAGCCAATTTTCAAATGGGATTACATTGAACCTACGAAGAGTATATCCTGGGATGTATTCTACATGCAGTCAATTAATGATTTGAAGAATTATGTGCTCACAATTATTTTTGTAATCATTTCATCTTGAATTAAATTAATTTTTTCAAATTGTAATGATTCCATGTGTTTGTGTTTTCTCCCAATTTCATGTTTGGGGTCTACTATAGACCATTCATAGTTTGTTGGAAGAGATTTAATTGTGAAAACAATTTCTTGTGTGTTAATGAGTATTATAAATTTTTTAATAGATGGATTACTTAATTATAAAATTCTGTAGATTATTAATTGTGATTCCTTGACATAAAGTAGGTGATTGGGTTATGTGTTGGCCTTTTCCATGTACGGATAGGGCTTGGAAGCAACTATAGACCTTCGGAAAATAAATGGGAAAATATTTAAAAATGTAAGGTGGTCCTTGATACCCAACCTATGGTTTGTTTCTTGGATAGTTATAAAGAATTTGATTTTTGGCCAATCTAATGGAGTAATTAACCTGGTTCAATAGAAATAAATAGAATTATTTAATTAAAATGAGTAGTTATTTATGAATTAAAGTTAATGTAACTTGGTTTCCATTAAAATGCACTCTATAGACACCTCTAAGAGTATGCATGACTTTAGTTTAGTAAAAAAACCATCATAGACAATGATATAACCCTCATGAAACCTTAGATACATCGGTATGAACATGAAATAATACAAGGTGGGTGATATTCTCTTAAGATGTGTATTCCTAGGTAGCTAATCATTTGTAATGGATGTATGTTTGGGGTGAGTAGACTGACCCACCGTAACCCCTGGACTTATAGAAGGTTTGTGTGATTTCTCACCTTAGATTAATATTATTAAATCATACCCCAGGAACCTTAAGAAATTATTGTATTTATTACAATAAATGGGGTTATGATGACTATTGACAGATGGGTGATAAACTATGAGACAACTCTTTAGATGAGTATCCCAAGAGGGATTCCTCTACCTTTTGATTAACACATGAACATGATTTGGGGAACCATTGATAAAATGAATTTTGAGAAGGTGCATATGGTTGGATAATGATGGTTTCTAGGATAACTCTAGAACCTAAACAAACTTATGTTCCCAAAGGGGTTGTGATACTAGTGATGAGCATGTGCATTTGTTAACCCATAATATGTTTTTTTATTAATGGTGAGGATATGTGAACCCCCAAAATATTTGGTAATCAGTCGAAGGCCTTGGATTTTTGTTATTTCCTAGTATTCTTGGGAATCAATTGATTGAGATTGATGAGTCACTTGGATTAACTGAATTTCTGGGATTCATTATCACAATATTATGGGGAAAGATAATTGGTTTCACCAGCATCTAGTGTGTATTTTCAATAATAATTCTGATTATTAAATGTGGTTATCAGTATCACACATATGAGCCTGTATGATGGCGTGCATATATGAATTCTCAAGATACTTGGGACTACATTGATACAGTGAGACCATTGTGAACGATTGAGGTGTCTTGTATTGTAATGATGAAACCACTAGGGGAGTATCTATTCTTGTGACTCCTAGGATTCAAATGGTGGTATGAGGATCTTGCTGGGGATATATACCCAGTCATAGATGTTGGAAATCTTGAGAGAGACTTTTAGATCCCCTTGATCGATGGCTATGATTTAGACTAGGATCTGGTTTCCACACTATATAGTGTGTGAATAAGGTTCCACATGTCATTGAATGATTTTAGTATTAAACTTGGGGAACTATAGGGTATTAAATATGATTACCAATATCTAAAAGGAATCAGTCTCACCTGGACATATAGGATTTCCTAGGAAATCCCCCTCTATGAAATAAAACATCGAACTAACATTGATAATGTTCAAGTAGAGCCTACACATTGAGCTTGAGGATGTGGGATGCCATGTGGCTCCTCATGTTTCATTAATCCTCATGGTATAAGAGTCATCATGGGATCCCTAGAGTGTGGATAGAGTTCCCCCAAGGTGATCCGGGTGCTTGATTGAGTATAATATCATTGATGGTATTAGAGATTAGAATGTGTCAAGGCTCATGGATTGAAGTGGATCTTCCTATGAATATAATTTTGTGTTATTTTTGTATTAAGTATATTTCATCTATGAAGTGTATGGTTGAGTTTTTATGGTTATATTTATGTTTCTATAATTTATATTACAAATGTTTCATATTGAGTTTATTTATGTATCCAGTTGGTGCCGCAGAACCAACAACTGTGTAATTGAAAATATGTTTATATTCAAAGATGTGAACATTAATATAAATTTATTATCACAAATTTATTGTTCTAATGCATATCATTAATTTAAAAATTTTCTATGATATCTGTCACATCAAAATATCATATCATGGTTCCCCACTATGATGTGAACCTTGAGATGCATTAATGATATATCATAAACACAGTTCTACGGTCAGATAAAATTCTATAATGTGGAAATAGTATGTTGGATATCTGATGTGAGTACTTATTATTGGATGAGTCATCTTCTCATGAATTTCCCACTTAGTAATCTCTAAGATGACAGATTATAATAACCAAGTCACATGTATGAATTTAACATATTTAATGTGTCATTAGATTATCCTGCCTTTGAATGTGTTTAATGGTACCAAAATAATAAGACTATTATTAATGCATAACATGAATTTTAGAGTTAGATATATTACCGTAAACTACGAAAATAATAGTTCATGGAGAAGTTGTGTATGATATGGTTATCATGGATGATGTTTTATTAATTAATAAGGCAAGGAAGTATTTGTCCTTTCTAACATTATGTAAATGAATATCTTATACTATAGAATAAAATATAACAATTGCATTAAATTATATTTCAATGGTGTAATTATTTTTATTTCAAATAGTTAAAGAAATACATATTATGTAATTAGCTTTGTGACATGCGTGTAAAACATTCTTGATGATATTTTTCTGAAAAATGGATTATATTACATAGTAAGCATTTATAAGAGGTTTTAAACATTGTGATGTTAATTTGTTTTTCATGGGTGTCTTGACCAATTGCAACATAGTAATATAGGATTTTAGGAAATCCAACATAATTACCAATAAAAATAATCCTAGAGGGACATGAACTAAGTGTTTCCATTGATCTCAATTATATGAAATTTTAAGGTAATTATTTGAGTAAATATAATACTAAATATTGATGAATAACATTATTTAGGATTTCATGATTTTAAATATTTTTTTTCTATTAATAAATAATTATTTATTCAATGAAAAATAATTTATTTAATAACATAAATATTAAATAAATATCTATTTTATTAACTATGAATAAAATATTTAGTTTATTTATTGAAAATCTCATAAAAATATATTCTGTAAACGGTCAATAAAATATTTATTTTATGGATAAATAGTTAATTAAATACTTAATTAGGTGTTTGACATGTTCTATAGGGGACGAATAGACAAAGACTGGGTTAGGGGTAAATATTAAGTTACATACTAGTAAAATAATATTTCTAATTGCAACAATTTGCTCAAGAGAAGAACATAATAATTAAATTATTATAAATTTAAATTGGGCCAGATAATATTTTATTATATTATTTGAGGTCCATTATGAAATTATATAATATTTTTAAATCTAACCCTATCTTTATAAAAATATAATTATTTATAATATCTAGTTGTTTTTTGATATCGATCATTTTAGAGACTTTTGGTGCACAAAAAATCTAAATCACTCTTTTAATATGGAATAATGCACTAGAGATTATTGTCTCCCCTATACCCTCTCAAGAATGAGAGTGAATGGACTATTCTAAAAGCATAAAGGAATTTTCATAGTGATCCACACAAACATAGAAAGATTATTGATCCACTATGTGATCACTCAAAAATCTCCAGCGTTGTTTGAATATAAAAGGAGAACTTATTGATTACATCTAGAGGTATTCTACACTTGGATCGGATAAGCAGAACGATGATAATCTGAAAAGGATTTATTTTGAAAGATAAAAAAGATAATCAAAGATGGTTCATAATATGATTCATTATTTCATATGATTGAATTAAATTAGTTATAAATTTAATGTGAAATAACTAATTTCTATTCTGGTAACCTTTCTTGTCAACATCTGGTTGGTAAAATTTTCTTTGGTCGTGGTTCTCATGAATTGAACAATATATGAATGATTTTTCAAATATGTCATTTTTTGAGTAAGGATTATCCATGATAATAACTTTATCTATGATTTTAACCATAAAGTGGTATTATACACAAAACAATTATATTTATAATTGTTTATATGACTATTTATCAATTGTGCATAACAATAGTTAGATATTTAATTTTCATATTATCCATTATTTAATATGATGTTTAATTAACATTATTTTTATATTTTAATCTTAATAATTAAAGATTAATAATTTAATAAGACTAATAATAGATAGAGGATGATAAGAGATGCCATCAGGAGGTTCCAATGATTTCTTATTGGTAGATTGAGGAACATAATGTGTCTCTTGAGTGCACTCCATATACCCAAGTTAACTAAACAAATATGTGTTGTGGGATAAAGGACAATCATAGAATTTATTACACATGATGAATTTATTTTACACCATGGGTTGACCAAGCCAACCAAGAACATGGATTTTTGGATTACATGGTGTGTAACTGGTCAATATATAGTGTAGTCCACATGCTTTAGTAGTGAAATTCGTGCTAAATGTGTCATAAAATACATGAGTTCTAACCACGTGGGACTTGAAAAGTTTATAATTAATGAAATAATTACATGTATCAAACATAAAATATATTTAAGTCTTTAATTTCCCCTGGTGAGGAACATTTTGAGTTTTTCAACAGGTTCCACATACACTCGAAAAGTGAAAAACATGGTATGTAGCTAATTAGTACACACCGTGTAGTCCATGTGAGATACATTCCAAATCACCTTTTGTTTATCTCAAACACAAGGAAGTAAAGAAACATGATTTTTAACATATATGTACACACCCATGTAGTCTCCCAAAAATGGGGAGAATTAAATTATATTAAAATAATTATTTGTATCATTAAATCATAAATATTCTATTGGCATAAGTTGTGTTTTACAATGATATAGTGATTTTCAATAATTAAAATATTCCAAATTCATTTATTAAAATTATATGATAATATTGGTCTTTATTTTTTTATCATGAATTAATTTATGGTCTGTATGTCCAAGAGACTTCATATGATCATTAAGATGAAGGGAATTAATTAATTTATTAGTTAACTATTCAAGCACATTTTCTCAATAATAAAGAATTAATTTAAGTGAATGATATACAGTGTACTTTTTCTTATTCATTTCATCTTTATGACCATTAAAAATATTTCACTATACCTGTATATGTTTTGGATTTATTTAATTTAGTTTTATCTCATGGTTTTATAGTTATTAATTATTAATTAATGTTTGATGGCATGTGAGTCATCCATACTCTTTTATTATATTGGACATGTGAGCCCAATGTTTTTTATGTAAGTTACCTTGGCCATTCCTTTGGATCCCCTAAATTATGTTTGAGTTATAAACATATGTAATAAAAATAGTATCCCAAGACTCCTATATATTGTTCAAGATTGAACTGATATAAAACTAAACTTGGTGATACACAATTGGATATGTGGAATAATGTAACTCGTGCCAAGGCAAACATAATGATTTTTACCCTACGGTAATATATTGAATTATTTAACACACAATAAATTCTCCCATTAATATAATCTCTATCAAGACATCAATTTAGTTACTTATTTCTTCTTTTTTCATAATTTATTTTATGGATGAAATACTGAGGGCGCATAAAAAAGGACTAGTATGAAAAGTTATAATTTAAATAAATGAAATATGCATAAAACATTTTCTTCAGAAACATTATTTAACAATTATTTAAAATCTAATTAATTTTAATAATACAGAAAATGTGTAAAAAAAGAAAAATTTATGTATAATAAAACCAAATACCTCAAGTTAACGTAAATTCAATATACATTCCATTGTAAGAAATAAGAAGAAACCATATTTAAAGTGTTGGATCAGCCTCCTTTAGGGGAACATTTTATTATCTGGATGACTTAGAAAAGCTAGTGGGCCATGTTAACCAAATATATATTGGTTTTAATTGATTTCTTCCATCCAATAAAAATTTATAGGATGGTGTTTATAAAATATGAGTCATAATTTTCAGATTGTGGTGTCAACTCAAGATGCCATGGAGACACTAGTTTTTAGTTGGAAAGACCTACTATGAAAATAAATTTTAATGAATTTCATTGTCTTATTTTTTATTATAGTATGGTAAATATGGATCCTTTCCACTAAAAGTTTTAGGTAAATAGATTTTACAAGTTAAATGGCAGTGTCCATTAAGTCTTAATAAAATATTGGGGGTGTTAATAAAATCTAATTATTATGTCTAAATTTTTTTTAATGAATTATATTACATATCATATCATTTCATTACTCTAAAATGGTAGGAAAGACTATTAAAATATATGATCATTCCTTAACCCATGATATATCCTTAAAAATACAAATTTGTGGATACGATTCAATCATTTATGTGTTGTATTATTATTAGAAAGTTTGAATTTTGAGTTGAAATCCCATATAACTATTCTCCCACCCTAGTAGGATAGTGAAGGTGAAACAAATGCCAACTATATAAATAATTAGGATACGTCCAATTTCAATTTTATTATATTATCAACTATATTTAGATAGTTGATGATATGACATAAATATAGGTTTCTTACATCGTGATATCTCATCTATTTTTTTCTTGAGAAAGAGAAGGAAAATTATAAAATATATATGACTTTTAGTGTAATATATCATTGTGAACTAGAAGAATGTAATCTATCCACTGATCAAGGTTAAAAAATGATAGTGTAAATTTTTTAGTTAGAAAAATTGGGATTTCAGTTGGATAATAAATTATACAATAATATTATCTTATTATCCTTACAACCAATGTTATCTTCAATTATACAATATGGATGAAAGAAATAGAGTAGTCGATCAAGCAAATTTTTTCCATACTTCACCAAGAGGATAAGGACTGGTTGAAACCTATTTTTCCACCCTTTTTAGTGAAAATATTGGAAATAAAAGGATGAAGATCCCATGTATAATATAAATCGATTATTTAAAATTTTCATTTAATGATAAAAAAATTCAAAGTCATAAGAATGAATAAGTGGCTATTTTTATTATAAATAAGGAATGGAAAATAGAAAAGAAATTAAAATTAATATATAAAATAATAAGATTCATTCACTTTTGGTATATTCATTAAGATTTTTTTCACTAATTCTATATTAAATACAATATTATTTCAATATATATGTATTTAAATACATGGAATGATCAGTAAATGAAAAGTTTTAAATTAATGTTAGAAGGAGATAAGAAAGGGAGATTCCAAAATTAGGTTAGTGTAGCTCACTACATTTTATTTCCAAATTTTATTGATTCACATTTGTAACATGTTTTATTAAAAGAATTATCACAACGTCCGTCCAGACATAATGAGACATTATTTCCCAATTGGAATATATGTTTTTATAGTAATTCTATACTAATTAAATGGCATAGTAACTCTCAAATCACATACATCTGTTGTAATAAATATTGAATATAAAATGTAAGAATCTTACCTGATTGTGAAAAGAAAATTGTTTTTCAAATAAAATTGAGAGTTGTTGAATTTTTTGATCCTATAAAAGTTTTTTTTGTTGAGTTTAGATTTTGGGTATATATAAAATCAACTAATCATGCTATAGATAAAAAACATTTATAAATAATGGTAAATAAAAAAGATATTATGTTTATTTCAACATGGCCATGTGATCTATTCTAAAGATAAAGGCAACTTCATATGCTTCATGAGGTTCTTATTTGAAATTTTAGAAATTATTTGTGAAGTAAATGAGCTCACTTAGTCAATATTGATAAATCGTCTATAATTATTGTTAGGGAAAATATTATCCAAGAATTAATTAACCATACATGTGGAATATATTTAATCAAAAACATAGATTTACTTATATACATAAATTTCATAATGGTAGAAAAAATAATACAATGGGTGAGTATTGTATATATTGAAAATCTTCCATTACATATTACAAGACATTATTTCAAATTAAAGTGAGAAAAATGAATATATGCCAAATAAATTTTATAATGTATTTAATATAAATTATGATATGATAATAATCTATTAGGATATGGACAAAATTTTATTTTGAATGCCATTTCATAAAATTTGGGTTTATCCACAAATCAATAATCAAACACAAAGCCGAATCTGGATTTGTGATACTATATACCATAAAGATATTAATTACTAGTAAATACTAAATATATTTCCCAAATGGAAGTTTTTGAAATTGAATATAGTCAGAGATAACATAAATTCTATGGTTTAATTCCCTTTATGCACACAGGTTGTCATAGAAACACTAGACTTTTCTATGCTCTGTGGGAGGATTAGTTCTAGGGACATAGACTGCATATGAATTATATCCAAAGGGTTTATTTATGTTCACTATGGTGGGTGATAAATATATTATTCTTTCAGAACAATGATTCCTTAATATAACCAATAAATTGAAATATGGAATGATTAAAAATTATGTATAAATTCATGTAATAGACTCCATGCATAAAGATTCAATGACTCCAAATTTTGTATGTTTCTTATAATTGATAATGTTGGTGGGTATTCTAGAGAAAATTTATATTGGTGGTATAAGATAGTACCAATTAAGTTGTATTGATTATTTAATGGTTTAGTATATGATAAAACTTATAGATCATTCATCATGACTAAAACCCTTTTGAATTATACTTGTCAGATATAGTTATATGATCATCAAATTTGTCTATTGATTATATTGGCCACCTCATTAAGAATAAAACTTACCAAATATATTTATATGAATTTAAAAAAGAACAACCTTTAGTATAACCCTATAAGGCATAACTATAAATGTTTTGTCACTTCAATAAATGACTATATGATATGTAGAGTAAACAAATAATTTTATAAACACATCATGCATAATTTTCACATAATATATGTTTTGAATAAATTGAGTGAAATTTGTATATATCTTGTTAATGGGTGTGATAAAATTTTTAAATATAGGTATCTTGTTAAAATATGAAAAAATTCTTCCTTTCTAATTTGATAAGACCATGGAATGAAATTTCTCTAAATTTGACTTAAAGTTGAAACCATGTTCTAAGGAACATGTTTTACAAAACTAAATATGTGGGTTTTTTAAATATAGTCATAGTAAATATATTACCAACACGTTGAAAAATAAATGTACAAGCTTTTATAGACTGAATTCTTGCCAGAATATAATCATTCTAGTAGATCGTTTTTAGAAATATTAATAAATTATTGTGATTTAAAATAATTTAAAATTATTATGTGATAGGAAATCATCACATATTCCATGATATGTACTGATGTTTGACATTAATGATGCATTGTGAATTGTAGGTGAATATAAAATATATCCAATATAAATATATTAACTTTTATTCATAACTATCCAAAAGTACTTGTAAAAGTATAACTAGATGGGGTAATGGTGTTTGTGGATGTAGAAAAACAAGTGATCAATGGAATTGAAATCTTGTATTGTTTGTGTTAAATTTTATAAAGTATATCAAAAAAAGATAAGGTAATATACATGATTAAATAATTATATCCAACGGATGCTATAACTACAATATCTTAGTATATTGCCACTTTTGATACATCTTATGGAGAAATTTGTCAATGTCATATTCTAGTATCATTTTATATCAAAACAAAAACATATATCATTTTTATGAAAATATTTTACTACGGATTTTGTTAGGAATATATGATTATGACATGGTAATAATAATTGGATACTCTATTATATCACTACATGAAGGATTTTAAAAATATATAAAAGTTTCCATAAAAAATCATTACACATAAAAGTGGAATTACCAACCATAGCCACTAAAACATGGAAATCCTAGTATATGTAGCTACTATTAGCTAAAGTATGTTAATTTAACATCCCTAACTCAGGGGACACTTATCCGGTTCCCCAAGCTAGTCAGAACACAACCTCATGTATGCCACCCCATATAGTAAAGGTTGAAAACTAGTGGTGAGGGTCTAATAGGTCACATGTAGAGACTATACCCTCATTAACAGAGTAAGCCAGAGTAGATAATAATTTATATAATTTAATCAATTGGAAATAATAAATAACATTCATAAATGACCAATTCCAAAAAACTGGGTTCAATCACATATAACAGTTAATATCTCATGACATGATACAATGCCAAGTGAACAAAACCCAAAGAATGGAAAACAACTGTATCCCCAAAATGGTCGAGACTCCCAGTCTGGAACCTCACCCACACATTCCCCTTGTCCAATAGATCACCCTAGAATATGGAATTTTCCCTTGTCCAGACCTATATACCTGAAATCTGCTTGGGTACCCAATGGAGCCCCGAGCAGGGTGTGAGTTTAACTCAGTAGTCCACCATCAAGCATGTCTAAAAAATATCCACAAAAGTAGTTAGTTCATGAAATTGATAATTAATTTTAAATAAATCTAAAAAGTACAATAGTTCATTCTAAACTATGCCCCATTAAATTATAAAACAATTTAATCAATGTCCACTACTTAGACATTTCAGGGTTTAATCTTCCCATGACATCTGTTCAATGGATTAAGCATGTTCAATGTTCTAAAAAATATGGGAATAAAATAAATTCCTATATCAAAATTTATCACATTATAACAAATTCATAATCCCCACCTTGAATCCCTAGTCTAGGAGGAATGCAACCGTTAGGGGAATATAACAATATCACTTTCCCTAACCCATGCAATTTGGGGTGGATGTAGAACCTCGGTCTAACTCCACCAGTGGGTGTAGAACCTCAAGTCAGTACCCCACTCTACCAAGCTATGTTCACATGCTTTTTTATCACTCAACACAATCAAAAATATCACAACAAGCAAAACCAACATCATTTACAACATCTCAATAATATCAATAGATCAGAAATTAACATTTTTCCTTAATCCATTAACGCATTAATCATTTAAATTAATTAACCCACTATACTCATTTCCTATTTCCCATTCATATCTCACTACACATATTCAAGTATAAAGCTAATCCCCTTGCATTTCCCCATTAATCCATTTTACTCTTTTCCTTCCAACCAGACAACCTTTTAGGCTGTTACCCAACCTATGTTTATTATTAAAACTCTAATTTCACATCCTTGAAACATATTTACATATTCATTTTGGGCATTATGTTCTTTCACACTGTTTGTACACTTAGTTTGATAAACTCTACATCTAGGGAATATAGGCACAGCCCATTGGTGGACCTCATCTATTTTACCCATCCCCCATACATCCCTTGGGGTTATGAGGATTTGAACTATCTATTTAGAAACCCACCATATGAAAATAAATCAATGGGAAACAAGAACACAGAATGTAAAATTAGATCATAACCCTAAAAGAACAAATCCAATTGAATCCCAATTGAAATTTTTTTTAGACCACCTAACATGAATCTGTTGGTAAACACACTCTCAACTAAAACCATAAATCCTGATTCAATCAAACCTTGAAGACTCAACCTAAACCTCACCGAAAAAGAAGGGTTTGAGTGCTTTGTAAGAAGATAAGAGAGAGATACCAACCCAAATCAAGAAAACGAATCATGGAGGGGTTTATAATTACATAGATCTTCATTTTTTAAATGAATACACTCCAAATGGCCTTTGATTAAAAGATAGAAACCTTTGAGTGATATTGGGAGATTCTATTCATTCTTAGGGTTTCCAGAGGGAAAGAGGAGGGAAATTATGAGTTGGGTATTGAAATCATATCCTGAAATTTTTGAAAAGTTTTATATGTTTTTGGGCCGCACTATTTTTCTGCATGGTTTGTCTAACTATGTGAAAACTGTGCAGTTTCTACCATCCAAAAACAACCCCCTCACATAGTTTACATGCACGATATTCCAAACCTTGTGAAATCCATGTGGAGGATACTATATAAAAATACTTATTCTCTATAGTTTATCTGGGATGTTCACATTGTTATGTCTAACAATGCGCATACCATGTAATTTTCCAAGAAAACTCCCTTTTCCCTTTTTTCATGTCCCGAACCCCAAGAACACCCGAGGACATCTTAAGGATTTGGGAAACTACTTAATTTACAATGATAAAAGGATTAAACTAAAGCTCATTTAGAACATACTATATAGAAAATCTGGTATATTACAACATCCCAACCTTATATCAGCTCATCCCCATGCCTCTCCTCCCGAGAATTATTGATTTCCAAAATAAAAGAGATCTGGACACTGGGTCCACACATCTAATTTTATCACCCATGTTTCTTTCAAATAATTTCCATATTTCCATAGAACATGATACAATGGAAAACACATTCCCTAAGATAGGTTTCCACAATGATCTATAATACGAACCTGGTGCTTCTCAAAGGACGCATCTACATCATGCTCAAAATCCTCATCATTTAACACATGAGACAGACCAGGGTGATACTGTTGGAGTTGTAAAATGTGAAAAACATCATGCATCACAGTATAACATTATGGAAGTTCCAATCGATATGCCACGAGCCTGACCCTCTTCACAATTTCAAAGGGACCCACATATCTAGGTGCCAATTTTCCTGGCTTCCGAATTTGATGGTGACCCAACCTTGGCGGCACCTGAAGAAACACATTATCACCCACCATGAAATCAAATGTTCTACGACACCAATATACATTTGACTTCTTCATACTCTTGAATTTTTTCATATTCTTTTGAATCAAATAAACCTTCTTTGACATCTCCTTCACAAGACTCGGCCACAACCACTCAGACTCCCTAGACTCTAACCAACACCACAAAGATCTACGTGGTATCCCATATAGTTCCTTAAAAGGTGCAATTTGAATTGTATTCTGAATTATATTTTTTTAATAAAACTCAACAACTGACATGTTTGTTTCCCATGAACAACCGAAATGTAGAACCCATGCTCTCAACATGACTTCTTATACCTAAATAGTATGCTCTGATAGCCCATTAGTCTGTGGATGTCATTCCATAATCATGAACACTTGGGTACCATGTTCGCACTGTAGTCCCATTCAGAAGCGTGAGGTGAAACATGGATCCCGATTCAATGATAGTGTTCTCAGCACACCAGGAAACTGTAATATTTCACAAACATAAAATTCCCCTAATTGGTTGACTATATTGGTCTCCTCGAATGGCATGAAATGAGACACCTTTGTCAGCCGATCCACCACCACCAAAATTGAATCATTCTTCTGAGGCATCCCCAGAAGACCCACTATGAATTACATCGTGACATAATTCCACTTCCTCTATGGTATACGAAATGACTGGAACAACCCAACTAGATGATGATGTTTAGACTTCAAATACTGACAGGTGACACATCCTGCTACAAAACTCGCAATTTAATTCTTAATCTCGGACCACCAAAACATCCTAAGAAGATCCCAACACTTATTATTTAAGCTAGGATGTACAGCCCATTTTGATGTGTGAAACTCACACATCAACTCATCCCATAAATATTACTGAACCATAAGACAAACTCGAACATAAGCTACTACATCAGCACCGAACTTCCAACCATAAGGCGAATCCCTACTTATAAGACTTTCCTTCATATCCAAACACTCTTGGTATACCAGATGACTCTCTTTAACTCAGATCAAGAGCACAGTTTCAACTACTATAGATGAAAGTGTCCTCTGCTTGTTCCCATCTTGTACCTCTAAATGCATCTCAAATAATAGGTCCATCATCACCCTCTCTGAACTAGATTCCTCAACATCATAATTCTGAGTCTTCCAGCTTAGGGCATCATGGACACTATTCCATTTCCCTGGTGTGTACTCCAACTCAAAATCAAAATATAGTAGGTACTCAAAATATCGTCTCTATTGAATATTGAAATTATAGAATGAGAAGATGTATTTGAGACTTTTATAGTTTTTAATCACCGTAAAGGGTTTACCCAACAAGTAATGACTCAAAAAATTTAAGGTATTTACCACATCAGCTAGATATAGGACATCAGTAGGATAATTCATTTCATGAAGACTCAACTATCTCCACCCATAAGCTACAACCTAATCATCATGCATCAAAAATACCAACAGTACAACGCCAGATGCATTACAAAACAAGTTTTAATTCTTACATGCTTCAGGTAATATCAAAATCGGTGTTCTTTTCAATAGCCTTTTCAGCTCCTGAAGAGTATTCTCACAAAACTATATCAATTAAATAATTACCCAACTCATTGTTAGGCTTGTGAGAATCATTTCCAAACAAGATAAGTCTCTAATGAAACATCGGTAGTAACTGAAAAATGCCATAAAACTTAGAACATTAGAGAGGTTCTTGGGATTATCTAAAGACACCACAACTTGCACCTTTTCTAGATCCACCAGCACACCTGACTCAAAAAAGATGTGTCCCAAAAAGTGAACCTCATCAATCCAAACCAAACATTGTGATAGCTTGGAGAAAATTCTATGCTCTCTTAATGTACTGAAAATGATGTCAAGATGATTGGAATGATCATCTTGAGTTCAGGAGTACACTAATATGTCATCAATGAATACAACTAGAAACTAATCTAGATACGTGGTAAATTTATGTGTCATCAAATCAATGTACATAGCTGGTGCGTTGGTCAACCCAAACAGCATCGCCATAATTTTATACAACCCATACATGTATCAGAAAGTTTTACCGGGTATGTCTAAAGGTCTCAAACTCAACTGATGGAAACCCTATCTCAAAATGATCTTGGAAAACACAGAGTCACCACTGAGCTAATCAAAAAGGTCATCGATTCTAGGAAGATATTATCAGTTCTGAATCATCATATGGTTCATCTTCTTATTATCAACACATAACCTTAGTGATCCCTTAGCCTTATTGTCAAACAACATATGAGATCCTCAAGGTGATGTAATTGGATGTATAAAACCTTTACTCTCCTATTCCTGAAACTAAACCATCAGTTCTCGGAGCTCTGCTGGTGCCATTTGATGGGGGTGGAATGGAAACCGGTTCTTCTCCTAGAAATAACTCAATAATAAACTCAACATCTCTATCGAGTTGCAACCCTGATAAATCCTCATGAAACACATCCTGAAACTGGTCCACAACAAAAGGGAAGATCAAACATAACTTCTCTCCATCATTTAACACATTTTAGGCCACTTGGGCTATCAGTTCCCCCATCTGCTAGCGCAGCGGCCCTGCATTCGCACTATAGTATCTCACACCCCACGAACGACAGAAGTTATCTCATCAAGGCATGTGAACATTAACCGATGTTGGTAACAGTATATATGCGCTTGATATAACACCAACCAGTCAATTCCAATGATTAGTTTAAAACCTGACATCTCCAGGACAAATAGGTCCCATAGAAAACGATACCCACAAAACTCTAGAGAACAACACTTATTTTTCCTGATTTCCTCAACTCACACCCCTAGCGGAGTATCAAACAAAATTACCCCACATGCAGTCTATATGGTTAAGCCCACACAACAACTAAATTGGAAGAAATGCATGAATGTGTAACACCTATATCAAATAATGCACTAGAAATGATGGAATATATATGAATTGTACCTCGAGTAGTAGATGGTCCTTCCTCACCACCTTCAGGTGTAGCCTGAACTGCATGGAGATGACAAGCCCCTTTACCCTGGGCTCTAACCTGAGTACCCTACACTGCTCTGTTGGTAAGTAGGATCACATCCCAGAGTTTCACTTTCTCTGCATCTACCAGTACATGTCGTGGAGCTCCAACAGCCTGCATGGTATAGGGTAACTAACCCCCTTCCCACACTCGACATCTACCTCTGACCTCCATTATTCATTGAACATCGTAGAATCCTACAATACCTTGACACACTTCCTAACCAACTGAATTCTTGTAAATTGACCAGTGGGTGGGGACACTGGTCACACATGTTCCCCGTCCTACCACACTGATAATAGAAGACTTGGGGTAACACCCCGAGATATTATGAGAAATTTTATTTTTAATTACACTGATGTCTTGTGTTGTATTATACACCAAGATTAGATTTCTCTGTACACAACACCGTATTATCATGTAGTATATGCAAACACTATTTTTGGCTTGTGTTGAATGCAATAGCGACCTTTCTCAATAGCATGTGTTGTATGCAATACCGAGTTTCACTAAACAATGATATATTGTCATAATTTTATTATTAGCTAGCCATTATTAAAATTATTAACCATATTTTGAACTTTATAACATTATCATTAATCATACATATATTCTAGAACATGGTATGTGAACAAAATAAATTTTTCTGGTAAAATAAGTATTTTAAAAAAATGTAGTTTTGTCGCCTTTTGATGGCACACACACATTAAATTTAGTTTTGGACATGTTTATAATGTCAATTTGACAAAATAAACTTATTCATTTCAATAGGTATATTTAAATTAACTTTTTATAATCTTTTAATATACTTCTATTAACTTTCATATTTTGATTAATAGTAAAAATATGCTAAATTTTAATTAAAAACAACTTTTTCATCAAGATAATTTATATGGTTAAATTTTAATATTGAATGGTTTTAATGTATACATATATTATATTTTTACAATTTAATATTATGTATGTCATTGTCATTGATTTTACATTTAATTCATTGGTAAAAATATTTCAATCTTTTGCAATGTTTTAACATTTAAAACTCGTTTTGTCAACAACGGGATTAATTTTAAATTAAATACTGCAACTTTTGTGTTTTGAATTTAGAAAAATGGATTCCATATGTGGAATCACTAGGTATGAATTATGTTAAGAGGCTACTTTTTATTTTAAGGCATTATGAATTGTAACTACCATTAATTTTATTTACAACAGTTATTGGTAAATCGGGTAATTAAGGGTAAAAATAATATTATAAAATAACCCTAACACTTGTATTAATATAATTGGATGATTATATTTTTCCCTAAAATATACTTGGGTATAAATGGTATCTTTTGGAACCCAGTTGGATGTGATTAAGACCTTTAATTTATTTTATTTAAAGAATGTGAAATATGTCTCACTCAAACATTGATAATTAAAGTATTTTTAATATAAGGTTATACATAATATAAATTCGATTATAAATACAAATTTGAAAGATAAAATGTTTTTATTCATCATGTAATTTTTTTGGTGATTTTTAAGAAATATTTTATTACCTTAATAGTTTATACATTAATGATGCATAAATTATTTATTTACTGAAAAATCAAGAATATAGTTTTTATTAAAATCATAATACCCATAAAAAGGACCATAATCATGACAAACCATTATTTTTCGAGTATATATAGACCCTAAGAATACTAGGGTTGACTTTTGGACCATTTGGAACCTTATAAAATATATTATGACATTTATATTATATTATTTTAAATAGTGTCAAAGTTGTCAGCTTAATAATTTAATAAAAATATTATTTTAAAAGGTGGGGGTTTTTAGAAGATAAATTCGACTAAAATAATTATTATGAAATATATTAGATTTATATTCATCATAGAATTTTATTTTTAAATTTTATGCAACAAATAAGTATATTAGATATTTATTCAAAAATGTTGTAGTAATAATTTTATTAAAAGAAATATCAAATAAATGGTTTTTAAAATGTTAAAATAAATATTATATGAACTAATTGATGTTATCCAAGAATTTTATAGATAAATATGACACGTTATGAATTTATTAATTATTTTTTTCGAATATAGCTTCTGTGTGGATTTTATTTAAATTCAAACAAATGAATTGTGTCCAAATTGACACTATTGATATTTTATAAAAAAACATATTATAAAATTGATTAAGAATCACAAAATATTTAAAAATATCAAATTGAAATTTATATGGTCGAATATTTCATAAATAATCCAATTAGGGACAATTCACAACACATAAGTAATCATTTATAACAATTAAAAATTTCGAATATTATTACCACAAATAAGTTTAAATAGATTAAGTAAGTATAAATCAAATTGGTAAGGTTTAAAATAATTTTTCAACATGTCTAAATTTTATTGGCTGATGATATTACAACCCTATGTCACCTCATCTTCGAATTTGAGTCATTTTGGAGGTATTTAAGTGGGGTTTGTGTTTATTATAAATTAAAATTTTTGAGGTTTCCAAAAGTGCCCCTCTCCTCTCTTATAAAAGGACACCTCCTCCCTCTTGTCTTTTCTCCATTTAATGGATTAAATATCAGAAACTCCATGCCAATTTCTCTTTTCTGCCTCTCAAGTTATATTATAGATGTTCGGGTCTTCTAAAAAGACTAACTCTAGTGCCCTAAGAGGAAGTTTAAAAGAGGCACGTCGAGGAAGAGGTAATCTCTTCTACCGATTATTTCATGTTTCTTTCTTCTTCTACTTCCTCTTCATTATTTGTTTCATTACAATGTAAAAAAATCAGCATCACTAATATAATGATAAGTTTTTATAAATATGAAACAACATTATTTGACCTTCTATCCATCCTATGAAAAATGAAATCACCGAGCGTGCGTATGTACGGCTTACTGTCTCCACCCGGTGGTGTAATCTATTTTACAATCACCACCATACATGGATGGGTATAATGGTTGAAATAATAACTATTTATGATTATTATAACTTCATACTGATTATAATATACTATATAATCCATTCATATTCCATTCAATAATTATGGGAACGATATCATCGCTAATGCGTACGTACAGATTACCGTCTCCCCAACGCGATGAGATTCATTCTCAATGTTAACCATTCCAGAATTATTATATAGTATATATAAAAAATAATGATGAAATATATGACATAATAATGATACAGAATTTATGTATATGTTATTTACTTACTTCCATTCAATTTAATAAGGAAACAAAAACATCATTCGTGCGTACGTACGACCTACCGTCTCCATGAACGTTGTATTTCATTCCATTTATCGATATATTATATTATGAATATATATTATATATAAATCATGTTTAAAATTATGGATGTAAGTAATCATGATATAAGTAATCATATGAATAATTAAAATTCAAAACACAAATGATAAATGAAACGATTTTACCCAAAACACTATTTTAAAATGGAATTGAAAAATGAACATGTAATATAATGTCGTATATGATATCATAAATATTATTATGGTTTTGTTACAAGTTAATAATTTGTTTAAACCCACTATACTAAATTCTCGGATGCATCTAGATGATATTGGACCTAAGGTAAGGGATAATTATTCCAATCTCGTTCTTATCGAGGATTGTTTATTCGTAAGTACTAACTAGGGTTATGTTTATCATCCATGTCCATGTTTTCTAAAAATATTTCCATAAAATGTTTACTATTATTCCATGTATGTTTGAAGTCAATTTTACCCTTTTTTACTTTTACCAAATGGAATGGAAGGAATTATTCTTTTGTTTACCATATGAGGAACTTTTTTACTTTTCCGGAAAAAGTACGAGAAGAATGTTTTTTAACTTATACGGCATGAAAGGATTTTTATGATTTCATAATTCCTTATTTACATAAATCTTACTCTAAAATATTTCATGATTATTTTCAAAAAAATTATTTTCTTTTAAATTTCATTTAATTTTGAGAAAAGAAAATGATTTGGAAGAAGAAAGGATATTTCCCTCAAGAATTCATTTTAAGTGTTTTATCAAAACTATTTTTCATCTATGGTGACATTATTTTATATGGTTATGTTTGAAGAATAATATATCTATTATTTACATGTTTTTATTTTTCTTATGAATAAATGATATCCATTTGTTTAATATGGACTATGTTATTATGGGATGATATTTATGAAACCCATTTTATTCTTTGGGTTATGATGATATCTTTTTGTTTATTTTGTGGAACACATAAGAATGATTTCATTATGAGATGGTTGGGCCCTATATATCCCTCCAATTCATTGGGTAATGATTTATATCTTATGAGATATACATGGATGGAATGACAAGTAAAATATGGTTCAATAATATAGGGCCAGAACGGCTGGTAAACCCGGTTCAGTAACGGACATTGTCCACTATGATGGTCTTTCCAACAATGCCTTGGCTATTATGTAAATCATATCATCTTATTAATGGTTTTCCACAGTTAAATGTTTTATTCCCATGTGAATTTATCATGATAAATGTTCATTTATGATCTATTCCTTATGTACTGCCTTGTTTTATGTCATTGCTCAAGATTTTGATGTTTAGATTTCATGTTCATGTTTTTATTTTGAAAAGTTTATGGATTGCTTTATGTTCTCCATGTTTACCCTTAATGAGCATTTGAGCTCACCCTTTTTAGGTTTTCTTTTCCCCATGATATAAAGAAAAGTTTTAGGTAAGAAAACAAAAGGGAAGATCTTTGTGGGAGATTTTCAAGATCTTTCACCATGATTAGAAGATTATGTTTCAAGTTTCCAAGGACAGTAAACTAATATGATCTTTGGGCGTCTGTTGTTTTCATGTATTATGTAATTTGAAAAAGTAATGTAATGTCTACGTACGTCATGCTTTGGTTCTCTACAGTTGGTATCAGAGTGAATGGTTTAGTTAACCTTTGGAAACTAGGATGCGAAAACATTAGTGAGATCCCTAGAAATATTTCTATGGTATGACTAGGGATGTCTCTATGGTTAAGTATAAGTTTAGGTTGTAGTCCTAGAATTATTTTTACGATCATGAATAATCTAGGGTGAACCTAAGGTGTCATGGATTAAAGAATGTGTGATATGATAGACATCCCATAAGTTACTTTTTATGATTATGTGGTTCCTTATTATTTTAAATGTTTCTAACACTATGTTTTTTGGTTTTCATCAATGGAGGGAATGAGAAGGAATTCAGTTAACATTGATTCTGATGGAGAAATTGGTGACAGTGATCTACAAAATTGTTTAATGAATGGAGAGAAAGATATTATTTTTATGTCAAATCAGTCATCATGATATATAATTAACAATGTGAAATTTATTTTTATTCCTAAGACATCAAATAATAGGAAGATGGACTTTGATGCATGTTCGAATGGTGAGGAACATAGAGGAAGTAATATTAAGCTCTCTACAAATCAAGAAGAAGGGAAGAAGAACCTTGAGGAATACCTCAAATGGAGGGGAAGATGTAATCTGTGTAGGGAAAAGGGGCATAGAGTGACAAACTATTATGGAGTTCAATTTCTTATATGTGGAGAACATAGGCATTACACAACTCAATGCCTTGACCTAAGAGGTTACTTCTAAATCGAGGAAGGACATATTACATGCCAATAATTGAAGAGGATGGATTGGAGGGTCTATATATTAGAATTCAAGAATAATGTTGTTGAGGTACTTTTATGGTATATTGAAATATCTATGTATTGGTCTATTGTGGTTTTCCATAAGAATATGGTACCAGAAACCATGAAAAGTGATTGAAATATTTTTGGAAAGAAGATGATATGCGCATAATGAAGGGACAAGGAGATAATGAAATTTTTGATAGTATTAATGAGCTCATGACTGATATAAGGACAAAGTGATATCATGGTTTGAGTATATAGAAATTTTGGGATTTTGGTATGTGGAAAGAGTTAACTTTTTACAGCATTTTTGTTTTCACTAAGATTCTATAGTAATTCATGTATCAAGAGAATACATGATTAAGGTATTCATATGTTTTTAATGTGAAGAAAAATATATATGTTGTGATATATGAAGGATAAATGATGGTATTAAATGCTTGATATATGACCTTTCTAGTAATCATTTTATTTATACTATGATATTAGAAAAAAGTATTTTCGAAAAGCCTAAAGGTTGGAATTGATTAAGTTGGGCATCAGATAGCATTTTTTAAGGCTAAAACGTTTTTTATAGAGTGTTATAATAGTATAGTTTTAGAAAAAGGACAACCTGTAGGATGGGTGACAACCCGTCACGTCAGACAATGTTTTGGAAATCAAACACACAACCAATGTGCGACAGGCCTTAATCACCTACCATTTCCCTACAGGAAGTCCCTAGTTAGTTGATATTCGTTTTATTTTATTTAGTGGTATGATATATTATGTATAAGTCCATTTTTTGGAGCCATATACGATTAATATCCCCATATATGGACTTATGTATATTTAATAACTTTTGTTAACCTTTTATTTGAGATAGATGGAATGCCCCATCATTCTATCACATGATCTACTAGCACTTCACGAATGAAAAATTCAAATTCATTTCTTTAAGATATGAAGTGTAAAATTTTCATGGAACTACCAGCGGTGATACTGTACCAAAATCAAGTATGTATTTATTATAATTCAAAATTTTCAAATTTATGGAAAGGATATTGAAAACAAAATATTTTGTCCTAGTACCCTCATATCCGATGAATCAGATGGTACCTTAGATCGTCACAAATTTATGGCTTTGTGATTGTTCTATTTTTCATAGCCATGTTCTATACCACTCGTCATCAGAACATGATGGTTACATTTCTCTTCCATATCCATATTTTCACCTGTATTCTCCAATGTGGAAACCTAGTGCTGAGCTACATTGGCTGACCATTATGTTTCTAACTTTCCTTCTTAAAAATAATTTTTTGTATTACTTTTTACGATGTGGGTTTCTATTAAAGAAACTTTCATGTAGTAAATGATTTATATCCATGATGAATTTCGAGGGCAAAGTACATTTTATGGGGGGTAGAATGTAACATCCTGAGATATTATGATAAATATTCTTTTTAATTTAATTGATGTATTGCATTGTACGCTACACCAAAATTATATTTCTCTCTAAACAACACCGTATTATCTTGTAGTATACACAAAAACTATTCTTGTCTTGTGTTGAATGCAAGAGCGACCTTCCTCAATAGTGTGTGTCGTACGCAATACTGCGTTTCACTAAACAACAATATATTGTGATAATATTATTATGAACTAGAAATTATGAATAGTATTAAACAAATTTTGAATTTATAATATTATCATTCATCTTAAACATATTCTAGAATATGGTATGAGAAAAAAATAATTTTTTCGGGTAAAATATGTATTTTTCAAAAAATGCAGTTTTGACGCCTTTTAATGGTGCACCCACAATAAATATAGTTTTTACATGTTTATAAGTTCAATATAACAAAATAAACATATTCATTGAAATAAGTATATAAAAAATAACTTTGTATAATTTATTAATATTTTTCTGTTAACTTCTATATTTTGATGAATTGTAAAAATACGCTAAATTTTAATTAAAAACAACTTTTTTCATCAAGATAATTTATATGGATAAATTATAATATTTAATGGTTTTAAAGTATAAATATAAAATATTTTTACCATTTAATATTATTTATGTAATTATCATTAATTTTACATTTAATTAATAGGTAAAAACATTTCAATATTTTCCAATGTTTTAACTTTTAAAACTCGTTTTCTTAATAGCGGGATTAATTTTAAATTAAATACTGATACTTATGTGTTTTTAATTTAGATAAATGAATTCTATATTTGGAATCAGTAGGTCCAAATTATGTTAATAGGCTAATTTTTATTTTAAGGCATTATGAATAGTAATATTGGTAAATTTTATTTACAATAGTTAAAGGTAAATAAGGTAATTAAGGGTACAAATAATATTATAAAATTACCCTAACAATTGTATTAATATAATTGTATGCTTATATTTCATCCTAAAATATACTTGGGTATAAATGGTATCTTTTTTAACCCACATAGATGTGATTAACACCTTTAATTTATTTTATTTAAAGAAAGTGAAATATGTCTCCCTCAAACTTTAATAATTAATGTATTTTTAACATAAGTTTATACATAATATAAATTAGATTGAAAATACTGATTTGAAAAATAAAATTATTTTCTTCATCAAGGAAATATATTTGTGATTTTTAAAAAATATATAATTTTCATTATAGCTTATACATTAATGATGGAGAAATTATTTATTTTGTTAAAAATAAAAAATATTGTTTTATTAAAATAATAATACACATCAAAGAGACCAGAAACTTGACCAAACATTATTGGTCGAGTATATTTATACCATAATCATCCAAAGTTAGATTTTTGGACCATTTGGAGCATTATAAAATAGATTATGACATTTATATTACATTATTTTAAATATTTTCAAAGTTGCCACCTTCGTAATTTAATAAATATATCATTTTAGAAGATAAGTTTTTAGAAGATAAATTAGAATAAAAGTAATATTATGAATTATATTATATTTATATTCATAATATTATTTTAGTTTTAATTTTTATGAAACAAATAAGTGTATGAAATATTTAAACAAAAATGTTGTAGTAATTATTTTATTAAGAGAAATTTCAAATAAATGGTTTTAAAAATATTAAAATAAATATTATATGAACTCATTAATGTGATCCACGATTTTTAAAGAAAAAATATGACATTTTAGGAATTTATTTATTATTTTGGTTCGAATATATCCTCGGTGTGGATTTTATTTCAATTCAAATAAATGAATAGTGTGAAAATTGAAACTAATGATAATCTATAAAAATAACATATTATTAAATTGTTTAAAAATTACAAAAATATTTAAAAAATATAAATTGAGATTAATATGGTCGAAAATGTTATAATGTATCCAATTTTAGAAAAATCACAACACATAAGTATGTATTTATAACAATTTAAAAATTAGAATATTATTACCACAAATAAGATTAAATAGATTGAATAAGGATAAATCAAATTGATATGGTTTATAATAATTTCCCAACATGTCTAAATTTTATTGGCTGATGATATTACAACCCTATATTATCTCATCTTATAATTTGAGTCATTTTGTAGGTTTTTATGTAGGTTTTGAGTTTATTATAAATTAATATTTTTGAGGTTTCAAAAAGTTCCCCTCTCCTATCTTATAAAAGGGCACCTCCACTCTCTTCTCTTCACTCCATTTGAGGCCTTAAATATCAGCCAATCCCTGAAAATATTTCTTCTCAACCTCTTTAGTTATATTATAAAGGTTCTGGTCTTCTCAAAAGACCAACTCTAGTGCCCAAAGAGGAAGTTTAAAAGAGGAATGTCGAGGAAGAGGTAATCTCTTCTACCGAATATTTCATGTTTTGTTTCTTATTATACTTATTCTTATATAGTTGTTTCATTATAAAGTAATAACATAAGTATCAATAATATACTGATATGTTATTATAAATATGAAACAAACCTATTTCACCTCTTATCCACCCAATGAAAAACAAAATCATCGTGCGTGCGTTCGTATGGCTTGCCTTCTCCATGCCGTGGTGTAATATATTTTTCCATCACCACCATAATTGGATGAGTATAATGGTGGAAATAATAAATATATATGATTATTATAACATATTACTGATTTTGAGATATTATATCATCCACTCCAATTCCATTCTATAATTATAGGAATGATATCATCGGTCATACGTACCTACGGATTACCGTATCCACGACGTGATGCAATTATTTCTACATGTTAAACCTTCCAGAATGATTATAAAGTATATATAATAAATAATCATGAAATATATTACATAATAATGATACAGGATTTATTTATATGCTATTTACTTACTTACATTCAATTTAATAAGGAAACGAAAATAGCGTTCATGCGTACGTACGGCCTACCCTCTCCATGTATGGTGTATTTCATTCCATTTATTGATATATTATATTCTGAATATATATGATATATAAATCCTGTTTTAAATTCTTGAAATATGTAATCATGATATATTTAATCATATGAATAATTACAATTCAAAACACATTTGATAAAGGAAACGATTTTACCCAAAACACTGCTTTAAGATGGAATTGACAAGTGAACGGGTAATATAAAGTCGTATTTGATATCATAAATATTATTATGGTTGTGATAAAAGTTAATAATATGTTTAAACCCACTCTAATGGAGTCTCAAACACATATGGAAGAAATTGGACCTAAGGTAAAGGATAATTATTCCCATCTCGTTCTTTTCTGAGATTGTATATTCATAAGTACTTACTGTGGTTAGGTTTATCACCCATGTCCATGTTTTCTAAATATATTTTCATCAAAAGTTTAATATTATTACATGTATGTTTGAAGTCATTTCTACCCTTTATTGAATTTTACCACATGTTATGGAAGGAATCTTTTTTTTACATACGATGTACTTTTTGACTTTTCTGGATAAAGTACATAAAGAATGTTTCTTTAACCTATAGGGCATGAATGGATTTTTACTATTTCATAATGCCTTATTTACATAAATCATCCTCTTCATGATTTAATGATTATTTTCAAAAAATTATTTTCTTTTAAATTGCATGTCATCTTGGGAATAGAAAATGTTTTGGAAGAAGAAAGGATATTTTCCTCAAGAATTCATTTCAAGTGTTTTATCAAAACTATTTTCCATCTATGATGACATTATTTAATATTGATATGTTTCAATAATAATATCTATATAATTTACGTCATTTTATTTTTCTTATGATTAAATGATATCGATTTGATTAATATGCATTATGTTATGATGGGATGATGTTTATGAAACCCATTTTATTCTTTGGGCTATGATGAATAATTTATGTTTATTTTGTTGCACATGTAAGAATGATTTCATTATGAGATGGGTGGGACCTGTATCTCCCTCCAATTCACTGGTTAATGATTTATATCTCATGATATAGACATGGATGGAATGGGAAGTAAAATACAGTTCAGTAATACCAGGATAAAATGGCTGGTAAACCCGGTTCAATAATGGACTTTGTTCACTATGATGGTCGTGGAAGAAATGCCTTGGCTTCTATGGAAATCATATCTTGTTCATAATGGTTTTCCACAATTACATGTTTTATTACCATGATAATTTATCATGATAAATGTTCCTTTATGATCTATGCCTTATTTACTTCCATGTTTTATGTCATTGCCCATGATTTTTATTTTTAGATTTTATGATCATGTTTTTACATTCAAATGTTTATGGAATTCTTTATGTTCTCCATGTTTACCCTTACTGAGCATTTGATCTCACCCTTTTTATCTTTTCTTTTCCCTAGGTTATAAAGAAAGGTTTTAGGTATGAAAACAAAATGGAAAATCGTTATAGGAGATATTGAAGATCTTTTATCATGATTAGAAGATTATATTTTGAGTTTCCAAAGACACTAAACTAATACGGTCTTTGGGAATCTATTTTTGTCATGTATTAAGTATTCCACAAAAGTAATATAATGTCTATGTATGTCAATATTTGGATCTATACACCTTTTCTCCACCCTGAAAAGCTGAACCTCTCTTCTGGATGCTCTGTGCCCTTCCACCCTGTAGAAATATTCCAATGTGGAACTTCCTACAATCAGAATCTGCACCCCTTGTTCGCCCAACTGGGACCACATGTTCACTACATGAGCCTCCCTTATGGTTACCTTATGAGATAAGGGCTTGATCTGCCCCTTCCAAAAAATTATTTTATAAAAAATATATTCACTTGAGATCTGATCTTTTTTCGCATCCCATCTTGGAAGAGTTTTTACATAGCTTCTTTGTCTCAGGTCAACATCAATATGAATCTCCTCAAATCGGTGAACTAACATGCGTAGTCCTTCACTGAAATTGTCCCCCCCAAATAAACATCATTAAATCTGCATCCTTCTCTTGTATCAAGGATTCTATGTAGAATTTCTCCAGAATCTTCTCCTAAAAATCCTTCCACACCATTCCCTCACCCTGATCTATTTGGACCATAATGTCCCACCAACATTTTTTTGACCTTTTAGCATTAGGTAGTTAACTTTCCTCACATCTCTATAAGAGTCTCTATATGGTTATGAAAGTTTTGGATGGATTTTATCTAGAACTCTTCTACCTCAGGCCCTCCCTCTCTGGTAATGGTCAGAGGGTGCTACAACTAAAACTCCCTGGTCATCTCAAACATACTCATCGCAACCCACCCAAGGTCTCGTTACATAACCTACATAAAACGTGCATAGTTCTCACAGAACTTCACTTACTTATCTTCTTGGATCACCATGTTCCCTTTCTCCACTAATAGAGAAGAGTTTTCCACAATGTACTCATGTCACCCTACCAGAACACATCTTCAAGTTGACATTTCTCTATAATTCCAAACATGATATAGAACACAACTACAACCATTTAAAAAAGGGAAAACGACTTATAGGTAGACTCAACACTAACTATAACCAAAATAGTTTGTATACTATACACAAATGAGCTCACTCACAACTGGATCACTGCACCTAGCCATCACTTCTAAGTCTACGGCTAACACGATATCTAATTCACACAGGTACACGTCTTATCTTTTACCCATTTCAAAACCATTTTCAGATAACAATTTATTCTCACAACTATTTAATCCACTTTTACTTATTTATCAAGAACCATTTTATACTTACTAATTGAAATTTTAACATCCATTTTTACCAATTCACTTCATCTTATTAGGCGCAATTTCATTATTTTTAAGAAAACATAAGATCCTAACCTTTGTATGCTGCACACCCATCCCATGTGTGTGCCTTACATGATGAATGTCACTTTCCTTTATAGGTCCCTAGAATGATGAATGAATTCACACCCTCGTAAATTTCCGACCATGAGAGAAATATCATAAAACCGTAAAATCACACAATAAGTGCATCACCCAATGGTGAAATATCATAAAATATAAAATCACACAACAAGAACAACAATCCCCTCCCATGGTGAATTGGATTTACCCCCCTACATGGGTTAGCTACTCCTAAGCATGAGCTCATAACCAAATCCAGACACTTTCTTAACCTCCATTCTACCATCCAAAAATAGTAATAAATAGAATATAAATCCTCTGATACCACTTTTTAATGTCTCCGACATGGGATCCACTAATCCGGTGCCCCATGTCGGGTCGCCACATCACCTCAAGTAAGCCTCCCCACACACCAGAGGTTGGCGACTTGTGGTGAGGGTCTAATAGGTCACGTGGGGAGACTATACGCTCATTACCATAGTAAGACACATAAGATAATAATTAAATAATAGAAACAATAGTAAAAAATACACAACATCCATAAATGACCCATTCCCATAAACTCTATATAATCACATTCAAAAGTAAATATGCCATTCCATGCTATAATGCCAAGTAAACAAAACCAAATAAACAAAAAACAAATGAATCCCCAATATGGTCCGAACTCCATGTTTAGAACCCCACCCAAACGTGCCCCATGTCCATCGAAACTCTTTAGAATAGGGGCCTTTCCCTGGTCCTGAACTTCAAGCATAAAAGCTGCCCAGAAACCAAATGGAAGCTCGAGCAAGGTGTGAGTATAACTCAGAAGGCCACCACCAATGATGTCTATAAAATATCTAGAGAATTTAGATAGTGCATGGAAATGAAAATTAGTGGAAAATAAAGTTAAATAGTTCCATAAGCCCTTAAAAACCATACTCCTTTAAATTATACTTCTATTGAATCCATGTTCACTACGTAGAAAATTCATTGTTTAATATACCCTTGTCACGCGTTCAATTGATTATGAAGGATTAATGTTCCCAAGCATACAAGAATAAAATCAATTCTTATCTTACTATGCATCAAATTATAACAACCTCATAATCCTCACCTTGAAGCCTCAGTCCAGGTGGAATGCGACCGTTAGGGGAATAGAACCCTATCCCCTTCCCTAACCTATACATTCAGGGGTGATTCTAGAACCTCGTTCCAACTCAACTCGTGGGCATAGAACCTCATGTTCACACCCCACTCTTCCACTTCATATACACATGCTTATTTATCACTAACCACAATATAACATATCACCACAAGCATAGAAAATATCATTTACAACATTAAAACCATATCAATAACTGGGAAATTAACATTTTTCCTTAGCCCATAAACACATTCATCATTTATATTACTTAACCCTTTAGCCTCATTTCACATTTCCCATACCTATCTTTCTAAACGTATTCAAGTATAAATATAATCCCCTAGAATGTTCCAATCAATCCATTTAACTCTTTTTCATTCCAACTAGACAAACTCTTAGGCCATTACCCAACCTAAGTGTATTATTAAAGATCCAACTTCACATTATTAAATCATATTAATATATTCATCATGGTATCTGTGTTCTCTCACAGCATCATTAAACTTAGTTAAAATCTATGTCTGGGGAATATCAGAACATCCCTTGAATGGACCTAATCTCATTTAGCCATCCCCCATGCATCCCACGAGGATAATGAGGAGTTAAATTAACCATTTAGCCACCCTCCATATACAAGTAAATAAAATGGAACCAAGAACACAAAATTTAAAATTATAACATAACCCTACATGAAAAATTCCACTTGAATCCCAAGGGATAAAGATTTTATACCACAGACTTTGAATCCTTTGGTGAACGCACTCCCAACTGGAGCTACAGATCCTGATTCAATCAACCCTTGAAGTCTCAACCTAAACTTCACCAAAAAATAATGGTTTGAGATATTCAGAAGAAGATAAGAGAGAGATACCCACCCAAATCATGAAAAATAAGCAAGTAGGGGTTTAGAATTTCCCAAATATTTATTTCACAACTTTTGACACTCCAAACAACCTAGAATTGATGTAGAAACACCCCTGAGAGCTCTTAGGTGCTTTTTTCTATTACTAGGGTTGTAAGAGAAAAGGAGGAGGAAAATACTGATTTGGTATAAAAATACAATCATTGAATTTTTTGTAATTTTTGAAATGTTTCTGGGCTACACAGTTTCCATGCACGGTTTGTTAAACCGCATGGAAACTGTGCAGATGCTATTGTAAAAAAATATCCCCCTCATATAGTTTAACCGCATGGTTTTCTAAAATGTGTGAAATTTTTGTCGAGGCTACTATATGAAAATCCTTCTACTGCAAGGTTTACCTGGGCTGTCCACACAGTTAAGTTTAACCGTGCGCAGACCGTGCGACTTTCCCAGAGAACTCCTTTTCCCATTTTCGTGTCTTGAACCCCCCGAACAACCCTGAACACCCCGAATCCTTTATATGGATTTTTGAAATCAAATAATCATCCATTTTAATGGTATTATAAAAAAATTTATGTAAAATATACCTTATAGAGAAATCCCGGATCTTACAGTTAACATGCGGGAAACAACTCTTCATTTTCCATTGGCAAAAGTTCATGTGGGAGTATATTAATGTTTCTGAAGTATAACCAACTACTTCTCACATTAAATTATGTGTATATTCAAATGAGTGAATATAAATATTAATATCTTATAACATATTTATTTGTATTCTTCATATCATTAATATACATATCACATGAAAATAATTCATAGAATTTACAAAATATAATGAGAAACATGAGATGTTAAGTTGATATATTTCAAACATATTTCAATAAATGTATAACATTATATTATGGGGAACATTATATGTTAGCTTATATGTGTGAGTAATTATAAGAAGATAAAACTTATTCTTAGGAAGTCCACACTTGGGAATCTCTAAGATGGGATACTATGGGAATAGACTCACCTATAATAATTTTTCATGTTTAATGAGTCATTAGATATCCCTATCTGTAAGTTTGTGTAATGGGACATAGAAATTATGTTTATTATTAATGAAATTATTTACATTTTCACAAATATGTATTGTTATAAAAAAGTATATTAATAGTTCATGATGAAGTTGGGTACATTGGGTGCATCACAAATGATGTGACATTAATTAATAATTAAAGGAAGGACTTGTCCCTTATTTATTTATGGAATTTGATATCTGATACATTTGATTAAAATATAACATTCAAAATATATTTCATGAACATAGTGCAATAACATTTATTTTATATTTATACTGAAATAAGAATCACGAACATAGGTTTATGAAACATGTGCCAAAACTTTTGGATGTGATATTATGAAAAATGGAATATATTACATTATAATAATTAAATGTGGCTATCGACATTATGAAATTTATTTATTTATTCTGGATGCCTTGAACCATTGATATACTAAAATCATGGATTTTAATAAATACCACCTAATGAAAAATAGAAAATATCCATGAGTGTCGAGAACTATGTATTTCTATTGATCTCAATTAAATTCTCATTGAATTTAT
Organism: Viscum album; assembly: GCA_963277665.1. Classification (NCBI taxonomy): domain Eukaryota; kingdom Viridiplantae; phylum Streptophyta; class Magnoliopsida; order Santalales; family Viscaceae; genus Viscum; species Viscum album. Next base: position 1,896,308,779 of record OY728153.1, read on the forward strand.
TTATTGGAATAAATATTATTATCTAGAACAATGAATAAAATTATTTAGGATTTGTGAATCATAAATATTATTTTTCGGTAATAAATAATTATTTATTCATTATTAGAAAATTTGTTTAATTATGTTAATATTTAATAAATATTTATTTTCTAAACTATAAAAGAAATATTTATTTTATTTATTTAAAATTTAATAAATATTCATTCACCATAATTTGAATAAACCTTATATTTTATAATTTAGAGTGCAATGAAAATAAATTAAATTTATAATAATTTTAGCTATAATCTAATAGAATACTCCAATATGATTGATTTGACATGCTAGCACCCATTAATCATCATAACTATTCAGAGGTCAAATGAGAACATGTGGATCACCGCTAATGGGATCCTACACTTGGATGCTATAAGGGAAATGATGGTAATATTATTATTTTGGTGGATAATTTGGATCATTGAAGAAATATCCTCATACAAGAAATTATTTATTTCAATATAATTAAATTAATTATAAATTTATTTTGAAAAGATATTATTTTTGTTTTAGTTACCTTTCCTATCAATATTTGATTGAAGTTTTTTGTCATGATGTTTTGGTATTTTTCAATATGAGAATGATCCATCAAATATAACATTTTTTGTGTTCAGATCATCCCCAATAAGTGATTCTATAGTGATTATTACCATCAATTTATTCTTTCTTAATACATTAATATTGGGCTATATTATACCCAAGACCCTAATATGGACTTCCATTTCAAGTCGACAACCTCTTGAATATGGGGAGGTGTGTCTGAGGTTACATAGTGGTTCGACGAGGATTCTATTTGGAGTGATCAAATATAGAGAATTAAAAATATCCTTTTGCATAAGATATGGGCATTGTGAAGTCAATATTATTCCTTCCAGACATAAATTCCCCTTTTGTCATTATGAAATTGATGAATATAGATGTTATATATTACCATTATCAAATTTCTAATAGTATTTATAGAATATATTCATATATATTCTATATGTAATGAAAAATAAAATTAGTATTTTTAATAATTTTTAAGATATTAATTAAGGAGAAGTTGTATGAAAAAATTACAATGTTTAAATTCTCGATTTATAATGTATCATTTTTTAGTTATTTAATCGTAAGAGAGGGTATATCTATATATTCATGAAATACATATATGATTAATGAGTGGATAACACCAACTATTGTAATATAGGTTAGAAGGTTTCTTATATTAACTAGATAAAACCAATTATTTGTGGGAAATTTATCATGACTATAAAGTCCAACAACCAAGTTAACTTGAGAATGAGTTAAGTTCCTATGGATAGATGAATCTGAATATAGCATCATGTAGGTAAATTAATGGTTGGTCGTTGCACTGATACTCACACTACCATGAAGTAGATAAGATTTTTTGACAGAAAAAATAAATCAATGATGATATTGGGGCCTGTTATTATACAAAACGATGAGGTGGGGGATTATGCATCACATAAATGAATAATAAATGAGAAAAATTAAATTGCCAAAAATTTGGTGTTAGTAGTTGTAATATTATCATCAAATATATGTATGAATTATCTCAATAGTGAAAATGGTTATAAATATATAAAGAGGTTCAAAAATATAATCACACTAAATGAGTTGAGAATTCTCTAAAATAGATGGCTAGAGTTAATCAATAAACAATGCAACTCAATACGTTATTTCCATGGGAAAAACAATTTTATTGCTACTCTGAGATGGAATGATTATGCTACCATATCCATGATAAGGTTATAAGTTTACCTAATACTCCTGGAATTTCAAAGAATATACCTAGAATTTATAAGGGAAGGGGATAAATCCTATCATTCCCGAATGATTTGTCCACTATAAATCAATTTAATGATCAAGATGATTCAAAATAATGATGTAGATAAACCAATGATTTCTATTAATATTCCAGTGTTCTACCTTGAAAATGATCAAATTATACAATTCAGGAATTGAATATTCATACAATAAATAGTCAAACTATAGAATTATTTATTGGTTGAACCCCATAAATATTCATTTTCTATCTATTCTTGAATAAATAATATGTTTAAAGATATTATAGTGTTATATTTGGTGGAAAAATGATGTGGTGATCTTAGAGTTTGTATCTTAATATGTGGTTTAATAGAATGTTTGGACAGAGGTGCAGAAGTCTTAGTGGATGATACAACGGTTACCCACTTCGAAACCGAAACTAGAGAACAAAACCCTAGATTTAATCGTAAGAATTATACTGAGATATAATAGATATAATTACACTTGGGTTGTGGTTGGATACCGTTTTATTTCTATAAAATTCATTATTATTAATGAATACTTCATTCTTGATCAATATTTTATGATATATATTTATAATTCAGTATATATAAATGAAGTACCATGATTAATATTATATGATTTAGAAGTGATTCTTACATTGATTTTATGTATAATACTTTAGTGGTAATTGAATATAGAGATGATCATTAACACTTTTTATTACCATCAAACTGATTTTCATTCTATTGATATAAATAAAACTCTATAAGGTTGGAATATATTATATTTAATTGATTTCAATGTATTTTGGGATCTATATATTCATTTTTAAAGTAATAAGTCAAAAATAGTTCTTATTCGAGCATTCAAATGTCACCATATAAGGGTCAATATGGAAATGGTTCAAAACTCAGGTATTCTGGGATAGAGTTGGAGAGAATAAGAAGTTTAGGATTGATATGTTTCATGAAATTTTCAAGAATATTCCGAACATTCAATAAAATTTCAATCCAATAAAATGTTATTAAAATTGAAATACTAATAATCAATAATATATCAGAATATGAAGTTTTAATGGACTTCTATGTTATGACACTCTGAATTCACCATCCATCTATCCCAATTCATGTTTTGAATATTATATGAGATATTATAATTAAAATATAGGATAATACATATATTGATCCAATGTCATGAAGTCATGAAGATTTTATGACTGGTTTTTGTTATTGCATTATTAATAAAATTTTTAGAATAAAATATTCACATACTATATTATATATTAGGATGGTATTTATGTTGACTTTAGGATAATTAAAATTTGTATAAATAATAATCTATGGATTGATAAGTGAAAATGATGGAATAGTTGACCAAAAGATAATACTTGTTAAAAATTCATTAATCTGAGGATGAGCTAATAAAAATAAGTAATGTGATATGTATTCTGAGTATATTAAATCAATGAAAAATAAAATTATGGAATTATATTGAAAATGAAAATTCAATAATAAATAAAATTATAAATATAAATAAATATAAAATGTGATGATGAAATGATCGTTAACTTATTGATGACTTAATGAGAATTATCATAATGATTACAATGGTTGGGTGATGATGATGAGATGAAAACTACATTGACGGTTACATGAATATTACTGTGACATGATTATTATAATGTTTGATGATATGTTTCATGCCATGTGATAATGATATTTAACTTCCTCCTAATAAATGTGTCTAGCATATATCAAAGAGATATAGTCTCCCAAGATTGATTTCATTGTCTGAGTGTAGTGTGGCTTCTTGGGAGTCCTTAAGACTCAATTCGTATGTTTGTTGTCACAACACTTCTCTTGGGGTTTCGATATGAGAATCAATTCCAAAATGTTGGGTCAATATATATAAAACCAGTTGTATTACTACAGATAGTATGATCAAACTGTTGGAGTATAACCCATTTTCTATTCTATGATGTCAGATTACTATATGTGATATTGGTGGGAGTACCAATAAGGGTTACCCATATTATATTTGTACTAATTCATAAAGATATCATGATGTAAAAGTACCAAACATGCTTCTGTAGGAGATACATGGGATACATGAGTTATGATTTTCAATGTGAAAATAGATTTTCACAAATTCATTAGAAGTAATGAATGGATAGTCACAAGGTGTTCTATTCATTTATATTTATATATACATGGTTATGTGACATCAATAACGGTCCATGATAACTAAATTATTGGGAAACTACAAGCTACGTAAACTAAGTGGACCGGATGAAGTGATCTGACAGTGTAGAAATTCAATGATTACTATATTTTGTAGATGGATTCAAGGTGATCTGAAGTTACCATTAGAAGAGAAATTAACATAGATAGTGTAATCTGTGAGTGACATATCTATCTGAATCTAATTTAATATTTTATAGTATACCAGCTTGTGTAGTCAGGGAAATGGATTTATTTGATAGAATAGTGGTAATTTTAAAAATATTGGTTGAGGTGGATTCATCCACACAAAAATTAGATGAAATAATTTTGGGAATGAACTGGTGGATCCTACTATATTTTTTGGGTGGATCACTACTTAAGGGAAAAATTTATTAATATAGAGACACTCTAAATATTATAATAATCATTATTTCTCATGAATAAAATTAGATTTTCATTCAACCTATAGACTATAATGCAAGATTTAACCACATAATTGTTTTTTTCCTTTATCCTTTTGGGGTTTATTTTGATTATTTCTTATGATAGCCCAAATTGATCATTCTCCAGAGGTTTTGTGGTGTGGTTTAGTGACTTTATTGTGGATTTATTTATTTTTTTTTTGTGTATTGTAGAGTATGTTCACATTTTATAACTTGGTTTATTTATGGGAAGTTCCATTGTAAAAAATTTTCTATATAATATGAATTAGTGTCTTTGAACCCAATAATTTGTATCGAATCTAAGTATGGAGTGTCCCAAATGGCCATACCATTATGATGTTGTTTTAGTGATTTGTTCAGTGGAAAAATTATTCCATTTTCATTTAAAGATATGCTATTGGTTAGTTGAATGTCCCTGTCTATATGTTTTTTGGAATATTTTCAGAGTTTACATATTTTGGAAGGATTGTATTTGATAACAGTAATATCCAGTTGGATAAGTCTGATGGATCTAATTTTGGGTTCTCAAAGATGAAAATAGTGGATTGAAAAATACAGAAGGACCTCAATCATCTATTGAATGATTTAAATCTATATGTGATTAAATGAAAATAATCGGAGAGGCTTTATAGAAAATAATTTTGTATAATAAAGTTTTCACCATTCTAGAATGTTTCCTATTACATACGAGAGGTGATGAAAGCTTCTAAACTCATGATGAACCTTGTAGAAAAATATTGATAACCAATAAAAATGAATAATGTATCCTTGTTTTCTAGGTTTTTCTATATGAACACATCAAAAGGAAAACCTATAACATATTATTTCTATGAATTTCACATGATCTAGATCAATTTAGAGTTTGTGAAGGTATGTTTTAGGGATCTGTAGTGGGTGTGGTTGTTACTCTCCTCGCTCATTTAATCTTCATATGTAATGCTGATTGTGATGAGTTATTCCAGTGGAAAGGATTAATTTATTTTTACAGTTTTTTATGACATAATATTAAATGAATTAATTCATTGGAAATTGATACATGAATATCATATAAATTTGTAAAATATAGATTGTGGAGAGACATTTTTAATTGGACATGTCATAATAAATAAGAAGGAACGCATTGCTAAAATAATTGAATCCTAGAGGATAGTTCTCCATTATGTTTGAAATTTTGGTGAAAAGGGCACATGAACAAGTATTTATATAATTACAAGGATAAATACAAAATTTCTTATAGTTGTGTGTATGTGAACCTTGTATTTTAATATTTTAATGACTTTCTCTTATGTCCTTCTAGCTCACACGAGTCTAAGGTGATAGACTCAGGGGATTGCTTACATTCAATATCTCTAAGGAGAAGAATGAGGTATTGTATTTATAAAATATTTTCAAAATTTACAATTTTTCAGAAGTAAAAGATCTTGATACTGATGGGAAATATAATTTTTCAATATAAACTAGGATTGGAAGTACCATAGATTTTCAAGATTTACAACACATATAACAATCATGGAAAATATTATTATTGATTTGTTAACATGATTAATATATATTATTTACAAGTTTCATAGATGGTATGTTTAAAATATCATTTGTCAACATGGTTGTATCAAAAGGATTTATGGACATGACTTTGTGACTTACAGGTGTATCATATGGTTCAATACATGTTAGAGCGTTAAATATAACTAAACATTAGCCTGATTTTTTGGGGAATATTATTGAGGAGGGGATGGAATTTTTAGAAAAAATGTAATATTTATGGTCAAAATCATAGAGTGAAAAATATTTGAAGAAAAATAATTGTGAATCAGTGGAATTTATTCTTTTAGATAGAAAGGAAGGAGCCAAAGAACCAAAATCTAGATTTTTTAGACGGATGTTTTCAAGCTAGGTTAGATGTTCCCTTATGGGGTTCACTTTTCTATGTGATCTTCTTTGATGATTCCAAATTGAAAGTATGATTTTAATATCCAAATTAGAATTTCAATGTGTTCTAAATTCTAATAATATGAAATCAACAATGGATAAATAGGATAGATACAAAACTAGATACTCATAATCAAAATATAATGGGGAATACATAATCATAGAGATAGAGAGTTTTTGTTGGGGGAATGATTTTTAGTTTGAGAGTACCATATTAAAGACTCAAAAAAACAATAATATAGGTATATGAAATTCTTGGGTAAAAGGAAATTAGAATTATTTTTCATGTGTGATTACAGAAGGGGTTCTAGATGGACATGGTGAAGTATGGAACTTTCTTAATCAATTAGAGTTTGTTGTTTACAATTAGCTAAAAACATACAGTGATATATTAGGTTAGAAGTAATATTTACTTTAACCAACTCATTTCCTTTAGTGAATTTACATTTTTAATTGACACAACAATGTAGTGAGACAATTTGGAGGCTAAGTCTTCATCAGGCCAATTATTTTTCTATAATGATGAAGAGTTTGAATTTTAGATTTGATAAAATTAGTCTTAAAAGGTTATCATAAGTTGAAATTATATATTCAATGCAGAGACCCTATGGAAGGATAAGAGATATGTTGGAAATTGTGTAGAATGTATTGTATCCTAAAAATTGGTTGTTTTTATGAATTGATTTATTGAATTCATTGATTTTCCAAATAATTTACGGGGTATGACAGTCTTGAAAGAAATGAACTATATGGATGAATAAATAGATGGAGTTTAGGTTCTGAGGGTTTTTATATGGATAGAAATATATAAAATATCAAGGACTATAGATTATGATGATTTTTTCTTAGAGTATACATATATTAAAGATGGATTATTTGAAGGAGCTAATTGACAAGGATAATTGTGGATGTCTAATAGAGAGTGGAATCTTGTGTAATGGTTTCAAAGTATCTTGGATTATTTACATCTGATAGATGATGGAAAACCTGAGATCCCAATATAAAAAAAAAGTTTAATTTAATTAAAATAGTTGTACATGTACTTGAGGGTTAAAATTGATTCCCTACATATGTCCGAATCATTTAAGCTTTTAAAAAGACTCACCGAGAAGTAATCCTTTTTGAATAAATTCATTTTATCAACTAATGGAAGACGTAAATAATAATATGTGGTACATGTTATGTATTATATTGAATGTTTTTCAATAAATTAATGGATTATATTTCTCATATATATTTTATAATGTATTAAAGTATATGTCTATCTAACCACAACTTAATACTATTTTAATATGATGATATCATATTGAGTAGTTGTATGTGAAGACTAAATTCATTCAAAACAACTTAGATGAAGAAATATAAATATATAATCTGTTTGGTTTTGTGGATCACTAGAACCTAGAACTTGTTTACAAAATAATATGTAGCCTTTATATCTTGATGAAATAACCTTGGAATTGGAAATATATGGTAAATTTCCCCATGTTAGAGTATAATTGTTTCTAGAGAAATGATGGTAATTTCTATTAGGAAAAGTGTTTCGGTGATGTGAGTATCATCATCCATATTCTAATTTTTTATGACATATTGATTAAATGTTCAATAAATTAAAAAATCAATGAATTTAATGTTTTTTGTTCATAAATTTTGAAATTGAGGATATTTGTTTTATGAAATGGATTTTGAGGATAAGGATTATAAGATAACTTATTATCGGTACATTATATATAAAAATATGTATCCATATATTGAAGGTCTTGGATTTTTTCTACATGAGGTAAGAGAAATTGGTGATAAAATCCTTGGTTGAGAATTTTAAGATATGTATGGAGAAGAAACTATAAACAAAATCTACGTTCAATTATATAGATACTGTTTTATATTCATCATCTTTTTATATTGGATTTATGCCCCAATATATACTCTTATTTAAATTTTGATTGCAATGAGGTTTGTGAACATGTTTAGACATAGAAATAAAATCATAGTTAATGAATTTTCAATAATAAAATTAAATTCCATGCCAAAATATCGTAGATCATATGTCTTTAAGAAAATTGATACATAAAAAAATGTTAATAATAGGTCAATATCATCTCCCAAAATTTTCTTCAAAAGTAAAAACATTATTAGACTTATAATGTGTAATCCCATTTTCATAACCTATGGAAAGGAAACATAAGAAAGGGTGAGATATGAGGATCATTAAGGGTGTAAAAGGGATCCATAAAATTTATATAAGAATTTGGGTATGAAAACGTAAGAACAAAATTTTTAAACTACACCCTAAATATCATAGATTGTAGTCTCCAATCATTGACTAAATCATAATAGTTTGTAATACCTGAATTATAAGGGGATAAAAAACCATGATCCATGATATCATAAAATTGGAATAGGACATAAGTTTATAGAGTGAACATAATCATGTAAAATTATTTCCATAGTCAAGGATTACTCAGAAGACTATTATAGTTGAAAGTGGACCTTACTAAATTGGGATCGCTTTCCATTTCATTCCTTATTATTGCATGAAATATCCAAATTTACTCAATGCATTTGAGGTAAATAGAATTCTAAAACCACCCATAACATAATTAAAATAAATCTTATGTGTTTTGAAGATAATAAAACAATAATAATTGTATTAAACTTTATAATTAAATGGGTTCCAAAAGAATTTCATAATATCTGTAATGACCCAAAGTTTCATTAATAGAAAATCCATCTTGATCCAGTTAAATGTTTCATTATGAAAAATGTTTTTATAAGATGTCAACTTCTTTAGTTTTACGTTAAGATTTTGACAGTTACTTCTATAGTCGTTGAACAGTGATCATCTAAGTAGTATAAATATAAGGCTTTAATGAACCCATTTCTACTCAGACAAAGGAAGCGATGGCCTCATCCAGTAGAATTGTCCTTACGAAGCCCATTTGTCAGAGCTCGGAAAAGAGGTGGCGTCTTTGGGCTTTTCCCTTGACCAGGCCCAAGCTGAGCTTTATCAAGTCAAGCTCGAACGTGATCGTCTACGGGAAAAGTGGAAGTTGATTGAAATTACCACTCGAGCGATGTTATCTGAGCCGCCCCAAGAGTCTGTCACCATCGCACACCTTACCCTTAGGTCTTATGCGGCTATTTTAAGGGGTTATGTAACAAATAAGTAGCACCATGTTCATGCACATTACTTTTGTATATAATAATGAATATAATTTCTAGTCATTTTTGATACATTGTAATTAGTTTTTAAAGTACAAATGGTGTTTTTAGTTATTATTTAATTAAGAATTATATTTTATTAAATTAAAGGATTTTTGAATTAAATAATATTTTAATAAAATATTATTATCAATAATAAATTATTTTTTTTATTAAGTAGAAATGATCTTATAATTTTATGAATGCAATTAAAATTTTTATTAAGGTTTGAAAGCCATTTCTGTCAAAACCCGTGAATTTTTTTATAAATGTCGGTTTTTATTTTAAAAGTAAAAATTCACATATTTAGAAAATTATTTAGATAAAATAAATATTATTTTTGGAATCAGGAAGTCGAAATTATCTAACGGTGAATTTTTCATAATTTTATGAGACAGTCAAATTTTTGGGTAAAAATTAAATACCATTTAAATATATAATGTGTTTTATGACATCATAATGACCCAATGGTGATGTAATAAAATACCATAATCCTTATGTTCGGCAAATATGTGTTTTATCATTAAAATAATGAGGTTTTGGGTTTGTTTTACTTACTTTTCAATGCATTAATGGAGCCCTCAAGACTTATTCAACACTTTGCCTTTTTAAATTAATTTCCATGGGAGTGTGACTCACCTCCACATAAGCAACCCTAATTTTTTTAATAAGTTAGGACCTTGGCCTTGTAAAATATTGTTTTCCTCTTTCCTTTTCCAGAAACCATGGGCAAATACCATAGGATGGTTTGTGGTTTGGATTATTTTAATATAAGGGGTCCCAAACCTAAATAATAAAGAATTCTCTCACCTTTCCTATATAAACCCACCCAAGCTCCCACTTCCTCCTCACTAAAATCCCTTGGAGTTCGTCCAACCTCTGCCCTACTATCTCTAGAATCCTCCCAAGGTGCCCCAAGCTCCCAAGAAGACTCTCACAAAGCCTCTCTCTAGCATTTGGAAGCACACTTCCAAGGGTTTTTTCTTCTTTTCTCATTTTTGTCAATTTTCATTAAGTTGTATTGCCCTTTTAATTTCAATTATGAATGTTGGGGCATGGTTTCACACCTCTCCCATACTGCCCTCTTATTGTTTGAATGATGAGATACCCCTTTCTCTCTCATTAAATTCCTCCCATGTACACTCGTTACTATGTCGAAATTCTGAAAGGAACCTTTTTCTCCCCTTCTGTATTCAAGCAATACTTTTGTATCATGAATCTAAATTCCTTTTTAATTGTTGGGACATGTATCTATATGACCTCCTTACTGTCCATTACATGTAAATATGATGAGGAACCCCTTTCTCTCTCATCAACCTTTTTTTATGAATTCTTATGTCACGCCGTTACGCTGCCGAAATCACACCGATTTTCTAAGCCAATATCATTGTGTAGTGAATACCATGCCCATTTCTCCATCAAGGGTATTCACCTTTATGCACATTTACTTATTGATTGTAAAGTTTCATGTGTGAATTCCACATTCCTTTATCGTGGAATAAATGATTATGTTTTATGAATCCATGTTTTATGATCCATGTGGCATACTTATGCATGAAATGAAATGTTTAAGAAGGGTGTGCCCTTTATAGCGCTCCAATGCATTGGGTAAAGTATAGTATCATGATACGTCATGTGCAATGAGTGTTTACTCATGATAATTCAAGTGCAACGAGGGTTTACTCGTGCTTCAAGTGCAATGAGGGTTTACTCATGCTCCATGTTCAATGATCCTTGGCTCATGCTAATTCAATGTTAAGTGTTGTTGCCACATTTCCATGTTTTGGTTATCATTCTTTATCATGCCTTTATGTTCATGTTACTCTAATGCTCTATTGATGTTCCTATTGCCTAACATGTATTGTACTCCTCATGTTATTCATTGTGTACTCCCTTACTGGTCTTTATAGCTCACCCTTTTCTTATCCATGTCCTCAGGTTACCCCATGCAATGCTAAGTACGAAGGAATGTAGTGGTCATGTAAAGGAAGTTTTCAATAAAGATGTTGTATTTCAAGTTTGAAGTTTTTATGTAATGATCCTAATCCCCAAAGACACTAAACCTCTCGATCTTCTTCATTGTATCAAGTGAAGTTTTATGTAATAAAGCATGTTTAAGTTGTAATAAAAAGCAAGGTTGTCATAGTTGGTATCAAAGGATAGGTTTAGTTATTTTTGGGACTAGGAAACCCTAGTAAAGCCTTAGATACAAGACTAAGTATAATAAAAGCACCCCTAAGTTTTGGTAAATACTATGTAAGTGGTTTATCAAACAAATACATCACTGTTTGGATACAAGCAGGTAGAGGCGGCTCTGGCACAGATGTATCCTAGGGGTAAAACCCGAAAACACCGCTTTGAGCTAGACTCGAACGGGAACTGGTGCACGACAATGGTCCTTGCTGCACTCTTGGTTACGACACTCCCGGGCGATATGTTTTGATAAATTCACAATCTTAGTATGAACCCTTATTAAAGGAAAAATGCTCCTAAGAATATATGTTAGAAGGAAGATCATGAAAATCCTGGATTGAATCCTATAGGCTCATGAGTTAAAGAGATTAAAGTTTATTTATAAGTCATCAACTTTTGTCTTTGGATTACCCTTTATGTGTTACCCCTAACTTTCCTTTTATTCCAACCAATGGCCGGTAATAGGAGAACTCGGGCTAACAACCATTGTGAAGATCATTGTGATGATTGTACTTATGAGATTCCCAATTCAATGGGAGCGGGAATCGCGAACTTTGTCACGCTTCACTCTCAGCTAACTCAAGTTATGAATAGAAACACTGGTCAAGAGGAACGTTCAACCCCCCCTAAGAAAGAACAAGTCACTATTGAAAGCTTCATGAGACAAAGGCCTCCTACTTTTAGTGGATCATCTGATCCCACGATCGCTGAACAATGGATCAAGTCCATTGAAAAGATATTCTCCATCCTACAATGCACTGAAAAAGAGAAGGTTCTCCTGGAGGCTTATCGTATGGAGTGTGAAGCTGATCAATGGTGGACGTTGATCAAAAATACGAAGCCTAAGGAGGAGATCGAGGCTTTGGAATGGAAGGAATTCCGGAAGATGTTTTTCGATAAATATTTTCCACGCACCCTCCGTCTTAAGATGGAAAGGGACTTCCTTTCCCTCAAACAGAAAGATGAAGAATCTGTGGGAGCGTACGAGGAATACTTCACAAGGCTTGCATGATACGCTTCCGGCTTTGTCGTTACCCCCGAATGCAAGGTTGACCGCTTCTTTGGTGGGCTGAAGCCTAGCTTGCGGAAAGAATTAGCAATCCGTGACTTCGACATCTATGAGGAAATTGTCCGATGTGCCCTCAAGGTTGAAATGGAGATCGGAGAATCACAGGGGTATCATGGGGACAAGAAGCGTAAGGTGGGCTTCAATGCTGGTGGTCCGATGGATAAATCCAACGGCGCTAAAAAATTCCAGCACCCCACTTGCCAAAAGTGTGGAAAGAAGCACCCTTGAAATTTCCTTAGGGGGACAAGAAAATGATTCAAGTGTGGAAGAGAAGGGAACCTAGCTGTTAACTGTCAGCAAGAAGGACCTGCGGCTGCGACAGAGGAGAGGAACGCTCCGTTCGAACCTCAACGCGTTGTTCAATGATTCAAATGCAAAGAACCGGGTCATTTTGCGAATCAGTGCCCTAATCCAAGGGTTATTGGAGGCAATCAACAACCTCCAAGACAGCAAGGAAGAGCTTTTGCCATTACTTATTCCGAAGTGAACCCCGACAACGAAGTGGTGACAGGTACGCTAGTTATTCATTCAAGAATAGCGAACGTACTTTTTTATTCAGGTTCTACGCACTCTTTTATATCTCAAAGGTTTAGTAGAACAATCCCTTCACCACCACAAATCATGGAAGTAAAGATGTCGGTGAGTACGGAAAATGGGGCAATCATTGCATCCCAGGAGTATAAGTCCTCCCCTATTATAATCTGTGGATTGAATTTCCCGGCGAACCTCGTCATACTCCCTTTGGTGGAATTTGATGAAATTCTTGGCATGGATTGGATTTCCTTATATAGAGCCAACATAAATTGTCGGGAGAGGGAAATCACACTCTATATGGAGAATCGACCCCCGATTCTTTACAAGTGTCAGGAGGAAGATGAATCTCCTTTAGCTCCATAATCTCAAGCATGGATATTACTTCCTTATGAGCATGCATATCTGGCTCAGATGATTGAGTCAAAGGAAGAAACCACCCTTAAAGAAATGCCTATTGTGAGGGAATTCGATGAAGTATTTCCCGAGGAACTTCCTGGTCTTCCTCCAAGAAGAGATGTTGAGTTCTCAATTGAACTTATACCTGGGGTGCTACCAATATCCAAGACTCCATATAGAATGGATGTTGTTGAGCTTGAAGAGCTAAAGAAACAACTACAGGAGAATCTGGATAAAGGGTTTATACGCCCATGTGCATCACCATGGGGTGCACCAGTCCTCTTTGTCATGAAGAAGGATGGGTCAATGCGGCTTTGCATCGATTATCGTGAACTTAACAAAATCACGATAAAGAACAAGTATCCTCTCCCAAGAATCGATGACTTGTTTGATCAGCTGCGTGGAGCACAATACTTCTCCAAGGTGGACGTGCGGTCGGGATATTATCAAGTAAGGGTGAAGAAGGGAGATATCCCCAAGACTGCTTTTCGTACAAGGTACGGGCACTATGAATTCATAGTAATGCCTTTTGGACTCACCAATGCTCCATCAATATTCATGGACTTGATTAATAGAGTCTTTAGAGATTACCTTGACAAATTTGTGTTAGTCTTTATAGATGATATTCTAATATACTCCAAAACCATGGAGGACCATGAGGAGCATTTAAAAACTATACTAGAGACTTTGCGCAAGGAGAAGCTCTATGCAAAGTATAGCAAGTGTGAGTTTTGGTTGAAGGAAGTCTCATTCTTGGGCCATATCATCACAAGCAATGGGATATCTGTGGACCCCTCCAAAACAGATGCAATTGAGGGATGGTCGAGGCCAACATCGGTAACTGATATCTGTAGCTTCTTGGGGTTAGCTGGATATTACCGACGATTTGTGAGAAATTTATCATGATTGTCCAACCCTCTTACCAAGCTAACTCAAAAGGGAGTAAAGTTTTCTTGGAGTGATGAATGCGAAGAAAGCTTCAAGGAGTTGAAAAGGAGGCTTATCACTGCACCCGTGCTCACTTTACCCACAAGTGGGGATCTTTTTGTGGTATTCAGTGATGCTTCGAAGAAGGGCTTAGGACGTGTGCTGATGTAGAATGATAAAGTGATATCCTATTCCTCAAGGCAGTTGAAAATCCATGAGCGAAACTATCCAACGCATGATCTGGAGTTGGCGGTGGTGATCTTTGCCTTGAAAATCTGGCGGCATTATCTCTATGGAGAGAAATGTGAGATATATACTGACCACAAGAGTCTTAAATATATATTCACACAGAAAGAGATTAATATGTGCCCAAGAAGATGGATAGAGCTCATCACGTATTATGACTGTTTAATACATTACCACCCTGGGAAGGCGAACAAGGTGGCGGATGACCTAAGTAGAAAGGATCTAGCGATTCTATCAATGATGAGAATTGAGAAGGATCCAATCTTCTTAGACTTGATGAAGATGGACGTGGGAATCATAATGAAGGGAACATCATCAATCCTTTCACAAATTATTTCTCAACCATCTCTTTTGGAAAGGTTAAAGGATGCTCAAAAGGATGATGCGAGAATCCATGAAAAAGTGGAAGCTATCAAAAAGGGAAAATCCTCAGAGTTTAATGTTAATGAAGAAGGAATTGTGCGGTTTGGGAAAAGACTATGTGTTCCATCAAGTCTGGAGCTGAAGAAGGAACTTTTGGATGATGCACATAGTTCAAATTTCTCTATTCACTCAGGGAGCACAAAGATGTATCGAGATCTCCGAGAAAACTTTTGGTGGGATAATATGAAGAAGGAGATCGCTGAATATACATCAAAGTGCCTGGTGTGTCAGCAAGTGAAGGGAGAGAGGAAGAAGGCTAAAGGGATGATGCAACCATTGCCCATACCAGAATAGAAATGGGAGAACATCACCATGGACTTTGTCACCGGTCTTCCAAGGACATCCAAAGGCAACAATGCAATCTGGGTTGTTGTGGATCGTCTTACAAAGACTGCACACTTCATTTCTATTCGAGAGGATTTCTCTTTGGATCAACTGGCACAGATATATATCAGGGAAGTGGACTGGTTTCATGGAGTTCCACTATCTATTGTGTCTGACCAAGATCCAAGATTTACCTCTAAGTTTTGGAAGAGTCTTGAACATGCTCTGAATACTGAACTGAACTTCAGTACGGCCTATAATCCTCAAACTGATGTCCAATCCGAGCGGACTATCCAAACACTTGAGGATATGTTGAGAGCGTGCTCAATGGACTTTAAAGGAGGATGGGATCAACATCTTTCTCTGGTTGAGTTCTCTTATAATAATAGTTTCCACTCGAGCATCCAAATGGCACCATATGAAGCCCTGTATGGGAAAAGGTGTAGAACACTGGCATGTTGGGATGAGGTCGGTGAACGTAAGCTACTTGAACCAGAAATGGTCGAAGAAATGGTGGAGAAGGTTAAAACCATTCAGCAGCATATCAAGGCAGCCCAAAGTCGACAAAAGAGTTATGCAGATAATCGTCGACGAGAACTTGAGTTTAAAGTTGGAGACATGGTGTTTTTACGCATATCTCCGTGGAAGAAGGTCATGAGGTTTGGAAAGAAAGGGAAGTTAAGTCCAAGGTACATCGGCCCCTTCGAGATTCTTGATCGTGTTGGGGATGTGGCCTATCGACTAGCACTTCCACCAACTATGGCCAAGGTGCATGATGTCTTCCATGTATCCCTCTTAAGGAAGTACATACCAGACCCTTCACATGTACTCTCTTCCGAGGTAGTACAATTAGAAGACGATCTTTCTTATGAGGAGCAACCAGTGAAGATCTTAGATCGTAGAGAAAAAGTTCTACGAAACAAGACAATGCCCCTCGTCAAGGTTTTGTGGAGAAACCACAAGTTTGAAGAAGCAACATGGGAGTCAGAGGATATGATGAAGCTAAGTTACCCACATTTGTTTTAGTGTGGGAAAAGGAAAATTTCGAGGGCGAAATTTCTTAAGGGGGGAATATTGTAACGACCCAAAGTTTCATTAATAGAAAATCCCTCTTGATCCAGTTAAATGTTTTTTTATGAAAAACGTTTTTATAAGATGTCAACTTCTTTAGTTTTACGTTAATATTTGTGACCGTTACTTTTATTGTCGTTGAACAGTGATCATCTAAGTAGTATAAATATAAGGCTTTAACGAACCCATTTCTACTCAGACAAAGGAAGCGATGGCCTCATCCAGTATAATTTCCCCTTACGAAGCCCATTTGTCAGAGCTCGGAAAAGAGGTGGCATCTTTGGGCTTTGCCCTTGACCAAGCCCAAGCTGAGCTTCATCAAGTCAAGCTCGAACGTGATCGTCTACGGGAAAAGTGGAAGTTGATTGAAATTACCACTCGAGCGATGTTATCCGAGCCGCCCCAAGAGTCTGTCCCCATCGCACACCTTACCCTTCAGTCTTATGCGGCTATTTTAATGGGTTATGTAACAACTAAGTAGCACCATGTTCATGCACATTACTTTTGTATATAATAATGAATATAATTTCTAGTCATTTTTGATACATTGTAATTAGTTTTTAAAGTACAAATGGTGTTTTTAGTTATTATTTAATTAAGAATTATATTTTATTAAATTAAAGGATTTTTGAATTAAATAATATTTTAATAAAATATTATTATTAATATTAAATTAATTTTTTTATTAAGTAGAAATGATCTTATAATTTTATGAATGCAATTAAAATTTTTATTCTGGTTTGAAAGCCATTTCTGTCAAAACCCGTGAATTTTTTTATAAATGTCGGTTTTTATTTTAAAAGTAAAAATTCACATATTTAGAAAATTATTTAGATAAAATAAATATTATTTTTGGAATCAGGACGTCGAAATTATCTAACGGTGAATTTTTCATAATTTTCTAAGACAGTCAAATTTTTGGGTAAAAATTAAATACCATTTAAATATATATTGTGTTTTATGATATCATAATGACCCAATGGTGATGTAATAAAATACCATAATCCTTATGTTCGGACAATATGTGTTTTATCATTAAAATAATGAGGTTTTGGGTTTGTTTGACTTACTTTTCAAAGCATTAATGGAGCCCTCAAGACTTATTCAACACTTTGCCTTTTTAAATTAATTTCCATGGGAGTGTGACTCACCTCCACATAAAAAACCCTAATTTTTTAATAAGTTCGGACCTTGGACATGTAAAATATTTTTTTCCTCTTTCCTTTTCCAGAAACCATGGGCAAATACCATGGGATGGTTTCTGGTTTGGATTATTTTAATATAAGGGGTCCCAAACCTAAATAATAAAGAATTCTCTCACCTTTCCTATATAAACCCACCCAAGCTCCTGCTTCCTCCTCACTAAAATCCCTTGGAGTTCGTCCAACCTCTGCCATACACTCTCTAGAATCCTCCCAAGGTGCCCCAATCTCCCAATAAACCTCTCAAAAAGCCTCTCTCTAGCCTTTGGAAGCACACTTCCAAGTAAGGGTTTTTTCTTCCTTTCTCATTTTTGTCAATTTTCATTAAGTTGTATTTCCCTTTTAATTTCAATTATGAATGTTGGGGTATGGTTTCACACCTCTCCCGTACTGCCCTCTTATTGTTTGAATGATGGGATACCCCTTTCTCTCTCATTAAATGCCTCCCATGTACACCCATTACTATGCCGAAATTCCGAAAGGAACCTTTTTCTCCCCTTCTGTATTCAAGCAATACTTTTGTATCATGAATCTAAATTCCTTTTTAATTGTTGGTACATGTATCTATATGACCTCCTTACTTTCAATTACATGTAAATATGATGATGAACCCATTTCTCTCTCATCAACCTTTTTTTATGAATTCTTATGTCACGCCGTTACGCTGCCGAAATCACACCGATTTTCTAAGCCAATATCATTGTGTAGTGAATACCATGCCCATTTCTCCATCAAGGGTATTCACCTTAATTCACATTTACTTATTGATTGTAAAGTTTCATGTGTGAATTCCACATTCCTTTATCGTGGAATAAATGATTATGTTTTATGAATCCATGTTTTATGATCCATGTGGCACACTTATGCATGAAATGAAATGTTTAAGAAGGGTGCGCCCTTTATAGCGCTCCAATGCATTGGGTAAAGTATAGTATCATGATACGTCATTTGAAATGAGTGTTGACTCATTCTAATTCAAGTGCAATGAGAGTTTACTCGTGCTTCAAGTGAAATTAGGGTTTACTCATGCTCCATGTGCAATGAGCCTTGGCTCATGCTAATTCAATGTTAAGTGTTGTTGCCACATTTCAATGTTCTGGTTATCATGCTTTATCATGCCTTTATGCTCATGTTACTCTAATGCTCTATTGATGTTTCTATTGCCTAAAATGTATTTTACTCCACATGTTATTCATTGTGTACTCCCTTACTAGGCTTTATAGCTCACCCTTTTCTTATGCATGTCCTCTGGTTACCCCATGCAATGCTAAGTACGAAGGAATGTAGTGGTCATGTAAAGGAAGTTTTCAATAAAGATGTTGTATTTCAAGTTTAATGTTTTTATGTAATGATCCTAATCCCCAAAGACACTAAACCTCTCTATCTTCTTTGTTGTATCAAGTGATGTTTTATGTAATAAAGCATGCTTAAGTTGTAATAAAAAGCAAGGTTGTCATAATATCAATATATCACAACCATTGAAAAAGAAATAGGCTTCACAACGATTTCATCAAAACTCAATAAACCATGGTAAAGAAATATGTTTCATACAATTATATTAAAATTGTCATAATAAGATTTCTAATGAATAATTTTTGGTGGTAAAATTTTTTCATATCCTTAAAAACAATAAGTAACACCAAAAGAATTACATTATAGATAAAAAATAACTTTTGAAGATAACTGAAACATTTCTTGAGAAAAACACACTTTTCACTTTTAAGTACCTTATTTAAAATTAAAATTTCCAAAATATTAAAGATTATATTTTCATTTAAAATAACATTGAAAATAAATAATGTGTGATTTAAAGTATGGGAGAATTCTGATAGTGTTAAATTCCATTCTTTCCATGTATGTTAAAATAAAAATTTCTATTACATTTTTAGTAAAAAGTATGTAGTTTGGATAAGAACTAATGATTACATTTTAAACATTTGTAAAAATACAATAGTGGTTAAAGATTACAATAAAATATTATAAGAGAATATAAAATAAATACTTGAAAAATGTTTTTAGAAATGACGGATATGGAAGAAAAATTATTTTCAACTAAAGAGAGAAATAATGTCATTTTCCTTCAAATAATTCACTCAGTGACTTGAGTTATTAAAGAGAGTAAAATGAAATAAAAACATGAAATCTATGAAACTAACAATGGGAGTATTAAATTTAGGGTATTCGTGAGTGATATTTTTTAAATTTTTATCATCATAGACTTGATCATAAACAATCCTAATAAATAGTGATATTATAACATAAATATCTTACG
Source organism: Viscum album (assembly GCA_963277665.1). Lineage (NCBI taxonomy): Eukaryota > Viridiplantae > Streptophyta > Magnoliopsida > Santalales > Viscaceae > Viscum > Viscum album. Next base: position 1,896,329,037 of record OY728153.1, read on the forward strand.
TATTTAGTATCTTTTGAATAAAAAATGCTTCATGATAAAAAAATATTGATATTTAAATCAAAATATTTTTCCTTATAATAATCATAAATACATTTTTAGAAGGAATATACACTACATAAGATAAAAATGTGGATAATATGGAATGTGTCTCATAGAAATAAAAGTAAGATGAAAATCCCTTACCTCAAGTTTGAATTTCATCGAATGCGATAAAACCTCTGATATAATAAACATAAATTTTCTATAATTCTACAAGAAAATAACTTAAATTATTTATATATAATATATAATCCACTTATACCATTCAAACACCCATTTATTAATAATTACTTATTTAAATCATCTTTTTTGTGTTAACTATTTAATTTATCATGAGAATTTTGGATTTGTGCCAACGAACCCGTACCCGAGTGGTAAGGGATACTACATGGAATCCAAGAGACCAAGGTTAAAAACCAAGAGCAGGTTAATTTTTGGGTTATTATTTTAGTACTGTAGCTGCACTGTAGTAGGCACTGTTCAGGACGGGAGCTGCAGGAACTATTCACCCGATTTGGGCCTTCGGGCCACCGGTTTGAGCCTACAGGTCTGCATGGTCTTTGGGTGATCAAAGGTCTTCAGGGCCTCAGGGACATCGAGTCACAAAGACCATGGAGTTTCCCAGTTCACACAGATCAGGCCCCAGAAGAGGATAAGAGAAACCATACTAGAAGTCACCAAAAGTAGAGCTACCAGATTGGAAAAAATGAGAGTGTATGGCAACCACCATCGGGACCAGTCACCTTGAAGCTTTGAATGGGGAAATGTAAGCCGATCAGAAATTCAAGGTGAGGAGATAGGTGATCATTGATGAAGAATCTAGGGGAAGGCCACTTCCTATGGTTTGGTCCTACGGGTCATGTATTTGGCATACTATGCCTCTGGCCCTTCGGGTCATTGTTTGTGAGTCGTGTCGGGCTTTGTGCCTTGGGCCTACGGGTCATGTACGAGTTGCCCTTCATCCATTAAAAGGGAAGTTATCTATAATAAATTAAAAAAAAGGCCTTCGTGCCATTCGGTCATGAAAATTTTGGTTTGGAACTTCTGGTACTTATTCATTTATCTTGGTTCCATCATCTCAATTGTAATGAGATATAATTTAGTAACCTAGATCTAGTGGATAAATTATTTTGATAGAAATTTATACAATGTATCACGTTCTGAAATACATAATATTTTAACAGTCTTAGTAATCTAGATAAATATATGAAATTATCATTTCATTTTTATCAATAAAATAGAAAATGTGTTTTCTTTGTAAGTTCCATTATTTCCTTTAGAAAATCCCTAGATTACAATTAGGAAAATCTTCTTGTTATACAATGGAAAATAAAATATAATAAAGGGGAATGTTTAGATTCTCAAAAAGGGAAAGTGGAAAAAAATATTCTATCATGAAAAAATTAGTATAATAAATATGGAATGGTAAATAACTAAAACACATTCCATTTAATCAATAAACTAAGAATAATATGGGAGATATTAATGATTGTTAAATAATTCCAAATATATAATTACATGATATTGAAATTTAACTATGGATATTCTAAGAAAAATAATAATCAAATGAAAATCAATAACTAATAACATAACGAGGGAATTCATAAGGAAAGACATCTGAAACTATCAAGAAATGTCACAAGACAATTAAATTTTGTGAGTATAAATCCATCTAATTCGGATAACATATTTTTCTCATGAGACATGTTGATAGATTGATGTGATATTTATAACATGGCCCCTCCTATAACTCACTATATATAATGAACTATTCTTATAAAAGGGGTGAAACCAAATCATCATAAATATTCATATTTAAAAACTTTCATATGATAGTTTAATAATTACCCAACTCAAATAAGCATAATCATATACTATGTAGAATAATACCGTGAATGGAGACAAAATTGTACATCCACATTCAAACTAATAATCAACCATCCAAATAAATAATAAGGATGATATAAATACATCATATCACCAATTAATAAAATTAAAATACATATTTTATATAGTTGATGAATAAAATTGCGATTAAAATATCCTTAAAAACATATGTGGGAAAAAAGAACTTTTTATTTTGAAAATATTTTTGAAAATATAAGTTCAAAAAATATTTTCAAAATACATCTATTTGAAAATATCAATTTAATATTTGTTAAAAAATCATTAAAACAATATGTGGTAATGATGATGGAAGATTTTGTTCATGATGTACACTTTAAAACAATGATTCCTTTTACATTATCGATAAAAAAAATAAGCCTTGTTTTGAAAATGACATTAATATTCTATTCAAAATTGTATTTAAAATGTCAAAATAGGTAAAAAAGAAAAGTAATAAATAATTTTGAAAATTTTAAAATACTATTGGAAAATGTTTTCTGAAAATAACGATTTTTATGAAAAAGGGTTTTTGATAGAAGCGAGAAATAATGTCATATTTAAATAAAACATTTTATCATTCATTTTAAGTACCAAAGAGTGTAAAATGGTAAATTTACTTAAAAATGTTCATTAATAAAAAAATAAAAAATAAAATTTATTTATTTTATGAAAAAAATAAAAAATATTTTACTGAAGGGAGACATATAAAAATAATCCAAAAATTGATGATATTGTGAAATAAACCCTTACAACTTTGGTAACTTCAGAATCAACATAACCATAAAAGAAATAAAAATTAAATTAAATTATATATATGATAAATATGAATATATTCATTGTATAATATATCATAATGGGTATTATATAAACCACACAACGGAATAAGTTGTGATAATGGTGTATGTCTCAAAGAAGTAAAATAGAGATGAGAAACCCTAAACTTTGGTTAGACTTCCATTATATGTGTCTGAACCACCTATACACCACATATAGGTTTATTATATATTTATTAATGAACAAAAATTTTATAGATCATAAAATAAATGATTTAATTGTAGTCTGTTATCACCCATTTTTTATCAATTCATTATTAAAATTTCTGTTTTAGGTGATAAATTATTTGTCCTTCATGTATGTTTAAGCTCTATAATTTTTCTACATTTTAATTATATCCAAATTAAATAATTAACATAATTTTAATAATTATATAAAAATCATATACATTTATTATATATATATTTATATTAATCTATTAAATTTAAAAGACAAAAATGTATTACACCGTTCATAGAGACGACATGTCGTACGTACGAGTGGACACTATTTCCTTTTCTCTCAATAGATCTAATAAAATGAATATAATGTTTAATTTATATTTCATGAGGCATTATTATTTCATATATAACATTTATATTAGTCTAATACATCCTATTACAATCCATGTAAAAGTAAAATATAAAAAATTCACATCACTATGTATAGGCAGTAGTCCACACGTATACCTGGGCGATGTTATTGTTTTCCAACGGATTAGAAGGTAAGATATTATATATGTTATTATATTTATATAATTATGGTTATATAATAAATATAATATATTTTCATTAATTTTAACCTTAATATGTTTCATATAATTATTATGTGAAAAATGAATCACATTGCTTCGCAAGGCGATGGTTTGTTGTACACACAAGTGACGTTATCGTATCCCCCGAGGAATATAAAGTAAATACGATGCATAGGATATCATAATTTTAGAAGTATAAAAAATTCATAAACTTCAAATAAATATTCTAAATCCATCATTATATACGTACTTTAAAAGTGGTGATGGAAAATAAATCATGTCACCTAACGAGGTAGTTTTCCACTGTACATACGGTCGGCAATTTCATTTCCCATTTGATGTAAGTAGAGATGGATATGGGTTATTACATACATAATAATATCTGACAATATTTTATATACCTTTATTATTATATTATAGTTTTGAATAAGGTTTTATGATGGTAGAAGAAGTAATATAACAAATATGCATGTCTAAGAATTTTACCTATTCTTTGGGGAGCCTATTTAGGTTTATTCGTAAAGCCTTCATAAAAGGTATTCCTAATAAAACTAAGGAATATATTATGTTGGGTGGTAATTAGGGATTTTTTTGGTTATTTATTATCCTAATAAAAGATTTTTTTAATTTTTAAGAGTGGAGGAGAGGGGGTAGACCATTATAAGTGGGGGAGAGGACCCACCTGGAATTATTGAAAATATATTCACACTAATGTTTATCTCATTAAAAAATCCTGTTAAATTTGTAATTATAGAATCTCAGATGTTATAATGTCTATAAATTTCCATGAAATAGTTCAGAGAAAAGTTTTAGGTTATTTTAAATCCTTATCTTCCCAGTTTAACCCCCATTAAAAACATTCTTACATTAACCGTGATAATGATTTTTTTTTACTATTTTCATTTTTCATTAAGGTAGAAAATTATATTCCTACTATTTGATAATATAAATTATTTGGACTAAAAAAATTTAAACCATTTTTCCAATTCAATTAATGTATTTGGTACAATTAAATTTAAAATTAAACTAGAGACTCGCTGAAAGAATTATCTTCCAATGTGAAAATTCTCAGAAATATAGAATGTTCTAAAATCCAAATAAAAAATGAAATTTAATAAGATTATGTAAATTAATTAAATTTTAATATAATATGACTCATTTTACTTTAAATAAAATTTAAAATAAAATTTAACATTATAAATAATTTAAATTAAAAGTCATTTTTAATAAAAATCTGTATTTTTCACAATTCAAAAAAATTAATATTTTCCCAAAAATACATAAAATTAACAAAAAGATAATTTTTAAATGTATATTTAAAAAATTATTATTAGTTTTCAAAAACATTAATGTTCTAAAAGTGTTAAAATTAATTCTAAATTAGGTTCACAAAGTGTGACTATACCTCATTTTAGAAAAAAATACAAATTTTTAGAAAACACTAATTTTTTCAATAGATTTGTTTTTTATTTATATTCAATAGATTAATGATGATTTTTTTTAAATATGTATAAAAATATAATTTTAATAACATAGTTATTTCTGTTGATAACTTATGACTTAATTTATTATTTATAATGGTCATAATAATATTTTAATATATTACAACATATTGTCTAAACCCAATGTTTTGTGCATTACAAGCTATCAAAGAGAATGAGTTTATTAAAAAAACATATATCATAATATATAATGGTGTTACATTCTCATGAAACTCAATTTAGTGTGTCATATACACTGTTGAATATGATGTACCTCTTTTTAAATCTTAGGGTGTTACATTTTAACCCCATTAAATAAATTGTGTCCTCATAATTTAATATTGATTAAAGTAATAAAGTGTTTTAATTTTTAAAATATTCTTCTACAAACCCCACATTGTCATAAGGGTTAATAAAAATTTCACTTTATGAGAGATTAAGTGACTTATAAAAGTCATATAGAATAACATAGACAAGGTTTCCAAGCAGTACAATATTATTGGAAAGTAACGATATGGACATGGAAGAAAAGAGAAAATAATAATAGAGATTGGTAGATATCATTGATCTCAAGAAAGTGAATTATGTTGAAAATTTATAAAAAAAATCCATAAATTTGTGATGTATAAAAATACTATTAGTTTAAGTTAAATAATGGTATTATGAGAAAATTTGTTTTTTCAATATCTTTTCTGAGAGTTGAGGAATTACTTTACCATTTAGACAGGGAAACAAATAACAATTTAATTGAATTATATATTTTTATTTCATATCCAAAATCTTATCCTTTATGTGTGATTTGATAAATTTACACTCCATTTCATACAACATTAAATTAATATCCAGATTAAATTTTTATAACTGAATCAAATTTAACAGATCATTTGGATAAAAATCCATTACTCTTATCTAGATATATTTTAAAAAAACAAAATTTTTATAACAACTCATCCAATGACACCCAAAGTTAAACGTAATCCATTATATATATATATATTAAACCTTAATACTTATATAAAATATTTTCTTCCTATTTAAAAGTTTATAATTTTTTTGAAGGAAAGTTCCTAAATTAACATTTTATTCCCTATAAAACATAATTTTCATTTGATTTAGCATAAAAATAATTATAATACCTTGATAAAAATTATTAATTATAAAAAACATGCAGTATTTGGAATATAAATTATAAAATTTTAAATTATATTCCATAAATCAAAACATGTAGTAAACTCCAGCAATTATAACATAAACTATAAAATCACTAACAAAATTCAATGCCTTCAACAATATCCTAAAATTATATATTAATCATTATTATCACAAGATCATGCACATATTAAGGGTTATTCTACATAAATTATTTTTTGTTTAAAAAGATCAACTTTCCACAGAATCACTTTTCTTGTTCATCGATACTATTTATCATGTGCTTTCGGATCCTTAATGAAAATGTATTGTAGGAAAATACTTATACATTTTATGATTTTTATAATTATAATATAATTTATTAAAAACTTATAAAACATTATTATAGAATCAAAATACAATCAATTTAATAATTCCAATTCAGTTGTATCAATAATGTAACCCTAACTCGGATCCCTTAACGTTTTAGTGGTATATTCCCTTGACTGTTGGGATATTCATTTTCATATTTACACATATCCTTATAGTTGAATCATTTAACATTGAAAATTTATTTTTCAACCTTATAATCAAGATAATGGTGGACTTTGTCTCCACACTTATTGCAAACACCAATACCTTTCAATATCATGGGCGTTTCTTTCCACAATTATCAAATGTGGAAAATTCCATCTTTCCCTTATTCCTATTATCCATATTTTTGAATATCATATAATTATACTCTTGATTTTATTTTAATCTATGATAATTTTGGAATATTTTCTTCTTCATGATTACACTTGATATAAAGTCCTCATTTGAAGTGAATGTTTGGGATTTAAGTGACCTTAAATGAATAGGCTTAAATCCATTAATGAAATGGGAAATATTGTTATTTGTATTTTGTACATAGTCCTAGGCATATATTTATAACATTGTAATGTTTTCCTCATACCATGAAGTATTTTTATATTTATTTTGTCTTAGTATCATGAATTTTCTCCCAATATATTCTATTATCTAATGGGGCCCATACTTTTTCCAGAGGATAACAATAATATTGTTCCATTATATGCAAGTTATTTTATCTTCATATTTTGTTTCTTGAATCAAGGAACATCATACATCTGTATATCGTGGGATATAATAATCTTTCATGATAACATTATCTCGTTAATTATGACGAAAAATTAAGAATATGTTCTCTATGGAACTTATCGATTACTCTCAATTACAAATTAATTTGTGATCCCATTAAATGATGGATGTTATTGATGAATATAGTGGTAGAACATTATTTTACCATATAGTAGAGTAGTAGGTTCCTGCATACATTAAATGATATTTTTCATATCCTAAGTCAGAAACTACATTATGGTTATAAATTTTTCTGTTCCAACTACATCTTCATTACCAAATTCATTTTCTTTCCATGGAACTAAATCCCTACTTGGGGTATGTGCATTGATATAGTTCCCATTCCTTACACTTGGTGAAAATTTTCAACAATGGATGGAACTAGATTAGGTTAGAACATTATGAAACATAATGTATAATCCTAGTACTAGTGAAATGAATAACATAAATTAAAAAATTTATGTATAACTAATCTTTTAATAGAAAACTTGGTTGCTTTGGGATATTTTAGAAATCAATTTTTTTTCAAACCCTTCATAATTGGTTGTATTGAAAATGAAATTTATCCTAAGTATATCCCCCAGGATTGTGAAACCAAAATTTAGTAGGTTCTATTTTCAGGTATTGGGTATGTCTTAGGTCAATGATTACATGAATTTTGGATAGTTATGACCCTGAGGTGCATATGTTCCAAAACAATATCCTCTTGTAGTAGGTATACATGGATGTATTGCTTTGAAAAAAATAATATCTACCTTAACAAAACACAAGTACGTTATTCTATATATACAGTAAATTTTTATCATATCGTTATATTTATAAATATGTTTTTCTAAATCATATTCCGAATGTTTTTGGTAAACATCTTCTGATACCAATTATAATGACCCCGACTCTAGTAAGCTAGAGACAATGTCTAATTTATTACATTGGTACTAGATAAAAGGTATGAAATACTAAAGGAATCAATTTTTTATTAGTCTTTAAAATTTAGATTTATACATTAAATGCAAATAAAAGTTTAAACATAAAATATAAAAAGTGATTTATTTTGGGACACCATTATTCCCCATTGAGAATATCAATATATCAATCACAAATGCCACGTGGTATCATAATGAAGAAAAATACGAAATGTACGATATCATATGCTTATATAGGATATATATACAATAGAATATATAATGAATAAATAATTAAAATCAATATGACAAGGTAAATAATGGAAACACATTCTATTTATTCAATAAACTGATTATAATATCATTTAAATAAGTGATAATCAAATAAAGCATTATAAATAAACACACGAGCTTGAAACTTATCCATGGATATTATAATTGATCATATAATCACATGGGAATTAATAAATTATCACATAACAAAGAAATACATAATGATGGAAATCTGAACCAATCACAACATTTTACATTACAGTAAAAATATGTGGGTAGAAACATATAAAATTTTTCGAACTGATTCGTCTTAAGAGACCTTTCGATACATCGAGGGATATCTATTACCATAACACACCCATTAATTACTAATACCAATTCATTCACCAAATAAATGTTGTGAAACATAATCAATATAAACATTCATATTAAAAAACTTACATACGAAATTCTAGAACATAACCAAATCAAATAAACATAATCATAGACACACCATAATAATATAGTGAATGGTAATAAAATTGTAAATCTACAATAAAACTGAATATAAACTATAAAAACATATAATACGGATTTCATTAACACAACATATCCAAATTATATCATAATTATTATAAAGGGTTTAGGTCATTGATGCATAGAAATTCCCTAAAATGTTATTAATTTTTTTGAGAAAAATATACTTTTTTATTCTAAAAATATTTTTAGAAATAAATATTCTAAAAATATTTTGAAAATAATTTCATTTGAAAATAAACCTTTAAAACATTTAAAATAATATTTAAAAAATTGAGTGATCATGATAATAGAAAATTTCATTCATGTCGTACACATCCCAAGAAATATTTATTTTATATTTTTAGTAAAATCCAAAAATAAATTTTTCTGAAAAAGAAATGAATAATCCTTTGAAAAAATATTGAAAAAATAAAAAATAATTATATTTTTATTAAATAAATAATTTTGAGATGTTTATAAATATATTAATTTTTTTAGAAAATATATATTCTGATGAACATGGATTTTCAATCAGATAGGGATATATAGTCACATTTTATCAATTATTTTAAGCACTAAAGAGTTAAAACTTGGTGGTATTACTTTAAAAACTCCTGAATAAATATAGGAGAATAAATTTGATCAATTTTAGGATAGAAATATTAAATTATCCCCCCAAGGGATACTTAAATAAAAACAATCCCAAATAATAATGAGATTATGAAATAAACCCTTACCACTTTGGTAACTTCTAAATCATAAGACCCGTAAAAAAATAATCATCATTTTAAACATTAAATACCTTTAGAGGAAGATATTTATCATAAAAAAATATCCATACTATCAGTATATACACCATAAAAACAAAATAGAGGTGAATATGTTGTATATATCATCATAGTAAAAGGGTAATAAGAATCCCCCACCTTAGGTTGAAGTTCCTTCGTATGTGTCTGAACCTCATGTATAATAAATTAAGGTTTATTATAAATATATTATAATAAAATATTCATATATATATATCACACTATATATTATTTACTCATAGTATTTTGTTATCTATATATTAAAAATTCATTGTTTAATTAAGAGTTTTAGGTAATAATTGTTTCCTTTTTCATGTATGTTTTCATTTAGTAATTTTGGTTTTTTTAATATTTCCATAGTAACATCATATCAAGAATGTTAAACATGATATAAATATAATATATTCATTATATATGTATTTATATTAATCTATTAATATTAGAGGTACAATAATGATTACACTGTTTATAGAGATGGTTGTCCATACATACACATGAATGCCACTCCCATTTATATTGAATGATGGAATGAAAAAAATAATCATTAATAAATATTTATTGAATATTTATTATTTAACATATAATAGTTATATTAATCAAATAAATTCTTACTACCATCCATATGAAAATAAAATGAAAAAATGTCATATCCTTTCGTGTAGGCGTCAGTCCACACGTACAAAAGAGAGACTGTAAGAACGCAGTTTTTGCTGAGAAAGACTTTGGAATATTCTTGATGTTATTCCAGAGCAGCGCCTTCAGACAACGTACGATTCTGAGCCCCGGTGTGGCCGCAATTAAATTTTCAGTGCGTTCACAGTGGAAAAGCTAAATAAATGGGATAACTCCTAAGCAGTGTTTAGGATCAGAGATCTGAGTGTACGGATGGGTCTGGAATGGGGTGTCTACCCTATGGATGACATAACACATGTCGGCGCGGGATTTTTCGACCCCTCACTCTCTTTTGGAATGTTAAACAGATAAATTAATTTATTTATTTATTCGTTTAATGGTGAAACTGAAGTATCTCATAAACGGTGGCTCATATTGGAAAACCAAGGCCACGATTGAGTTCGGAACATGTCGTTTACCCTAGGAGGTTTGTAAGTTTCGCGGGCACGGGCCGTTTGTGAAAAATTTCCCCAGGGGCGTTTTCATAATTTGGCAACTTTGGGGACTCTGTCTTATAACTTTTGAATGGAAGATCAGAATCAATTTCTGAGACCATCGTTATGTTCATAGCATGGTTTATAGCCTAGGGGAGGCTTAATCTTGACCCCGTCGGGAGTTCGGGTTTGGGCCGACGGACGGGTGGTTAAGTGTTTTCTATTCAAACACTTAACCCACCCCACTCCTCTCCCCCTTCTCCCCTGGTGCCAGAAGCTCCCAAAAATGAAGGAGGAAGCTCTCCTCCATCACCTCCTACTGCTCGTCGAGGCGTGGCTCCGACGAGCCGCGGCGAAGCTTCGGGCAAAGCCCATTGAGGTAGGATCTAGTTTGTTTCTGTTTTCCTGCACATATTTTGAGATCAAATTTTTGTATCAAATATATGTTGTATTATCGAAAAAATTCCATTAATACGAGGTATATTTTATGCTCTTTCCGATTCTTGTTTCGAATTTCAAATCGGAGTTCGGAGGTGCTCGCAATCGTTCGCCGAAGTTTGCGGGTTTTGAGGTTTTCCGGTGGCTCGCATGGTGGTCCGATGGCTTCAGCAGGGCGTTGTGGGCCCTAGCTGGGTAGTAGCCCTCTTTGGCATGACCGCGAGGTCCCAGACCTGAAGGAAGCGCTCTTTGGCGTGGCGGTGAGCTCTGGTCGCGGCAGCTTCACACGACGCGGAGCGGGAGGACCGGCCGGCTGTGCCGGTCGGTTGACTCAGGAGACCAGGGTCGCGTACCGCGACCCTGCGGAGGAAATAAAGACCCGCGCCAGGTGGTTCTTCACGTGGTGAGATGACGGGACCTCGTGCCCGGTCTGCAGGCGGGAAGCGAGCCGGTTCTGCGCCGCGCGGCTGAGCCGCGGGCTGGGCCAGGCCGGGCGGACAGGCCGGTCCAGGCCGATTCGGCCCAAGGGGATCCGCCCCCCCCCCACCTATGTGGATGCCTGTAATTCTCATTGAGGTTGTCCGATTTTCATGCCTTATGCGGCGGTAGATTCGTATCGACGAGACAGACTTTTTGAGATGGTTTCTGGAATTGTTAATTCCCAAAATGTGGGGCCTCGGAGGCGCGGCACGTCTTTAAGTGAGTTATCGTTTTTCCGTGGGAACTTGTTTGGGACGGTGTGGACGCGTCCGACGTCTGATTTAAGCGTCATCAGTGGCGTTGGGACCCTAGAACCGAGGTGGATCATACAAGGGTGGTTTCAGGGGCTGAATCAGGTGTTGAGGTGTGGTCCCCAGGACCTGTCTTTTGAGTTGCGAGCAGCGTTTAGCGACTTTCTCATCAGGCATCTGTTCGGGGCGTGCGAGCAGTCGATTCTGGATTTTTTCCCGAGGGGATTGCAATGGTGCAATCCACCCGCTCTAATTCCGCACTCTGGTGAGGGTCCACGAGGGACGTTTGGGCGTTGATGGGGATTTTATTTCTATCTCTATCACCAGGCGACCGTTTTGGACAAGTGAATAGTCCATTTTGTGTACTTTTTCGAGAGGATCGCAACAGTGCGATCCGTTCGTTGTGTTTCGGGGCCGAGATGTGGGTTCCATGAAGCGCCGCTCATGTGTGGTGCGCCGAAATGCTTTTATTTCTCTTGAAATCCGTTGCACTCAAGTGAGTAGTGCTTTTGACATGTTTTCCTGAGGGGATCGCAATGGTGCGATGCACCCGACTGTTTTCAGGGACGTGGCTCGGGATCACGGGACGTCGTTCGGGCGTGAGGCATTGTTGGTGACTTTTCTGTCGGATATAAATTGGAGAGGAGTAATTAGGCGATCTCGCGTGTTTTTCGGCGAGGATTACAACATTGTAATCTTTTCAAGTAGGCGGAGCTGCTTACGCGATCTAGTTAAATGTGGAAAAGTGAAGGTTCCCAGGTGGTGGTTCTTCCTGTGGTGTGTGCAGAGAACCCTTGGCATGTGATCGCATGCACTCTCATGTGAGTGAATTAATGCTTAATGAGATGATGTTGGCTGTGGCTCAGCCATTTAGGTGGCAGGTTGGAGTTGATACATTACGTCTTCGCGATGACGTTGGGTGTCGTGGGAACGATAGCCTTTGGGATAGAATGTGGTATACTCTGGGAGTATATGGGAACGCTTGGAGGTACATATGGTTGTTTGTACCTGAGAATGTTTGTGCGCTTGGTCAGGGTTGACTTGGGGCCACACATCGTGTGGGACCCATGTGCGTATCGTGTTCTGCTTTACGTAATTTTGACCTCTCGTGACGTAGAGGGTCCCTCTATGATCGTTTGTTTGACCAGCAGGGTGGAGTTTTCCCCTGGCTCTGTGCTCGTTTGTTTGACCAGCAGGGTTGAGTTCCCCCTAGTTCTGTTCTAGTTTGGCCAGCAGAGATGGTTTGGTTCCTCTGTTTCTTTGGCTATGAGGGGTTTCAGTACTGTTCCCTTTCACCGGACTGCGACACCATTTATGACTACATATGCTCCTACAAAGTGGGTGTCCATGAAGTGTGGGTGTTTTCCCCACTTTTTAGGATGATTTGTCTCAGTCCGCTTCGACAGTGACTCATCGGATTGGAGCATGATCACCTTGAGAGGCATGTGGTGTTTCTCTAGATTCTTTGTGTTCCCTAGTAGAGTTCTTCTGGATTCGGTGTGACCAACACTTTACACGGGCACCGATCCTCTACCCAGGAGGTTGTTTCCAGTAGGGATAAGGTTGTTTCCTGCAGGACTGAGGTTGTTTCCAATAGGGCTAATGTTGTTTCCAGTAGGGCTGAGGTTGTTTCCAGTAGGGCTGAGGTTGCTTCAAGTAGGGCTGATGTTGTTACCAGTAGGGCTGAGGTTGTATCGATCAGGGCTTGCCAGTGGGTTACCATCCAACAGGGACAGCCAGTACAGCGGTGTTCACCGAGCAGTACCATCCAACAGGGATATCCAGAGCAGTTCTGAGCTTACCTCCAGTGGGGATGGGCAATGGTCCACGATGTCGGGCTTACCTCCAGCTGGGCTGGGTAGTGGACCCTGATTCCAGGTTACCTCTAGCTGGGCTGGGCAGTGGTCTCGTCACTGACTTTAGCCGGGTCACCCTCCAGTGGATTACCCTATTACGGGACTGGGCAGTGTCGCAACCGTCGACTCTTTCCATGTCTCCCTATAGTGGGAACCCATCAACTTCTAGGGACCCTCCAGTGGGGCTGGGTAGCGGGTCGCCTGTCTACATTGAGGAAACCTCTCGACTGCGGGGCAGTGATGAGTTGTCGTTTGATGTTCCCTTAGAACTCTGATGTACGATGAGCTATTCACCCCACTGAGATGTGATCGTGTGACGCGACCTAAAACTGTGCGGGCGAGTCAGTACTACCCAAAGAAGATAGTGTCGAGGTGCGGTGGTTTGAGCCCTTGACTTGTAGTTTGGGGTAGACGTGCGGGATGCTGGGCATCAATGGTGTTTACTCCTGGGACTGTTGGCAACTCACTTTTCTTGGGCTAAGATACTGGACGGAGATCCCCTTATGACCATGTTTGGGTTTCTCGATAGAGAATATATATGTATACGTTGTTCTAGTTCCCACATCTTGGGTTTTGGTTGCTCGCTATCTAGGAGAGGCGAAGACGCGTGAGGTATGCCACGTGCTTTCCGTGTCTAGGTTATCGTGGTTGGACGAGTCTACTCCCCTGCTATAGGTAGCGAAGACTCGATGATAAGTTCATCTTCTCACCGTTTCCAACTCCTTGTGTCTGGATGAGTCTACCTTCTTTTCTCTTGTGGGGTAGAGTTGGACTCTTTACTGTTTTACTCGTGACTGCATTCTCAGTTGTACTCCTTTTCTTTTCCTGTACGATCTACGGCTCACCCTTTGGTACCTCCTTTGTTTCTCCCTCGATCCTTCGTGATATCCTATTGAGTTTTTTTTATACTCACACATGCTTGGGCTTTTCCCGCACTTGGTGTCCCTTCAAGATGACAGAAAGGTTGGCCATGACGTCATTGGAGCTTAGGGGCTGAGAGCTTGGACATCGTGTGGTGGTCGTTGTTGGGTTCCAAGTGTGGGAACCTCCCACATGTTTACTGTCGTTTTACCTATTGCCGGGTTGTGGCACTTTTTAGTTTGGCACGTTTTTTCCCCTTTTCTTTTCGGTTTACCTTCACCTTGTACTTTGTACTGTATAGAGGTCTATGCACTCTTGTGGTTATTTATAGCAGTTGGTAATTTTACTTTACTTGTCTTTTCTCTTTTACTCTACAATTTTGTATTGAGTGTGCTGCGTGTGTGTGTATAGGTACTTAATCAAAGGTATCCCTGAGTTATTGTGCCTTCGGCGCTAGTCTCCATCCCCTGGCCTATGGAGGTGGGCTTGGGGTAGTTGCAGCTCGAGCCCGGCTTGGGTCGGGTCGTGACAAAGTGGTATCAGATGTGGTTCGTTCCATAGGACATTGTGCGGACGTCCCTAAAATAGCAATTGGTTGGGATTTCGGGAAACAGTGTTAACGTGTCTCAAGAGTGGCTCTCAAGCAAGGGAGTCCAGTGATGGTGCGTCGGCCGACGTCTCCATTCTCCAGGACCTTGATAACCCGCTTGTCGACTCGGCATGCCGAGACACTTGTTGTAGGGAAAATTGGATTGTGCATCACATAGTATTGAGTCATTGACTGTCCTTATTGAGTTAACTCCCCATCATTTTTGTTACTGTTATATACATATATGCTCATATGTCTGCGACACTCCTTGATAATATTTAGGATGTCTCTGCGAAGAAATCCATCCAAGATACCATCTTTGGTGCATGACGATGACCCTGCTAGATAGGAGGATATAGTCCAGGACCCATCATGCGAGCCCCTTTCTCTGGGTGGGCTGGAAGCAGCACCCCCACCTGTTGAGCAGCAGACAGCTTCAGCATAGGATGCTGAGTTTGAGCACATGTTGAGTGCGCTCCGTGAGTTCCAGCGGCAGAGACCGCTGAGGTTCAGTGGTGAGCCAGACCCTTAGGCAGCAGAGGTTTGGCTAGAGACATTGGTTCCTCTTTTTAGGCTTGTACAGATGCTGGAAGATCAGAGAGTGGCATTGGCATCTGACCTTTTCATGGATCATCTTGGTGTTGGTGGAGTCTGGTGACTCGGTTTCTTGACGAGTCGTCGCTTTCGTGGGGAAAATTTCAGTTGTTGTTTTGTGAGGAGTTTTCCCCCTCTTTCTTTTGATCCATTCAGATTCATGATCTCCATCAGTTTCGGTAGGGAGGGATGACGGTGGCTGAGTACGCGGCTAGTTTCGCAGACCGTGCACGCTTTTACCCGGACATGGTCCATGACGCCAACATCCGAGCGCAGAAGTTTGAGCAGGGTCTCTGCTGAGAGATTCATGCTGATATAGTACCCTTAGGAATTTCCATATATGCTAGGGTGCTAGAGCAGGCACTGGTGACAGAGAGCTTCCTGCCACGTTCTGGAGTTGGTGGTGGCAGCAGGCATGTTGGAGCCGAGACGTCTGCCGCAGCTAGCGGGTGTTGGAAAGAAGAACCTCGACGCAGGTGGATTTATGACAACCAGACTCAGGGGAGTGGTCGTACACCATAGTGGTACTGGAGGGCATTAGTCTAGCCTAGAGAGAGACGGTGCTATGCTTATGACGGGCGATGTCACTTGGTACGGTACTGCCCGACCAGGTATGCGGAGAGCTTCGGGCAGGCAGCAGGTGCACCACCACGATGGAGGAAGCGTCGTGATCAGAGTACTACCAAGAGAGGTGGTGATAGTAGAGGAGCGGGAGGAGATGGTAGTGGGAGATGACATTACAAGGTCTTCTCATCACCACTAGGTGGTCCACGACAGGATCCGTGAGCTAACAGTTGGGACCGCGGATATCCACGAGCTTTGGATGTCTATGATCCTGCATAGCATGAGGTGATAAGCGGTACACTCTATGGATCTTCTACCTTTTTTCAGTAGAATTGTTTGGCTCTGTGTGTGAAATTCATTCCTCCCCGCTCCTTTCTTGAGGTGTTACCAAGGTGGCATGGGGCGCCGGTGTAACCCTGTGTTGTTAAGATAGAAGGCATGGAACCTTCCCCTTTAGTAAATGGTGTTGGCTCCTTCACCTTTCGAGCATTTAAGAGAGCCTTGGTTGTGGGACGTCGATTGTGAAATCTTGCATGACCAGATATCCTTGGGTGTTCCACCATGTGGATATTCTGAAGTAGGGAATCACCGGGCCTTGTTCCAGGTGCGGGCGGTGATTCCAGTCGCGGCGTGCGACATAGGGGTTCGGCCATGGAGGTGATCTACCCTTGCGAGCCTTCGGGCCATTTGAGACCATACAAAGGGATAGAGAGGTTTCCTTCCACCTTGACCTAACCCCAAGGTTAGGTGTGGGAGCACGATGTATCCCACGTGGCTTACCTGAGGAGATGTGCTTTCTCCTATGCATGTCATTGGCGAGAGCAGACCTCGTGTGAACAGATCAAATCCTTTGGTCTATGTGCGGCGACGCAGAGCTGTGCGTGAGTTCTTTTGGGTGTGGGAGAGCAAGGTGTGGGCTTACTGAGTTATTCCCTAGTTTTTCTTTTCGGGGACGAAAATATTGAAGGAGGGAATTATGTAAGAACCCAGTTTTTGCTAAGAAAGACTTTGGAATATTCTTGATGTTATTCCAGAGCAGCACCTTCAGATGGTGTGCGATTCCGAGCTCCGGTGTGGCCGGAATTAAATTTTTAGTGTGTTCACCCTGGAAATGCCAAATTAATGGGATAACTCCTAAACAGGGTTTCAGATCATAGTTCTGAGTGTACGGATGGGTCCAGAATTGGTTTTCTACCCTAGGAATGACATAAAACATGTTGGCGCGGGATGTTTGGACCCCTCGCTCGCTTTCAGAATGTTAAACAGATAAATTAATTAATTTATTTATTCATTTAAGGGTGAAACAGAAGTATATCTTAAACTTTGGCTCGGATTGGAAAACCAAGGGCACCGCTGAGTTCGGAACGTGTCGTTTACCCTAGGAGGGGTGTAAGTTTTGCAGGGACAGGCCGTTTGTGAAAAACTTCCCCAGGGGTGTTTCTGTAATTTAGAGAATTTGGGCGTTCAGTCTTATAACTTTTGAACAGAAGCTTGGAATCATATTCCAAGACCATCGTTACGTTCAGAGTGGGGTTTTTAGCCTAGGAGATGCTTAATCCTGACCCCATCGGGAGTTCGGGTTCGGGCCGACGGACGGGTGGTTAAGTGTTTTCTATTTAAAAACATAACCCACCCCTCTCCTCTCCCCCTTCTCCCCTGGCGCCAGTAGCTTCGAAAAACGAAAGAGGAAGCTCTCCTCCATCACCTCCTCCTCTCTGGCGAGGCACTTCTCCAACAGGTCGCAGCGAAGCTTCGGGCGAAGCCCATTGAGGTAGGATCTTGTTCGTTTCTATTTTCCCGCACCTATTTTGAGCTCAAATATATGTATCAAATATCTGTTGAATTATTGAAAAAAATTCCATGTATGCGAATTATATTATATGATCTTTCTAACACTTGTTTCAGATTTGAAATCAGAGTTCGGAGGTGTTCACAATAATTCGCCGAAGTTTCCAGGTTTTGGGGTTTTCTGGCGGCTCGCAAGGTGGTCTGGCGGCTTCAGTAGGGCGGCGCGGGCCCTAGCCGAACGGCGGTGCTCTTCGGCACGACGACAAGATCCATGGCCTGGTGGCGGTGCTCTTCGGCGTGGCGGCGAGCTCTGGACACGGTAGCTTCGCGCGGCACAGAGCGGGAGGACCGGTCGGCTGTGCCGGCCTGTGAACTCGGGAGACCGGGGTCGCGCGCCGCGACACCGCAGGGGAAACAAAGACCTGCACCAGGTGGGTCTTTGCATGGTGAGACGACCAGCCCTCGTGGCCCGTCTATAGATGGGCCGCGATCCGGCATCGGGCCGCGCGGCTGAGCCGCGGGCCTGGCCAGGCCAGGCGGACCGGCCGGTCCCGCCCAAGGGGATCTGTCCCCCCCCCCTCTTCAGACGCCCGTAATTCTCATTATGGGTGTCCGATTTTCATGCCGTCTGCGGCGGTGGAACCGTATCGACGAGACGGAATTTTTGATATTGTTTTGGGAATTTTAATTCCCTAAACGAGGGGACTCAGAGGCACGATGCGTCTTTAAGTGAGTTGTCATTTTTCGGGGGAAGTTGTTTTGGACGGCGCAGACGCATCCGACATCTTATTTAAGCACCGTCAGTGGCGTTGGGACCCTGGCACCAAGGTGGTGCTTACTTGGGTGGTTTCAGGCATTGAAGACGGATTTGAGGCATTGGACCAATGACCCGCCTTCTGAGCCGCGAGCAGCGTTTAGCGAATTTCTCATCGGGCGTCCATTCGGGGCGTGCGATCAGTCGATTGTACATGTTTTTCCGAGGGGATTGAAATGGTGCAATCTGTCCACTCTAATTAAGCACGCTAGTGCGGGGCCCATGAGAGCTGTTTGGGCATTGACGGTGATTTTTTTTCCATCTCTATCACCAGGCGACCATTTTGGACAACTGAATAGTCCATTTCGTTTACTTTTTCGAGAGGATCGCAGCAGTGTGATCCGTTCGTTGTGTTTCAGGAACAGGATGTGGGCCCCACGAAGTGCCGCTGATGTGCGGAGCACCGGAATGCGTCTTTTTCTCCAGAAATCTGTTGCATTAATGTGAGTAGTGATTTTGACATGATTTTCCGAGGGGATCGCAATGGTGCGATACACCCGACTGTTTTCGGGGCCAAAGCTCGGGATCACGGGATGTCGTTAGGGCGTGAGGCGGTGTTGGTGACTTTTCTATCGGATATCCATTGGAGGCGAGTAAGAAGTCGATCTCACGGGTTTTTCCACGAGTATTACAATGATGTAATCTATTCAGGCGGGCAGAGCCTCTTACGCGATCTTGTTAAATGTGGAAATGTGAAGGTGCCCCGGTGGTGGTTCTTCCTGCAGTGTTTGTAGAGAACCCTTGGCGTGTGATAGCATTCAATCTTGTGTGCGTGAAGTTATTCTTAACGAGATTTGGTTGGCTGTGCCTCAGCCATTGAGGTGGTTGGTTGGAGTTCATATGTTACATCTTCGCGTTGACGTTGGGTGTTGTGAGCACGATGGCCTTTGGGATGGAATGTGGTATACTCTGGGAGTATACGGGAATTCTTGGAGGTACATGTTGTTGTTTGTACCTAATAATGTTTGTGCTCTTGGTCAGGGTTGACTTGGGGCCAAATGTTGTTTGGGACCCATGGGCATGTCGTGTTCTACTTTACGTACTTTTGACCTCTCGCGACGTAGAGGGTCCCTCTATGCTCATTTGTTTAACCAGTAGGGTGGAGTTTTCCCCTGGCTCTGTGCTCGTTTTTTTGACAAGAAGGGTTGAGTTCCCCCATGGTTCTGTTCCCGTTTGGCCAGCAGAGATGGTTTGGTTCCTCTGTTTCTTTGGCTCTGAGGGGTTTCAGTACCGTGACCTTTCACAGGACTGCAACACCATTTATGACTACGTGTGCTTGTACTGTGTGGGTGTTCATACAGTATGGGTGTTTTCCACACTTTTTGGGATGAGTTTTCTCAGTCCTCTCAGACAGTGACTCTGCGGATTGGAGCGTGATCGCCTTGAGAGGCCTGGGGAGTTTCTCCTGTTGCTTTGTGTTCCTTGGTAGAGTTCTTGGGGATTCGGTGTGACCAACACTTTACACGGGCACCGATCCCTTACCCAGTAGGTTGTTTCCAGTAGGACTGAGGTTGTTTCCAGCAGGGTTGAGGTTGTTTCCAGAAGGGCTGAGGTTGATTCCAGCAGGGCTGAGGTTGTTTATATCAGGGCTGAGGTTGTTACCAGCAGGGCTGAGGTTTTATCGAGCAGGGCTCGCCAGTGGGTTATCATCCAGCAGAGATGGCCAGTATAGCGGTGTTCACCGAGTAGTACCATCTATCAGGGATGGAAAAAGCAGTTCCGGGTTTACCTCTAGCTGGGCTGGGCAGTGGTCCCCGATGCCGGGCTTACCTCCAGCTAGGCTGGGTAGTGGTCCCCGATGCCGGGTTACCTCAAGCTGGGCTGGGCAGTGGTCCCATCACCGACTTTAGCCAGGTCTCCCTCCAGTGGATTATCCGGTTACGGGACTGGGCAGTGTGGAACCCGTCGACTCTTTTCGGGTCTCCCAGTAGTGGGAACCCGTCAACTTCCAGGGACCCTCCCGCGGGGCTGGGCAGGGGGTCGCCTGTCAACTTTGAGGAAACCTCTCGACTGCGGGGTAGTGACGAGTTGTGGTTTGATGTTCGCTCAGTACTCTCAAGTACGAGGAGCTTTTCACCCCATTGAGACGCATCCATGTGACGCGGCCTAAAACCATGCGGGCGAGTCAGTACCGCCCAAAGAGGATAGTGTCAAGGTGTGGTGGTTTGAGACCTTGACTTGTAGTTCAGAGCAGACGTGCCAGATGTTGGGCATCGATGGTGTTTACTCCTAGGACTATTGGCGACTCACTTTTCTTGGGATGAGTTACGGGACAGAGATCCCTTTACAACCTTCTTCGGGTTTCTTGATATAGCATATATATATGTATACCTTGTTCCAGTACCCACTTCTTGGGTTTTGGTTACTATCCTTCCAGGATAGGCGAAGTCGCGCGGGGTATGCCACGTGCTTTCCATGTCTAGCTTCTCGTGGTTGGACGAGTCTACTCTCCTGCTATAGTTAGCAAAGACTCAATGGGAATTTCATCTTCTCACTGTTTCTAGCTCATTGTGTCTGGATGAGTCTACTTTATTTTATCTTGTAGGGTTGAGCTGCACTCTTTACTGCTGTACTCTTGACTGCACTCTTGGTTATACTCCTTTAATATTAATGTTCGATCTATGGCTCACCCTTAGGTACCTCCTTTGTTTATCCCTTAAGCCTTCGGGGTATCCTACTTGGTTTTTTTTATACTCACCTCTACCTGGGTTTTGCCCGCACTTGGTGTGCCCTTGCAGATGACAGACATGATTTTCATGACGTCAGAGGAGCTTAGGAGCAATGAGCTTGGACTGTGTGTGGTGGTCATTGTCGGGATCCAGGTGTGGGACCCTCCCAACGGTTTACTGTCATTTTACCTATTGCCGGGTTGTGGCACTTTTTGGTTGGGTGCATGTTTTTCCCCTTTTCTTTTCAGTTTAACTTCAGCTTGTACTTTGTACAGTTTAGATGTCGATGCACTCTTGTGGTTATTTATAGAATTTCTTACTTTTACTTTACTTGTCTTTTATCTTTTACTCTGCACTTTTGCATTGAGTGTGTTGTGTGTGTGTGTACAGGTACTTAGGAAAAGGCCTCCTCGAGTTATTGTGCCTTCAGTGTTGGTCGCCATCCCCTGGGCTATGCAGGTGGGCATGGGGTAGTTGTGAATCGAGCCCTGGTAGGGCCGGGTCGTGACAGAGACATTATTATTTTTCCATGGATTGGAAGGTAAGAAGTTGGATGTGATATAATATTTAAATAATTATGTTCATATCATAAATATCACATATATTCATTATTTTAAATCATAAAACCTCTAATGTAAAGAGAAAGAGAAATAGGAATCACATCATTTCATGTGGCTGTAGTCCACTGCACACACAAGAGATGTTATCGTACCCCCCACAGAATGGAATTTAAAATGATATATATGATATAATAATTTCGTTAATAAAATAATTTCATAAATATAATAGAAATATAATAAATATATCATTGTTTTCATCCATTAAAAGTGTCGAAGGAAAACAAATTACATTGATTTGTGAGGTGGTAGTCCTCTGTACACACGATCGACTCTTGTGTTTCCCATTTTATAGAAGTAGATATGGATATGTTTTATTAAATTAAACAAATACCATATTTCTTTATACGTGACACTTGTGTTGTAATATTATCATATTTAATTAAATATTTAATGATTCGGAAGAAGATATAAAACTAGTATTCATATTTAATAAATTTACATATTCTTCGGAGAACATCTTTACAATTATACCTAATGGAATATTACGTGGAATTAATAATAAAAATATGTCCTATTATATGGGTATAGAGGGTTAATTATTGTATTTTTCTAGTACTTGGTTAATCTAAATGGGTTTTTAAGTGTGAATATGGGAGGGGAGGGGTGGCCTATTATAAGTAGTGGAGAGGACACACAAGGAATATTTGAAAAGAAAAGGTGATACCCACATTTGGATCTTTGAAAAGCCTAAGAAATGGCTATTTATCGATATTTATAGGTTATATGATAAAAATATTTATATAAAATCATGTTTGGATAATTAATATGTTATTTTTAACGTTTAACATCTTTTTAACCCCTTTTAAAGCCATTTTCCTCATAACCAACGTAATTAATTTTTTTTCTTGTTTTACTGTTCATTATAGTAAAACATTTGATGGAAATTATTAGATAATATAAATTTTTATGATTAAAAATAATGAATATTTTGTTAAAAAGTCAAATTATATAAATGAAAAAATTCAGTATAAAATTGAACCATAGATGTTGTGAAAGAGTGGTTTTCTAAAGAGAAAATTTCATAAGTATAGAATGATTTAATACAGAAATTAAATAAAAAATTTATTCCAATGAACTAATTTATTTAAATTGAAAAATAATTTAAATAATATTACTTTGAATAAAAATTTTATATATAATTTATCTCTTTAAATAATTTAAACAAAATGGTTTTTCAATAAAAATATGTGTTTTTACTATTCATAGAAAAATAATATTTATAGAAAAATCATTAAAATTGACCCGATGATAATTTTAACATACGGATTTAAAAATTTATGGTTATTTTTTTAAAAGAATTTATAATGTTGTTAAAACATAATTTTAAATTATGTGTGCAATTCACAACTGGACCATCATTTAAAAAAATGTAGTTTTTTGAAAAATATTTCTTTTTTAATTCAAATGGTTCTTATTTTATTTCTAATAAATTGATTATAATTGAATATATTTTATACATGTGTAAACTATATAATATTCATAATTTAGTTACTGCAATTCATACTCGCAAATGCAACATCTTGGTTATAATGGTCATTATATTTCAATCTAATATCATATTTGGTTTAAACCTAGTGTTATATGCATTGATAACAATCAAAGATATTGAATTTATTTAAAATTAATCATTTCATAATGTCTTGAGTCATGTCATTCTCATATAAAATCAGTGTTATGTGTGATTTACACTCTTAAATATGATGTTCCCCATTCCAAATATCATGGATTTTCATCCATAATTTTAATCTGAATATAAATATGAAATATATTAATTATATATAAATTTATAGTCATCCTTAAAAGATATAGATATTAAAATGAATTACACCATTCATGGAGATGGTAGGCCATACGTATTCATGATGTTTTTTCACACTATTCAAAAAATAAAATGAAAGAAAGGTAAATAATAATAAAAATTTATAAAATAATTTACATATAATAAATATATATATATAATATTCATTTAATATATCCTTATTACCATCCATGTAAATTAGAAATGGAAAAAAGCACACTGCTTCATGGAGGTGGTTGTCCACATGTATGCACGTGTGACATAATTATTTTTCAACTGGTTTGAATGTAATAATATATATTTGATATCATAATTATAGAACAATAATTATTTCAAAAATATTTTATATAAACTGTAAACCCATCATAATATCCATCAATGAAATATGATTATGGAAAATGAATCGTATCACTATATGAAAGCAGTTGTGCACATATCTGCAGGAGCAATACATTCATTTCTCATTTGATTGAATGAAGGTGGATATTATTGGTGAAATTATTATAATAAAATTATGTTATATTTAGGATAATGAATTTATTATTTTCTGATGAATACCATATATTTATAGAAGAATAAATAATAATGGAATTGAAAGAGGTTGTGTAAGACAATTACCCCTACATTTAACCACCATTAGATCCTATATTAAGGACCCTTGGAATAGACTTTTAATAAGAAAAATAACTCATATTATGGTGTAGGGATGTTTTGAAGGTATTTTTAAGGGTTTGGTCTAGATAAATGGATCAAAATAGTGTAAATAAAATAAATGAGGGGAGTCCTTTAATAAGATGTGGGCATTCAACATATCATAAAAGATTAAAATATATTAAAAAATTTCAAAAAAATGATTCCCAATGGATATATATTAAAATATTTTATTTTATGATGTTGAAACATTTCTATACAATAGGGGTTTGAATAGAGTAATTTGAAAATATACCATTATATCGTAGTTTAACCCTTATTAATGAATTTTTAAGCTTATTTCAAATAATTTTTTTTACTATTTTTATAATTCATTATTAAAGAATTTTAAGGGAACTCATTAAAAAAACATGGATATTCTAAATATAGAATCCATTTTTTCAAATTTAATATCTAAATTTGGCATAAATTACTTTGAAAATAATATTTCAAAATTTATTGGCAAAATATTATCAAGATCAATATATTTTCGTAAATATACAATGTTCTTCAAAAAAAATGCACATAAATTTACTACAATGACCATAATTATAGTATTACTAATATAAATGGATAATTTTATTCTTTCCAAGTCATTTAGAAAATATAAATTTTTAAATTCTTATCAAGATCTGTCCTAGTGGGGCCCGTGATGAAACTCCTCAAGCCCGCCTCCAATAAGCTATTTGATGGTGACTAGCACTGAGTAGGAATATCACTATCATTGGATGTATTGCCACAGTACCTTTACAAAAACACATACACACATCTTCTAGCCACAAATTCTGGAACATAAAAATCACTAAGAAAACAAATGCATCCATACCACTAAACAAAACCATTATAGTACGACATGAAAGTAATGTGTAGTAAAATAAGCTCAGCCAGAATAAAACCCCACTAGAAGAAAGAGTCTGCAAATTACAAAGTCCATCCTATAAAAAAATAGGCCCTGAGACTACTTCATAATGTCATTGGAACACCTCAACCTGCCGGAACTCCCAAATCTATGTCTAGTCTGGGTCCTCCCTGGACTCTGTCAAAAGGTCACTAGTCTTCCCAAGACAGAACACATGCAAGAAAATCCCATGATGGGGTGTGTTTAACAATACCTAGTAGGAGACCCCAAAAACCATAAAGCATTAATCAAAGGAATGGTACAGTCATCACTACATAGTATATGTATACTGTAAGTATAACAAGAACATATCTTGGTATACTCAAACCTAGACCCATGGTATAGAGGTAAGTCACAATGAATGCATACTCACACTAGGGGTTCAGTCCGAAATTCCACAATGCACTCATTCGGGAGAAGACAATCCTGGGTCTGATAGCACTGATGAAATCCACCCGAGATGTACTATTTTTCTGAACCATCATGAGAAATATACCCTAATATAATTTAAGAGAGAACATGATACAGTCATTTCGGGAGAACTCACTACACCAGTGTGGATGATCATGACACACAGATGATGATCTCTTCCAAGGCCATAAGGTGATACCACGAATCATCTAGATTAAATTTCTAAGTATAAGATCAATGTATGGTGGGATTGTTCGTACCAATAACCAGAATCTTATTAGAGAACAATAATTGACAAAGGATATGGCTCCAGGCCTCTCTGAGGAGATTCTAGACACTATCTAGAATGTCTGGATGAAGGGATCATACTCCTATAAATAGTAAATTATACCAACAAACCTTGAGGGGAACGAGAAAGGGAACTAAAACTAATGAAAATTATCCATGATATGGTGGAGAAGAGATGAAATCCCTCTAGGAAAAGGTACATGGTGTGAATTAGGTTCCCAAGTTATATCCCTCGAACCTAGGTATTACCAGTGTCAATAACCTATGTCATCAAAACATTTCATGTAGAAGAGGTTTACATGGTGTATATAAATTTTCAAACATCACATCCTACTATCTAGGGTCCACTTCAAGTTTGCTGGGAATGTCCTAGAACATGACTTCAACCCATGTATCCTTGTCTCTGTGATTGTCTCTAGTCACACTAAGTGGTGGAGTACAATCCATATAGGAAATCCATGTACTCCACCCCATGTCTGTGCATCATCCGAGATACATGCCATATTTTAGTGATGGACCCACATGTAGTATGACTGGTGTCACAAACAACGTAACTCTTACCGACTTCCCAAAACCC
This sequence comes from Viscum album, assembly GCA_963277665.1. Classification (NCBI taxonomy): domain Eukaryota; kingdom Viridiplantae; phylum Streptophyta; class Magnoliopsida; order Santalales; family Viscaceae; genus Viscum; species Viscum album. The sequence continues at coordinate 1,896,356,047 of OY728153.1, forward strand.
TAGACACAACTCAGGGGGCTCCACAAACCTTTTATTACCAAATAAACATCATCTTATTCAGGAAATTATAGAAACCATGGTTTGTATTCCATCGTATCCTCCATAGTTTGGACCATTGATTCTGGAAACACCATATAGAAAAACTCCAGATCTGAGGTCTTCTGGTCACACCTTCACTGAATTGGTATGATTTGGGTCTTCTATTATCCCAAAAATGAGAACATCATCACTCTCCATTTGCAATAATGAATGAAAAATAGGAACCCTCCATCGTTTGATCCTCTTCCAAAACCACCTATGTAATTCCATCAAGTCCTATAGATCTTGGATCTTCAATTTCGGGTTGTTGCACTGTGAAACAGACACCTAAATATCACTTGTCTAAAATCCATGAAGGATGCGATGAACTCAGAGAACATCAGGGGAGAAAAATAACATGTAACAACCCAAGGAGAAAACCACGACCATTATTTTTTCTAGGCTTGATCAATTACATAAGAATAATCATGAAAGGAAACAAATTAAAAAAATCCCGATAGAAAACCCTTCAACATAATACCATCCCACAATACCCATGAACTGTGAATCTATCCATTTGTCAATTGATTCATGTTCTTCCTAAGAATAAAGAATAGGGAAGAAATAAATTTAAAACACACACCACACTTAGGAATTGGATCACTCACGGAAGAATATTGGTTTCCACATCATCGTTGTAAGTGAGATCCTTCAAGAACAAATCCATTCGATCTTCATTCCAAATTTCAACCATCGGTTATCACTAAGATAATTCTACATGTTCTCTCTGTATACTCTAAGTAATTTTAGTGTTATGTTCTTAAATATATCTCCATAATTTTATAGCCAATTAAAAATGATTTATGTTGCACCACTATGTCAATGAAACGTTAAAATGAAATAAATTGTGTATTTATTTTATTTATTAAAACACCAAAAACTACGTTCCATAGGTTACCACTGCTTGTCGGAGTTAGGTCATGCCCGTGGTAATCTTTCTATGCTAAATGTAACGATTCCCTCTAATTTATGATACATGCACCAGTTTGGATGTTATTACACTTTTATAAGAAAACATCTCCCATGTTCTATTTGATATATTAAATATTTTTTAAAATCTATTTCGGGCACAACAAAACTCAAAATCACATGCCGCATCAGCGACTGGTCTCTAAATAATTCCATTAAATATTGAAAAATAATACATGGAAAATATTGGACATTACATTCCCCCACCACAAGACATTACATCCCCAAAATGATAAAAACAAGGCTACAAAAAAATATGTGGGTACTATGCACGAATTTGAGCCTATAACTCCCAAGTACTCTCCCAAAGAATCTTAAGATACCCCCAAACACGAACCAAGGGAACTGATTACCCATGAAGGATCCCATCATACCATTCTTCAATCTAAATTGGGTACTTAGAAATGGTTTCTTCATATTCCATGTCTACCTCTCCCCAATCGATGACCTACAATGGTTCATGCATGTTCCTCCTCACCTACAACATATGGAAGACATTGTATACCTAGTCCAACAATGCGTGTAGAGCCATGAGGCTTGCTACCTTGACCACTATACAATGTACCCAAAAAGGGACGAATAACCTCAGAGATAACTTTCCACCCCAACCAAATATCTGCAATCCTCATTTAGGTGAAAATCATTGGATGAAAGGGTCTCATTCCTCAAATACCAAAGGTCTCCACCCTCTATCAACATATGATTTCTGATGGCTCTATTCAGTCTTCATCCACTCCCAAATGATATACACCTTCCCAATAGTAGAAAATACCATGGTGAAGTGGTTGCTATTGTTTTAGGAAATCTTGAATAGTGGTAGGTATTCCTCATAACAATGATTGTAGTCCAAGATTCAAGCCCCCCAACATGTCCACTAGAACATGATTTGTCCTCACTATCAGGCCATATGTGTGGGGATAATGTTTTGTGCTCATGCCTAACTAAGCCCCAAATTCTTCTTGCCATCCCTTCGATAATTTAGATCTGAAACCTAAATTATGATTAGAAACAATTTTTGAATGGACACCATGGAATCAAATTATCTCCGGCATGTAGAGGCATCCCAACCTTAATATTGAACTCTACTCTTAGATAGATAGTAAGTGGTCCAACATGGTGGGTCGGTCAATGATAAACTAGTTGGCATTAAATTCGCTAGATGTATGTGGTAAAATCATCACAAAGTCCTTCAAAATAACATCCCACTTCAGTTATGGATCCTCTAGGGTTTGAGTCAAACCCTCTAGAACATGGTGAGTAGCCTTAACTAGATGAAAAGTGAGTCATCGAGAAACACACTCTGCACCCTCTTATTCATTCTTAGAAACCATGACTATTTAAGGATGTCCTAGAACATATTTGACACACTTAGATGTACCACCAAAGGGGAAGTATGAAACTCCCTTAAGACCTCCTCTCATAATGCCACCAGTACTACTGTGTGTCCTTTGAAAGGATGAAATTCTCCCAACCTTAGGAATATCCTTTAAGAGCTTGCCCTGGGGACATCTGAGAATTAAGTTGTCAAATTCAGTATCCCTAACCACTGTCTCCATACCATTGTATAAGAGTGTAGGGGTAACAATTACAAAATAGAGGTAAGATTCATCATCTCTATCCATGATGGATAAGTGTAATGTGGCCAAATATTATAACACATCATTCAACATTTGAAAAAAAAGATCTCCTTCAAAGAGTGTCTGCCAGCACATTCCCCATAACATAAGTATAGACTATCTAAAATTCATAATCTTGGAGAAACTCAAACAATATCCTATATCTCATGTTCATATCCTTCTGAGAGAAGATATACATTAGAATCTTGTGACCAGAGTAGAAGATAAATTTTTCTCCCATCATGTAGGGTCCCTATATTTTCCACACAAATACTACCACTACCAACTCATAATCTTTGGTCATGTAGTTATGTTCATGTGGCCTACACCGTTGGGAATCACATGCTGTGAACTCTTTCTAATACATCTGTACATAATCATTCCCTGTCCCTAATGCATTTCCAATTACTATATAATCGATACCGTCCTCCAGTAATCTCAAGATCGGAGAACTTGTCAAAATCATTCTCAAATTGAAAAAATCCTAATGGAATTTCCCCATTCATACAAAAGGCTACCCCTTTCATGTAAAATATTTCATAGTTTCTGACATCCTGGAGAAATCGGGTATGAATCTCTGGTAATATCTTATTATCCCAAGGAAGCTTCACACATCAATCATGCTCCAAGGTGGATCTCATGCTAGCACTGCATCAACATTGACCTGGTCCATAGAAAATCCATCTTTTTAGATAAAATGTACATGATTGTATATCATCTTCATCTTGAAGTGTAACTTCTAGATTTTACCATAAAATCAGTGCTCTTAGGGTACATCCAGAACCATCTGAAGGGGTCTCACATGATACTCCTCAGACCTCGAGTGCATGAGGATTTTATAGAAGAATATAACCATTAATTAGTATATATAAGGAGAGAATATTTAGTATATGATTTCCATGAACCCTGATGGGAAATTCGTCATTGAAAATTGTATCTCCATGTACTCATAGTGACCATAATGACATCTGAAATATATCTTTCTGATATCGTTATCCTTTACTCATAGTTGGTGATAACTTGATCTATGTTTAACCTTAGAAAACCATCGTTCCCCCTCTAAATTGATTAAAGAGGTCCTTGATCCTCACTAGTAGATACTTGTTCATTACGGTCACTCGGTTCAAGTGATGGTAGTCCACACAAAACCTTATTCTCATGTTTTCCTTTTTGGCTAAAAAACTTGGGGCCACCTGAGGTGAAACATTGGGTCTCATGAATCACTTCCTTTGCAAGTCCTACAATAACACCCCCGTGTTTTTATGCTCTGCATGATCCATCTAATATGCTGGTGTTGATGTCGGGGCCATACTAGGGTGTAAATCGATGCAGAATTCGATCTCACAATGGGGAGGTAATCCTGGACTACCTTCTAGAAATACGTCATAATACTCTACCACTACTGCTTGGAATTTAAATCTCATAACATCTACTACTCCAATGGTAAGGGTAGAAAACTCATGAGTGATTGGATGTAACCTTCTATGCATGAGCTCATGTTATATGACATGGGTTTCCTTTTATCCAATAATGGAAAATCTCACCACATCATTGTTGACACACCACACCTTTCACCTAATAAATAAAATTTGGCATGGACTAAAGCTAGTGATTCCATGCTAAGAATGATGTTGTAAGGACATTACACTGCGAGCATGATAATTTAACCGAAAATATCACCTCCAAGGGCCTGATAACACTATCGACACATGTTTGTGATCATCGAGTTTCCTCCCATAGGAGCCTCCAAGTGTATGGTTCGAGTCAACGGTTGTACAGAAATCTCAAGGTCCTATAAAAGATAAGTGGTGAGAAAATAATGACCGAAAACTGTGTTTTTTAGTATGGTAGATATGGTAGAAAAGACATAGATCATACCATCTATCTAAATTGGAGTCCTATGGTCATATTCCTCAACCGCTTGTACCTACCCCGCCCCTATCCTCCTGATCCCTAAGCCTGACGTAGCTCTCATTTGGGTGGTGGTGGTAATATATGAAAATGTATACAACTATAGAAGCTCTCCCAGCTCCTTTGTGATGTCATTAACATGGTGGATCTACTTACTCAACTCATTACCTCTACCTTGATGGTCCATTCTTTGTATCCCTTTCAGAAGCTTGACTGGTTGGAAAATATCTAGAGAGATGTCCCCTACTGTCACATGTGTATCATTGCCTCTCTATAGGCTGACTAGATCCACTCTAATATCCCAGAATAATAGACCACTATCTTGGTACCTCTTATATTATCTCCTATATATAGATCCCTACGTATGGTGTCATCTCTCTACTGCCATGGTATCTATACATGTATTCCTGTTGTAGACTATCATTAGATGCATCTGCTCAACCAAGAAGCTATCAACCACCAAAGCTCAATCGAGCACTCCAGCATAAGTCAAGAATTAATATAGTTATAATTCTATCTTTTATGTGATAACATAGACCTCACTTGATTCACCAAGCCTTGAATTACAGATCCCTAACCATATTCATCGAATACCATTAGAGGTTGGTGAAATTCGATTAATAGTCATCCCCTGTTAAGCTACCCTGCTTTAGCTGATGAAGCTAATGTTTATGCACTTACCTTAGATTAGATAGAGAGAAATACTCTCTAAAGAGATGCTTGAACTCTGTTCTCAAAAGAGACATCTCTCCATGAGTCTACATGGTCAAACTCCACCATCTCCCTACCAAACACTAAAGAAGGCTCACCGCTAGGATAACCATTTGGTTCACTAGTCTCCTCCAAATATGGAAAAATTTGGTTCCCACTTCATTCTAGTACTCAACCGCACAGGGGTTGAGATCACCTTAGAACTTGAGGTGTCTCTATCTCTAAAACTAATGTTGGGTGTTCATCATGAGCTCCTCGTCTGCCAGCACTGCAGGTACCACATGATGAACCACTAGTGGTGGTAATGTTGGTTCACCACATGGAGGTTACATCTGGGGATATGGCTACTATATAAAAACCTAATCACTGAGGGGATCATCCAAGTGATCGAGCTTCATAATCCTCACTTGTATACATTACAGAGGAATTCAGTAAGAAAACAAGATGTACCACTATTAATGAAAATATCTGGAGATCTTTCTCAAGAATGACATAGAAACCACAACCCATTCTGATATGATGTTTATACCATCATTGATTCCCCAAAAATGGTGTTCTCATATACTGAGTCAAAATATAGGTTATCATATTCCTAGTGTATGGATATGTTAAGTTCCTAAACTAACACTGGAGTCCCTATCAAAAAATTTAAACTCAAAACACTTAACACTATTTCCCAAAACAAAATCCTAAACTATTTGTCCAAAGGTAGAACCAACTACCTCCAATAACACTCTTTCCAAACCTGTCTCAGTGGGGACCATACCGCAACTCCCCAAGCACACCTCCATTAGGCCAGGGGTTGGTGACTAGATATGAGTACACATTTCACTAACATGGAAAAAATTTCTTAAAAACATGTACACACACACACATCTCTAAGCCCCAAATGATAAATGTAAAAACCACTAAAGAAAAAAATTCCAGAAGACCACTCAATGCAACCATCCTAGTACAATATGAACATGATGTTTAGTAAATTAAATTGGGCTACAATACAAACCCCCCAAAAGAAAGAGTTTGAAAACTAAAAAATGAAACTAGTAATGAAAATAGGCAATGAGACTAATGCTCAATGTTGTAGGAATACCTTGTCCTACCTAAACTCACAATGCTCTGTCCGGTCATGCTTTTCCCTGGACTCCAAGAAAAGGGCACTCATCTGATTAATACAGGACACGTGTGGGAAACACCCATGAATGAGTTAGTATGAAAATAATCAGTAGGACTCCCTGAAAACCACAAACCAATAAACGAAGTAAAGGTACATCCAAATATAAATAGTATATTTCTACAACACATATAATAGGAACGTATCAATATATACTCAAACCTAAAACCTTTGTCTAGAGGTAACTAAAATTACTGCATACTCATGGTGGAGGTTCAGTTCGAAGATTTCATGGAGAACTAATACTAGAGAATACACTCATGAGTATGATAACACAAATGATTTCATCCTAATAAGTAATATTAGTTTTGAACTTTCATGAAAGAGATACACTTATTAATATAAAGAGAGATTATGATACAATCATTTTAAGAGAACACAGTACACGAGTGGGGAAAATCACAATACATGGATGAGAATCACTACTAGGACCATTGGGTTATTCAATGACTCATCTAGACTCAAATACTATGTTTAAGATCATTGTCTAGTAGGATTGGTCATGCCAATACCAAGAATCTACTTAGGGCACTAGAATGGACAGAGGATCCTACTCTGATCCTCTCAGTGGGGATTCCAAACTCTATCCAGAAAGTCCTTCTGAAGGAATCATACTCCTTTGAATATGAAATGATACCAACTAACATTAAGGGGAATGATAAAGAGAACAAACCCTAACAAAACTTGTATGAGATACAGTGGGATAGAGATTTAATCACTATAGGATAGGGGACACGACATGTAGTAGGGTCACAAGCCATATACCCAGACCCTAGGTACTAACTGTGTGAAACAACCAATGTCATGAGAACATGTCATGTAGAAGAGGTTTAAATAGTGTGTAGAAAGGTTCACATTCCATGTCCTACTATCTGGGGTCTGCTCTGTGTATGCTAGTCTGGTTCCATTACACAGATTCAACCCATGTATGTTGTCCATGGGACCGGATCTAGTCAAACTATGTAGAAGAGTATATGTTTTGTAGGTAATCAGTTTACTCCACCCCCTGTCCATGTATCATCCAAGATACATGCCTAATACGAAGTAATGATCAACATTACCTTTGACATGTGTCACACTCCATGTGACTCTTTATAGCTTCCCAAAACCCTATCCTCCACTCAGGGCCCCCCTCACTCCATGTATTACAAAATACACACTATGTTCTTCAAGAAATTATAAAAACCCTAGTCCTCATTCCGTTCTCTCCCACATAGTTCTGATAGTCAATTACAACCATGCCTGGTTACGAAAATCAAGATCTAAGATCTTATGGTAACGCAGTCGCCGATTCTATAAGATCAGGGTCTTCTAGCATCTGGGAAAATGAGATCATTTTCATTTTTCATTTTCAATAAAGAATGAGAATTAAGAACACATCGTCGTTTGATCCGATTCCACAAACACTATTACACCTCTGCCTATTCATACTCATGTCAGATCTTTAATTTTGGATCATTACTCTGTGAAACAAGGGCACAATGATTTTTCATTAAAAATAAACGAAGAACATGAAGAACATCTGGGTAGAAAAATCACATGGAACAACCCATGGAGTGAACCTCAGCTTTTTTCATTCTCACCTCAATCCATTCCAGAATAATGATCATGAAATCAATAAAATCTCCAAACAAACCCCAATAAAAAATCCCTCAATATAATCCCATCCTAAAATTTGAAAGATCCGTGAAGAAATTCATTTATTGATTGATTCATGTTCGTCATGGGAATAAAGTGTGGGGAATAAATCAAATTAAATCACATGTCCTACATCGGAATTGGATCACTCACTGAAGAAGAATGTTTTTTGTGTTGTTGATATAGGTGATATCTTTCATGAATGTCTCCCATTGACCTCCAATCCAACTTCCCACCATTATTTTTTGTTGAGATAATTCTTCATGTTCTCTCTTGAGCCTCCAAGGAAATCTAGGGTTATGATCCTAACCTTGATACCATGCCACTATGGATTATTAAAAATAAATTATGCTTCATCTCTGTATCAAAAAAATGATAAAATAATTAAAATGGTAAATTTATTTTATTTATTAAATGCCAAAAAATACATTCCTCAATTGACCCGTTCCGGTAAAAGTTTTATCACACCAGGGGTAAACTCACTACTTTGAACGCAATAGTGCCCTTGGATTTCTGATATATCCACTCATTTAGAAGTCATTCAACATTTCTAGTAAAACTGCTTGTGTTTTCTATTTAATATTTGAAACATTTGTTCTGGGCACACTGGGCCTCAGAATCGAACACCATCTCAACACTTGGTATTCACATTATTCCATATTTAAATATAATATTACATGGAAAATCCAAGACATTACAATTCTATAAATTAAATGAGTGACTTTTCAAATAATTAGTATTTCTCAATATTCCTTAAAAAATTAATCATTTCAAGAAATTATCAAAAATTCACTCTATGTTAATTTTGACATGTTGACTTTAAAAAAAAGTTCATTTTTAATATAAAATTTCTAGATGTGGGAAAATATTTATATTAATTATACATAAAATGAAATAAAAATAACATCCAAGGGAAATTTTATTTGAAGCATATAAAGACTTTACTAAAAGTTGAATACTTATTTATAAAATTTTTTTATTTAAAAACATTTTACATAAATTTCATAATAGGGTCATTCATATTCATTCTTCCAATTTAAAATCTTAGTTAAAAAAATATACTATTTTATAGTTCATTTGGACTTAGTGTTTTGTGTATCGAAAGATATAAATGAAATTTAATACATTTTATGTAATATATATCATAAAATATTAGGGTGTTAAATTATATCCCCATTAAAATAAATTTCACAAAAAAATTTAATGGGTATGATAAAAATATAATGATATATATATTTCATCATATCCTCAGGTTTCCATGTAGATTCTTTGAAAATATAATTCCTCTAGAGAACATTAACCAGTTAAGTAGTCTTGTTCTATATAACCTTATAAATTTTATCCATGTTTTCTTATGGGTTTTCTTTATATTAATGATAATGATAGTGTTGTTTGACCTCCATGTTCAGTTCATGTGAAGGATCAGGTATGTAATTAAATATGAATTATATAAGGAACCCATCGTGACCTTGAGAGAGGTTTGGTGAAAGTACCAAGTGATAAGATACCATCTCTACATGATCATTAATATTGACGATTACAATATACATATGGATTATATTTCCATTTTTTTCGAATTTCATAACATTATTCAATGGAAAACTTCATAGGAATAACTTCTAACCATGTTTGAATTCCATATTTGTTCGATGATTATCAGTATAGCTTTCTTATAGAATCTAAGATGCCTAGATATGTTGTTGATGTGATAAATTTATCTACCATTTTCTCATCTATCTCAGGTCCTAATATATTTTTCCCAATCTTCATCACAATATGTTGGACTTCTATAATTATTTCCATAAAGGGCCCCATAAAAATCCATCGGAATTCTCGAGTGAAAGCTATTGTTATAAGAAAATTTGACTAGAGGAAGGTATTAATCCAAACCAGTTCTAAAATACATATAAAAAACCACAACATATCATAATGGGTTTGAATGGTTATCTTAAAAATATCACAAATATAATGATGATAATTAGAAATAAAACACAACCCTAAATCATGATCTTTCAAAAGTCATCCCAACAACTTTAAGGTCAATATTTGATTCTTACCAGATATGACATAATGTGGTCCTTCATGATTCCTTACCATATCATTAATGTATATTCTTCAAATATAATCATGAGTTAAATATTATATGATATTAATGAGTAGTGTTTAGTTCAAAATGTGATCAACTATAACCTGAATATCATTATGGGCCTTAGATTTGTTTGGAGTCCATTGAAAATCCATGGTTATGTTTCCACATTTTAATTTTGGTATGGGTAGTGGCTAAAACATCCCATTAGACTTCTATCACTAAAAAATAACATTATAACACTCAAAACACAAAGATATATACTCTAAAATATATCTTTTATTGCTATCCCTTAAGAAATAATCTCTAATATATTTATAAATATTAATACATTCTTGATAAAGATAAAATAATGAACTATCAGTGGCATCTAATTTATCCTTCTTCGATTCTGGTATTGATGGATTGAAAAAATGTGTTTTAACCTTGTCATTCCATAAATTCCATGGATGAAATAAATATCATTTCTCACATGCTTATTCAATTATACATCTTCACATGAGCCTCATTAATCATTACCTAGATAGTTGGTTGAATCCTCATTTGATAAAGGTAGTATTTTCACCTTCCTTCAATATTTATAGTTCCATCCTTTGAAAATATATAAATATTGGATCTTTTTTATTCTCCTCATAGATAAGATAACATGATCCTTTCATCTTAGAGAATAGAACACCTTACTCTCTCTCTCTCCTAGGTTGATAATTTACTAATAATTAATCATTATTGATGAAATACAACCATCATCTCTAGTTCATATTTAAATCTGTTTGAGTTATTATATACTTTAATTTTTTATCAGTCTATATTTCACACCTTTTTATGTAAAGATAATTACTTCATATATTAAATGTAATTATTATCATAGATAACCCAAGATCATGAGGGGATAATTATTCTAATGAGCATTAATTTATTATGAGTAATAATATATCCCTATATGATTCGAGATAAAGATGCATCCTAATTCTGTATTTGATGAATCACTATAGATATAAAACCTCACCCACTTTTAGTAAGTGTAAGGATATTTTCATTTAATAAACATATCTTCTATTCCATGAAATTTTACTAATATTCATATATATAGAGGAACATGGATCCATTATGATTTAATTTGGTGATTAGATTAGTTAGACATGAGAAATTCTCCAGACAAATCTATAATATCTTTCCAAACTATGAAAACTATGGTTATCAATCACAATATTTTCTATAGAATATCATTCAAAAATTTCATTCATTGATAGATCCACATATATAACCATTCTTGAGATTATATGACACCAAAATGATTTTTTTCTCCCAAATTCACACTTGGTAAATTCTCCATACAAACTCTCCTTCCTTAGGGTCTTCATCACAATTATTATGTGATCTTCATGCCGTTTCATGATATTTAAATAAATAATAATATCTTCTATAAATAAACCACAAAAATGATAATGGTAATCTCTAAAGAATACATTAATTAAATCAATGAATACATATGGGGGATTTGTAAGACCAAATGACATCACTCTAAATTCTTTGTATCCATACATTGTATGAATTTTTGTCTTGGGTATATACTTTTTTCCCCTCAATAAATAATATCCAGAATTTTGGTAAATCTTGAAAAAATTATTGGGATCCTTTCATTTGATCAAATATCTCATCAGTATGGTGTAGATAATACTTATTCTTGATAGTGAATTTGTAATGTTCCTCTGAATCCATTCAAAGTCACATTGACCTATCTATATTATTAACCAAAAGAAAATGTGGACCCCAAAGTGAAACAATTTTCCATATTAATCCCCTATCAAAATTATATTGATGTTTCTTCTTTAATTAATGTAACTCATTTGGGTCATTCTATATAGGGAATTTGAAAGAGGTTTAGCAGCATTTATGAGTTCTATTGGAAACTAAACTTCAAGATTTCATTGAATACTATGATACTCTTATATAAAAACATTGAAAAACACCCACAAAATAGTGATATATTCAATTTTGATTCTCCCTCCATCCATATTTGATAGAAAATTCCTTTTAATAGGAATCAATACCCATATAATGGATTTATTTTTCATTGGATGTTTATATTAATTATTACATTGATAAAGGATAACAGGTTGGTTCATAATATGAATCATCGATAACATTCCTTAGAAATTGATTCGGGATTTATATAGATATATACAATATATTCCTATGATAATATATTATCCTACTATAGGGAGAATTACAATACTTCTAGGAATCACACTCCCACATTCTTCAAATTAGAGAATAATCACATACTTTAGATAAGATAATCAATCCATTAAGAATTATCACTTCTAATTAAATATTTAATCTGTAAGGAAATGAATTAATATTCATATATAATATTATTATTATTATTAAATAATTCCTATATATAAGCACAAATAATTTACATCTATATTTGAGAATTCTTTTCACCACCACATCTTCATCATTCTACTTTTACTCCCTTTCTAATAGAAAAATGGTTAGTGTTATAATCAAACGTCATTATGAGAAATCTTATAATAATCATGAAAATTAATTTATAGTATTTATAAATAATGAAACCTTAATTTCATCCAATCACACCTTAGGATTAACATAGTTCATTCACGGTCATCGTCAATTCAGATCCTTAATAATGGTATGTAATGAATACATGAATTGTCATAAGAATATCTCCTAAGAGTTTCAAAATAGGAGAAAAGTAAGCGACCACTCACTATACACCATAATTATTGAAATATATACTCAAGAAACTATTTTCAAGGATAATTACCCAATATTCATTCATGCCAATACCACATCCACATGTAGAATCCAGATATGAGTGCTTTGCAAGGTAAACCACACACCATTATTTACCAAAACATAAGACATTATCCTTTACATAGTATTGTCCTAAAGGTTCTTAGTAATGTTTTCTCATATGATTTTCCAATGGAAAATAAACCTCTCCCTAATACTAAATAAATAAATAAATAATTTTATACATATATATTAAATTTTATTAGATGAAATTTCAATACATAACATCATGATCCATGATACAATCATACATGATTAATGTATTAAGAAATATGGATACATAAATATATTATATAAAATATATATAAATAATGTACCACTAATTTATTAATAAAATTCACCATTATTAGAAAAATTAAACATAAAACCATTCTTTATAACCTAGGTAAAGGAACCATAACAATGGTTAAGGTATGCTTCTCAATAAAGTTTAATAAGGGAGTCATCAATATAACAGGAGCATAATGGTATGAGAACATGAAAATAATTTTTGAAAACCATGACTTTTATATAGTAGTTATTAATATTAATTAAAAGAAAAAATAATGAAATTTCATAGGACATAATTGATAATAGAATAAAAGAACATGAACCATTAAAGAATAACATTGTCATAAGACATAAGTTTTTACAGTAATCATAATCCCAAAAAATAATATCTTTAGTCAAGGATTCCTAAAAAAACTATCATATTGGATTGGGTTTACTCTAAATTCCATTTTACCCTTAGTTAATGTTATTTACCAAGACTATTATTGTGGGAAGGGCCTCTTTCTAAACTAGGTTCAATTCGCATTGAAGTACTTATTATCCCATGATATATCCATATTTACTCAATTTATTGAAGGTATATGTAACTATAGGCCCCCCATAATAAAATTATAATCAAAGATATATGTTACAAAGGATAATAAAAAATATAAAATAACATAACACATGGAAAGGAAAATAGTTTCATAGAAATTTCATCATAGAATCATACCATAAACTAGTAAATATAAATGGGTTTTATAATAGTATCTTTATTACTTTATTAACCTATTTCAATAGAATGTGTTTCAAAGAATAGTATTTATATCATCATCATAATATATCCAAATAATGAAATTAGATGATATTATTGGATCATATCCTCAAAAAACATACATCACATCAAAATATTTTATCGAAGATGAACAATATAATATAAAAGACCACTTGATCATTTCACGAAGAATAAAACTTTTTAAATTGGTAAAACATATTTTGAAACAAAAAATTTACAAAATACCTTGAATAAAACCTCTTTGAAAAATATTTTGGAAACTTATATTGTATTATTAAATTTATCGAGGGATCACTACAAAAGGAAATTAAATTAAGGAAATGTACATTAAAAAAAATATTTCATTCACACTTTCGGTAAAATGTTCACAGTTTGAAGGATGAATAAAATATTCCTTTTAAACATTTTTTGAAATTACATAGTGGGAAAAAATAAATATAAATAGTTAAATAAAAATATAAAAACATCATTGAAAATATTTTTCCAAAACAAGGATATATAAGAAAAATGATTTTTTATTGAAGAGTGAATTAAAGTATATTTTTCTTACAATGATTTTCCCGATCTATTGAGTTCTTAAAGAGTAGAAAATGGAAGGGAAAATATAATATCTAGAAATAAATAGAGGATAATAAAACTCTTTTTATTTTTGAGATATAGTTATATACATAATTTATTCATATACTTTTGTCAACTCCATTTCATAATTTCTATGAAAAGTGTACAATTGGTGTGAAATATGTTCGTTTTAATTTTATATATAATTCATGAGAATTATTTTAATTAATCCAGATTTGATTAAGATTAATGTTTTTACATTAAAACTCATTATACTAATAAAAATTTTGTAATTCTTGTTTTGGGTTATTTATTCAATTTATAAGATATCATTAGATGAAATGTATGACCAATTCTTCCATTTGAAGGGTTATATAGTCCACACAAGAAGGCATAAATAATTTTTTAAGAAATTGGATTATCCATGATGATTGTAATTCAAGGTTCAAGACAGATGAAAAAATTTTATGAGACTCCAAAATATGTTCAATATTATCCAAAATAATCAGGGATAAAAATTTCAAGGACCAACTCCAAGAAGGGGCCCAACAAATGTTTTTAAATTCAACCCAACATTCTGTCTAGATTTTAATATCAAAACAAAATACATGACTTTTATCCTGATATAAAAATCAACTAGAGCTTAGATTTTTCAGTGTGAAATCCATGATACATGAAGCTGACTTTGCTGAAGAAAGTTTTTTAATTTGAAGGCATCTACCTAGCCTAAAATGCATTCACATTTCGGAAAAAGAAAAAACATGACATAAAAATAGACAGAATGAAATTGTTTAAAAAAATAATGATAAATTTGGAAAAATAAGTACAATGGTAGAAACATTTTGAGGTTTGAAGTTAAACATATATATCTACTAATTTTACAAAGAATTTATCTCTAGATTTAGCATTATGTATGTCTAAATTGGAGATCCATGTGTAGGGTATTTTTCGAATGAAAACAGTCCACCTCCTCGGGCTATAAATATATTACACTCTTCTCCTTGAAATAGGATGGAATTTAATAGCATAGGTGAATATTTTTTCATGACCAAGGCTATGAAAAATTCTTAGGAGGTTCTTCCATACTCATGTTTCTACTTCAGATACCATTCCTCCATGCTTCTTTTGATGTAGTTTTACATTTTTCTATATTTTAAATATCATAAGTATTTGTGATTGCAACTATATTTTAATGAGTATTTCTTCTTCATTATATCTAATACTCATCCAAATTATTTTCTGTAATGTTAATTTCCTGAAAATTGTTTAAATCATGTAGAAAAATACTTCCCTTTTCTCACCACCTGATTCAATCAAAAGTTTCTATTTAATTTTCTTAATTGTTTGTGTGTGTGTTCGGAACACTTCTCTTTTATTATCCCATTTTTTCATTTTATTTTTACTCATAACCATAAAAATATTAAACAATGTTAATATTATCTCAATGGTTGATTAAATATATTTATAAATTTTTCTCATTGATTAATCCTTAGGTTAACATTGTGCATGTTGAACTTAAACAATCATCCAGTAATTAAATGTTTTGTTGAACATGTGGATTCCATAGAATATTGGAACCAGAAATAAATTAGAATTAATAGGTAATTATTAATATTAGGACCCTAATTTTATTTAAGTATTGAATTAATGACTTAACAATTATGAATTCTGATCAAAGTCATCATGTGAAGCGGGTGTTAATTTTATACAATATAAAGCAAAGCTCAATGATATCATAAGATTAAATCCCCTATAATAAATTCACCCCAATATTTATCACATTGATACATAAATCTACATAAATTAATAATTGGATTTTATCTCTCCAAAAAACCCTCATTAAAAAATACAAATCTAAAAAACAATGAACTATAAAAAAATTACCATCACCAAAGATTTGACCCAAGCGTAGCTTACACATTATCAGAGTGCCAGTCCCTTGAACAGTGAATAGAAGAAAAATTTATGCACTTAAAATGGTGTTGTTTCTATGTAATATGCATTAAATAGTTGGATGTTTTTGGTTTTGGTAAAAAATATAATGTACAAATGAATTAACCAAAAAATTTGAAAATAATACACAATAAAAAAATCACCTTCCCAATGCTTCCAAATTATCTATGAATGCCCCATAGCCACCCTAACAATACCCCAGTTATGTTTGACATAAAAATAGAGAGAAATATTCACCAAAATAGGAGTAACTATAGGTATTATCAAATCAATCATGATCCAGTCATTTTCTAACCAATTGAACTAGATATAACCAACCTAGGGTACGAACCCTTAAAGAACACGATGCTCCAGATATTGACTGCCAACCAATTTCTATTCAATATACAAACATCTAGGCTTGTTTCTAACTCAAATCAGGTTTGATATATCTTCTTCCTCCTTTCCATGGTCTTTCTAGTCAGGTCCTACATCTTCATCTCAACGAGTTCCAAGTGGTGTGTGATACCATGAAGCCTCATGGGGTTTAAAAACAACAAATAAAACTCCGAGAATTTCTTTTATCCATAGTGGACATGACTATGTCATGGATCTACTACCTCCCTCTCGGTTCCATATACTCATGTATTGACATAAAGTTTATTTTTTTTATAAAACTCATTTCGGCTTCTTGAACATGTTCTATCCAAATGTAAAAAAGTGGTATTTTTCAATTCCCAAATGAATCACTCTATGAGTACTAGGAGAGTTTTAAAATTATTTTTTCCACCTACTTATATCAGAAAATCCATAACTGACTCCTGATCCAATACTTATTTGGGGGGTTATTAGATATGTAGATAACACTCATTGATGTCGCATGTGGTGGTTCTCTTATTGAGAAAATGCCTATACCTGCATGAGATCTGATATGAAAAATGGCAGAAAACATGGAACAGTTCTATACATGAGCATATACTCAAGTAAAACAAGTCTTAGATAATTAGTCCATAGATCTAAACAAGAGGACACTGCGGATGCGTGAACTTAACGATATTTTTAGAAAACTAGTGGTGAATGGAAATTCCCTAACCGCATATTCTTTACAATATATGATCCCTAGACCTATCAAGAATTTTGGAATATATAACTCACCATCTCATTTTACCGACACATTCCCACAACATGGAGATGAACTATCTAATTCATCCAGACTAGGGGAGCTCAATGAAGAATATGCATAGAGGAACAAAAACCCTCAACAATCCTGTCAGTTCATTAAAAACGTAAACCAACCCCACTCTGAGCAATTTTTTTCAACCTTTAACCCAAGATTTAATTATGGTAATCTCATTTCTCATCCTCCAGAATTCCATCATGAAAACCCAAACCAATTCTTATATGGTTAATGTGTTGGTAACATTCAAAAACCATACCTATTTTTTCCTCAACCATAGTGGATCAATCCTACTCTTTCTACAATAGGATTAAACTATAATAATTAGGATTCCTAATTCCAAAACAAATAGAATAACTTTCACAAGAACCAAAATCATGTAAATCCTAATTCAGGACAAGCCTCTTCTTCCTAGAAACTATGGGAATGTGTAGTGGAATATATTACATCCTTCACCCATTCTAACCTAAAAAACATTGAAACCCAAATTTATCTACTTGTATCCCACCCATGCTAGCAGAAATAATCAAATTCTAACTAACTCCCAGGTCAACCATTTCACAACTCTAGGGATAGTCTTAGTGAAATTTCAGTAAGATCAGGAAAGAATATTTTTATGCCTCATGAGGATTAATCTAACTATCCTTTAAATGTTCATCTAGAAAATGGAATGAAAAAGAAACCAGAAAAGGAACCTAAATCCATTTCATTACTTCCATCCACCCCTTTATGGAACCCAATAATTTTTCATCAAGCTATCAATAGGCCAAAAAATTCATTTTAACCTATTCCTGAAATGCTCGACTTGTTTATATGTTTTAAATTGAACAGAAACCTCTTATATTTCAAAAATAAATTCATATGTATTCTGTGTTTCTTATGGAATTTTGAATCAAAAAGAGACAACTTAGGACCATTGATAAATGTTTTAACCCAACAGTCCATACCCATGAAGTGTAAAGACCTAGGGAAATTACTATTTAAATCCAAATAGGGAGTTTGAAAATTGATTATGAACTCATAGATCTAGGATCCTCGATAAATATCATTACTATATTCATCTTCTCAAAATTTGGTCTTGGTATCGTGCACCCAACATGTGTTTTAATATAGTTAGACAATAGAAACACTACCAGTCTTGAGGTAATAATTGAGGATGTCCTTTTTTGCATTACTAATCTTATCTTCCCAGAAGATTTCAATGTCCATGACTGGGAAGTTTAGATGACATATTCTAAATCTCGCATAATTATAGAAACACTATTCTTCCTAATAGAATGATCTAATATTCATATCCTTGTAGTCCTCATATCCAAGGAATTCGGTGGCCAACTGGTCATGTTCAATATCATACAAGCCATGCGATACCCATAAGAATATCACTCTTCATTCTCAATCCTTGTTTTTGAGGACACTTATGAGTGCCTGTTGAACAATATTCCATCATTATCATCATGTTCTAATGAGATTCGATCTTATGAAATTTTCACCATGAGTAACCAAGTCATTAATGGGGAAGTAGATGTTGAAAATTCAAACATAGACTCCATAATTCTGGAGGATCTTGAAATCTATATATAATTCAATATTAACTCTTGTATCTACCATTCCACCTTGGACAATATTAAGGAAACTTAATCAACACCATATGAAACCCCTTATTCAATTATTGAGTTTTCTAGCCAACAAATGAAAGATGAGACTGATCTGAAACCTCATCATTCATAAGTGAAATGTGCATTACTTTTCTTTGATCACTATTATAATATCATTGTATGTACCAGAATTACTGAAATCTAGTAGACCAATCTATTTAAGGTGTTATAGGGAAATAAAAATGCCATAGGTTATAAAAAATCTGACATACCAAGAATCAACCCTACCCTTTGCATGCATCATATTCAACTTGAGGAATCAACCTAACCAATCTGACAACCACAAAGAATACTGAATCCACTCATACTTAAGGTAGTTAGGGAAGAGATTACCATGATTATACAAGATGGTATTATTTACCCAATACATGATAGTGAATGGGTTAGTTTGACTCTAGCGATACCAATGAAGGGTGGGATATATATTGTCCAAAAGGAACATGGAGAGGTGGTCAAAAATTTAGTAAAAAAATAGAGTGTGTGGATCGATTATCGGATATTGAATGTTGAAACCCAAAAATATCACTCACATCATCCTTTCCATGATCATATTCTGGAGCGATTTTCTAGAAAGTCGCACTATTCCCTTCATGATGGCTACACCAGATTCATAAAAATCCTAATCACATATCATGACTAATAAAAGACTACATTCACTTGTACCATTGAAACATATGCATATAGGAGAATGCCTTTTGGACTTTACAATTATTTTTCAAAAATTCATAGGTGTATGATTTGTATCTTTTCTAAATTCATTAAGTATTACATGGTGGTATTCATGTATGACTTTAGCATTTATGTTGAGTCATTTGAATCCATATTTCATTCACTCTCTCTAGTCCTTTAAATGTGTGTCAATTGTAACCTTAAGCAGAATTATAAAAAATGTATCTTCATGGTTAGTAATGGGATTGTTATAGAGAACATAATTTCACAATATGGTATTCATGTGAATTCCTCTAAAATTGAAGTGATAAAATATCTTCTTGAACCCACAATAGTTCAGAAATTCTATTTATTCCTTTTTCATGTCGGTTTCTATTGGTGTTTCATCGATAAATTTAGTTGTATTCATCTCCCACTCACACGGTGACACCAAAACGATGTATCAATCCATTTTGATGAAGCTTATAATAAATAATTCTACGATCTCAAATATGTTCTTACATCATCCCCTATAATCCAACCCCTGGACTAGTCCTTACCCTTTTAATTGATGTGTGATTCTTCTGATAGGTCAATTGGGCATGTTCTTGGTCAAAGAAGAGAAAAAATTCCTCATGTCATCTTTTTTTCCTCAAATTTTTTTTACAAAACTCAATCTCACTACACTGTGACAAAAATGATATTTTAGTAGCATTTTTTTCCTTTGATAAATTATGTCCCTATCTCTTAGGTTCCAAAATTATCATATCCACAGACCATTTTTATATAAAGTTCTTATTCAAAAAAGTTATTCCAAAGAGAGGATAATAAGATTGATCCTAATGATCTTGATGATTGAAATTAAATCAATTATAGACCAGGAAAATATATTATATGTGGCTGATCACCAAAGTAGAATTTATAATTCTTCTCATTGTAATACAATTGATCCACAATTTCCAACTGAACACCTTTAGTCTCTCCCTACAAAGCTACCATGGTGTGACTCAATTGTGAATTATTTTCTTTCTGGTATTTTTCCGGAAAGTTTCTATTACGAACAAAAATGAAGAAGAAATGTGATTCCAAATGATATTTTTGGGATGGTAATAATCTCTGGAAAATAGGAGATGATATGTTAATTAGGAGATGCGTCGATGAAGTACATTCCACCATGAAGGAATTTTGTCACGAAATCCTTGGTGGTGTCCACATTGGACCACATAGGACCTACCTAAAATTCCGTACCTTTGGATTCTTCTAGACTACAGTATTCAAGGACTCACATGAGTTCATCATATCATATCCCACTTTCCAAAAGATTGGTATAATTTACAAAATAAATAAAATTCCCCAAAATTCCTTAATATTTATTGAGATATTCATTATTTGGGGAATTTATTTTAAGGGATTATTTCCCACATCCAATGGATTATAATATATTCTTTTTGATTTTGATAATGTTTCTAGGTGGTTCGAGTCCAAATCCACTAGAAGGCATGATTCACAAACTATTAGTGAGTTCCAAAAATCCCACATCCTCCACCGGTTTGGAGCACAACATGCCTTGATAAGAAAACTAGAAAATCATTTATGTAATTAGACCATGGAATATATATTTTAAAATAATGGATTTTAAAATAAAACATCATGTTCATATCATCCCCCAAAAAATTTCATTGTCGAGAATTATAATTTAGTTCTCAAAAGAGTGCCTGAAAGAATTGTAAATCCCACTAGAAAGGACTATTATAAAAGACGCGTTGAAAAAACTTGGGCTTATCAAACTACCTACAAAACACCCATTGGGATGTCTCTATTTAGGCTAGTTTTCGTTAAATCATGTCTTTTACTGGTAGAAATCCATCATAATTCATTTTTGGATTTGAAAAAAACAAATTTTGATTGTGAAAAATTTAGTAAAGAAACACAATTTTTTGTGAATGAATTCGAAGAGATTTGACTTGATTCTTATATGAATTAAAATAACTATAAATAAAATCCCATGTTACTCCTTGAAAAAAATATCATACCAAAGGTATTTAAGGAGGGTGAAAAGGTAATACTCTTCAATTCATTATTTCTACTTCACCCATGTTATCTAAATTCTCATCGAGAAGATCGTTTTATCATTACTGATGTTTAAAAATTTGGTGAAGTTTAAGTCCAAGACCCCTATTACAAAATTACATTAACACTTAATAAAAATTCTATAATGAATCTCCATGATAGGACACAGATCCTGGGAACCACATCAACTTCTATCAGATCCCAAACTTCTATAATTGACCCACCAGTAGATGGATAAGGAGACCCACCAAATCTAGACAAGGGTGAACCTCTCTCCCTTTAACTGTTATATATATATATATCACTCTCTCATTATTTTACTCTCTAAACCTCATTTTCATTACCACATTCATCATAAAATTTTTTATTTACTCTTTCTCTTTTGTGTTGGTGTGTCTATGAAAAACAAAAAAAAAACAAAAATGTGTCAAAATTAATCACCATCCACTTTTGAAATTTTGTCCAACCATTTTTTGGATTCCAAATATATTTTTATATGTTAAAAAATTATATTTCCATCATAAATTAGGAAACTTAATCTGGTTTCAAATCTAAATTTTTTTTAATGCTCTGCTTTTTATTTATAAAATCATTCTTCCCCAGCCATGAAGAAAACCATTAAATTTAATGAAATGGTCACCTATGACCATCTTTTTATTTTTTGTGTTTTTACACCAGATTGTGAGTGTTGAATTCGTAGACCCTCAAGTTGAAATTCTTACTTCTCTGTGAAGTAATATAATAGAGAAATTTTATGAATCACATGAGAATCACAATAGCCAAATAACCTCCCTTTACCCATAAATTAACGATCTTTTTGGAAGCTCGTTCAAGTCTATGAATTTTTTTTTGATAACATAATTTAATTTCCAAAAACATGAATCACCCAACATATGCATGAATTTAAATTGAAAAATTTCTCAAACTTTATGTGTGTGGGGGATTGATTTCATTTTGGGTATCCTTTTTTTGATTTTCAAAATATTATCAATTTCTGGACAGAAAGCATTCATTGGGGGGGGGGGGGCTGGTATTTATTGGGTTTTTTGAATGTATATATATTTAAAAAATATTATAAAAATAATTTTCATGTGTTCAAAGAAACACAAAAGAGAAAAATACATAAATAAAGAAAAATAGAATGGGTGGGGTGTTGGGTGGTTCAAAAAGCACTCTTCCTGAACCATTAATCTTGTTGTAACTATTATAATTAGTGTCTTGAGGATATCAAAATTGTGTTAGGATACGAGTGTGATAATTTTTTTTTCAAGTTAAATATTTGAAAAAAATAAAAAAAGAAAAGAAAATAACTCTTATGTGATTGGGTGAAGTTTTTCATTTTGAAAATATTTCATCTTTTTATCCCATTCGAATTTTATCCTCCTCATTTGTGTCTTGCTTCACAGAATCATTCCCTTAAAAATATGTGTTTCTATTTCTTTTAATGTTTCATCTCACAAATAAATTGTGCATTGTTTTAGCCTTATTGGTGTTATACACATATTTTCCACTCTTTTGTACATTAAATTCATACAATCCCATAACCACAAAACCCCCTACAAAATACCAATTTATTCAAGTGAACATTAGGATAGGGAATGAATGTTGAGAGGTCTTTCAAACTCTGCATTTTCACTTTTTGATGATGAATGTGTTAATCTCCATAAATATTTTAATCATCTTGAGAGGAGTGGATTTTGGTTGCCCACATATTCTATTTCTAAATTTGAGCATGAGAAATGAATTTTTTTTGGATCATTTTTTCTATAATTTTTTTTTGTTGGAATTCAATTTGGATGAGTAAAATTTTCCAAAATTCCCATAATTGGGGAATTTTTTTTTAAATTTTTTGGTGAGTTAGAATGATTTTTTATGTTTTTATATTTAGTTATCATGAGTAAATACATAAGGATATCTATGGGGGAGTTGATGTTATTTATTTATTCATAACATTTTGTATACTAAATTTATTAATTTATATGAAAATTCCATAACTGATGTGAAATATTCTTGTTTTATTATTAAATATAATTTTTGGAATTATTTGAATTAATACATATTCAAGTAATGTTAATTTTTTAATAATAATTTTAATACTAATGATCTATTTTTTTATTCAACCTTTGTAGTTTTCCTTATTCAATTTACAATATATCATTAGAATGAATATGTTGCATATTCTACCATTTTAAGGGTCATATAGTCCACACAAGAAGGCCTAATGAATTTGTGAAGAAACTATAGAATCCCTGAGGATTGGATTTCAGGGCTCAATACAAAATTCCATGTTTGTTGAGATTCGAGAAAATGTTCTTTATTATTCTAAAGAATGTCTGAAAAATATTTCAAGTCCCAAATCCATCAAAAGTAGCCTAGTATTTGTTTTTATTTCAATCCATGAATTTTGTCCCAATATGGAAACCAGAACACAATCCTTGACTTTTCTCCTAAAATAGAAATCAATTCATGATGATATTTTACAGTATGAAAGGAAATATAGATTCAGATGACATTTTTGAAGAAAGTGTTCGAATTTGAAGGCATTTTACAGGCCTAAAATGCATTCACATATAGACTAAGTAAAACCTCTACAGAAAAATGGACAGAATGAAATTATTAATTAAAATAGCCATAAAAATGGATAAAAGATGAATCGATAGCCAAATATTGAGGGTCGATAGACCACATAATTATTTAGAACATTGAATAAGAGTATATATATCTAGATTTAGCTATAGGGATGTCCAAATTGTCGAGCCAAGGGGAGGGTCGGTTTTGAAATGAAAATAGTCCAACTTCTAGGGATATAAATACATTCCCATTTTCTCCGTGAAATAGGATGGAATTTCAGAGAAATAGAAGACAGTTTGGAATGACCAAGGATCTTCTAATGTCTTGGTAGGATCTTTAAAACTCATGTTTCAACTTGATACACCATTCCAATAATCTCATTTTCTTTTTTTTCTTTGTTTGTAATCTTGTATGTGATTGTGTCTTTAATTCTATTTTAATGCATGTTTATTATTTGTTATATATCATACTTATCCAACTTATGTTTTGTAATGTTCATTGTTTAATTTTTTTAATCAAGATGAAAAACCATACCCTTTTCTCACATTCTCATTGAATTCAATGTTCTTATTTAATATTCTTTACTGTTCATGTGTGTGTTCAACACATTACTTTTTTCTTATCCCATTATTTACATTTTATTTTATCTCGTAACCATAATATATTAAACTAGATTAAATCAATCTCAATGGGTGGATTGATATACCACTGGGTGAGTAGAAATTTGGGGATATGAAGTGATTAAGAGTTTTTTCTCATTGAATATTCATTCGGTTAACACTGTGTATGTTGATCATAAATTGTCATAGAATAATGACATGATTTGTTGAATATGTGGATTCCATGGAATATTGGATCCAGAAATACCCTAACATAAACAAGTGCTAATTATGATTAGAACCCTAAGATTAGTTAAGGCTTGGATTAAATCATTAAAACTTAGGAATTATTATCAATGTCATCTTGTGAATTGGATGTTAGTTTAATGTAATATAAAGCAAACCAAAAGGATATCATATGCTTAAATCCCCCATATTGGACTCACCTCAGTATTTATAAATTTTTTAAATAAATTAAATCAATCAGTCATTTCATTATATCACTGCAAACAAACCCCCCATTAAAAAGACAATTCATAAGGACAATCGACTTTAAAAAAAGTACCATCGCTGAGGATTCGACTAGAGTTCCTCTATACACATTAGTAGAGAAATGTTCCCATGAAACATCAATAGGTGACAATATATAGTGTTTTAGATAGGTTATAATATTTAATCATAAGAAACAAAATCTTATACAATCTTGATATACATTAAAATCGCAACATAAATACTTTTCCACTTTGGTAACATTAAAATGAATACCCCTTGAAGGAAGTGACCATATATTCATATGTAAATCTCGAATGTTTTCATAATAAGTTTCTTAAAATATTTCTTTTATTATATATATCACCTAAAAGAAATATGTGATGAATATAAAATGGATCTCTTAGAAATAAAAATGAGAAAAAAATATCGTACCTCATGTTTTTCTATGATCAAATGTGTTCTATAATTCTCCATAAAAATAAAAACTTATTAAAATTCATTAGAAAAGTTATTTTTTTGGGCAAAAATATATCCAGGTATCATTGGAGCCTTTTTGAGATGAATGTGCTTGTTGACAATGCATGACTATATATTGTGTTTGTTGACAAAGCGAGTCTCAATGACTCAAAATGTTGACAAAATGGGTTTTCCTGGAGAATGGGTAATTTTTTTTGGAAAAGCGAGTTGTGCACTTGTGTTATGGAGGTTTCTAATAATGTACCCCAAGAATTTTTTGAATTCAAAACATAAAACATTTGGCAAAGGAAAAGTGGTGCATAAGTCCAAAAGTGGAATAAAAGTGTGGTGCGCAAGTCCAAAAGGGGCACGCAAGTGTGGCGCGAAAGTCCAAAAGTGGTGCCAAAGTGTGGGGCACAAGTTCTAAAGTGGCACGCATGTCTGACGCACAAGTATGGAGCACAAGTGTGGCACTCTAGTAATATTTCAAGATCAGCATATCAAAATAGGGCATAAGAATAAAAGAGGTGCGCAAGTGTGGCACTCAAGTGTGGTGCGAGTGTCCTCAAAATTCTTATAAATAGACATATAATATCCTCATTTATTAAAATGATCTCAAAACATAGAGAAAAAAATGAGCTCTCATCGCGCAAGTGGAAGTGACGTGCAAGTTCATAGTGCGCACAAGTTTGGCGCCCACGTGTGTGGGGCATGTGTGCGCGTTAATGTACTACACAAGTGTGACATGAAATTGTACCAAGAAAGTGTTCCTTGCAAGTGTTCCGCGAAATTGTACCACGAAAGTGTTCCACACAATCAGTGTGGAGCGCAAGTTTGGTACGCTAGTGTGGCGCACAAGTGGGACACGCAAGTGTGGCGCGCAAGTCAGTTTTTCCGCAACGAAGGCAGAGGTTGTGCACTAGTTGAAGGGGCCCACAAGTCACCATTGGGTTGCATGAATGTTAGAAATTTCCTAGGAAATCTGTGGTAAGTGGTATTCATCAGTGGATGAAATTTAGACTTCAACAGAGCATCTATATATAGTGGAGGATGCATTTATTAGTGATGATGAAGAGACCTAGAAGTCTATAAAATGTGTGTGTATCATCTAAAGAATCAGTGAGATCACTTCAGTTGAGAGAGTGGGGAGTTCTCAAATTGTGAGGGGTTGTAAACTAGGAAGGACAATTAGTCCTCTTCGAACTTGTAAACAGTAGTGCGCATATAGTGGAATTGGTATATCAGCACACTGTCGGTGTATGCTCTTTGGATGTAGCCCAGTGAGGGTGAACCAATTAAAAATCTTTGTGTCCTGTGCATCCTTTAATTTTTATTCATACACTACATTGGGAAGGAGAGAGAAGAGGGGTTTGTCTAATAGAAAAAAGAGATCAAAAGGGCTAGTTGTTTTAATCTATCATACCCTGATTTCCCTCCCCCCTCTCAGGATTTCTAGCCTAGTGGACCAAATAATTGGTATCAGAGGGAAAGGTTGATATCAATGTTTCTCTCTAAAATGGAGTCCACTAATCATAAATGGATTCCAATCTTCGACGAGAACAATTTTCAACTATGTAAGAGTTGGATGCAACCCTACTTCCGACCTTTGGGAATGGATGTGTTTACAGCTACAATGCATGGAATCACAATTGATATTTATATAGGTGCATTATCAGAAGCTGAGTGAAAAGAATTGGATGCTAATGCAAATGGAATCAATGCTTTGAGAGGATCCCTATCCAATGATATATATACCATGGTGATTTCCGGAAAAACATCATATTCTATGTGGGAAAAGATGTTGATCATATATGAGGGAGATTCAAAGGTCAGAGAAGCGAAGCTGCATGTTTTATGGAACAAGTATGAAGATCTAATAATGAACCCTAATGAGTCTTTTGATGTATTCTTTGGAAGGGTAAATTTTGTTGTGGAAGATATGCGAGGTCTAGGAGAAGCCATTGAAGTCATAAAGATCGTAATGCACATCTTGAGGAAACATCCACCTCGGTTCAATCTGAAGGTTTCAGTACTACAAGATAAAGACCCAAGGGAGATAACATTGGACAATTTTCATAGTACCTAGGTTACATATGAAATGCAAAACGATGATAACGAGGCTATGAAAAAGGGGAAATCGAAAGAAGTGACATTCAAGGCCATGAAGAAGCTCACCATTAAAGATTCTCTGGAATAAGAAGAGACAGATGAGGTGATGTTATTCCTCTCCTAAAATCATCAAAGAGGAAAAGGAATATATAAAGGGAGACATCCACTGGCATGTTTTCATTAGAAAGTTTGGTCATCTTGCAGCAAGGTGTACCAAAAAGATCCAAGAAGATAATGATGTTGAATAAGAGTAAATTCCCAAGAATCATTCATCAGCCTATGGGAAAGGCAAAAAACAGTTCAAGAGAAATTTTTTTAAGGAGAAAAATATCCTTTCAAAAGAATGCTACAGTTCGGATGAGTCTGATGCTGAGGACGTTGGAGAGATAGAGAACTGCAATGAATGTGGAGAAAATGATATGGTGGTAGTTGTCAGTAGTTCTCAAGAGAATAATGAAACTGAAGGTTATGATGAAGAAGAAGAAGTTGATGGATGAATAGATATGTAAGATTAGTTAAAGGATTCTCTTGAGGGGAAAGATGTTTGGAGACCCAAAACAGAGGAAGCTAACAAAGTTTTTAATGACACCAATCTCTATATGCAGCAACAAGAAGAAGAGAAGTTATATTTGATGTAAGAAATTGAGAAACTCAAGTAATCAACACCAGAGAACATAGAATCTGTTAGTGAGTATAAAATCAATATTGAAAAATAGAAATGGGATATCGATGGCATAAAAAACACAAGGAAAGAGCACGCCAAGAATATCGAAGAGATTGAAGAGGAATTTTTTAGTCTACGGAGAAAAGTTAAAGACTGGGAAAAAACATTGATTCTCAACACATTCGTGGAAAAGAAGGTCATTCCGAAGAGTGAAAAGATGAAATATGAGCCTATTAGATCAGCAGGAAAGAAGAAGTAATTGAGCTCAGATGAGAAGGATGATTCAGGGATTGATCAGAAACAAAAATCTGTGAAAATTGATGTCAGACCGCAATCACCCATCTTGAGATTGAAGGTTGATTTGGGAACAAAGCAGAATCAGAATATTCAGATATCCCAAGTGGAAACTCAAAGTGCATAAGTAACATGAAGAAATGAACCTAATATCAGGTGTTATTGTTGTGGAAATATTGAACATTCACAATATATGTGTTCTATTTCCAAGATATATCAATGGGAACAAGAACAAAGGTAGTATCCAAACATAGAAAAATTCTGCGAAACTTATTTCGAACGACACTGTTTTTGGTGCGGAGGATTTGGGCACATGGCTAGGTACATCACTTCGACCATATTGAGGAATGTTCCAAATCAGAATCAAAATGTTCAAAAGCAGCAGATCAATAAACCAACAGGTGAGTTAGAAATGAAAAATATATTTTCAGCCTTTCAAGATGAAGATGGTCCATCATACTCTGAGAAAGAATAGAAGTCTCAATCCATGCCGAGTGTGAAGGAAAAAATATGGACCAATATGAAGAAGGATGAGAAGGTCGTGGGGGAAGAAATTTCCCTTAAAGCATCAGATCACTCTGGTGTGTGGATCCTTGATAGTGGTTACACATATCACATAACAGGTAATAAGGATCTCATTATAGCGTAAAACATGATAAATAAGGAGTTTTCAAGTTTGGAAATGATGAAGGCCTGATGACTATTAGTACAGGAAAGGACAAGATTGGGGGCAAAGGGATGAGACATGCTGATGACATAGAAGTAGAAGGACTTAGTCATAATTCGATCAACATCAATCAACTATGTGACTCAGGACATTATATAAGGTTTACTAAGAAGATGTGTGCCGTAAAAGGAAAAGATATGGCAGTAGTTCTATAGGGAAAACGAACAAATAGAAATATCTACCTAGTAAGTGGAGAACAAGATATGTGTTTTCTGACCAGAGAATAAGAAAAAAGTTGTGGCATAAACTACTTGGTCATCTTTTCCAACCATCCCAAGATGATCTGGTAAAGTGTGATGCAGCAAGAGACCTCCTTAAGCTATCACATGATCATAGTCACACATGATATGTATTTTATCAAGGGAATCTTATTAGAAAGACATATAACGAAAAGGAAAATAAGTCAACAAGAGTGCTCGAATTGGGGCATGCGGATGTTGATGGTCCTATAACACCAAGAGAAATTGACGGAAAGAGGTAATATGTTCATTTCATTGATGACTATAGCAGAATGGAATGGGTATTTTTATTTCCCATAAGTTGGATGTGTTCAGTGGCTTAAAATAGTACCGGAGGGAGTGTGAAATGATACTAGGATAGAAAATATTGAATCTTTGTACTCACAATGGTATGGAATTCACAAACAGTCAAGTAGAAGGCTATCTCGAGAAACATGGTATAAGGCATAAAATTTCCTCCATAAGAACAAAAAAATAGAATGGAGTGGTTGAAAGAAGAAATCATATCATCAATAACATGGCTAGAACGATGCTCATTGAAAATGACCTAACAAAGAAATTTTGGAAGGAAACAGTTTTGACATCGGTCTACATTTATTACAGGGCTCTGTTGTGTCTGAAGGAAGGAAAGAATCCGTACGAGATGTGGTATAGAAAGAAGCCAACAGTGAAATAATTTCAAATATTTGGAAGTAAGTGCTTTATCCTAAATAATGAATAACATAGGAAATATGAGTCACGAGGACATAGAGGGATATTTCTTGGCTACTTAGGAAAAAGTAAGGCTTATAAATGCGTAATCAAAAGGTTGGGGAAAGTAGATGAGAGAAATGATGTCACTGTAGTAGAGAATGAGTAGATCCTTCAACGACACAATGAACAATATCTTAATGAGAGTGATGAGGATGAATGCAATGCAGGGGGAGAAGAAGTGGATGATGTTGATTCAAAAGAAGATACTGATGATGAACATGGGAAAGTAAAATCTATATCTGCACAAAATACAAGGAGTCGACTTAAAATTGACAGGCAAAATATCATTGGTGATCAATCAGCTCCAGTTCAGACCATAAGAATGAAGTCACTACAGAAAATATCTTTAATATCATAGGTTGAGCCGAAATGCTTCGCCGATGCTGCTGAAGATGAAAATTAGATTCAGGCAATGAATGGAGTGCTAGATCAGATTGAGAAGAATCAGACGTGGGAGATTGTTTCAAGGCCAACAGATAAGAATTTCATCGAGACTAAATGGGTCTATCACAACAAGATGAATGAAGATGGTACAGTGATTCAGAACAAAGTATGACTAGTTTTCTAGGGGTACTCCCAAATAGAGGGAATAGATGTTGATGAGACATTGGCAATAGTTGCGAGACTAGAGACAATCAGATTATTTCTAGACATTGTAGTGCAATGGATGTTCAAAGTTTTCTAGAAGGACGTTAAATATGCATTTTTAACAAGGTTCTAGGGGAAGTGGTGTATATTGAGAAGATAGATGGTTTTCTCATTGATGAGGATGAGAACAAGGTTTGTAGACAGAAGAAGGCATTGTATGGGATGAAACAAGAATTGTGAGCATGGTACTCAAGGCTTGATCAGTACTTGAAGAATCTTGGTTTCTAGCGTGGGGGAGTTGATTAGAATTTATATATCAACAACAATAGTAATCAAAGGATGATGGTCATGGTTTATGTCGACAGAATAATATTTGGTGGACCAGATGAAGCTCAGTACAGACAGTTTTCTGAATTCATGAAAAGTGAGTTCGAAATGTCAAGGATTGGAGAGATAACATTTTTCCTTGGTCTACAAGTGACATAAGAAAGGAATAGATCATTAATTTCTCTATCAAAATATTCCAAGGATGTTTTGAAAATATTTTGAATAAAAAATTCCAAGGAGATGATGACTCTGGTTGCTACCTGGATGAAATTATCAAAAGATGGTAATATCAAGGTAGTTAATATCACAAAATATAGGCAGAATATTGGGATTTTGTTGTACCTGATAGCAACAAGACCTGATATTGTTTTCACCACCTTCCAAGAAGCACGATAGAAAACAAATCCCTAGGAAAACTACATGATTGAATTGAAAAAAATACTTCAGTATATCAAGGGCACGGTGGAATTCAGCTTGATGTATAATGGAAAATCTTAGACAGAGTTATTGGGATATACTGATGCAGATTGGGCCGGTTTAGTGGATGATAGGAAATAAAAGTTAAGAGGATCATTCTATCTTGGGGGATTGTGTGTTTTTTTGCTAATCAAGAAGAAAGATTAAATTTCATTGAGCACCGCAGAAGCTGAATATATTTCCGCCACTCAATATTGCACACATTTATTGTTGATGAAGCAGCAGATTGATGATATGGGCATTGAAGTGAAGTCTTCGATCAGAATCCAGTGTGATAACTCAAGTTCTATAAATCATAGTAAAAATCGCATCTATGACTAAAGGAAAAATCACATTGATATAAAGTATCATTTTATCAAGGAGAAGGTTGAGAAAGGAATTGTGAAGTTGGTGTATGTGCATACAGAACTACTGGTTGCATATATTATGACAAAGGCCTTACCCAAACAATCATTTGAAAGGCATATACTAGCTCTGAGAGTTCAGTTGACTCCCCGCACTTAAACGAGTGTGGATATGGAACCCCCTCTCCCTGAGGTATTTCATGTATTTCTCTAATGTGATAATATGTGTTCTTTTCATTGTTTCATACCGCAAAGGGGTGACCTTTGGGTTTGTTGACAAAGTGAGAGTTATATAATCCTAATGTAACACCCCGACCCCAGTTACCTAGAGTCGGTGCATTATTATATAACATTGGCGTGATCATAAAATAACATGTCTCAAAAGACCGATTAGTTTAGTAACCTTGGAAACACTAGATACATTCATAAGTCTTACATTACATGATAAAATGGAAAACTAAAACAAACTAGTCTCCATAGTCCACACTCATATCCCCTCACACTATCCCTGGAGGTCAGTTATAAAATACTTCTTCACATCTTGGGAAAAATAAAACATAGAAAGCGGTGAGCTCAGGTGCTTAGTAAGGATAACAATATAGCAGAAACTTTCATAAATAACCATAAACATTTAAGACAATGTATAACTAAAAAAATCCTTGTAAACATGAAAATCAGCATAACATGGAAAAAAGAAAATGAAATAATTTCATTTACTTATTCAAAAGGATATTCTACTAGTTGAATAATCACATGAAATATTAATAACCACATTCATAATTTTTGAATGCATAAATTCCAGACTATCATAACCTCATAGTCAAGGCCTTGTGCCAAGACTACAAAGAAGATTTTGTCAAGGCCTTGTTCCAAGACACTAGTTTCACTCCTGAGACCTACCGATGCATCGAGGAGCTATAGCGGGCTCCACCCATCACTTACTAAGTCCAATGCATTCCTCATATGAACAGGTTTAAACATAACATAAACATTCATATTAAAACTATCATAATAAATGTCAATACTTTCTCCATAAAACATGAATGGTATAAAAATGACACATCCACAGTCAAACATATCACAAAACCTTCAATAAAATAAGGAATTTTTCTATCATAATAAATCAACTTCAAATAAGCTTAAATCCATCCAGGGATGTTGACATAGATGAAATCAAATCTATTTGAGAGAAATATCTCTTTTTTGCAATCATTTAGAAGTCACACATTTATAAAGGAAGTAATTTAAATGATATTTTTTTGAATCAAAGTGTCCCATAGCACTTTTAAACTTTTTAAAGGAATTATCATTTCAAAACATTCATATCTATATAAGTAAATCCTTAAAATCATTTTGAAAACATGGACATTATTTAAAAATATTTACAAAGGTAAATCATTAAAACATTTAAAATTATGATATTGATAAAGAGTAACTTTCACAAATCCTTAAAATATTCATTTTGTAATCATTTTTATGAAAAATATGCAAGGATGAAAAAAATTCCTAGTAAATACTTACACATAAACAATCTCAGATAATAATGAGATTGAAGAATTAACCCTTACCTTGCACTTTCCTTTGGTCGAGGGTACGTTTGACCTCCTGTATGAAGATCTTAGTAAGATATTAAATTATACTATAACCATATTAATATTTATGATATCATACATGATTCATTTATGACTTTATACTATCCATTTAATAATAATTTCCATGTTAAATTAACATTTCTGGTAATAATCACTTTCATTATTGTACGTGTTTTAACTTGTTACTCTTGATTGTATCACTAAGATCATGATTTAAATACTTCCATAATATAAAAAATAATTTATATATCATATATATTGAGAATATAAATATGTATAATAGACATATATATCAAAATTAAAAACACGGTTTATGGAGACAGTAGTCCATACGTACGAATAAACGCTATTTCTGTTTTCATATCGTGTTGAATGGAACTAAGTGAATAAGATATATGTAAGTACATATATATATATATATATATCTAGTAGAATTATTATTTCATATACTATATAATTATTTGTAATATATATATTTTTATAATTGTTGACGAATGGTGAACGTGGAAATGAATCTCATCGCGTCGTGGAGACAATAATCCGTACGTACGCACGAGCGACAATATCATTTCCTTAATGGTGTGGAATTTGATGGTATATTAATTTTACAGAGACATTATCATTCTATTTTCATTATTTATATACATATTACTCATCGTTATATCCATCCAAATAACATAGTGTTGAATAACAAATCACACCCCGGAGTGGAGACAGTAAGCCGTACGTACGTACGCATGGTGGCATTATCATTCATAAGATGGAAAGAATAATGAATAAATTTCTGACATACTTATAATAAAATCAAATTATATATAAAATACTGGAAATATTATTTTATAAAGGAAATAAAAAATAAGGAAGAAGTGGAAGAAGAAAAGAACCTGAAAGAGGGTGGCGAAATTATTACTTCTTCTTCGGGTTCTTCCTTTTGATTTTATCAAAAGGGCTCCTGAATTGGCTTTTTGACTAAAGGAGGGAATTTAGGATTAAGGGAGGATAGTTGGGAGAGTTCTTGGGAAGAGTTTTGTAGATCCAAATGGACTTGAATGTGTGAATTAGAGAGAAGTAGGAGTTCTTTTTTATAAGAGGGTGAGGGGCACGTTAGGAAAAACATAAAATATTATTTTATAATAAATTCATATTCAGTTTATAATGGATATAGAGTGAATTATTTCATGGATAGGGTGGGGATGGGTCGAAATACTCTCAACCAATGTGTTTCAGACAAGTTTAGGTTACCATTTTAACCTTATCATTTATATTTAACTCTAAGTTAAATAATTTAACTTTTACCGCATCTTCTTGTATTCTTACAATATATGGTTAATAAACATTCTATAAACTGACAATTGAACCCCAATTGGTTCATTAATGTCATATATATTATTATATTATTATTTTTCCCAATCCATAGATTTTTAGGACCATTATATCAATTAATAACATAATATTTGTTTTAAAAACAATTTTATGTCAATTTTGACACTATTTGGTATTTGTTTTTTGTTAAAATCATAACAGAATTATTAATTTAAAAACAATTCATCTAACCAACCATAACATGTCATATGAACCTAGAAAATTATTTTCATTCATAAAAAGTCTCAAATTAGATTTATTTGGATATTTATAATATCAATTAGTTTAATATTCAATTAATTAGGTAATTACTGTATCACCATTGTGTCATTAATAAATTAAATTATTTAATGTCTAAAAATTATAAATAAAATACCATTATGTTGGAAGTACATTTATACTTCTAATGAATATTTATAATCATATTTATCTTATGTATAACGCATTATTATAAATGTTTTAGTTATTAAACATTGATTTTAACTATTTTAACTCTTTTTTGAATTAAATAATAATAAATGTCCTAATCTAATCCAAGTTAACCAAAGAGGTTAATATTTTATTCCTATGGTTGTTTTTGGTCGAATTATACTTAGCCAATAGATTTAAGACACGTGTTAGGGTAATAAAAATATCATTTTTACCCTTAATTACCCTATTTACATTTAACCATGGTAAATAAAAATAAAAGTTACTATTCACCAAAAAATATTTTTATCCTATTGAACCAAATTTTACTACTTGATATTAACCATGTCTCTCGGATATTTGAAATTCCACTCACAGAAGCGGTAAAATTATGTTTTATGTAAATTTGCAAATTCTCTTAGGAGATGGGTAAAAGACGGTGAAAAGTTCAATAAAATTTTTATATATCTAAAATTATTATAAACTGACTCCAATGAATTAAATTGTACTTATATAGGTAATATGTATCTATTTTGACCTAAAATAAATTTAAATAAAATAAATAAGTATTTAAATAAAAATTCAGTTTTAAACTATAACTTAGTGTTTTCACTATTCATCAAAAATTGAAAGTTTTCAGAAAAATAACAAAATTTCACCCAAGGCTAATTTTGATATTATAAATCCAAAAATGAAGTCCATTTTGAAAGATAAAATTTATAAAATTTCAAAAAGTAGGGATTACTATTCATGATGGCTGGTTTGATTGGTCACGGTGTGTTAGAATCTCGAAGTTGCGTATAACACATGCTATTGTATTATTCAAAGAGAAGCGTACCATGGAATCTTGATGTGTTACATTCTCCCCTCCTTCAATAAATTGCGTCCTCTCAATTTATGCTCGGTATTAGAAACTTGGGGTTGACATTTCCAAATAACTTAGTTGAAATCCCACATTGAAAAATGGATTAATGAGGCCTCTATTGAAAATAACGAGTGGTATGTATGAATGTTACCGAAAATAACACATACTAGGGTTTCGTGTATGAAAACTTAGATATGGAAGAGAAATATAACCATCAATATCTGGTGGAGAGTCGTAGATAACATGGCTATGAAAAGGCCAACAATCACAAAGCCATTTTTTTGATGATCTAAAGTACCATCTAGGAAAATGTTTTTGTTTTATGTTACTTTTCTTAATGTTGAGGAATTTATTTATGAAATTGGCTAAGATCATAAAAAGATATACTTACTTTATAATTAGTGTTTTATCCATTAATAAATTTCTACCACAAACTCATCTTTTACTCCAAAACATAATACAACTCAAAAATACTCTATTTATTCTAATCGTATAGGGTTCCAAATATAATGAATTTATAATTCACATATCAGACCCTTTAAAAAATTGAAACTACACTATACTGTCTAGGAACATCACTTAGTCCAATGGTGGGTGATAAATACCAATCGCACTATGGTTGTGGGTTAGATTCCTGCAGCTTTGTGTGATGCGACAGGTTGTCACACGGTCTGCGTGTTGTCCTTTTATAAAAATCCAAAAATAACCTTAATAATAGTATCCAATTTCAAACTTAATCCATACCAACCATTATAATTATCCAAAATACATCTGTCCAAACTCATAGTCCAAAATTTATAAGGAAGGTAAACAAAAAGAAGATCCTTTTTTCCATGTAATAACTTGTGAATACCTTCATCATGTATTCTTTTTAAAACACTATAAAATCCTGAATTACCGTAATACCTTATTGATTACTTTCATGCTCCCTTATTTCTTATATAATACTGGATATACTAATTCTACCCACAAATTTGGTAAACTCCAACAATAATGGAATATGAAAATCATTAATATGTTTCAAGGTAGTCAAGAATATCCAATATAATTTATCCAAATCAACCTCTAATTCCAAAATCACTACCTCATTATCATGACAATATTAAGGATTACATTTCCTTCAACCATGTATTTTTCCAAAAAATGTATCTTACTATTAAGTCGCTTTTCCTAGAATCATATAATCTCAAATCCTTAATAAAATAGTACGGCAGTACAATCCTTATTTATCATTATAATTCATATAACCAGTATACTGTAGATACAACACTCAAATGAAATAATTCTATAATAACAACATAAGACCACTAGACATTCATCTTAATCTGAGGTTGTATCATAACTTCATTATTATTCAATAATATCATTTGCGGTATACTCTTTTGACTGGGACATTGATTCGTGTAGTGTCTCAACACCCTGTAGATGAAGCATTTTACATTTGAAAACTTTTTCTTACCTTTTCAATCACATACTTGGTGCTCTTTTTCTCCACTCATATAACAAAATCCAATTTCCATAAATAATTCTCCAAGGTGATTATTTCCACATTTATCACATTTTGGAAAATCCTTCTTTCCCATATTCCCTTTATCAATCTTTCTCTCTACCATCCTTTTCTTCTCTTGCTTCCCTTTAAATCCATAAGACCCAAAGAATTTTTTACTTATCTTACTAACACATTATATTATTTCTTCATATGTTGAGAATACATGGGAGACTATTTCCCTTCTAAATGTTTTCTTAATACCATGAATTATATGACACTTCTTACTCTTTGGATCATACGTATTGCTGGAGTTCCCATTACTTCTACTGGGAGCCATTTCTAAACATTGGAAAACACTAGGTCAGTTTATGAATTAGAATTCATAATTCCAAACCTGTAAAATACCTAACATAAATTGAACAGTTTATGTATATAATCCAGAATCAAAAAAATGTTTTTTTTTAGGAGATATCTTCTAATAAACCCTTCATAGTGGTTTGTAAAGAAAATTTTAATTATCCTAAGAATATCCCCTGGGAGTGTCGTAACCAAAAGTACAGCAAGGCCTATTATTGTGCACCAGTTCCCGTTCGAGTCTATCTCAAAGTGGTGTTTTTGGGGTTTTCCCCTAGGTACATCTACGCCAGAGTTGCCTCTAACTTCTCGTATCCAAACATGGATGTATTGCTCAGAAAACTCACAAAATCTTTATAATACCAAAATTTTAGGAAGTTATTCTATACTAATCTTCAATGTCTTTCTTAGGTCTATGTTCTCTAATGAAAGTTTATCTAAATATAGCTTCCAAGGTTTGTACTAAACTTCCTCTGATACCAATTGTAACACCCCGACCCCAGTTACCCAGAGTCGATGCATTATTACATAACATTGGCATGATAACAACAGATCAAGTCTCTAAAGACTGACAAGTTTAGTAGTCTTGGAAACCCTAGATACATTCATAAGTCTTACATTACATGATAAAATTGAAAACTACAACAACATAGTCTCCATAGTCCACACTCATATCCCCTAAGACTATCCCTACAGTTCAGTCATAAAATACTTCATCACATCCTTGGAAAAATAAAACATAGAAAGGGGTGACCTTAGGTGCTCAGTAAGGATAACAATATAGCAGGAACTTTCATAAATAAGCATAAAAATTTAAGGTAGTGTCTAACTAAAACAAAATCCTTTTAAACTTGAACTTCAGCATAACATAGAAAAAATAAAATAAAATAATGACATTTACTTATTCACATGGATATTCTACTAGTCTAATAATCACCTGCAATGTCAATAACCACTTTCATAATGATGGAATTCATAATTCCAGACTATCAAAACCACATAGTCAAGGACTTGTGACAATACTACAAATAAGATTTTGTCTAGGCCTTGTGCCAGGACACTAGTTTGTCTCATGAGACCTATTGATGCATCAAGGAGCTATAGCAGACTCCACCTGTCACCTATTAAGTCTAATGCATTCCTCATATTAACATGTTTAAACATAACATAAACATTCGTATTAAAACTAGCATACGAAATGTAAATAGTTTCTCTATAAACAATGAATGGTATAAAAATAACCCATACATAGTCAAAAATATTGCAAAACCTTTATTAAAATATATATGTTTTCTATCATAATAAATCAACATCAAATAATCTTAAAATCCATCAAAAGATATTGACATAGATGAAATCAAAACTATTTGAGAGAAATATATCTTTTTTAAAATCATTAAAAAGTCGAACATTTATAATGGAAATAAGTAAAAATAGATTCATTTGAATTAAATTTTCTCATACCACTTTGAAACTTCTGAAAAGAATTATCATTTCAAAACATTCAAGTCTATATAAATAAATCCTTAAAATCATTTTGAAAACATGGTCATTAATTAAAAATAATTAGAAAGATAAATCTTTGAAACATTTAAAATTATAATATTTATAAATATTACCATTGAAAAATCCTTAAAATATTCATTTTGAAATAATTTTTATGAAAAATGTTCATGGATGATAAAAATGTCCCAGTAAATACTTACACATAAATAAACTCGAATAAAAATAAGATTGAGGAATTAACCCTTACCTTGATATTTCCTTTGGTCGAGGGTACGTTTAACCTCCTGTATGAAGATTGTAGTATGTTATTAAATTATACCAGAACTATATTTATATTTATGATATCAAACATGATTAATTTATGAGTTTATACTATCTATTTAATAATAATCTCTATGTTAAATTAATATTTTGGGTAATAATCGCTTTCTTTATCATACTTGTTTTTACTTGTTACTCTTGATTGTATGACTTATAGAAATATTTAAATACTTCCAGAATATAAATAATGATTTATATATCATATATATTTATAATATAAATATTTATAATAGATATATATATTAAATGAAAAACACTGTTTATGGAGATGGTAGTCCGTACGTACGCATAAACGCTGTTTCTGTTTTCATATAGTGTTGAACGGAACTAAGTGAATAAGATATATGTAAGAATATATATATATATTATTATATCCAGTAGAATTTTTATGTCATATATTACATACTTATTATTAATATATATATATATATATATATTTATAATTGTCAATGAATGGTGAACGTGGAAAAGAATCACATCGCGTCGTGGAGACGATAATTAGTACGTACACACGAGCGAAAATATCATTTCCTTAAAATTGTGGAATTGGATGGTATATTAATTTTACAGAGACATTATCATGTTATTTTCATTATTTATATACATATTACTCATCATTATATCCATCCAAATAACATAGTGTTGAATAAAAAATTACATCACTACGTGGAGATGGTAAGCCGTACGTACGCATGCATGGTTACATTATCATTAATAAGATGGATAGAATAATGAATAAATTTTTGAAATATTTATAATAACATCACAGTATATATAACATACATGAGTTATTATTTTATAATGGAAATAACAATGAAGGAAGAAGTGCAAGAAGAAAAGAACATGAAAGATGGTGGAAACATTATTACCTCTTCTTCGTGTTCTTCATTTTGATTTGATCAAAAGGGCTCCTTAAGATGGATTTATGACTAAAGGAGGTCCTCTAGGATGAAGGGAGGATATTCTGGAGAGTATTTGGGAAGAGTTTGGAAGAGCCAAAAGGCTTTTAAGGTGTTAATTAGAGGGATGGGGAATGCCATTTTATAAGAGGGGTGAGGGACACCTTAGGAAAAATATAAAATATTTTTTTATAATAAATTTATATTCAGGTTATAATGGCTCCAAAGTGACTTATTTCAAGGATAGGGTAGGGATGGGTATGAATCCTTTCAACCAATGTGTTTTATACATGTTTAGGTTAAGATTTTAACCCTATCATTTATACTTAACTATAATTTAAATAATTTACCTTTTACCGTGTCTTCTTGTATTCGTCCACTATATGGTTAATAAACTTACTATAATCTGACAATAAAACCCCAATTGGTTCATTAATGTCATATATATTATTATATAAGTCTTTTTACCGAACATTAGAGTT
This sequence comes from Viscum album, assembly GCA_963277665.1. Taxonomy (NCBI): domain Eukaryota; kingdom Viridiplantae; phylum Streptophyta; class Magnoliopsida; order Santalales; family Viscaceae; genus Viscum; species Viscum album. The sequence goes on from OY728153.1 coordinate 1,896,398,050, forward strand.
TTAGAACCATTATATCAATTAATAATATAATATTTGATTTAAAAACTATTTAATGTCAATTTTCACACCATTTAGTATTTTTTTAAATCATAACGTCATTATTACATTCAAAACAATTCATATAACCAACCCTAACAAGTCATAATGACCTATAAAATTAGTGTAATTCATAAAAAGTCTCAAATTACATTTATTTGGATATTTATATTATCAATTAGTTTAATTTCCCATTAATTAGGTAATTACTGCATCACCATTGTGTCATAAATAAATTAAATTATTTAATGTCTAAAAATTATAAAAAATACCATTATGTAGGAAATATTATTATATTTATAATAAATATTTATAATCTAATTTATCTTATGAATAACCCTATATAATAAATGTTTTTGTTATTAAACTTTGATTTTAGCTCTTTTAACTCTTCTTTGAATTAAATAATAAAAAATGCCCTAATCTAATCCAAGTGGATCAAAGAGGTTCATATTTTATTCCTAAGGTTGTTTTAGGTCGAATTATACTTATCCAATATAATTAGGACATGTTTTAGGGTAATAATAATATCTTTTTTACCCTTAATTACCCTATTTACATTTAACCGTGTCAAAATAAAAGTAAAAAGTTACTATTCACCAAAATTATTTTTATCTTATTGGACAAAATTTTACTCCTTTATATTAATCATGTATCATGTATTTTCAAAATTCCACTCATAGAATCAATAAAATTAAATTTTATGTGAATTTCCAAATTCTCCTAGGAGATGGGTAAAAGACGGTGAAAAGTTCAATAAAATTTTTATATATCTAAAATTTTTATAAACTGACTCCAATGAATTACATTGAACATATATAGATATTATGTATCTATTTTGACCTAAAATAAATTTAACTAAAATAAATATTTATTTAATTAAAAATTCCATTAAAAACTACGACTCAATGTTTTTCACTATTCATCAAAAATTGATAGTTTTCAGAAAAATACAAAAAATTCACCCGAGGATAATTTCGATATTCAGAATCAAAAAATGAAGTAAATTTTGAAAGATAAAATTAATAAAATTTTATAAATTGGGTATTACTATTTATAACGGATGGTTTTATTGGTCACGGAGTGTTAGAATCTCAAAGTTGCATATAACACATGCTATTGTATTATTCAAAGAGAAGAATACCATGGAATCTTGGGGTGTTACACCTAAAGGGGGGGGAATCTGTGGCTATGGAAGGGAGAAAATGTCTTAGTAAAATACACGGGGAGAAGATGACAGGTGGAGCAGTGAGATAGGGGGAGAGAAATGAGATAGGGGGAGCGTTTCAAATCAGAAGATGCTAGACGTGATCTATCAAAGAGTAGATATCACGACAGCTGAGATCATTATAAAAGAAGAAGTGTGGTTAGTATCAGTTTGGAATGAAAATTTCAATTCTTATGAGGTTAGTTTCAACAGTGGTGTCAGAAACGAAGTGACTCATAGATGAACATTTCATGATACTCTGGTTTCTCACGCCAATCATTGCTCATGTGGGTTTAGAGTATGTGCTGAGTAAATCTTTGATCACTATCTATATCACAAGATGTTAATACTGGATGAAGCTGAATGAATCTTTATTGAGGTATCAATGAAAAGGGAATTTTTTTGAGAAGAGTTGTCAACAAACCCAAAGGGGGAGATTGTTGGGAAAAAACCTCTCAAGGAATAATAGATGCATTTTGGAGATGATTGTGTTTGATGAAAATGCAGGACTCCATGTTGTGTTTGTTCACAAAGAGAGCCTCATGGACTCAAACTGTAGACAATGTGGGTTTTCCTGGAGAATGGGGAAAAGGATTTTTGGAAAAGTGAGTTGTTCTCTTGTGTTAAGGAGGCTTCTAATGATGTACACCATGAATTTTTCATATTCAGAAAATAAAAATTTTGGAAAAGGAAAAGTGGCGTGCAAGTCAAAAAGTGGCACACAAGTGTGGCGTGCAAGTCCAAAAGTGGTGTGCAAGTGTGGCGCACAAGTACTATAGTGGCACACATGTCTGACACACAAGTATAGTGTGCAAATGTGGTAGACAACTCATATTTCAAGATCAACATATCAAAATAGGACAATGAATTGAAAGAGGCGTGCAAGTGTGGCATGCAAGTGTGGAACACAAGCCCTCAAAATTACTATAAATAGACGGATACTCTCCTCATTTCTTAAAACGAGCTCAACACTTAGAGAAAATCCGAGCTCTAATTGCCCAAGTGGAAGTGACGTGAAAGTTCAGAGTGCATGTAAGTTTGGCATGCAAGTTTGCGGGGAAAGTGTGTGCGCTAGTGTACTGCACAAGTGTGACACGCTAGTGTACTATGCAAGTGTTCCACGCAAGTGTTCTGCGCATGTGTACCACACAAGTGTACCACACAAGCAGTGTGGAGCACAAACTTTGGTGCGCTAGTGGGGAACACAATTGTGGCACGCAAGTTGGTTTTTCTGCAACGAAGGAAGAGGTTGTTCACTAGTTAAAGGGGAACACAAGTCACCTTAGGGTTGCGTGAAAGTTAGAAATTTACCATAACATATGTGGTAAAGCAGTATTCGATGAAATTTGGACTTCAACAGAGCATTTATATATAGTGGAGGATGCATTCATTAGTGATGATGAAGAGACTTATAGGTCTAGAAACTGTGAGTGGATCTTCAGAAAAAGACGTGGGCTCACATCAGTTGAGAGAGTAGTGAGTTCTCAAATTGTGAGTGGTTGTAAACCAGGAGGGACAATGAGTCCTCTTCAAATTTGTAAACAGCAATGCGCTTATAGTGGAATTGGCATATCAGAACACTACTGGTGTATGCTCCTTTGACGTAGCCCAGTGAGGGTGAACCAAGTAAAAATAACGGTGTCATGTTCATGCTTTATGTTTTATTCATACTCTTCATCGGGAAGGAGAGGGAAGAGGGTTTTTTTTAACAGCAAACCAAGATCAAAAGGGGTAGTTGTTTTAATCTGTCATACCCTGATTCACCCCCCCTCTCTGGGTATCTAGCCTAGTTTACCTAACATATTTAAAGACCTATATTATAATATACGATCAATTAATTAAATTTTTATTCCAAATTATTAATAATAACTTTTTAAAATAATCATTTCTAGGTGTTAATTTTTTCATATTTCATGAGAATTTTAGTTAGGTAGTTTCTGTCCTTTTACAATGTTTATGGTTCCATTATCTGAAAAATGGTAATCATGAAATAAATGTAATATATATTCATTAAATATATACTCATTATATATATATATATGTATTAATACTTGAAATATAGATATATAAAAAGGAATTACACCATCCATGGAGATAGAAAGGCATACGTACACATGAACATTACATTCACTTTTCAAAGGATAAAATGATAGAAATTTAAAATAAATTACATTTAACGAATAATTATTATATTATATAATATATATATCATTTATTAATTAAATATATCACGATTACCATCTATGATAATCAGAAATGTAAAAGTAATCACATTGCTTCGTAGAGGTGGTAGTCCACATGTACGCATAAGCGACAATATCAATATTCAATAGATTGGAAGGTAAAAAGGTTTATATTATATTATAACTAAAAAAAGAATAATTAATCACTAAATAATATATATAAACTTTAAAATAATTATAATCAACATATTTGAAATGTGGCGTTGAAAAATGAACTATATCACTACGTGGAGGTGATAGTTCACACTTACACATTAGCGACACTTTCACATCTCAGTTGATGGAATAGAGGTGGATATTGGCGGTTTCATAAATATATATATATATATATATATATATATATATATTATACCTAATTTATTATTTTATTATGAATACCACAAATTAATATTGGTTATAAGAAGAACAAAATTGATAGAGGTCAGGTAAGATAATTACCACTATTTTGGTTGACATCATTTAGATCCTTTATTAAGGACACTTGGAATGGTATTTTAAGATGAAAATAACATCTATATCATTTTTTTGGAAAATTAATAGGTATTTTGGTAGGTTTTATTGATATATATGTCTTAATTCTATGCAAATAAGATAAAATATGGGTGTCCTTTTATAAGTGGGGGTTATTATGCACTGGAAATTTTATAAATGATTAAAATATATTAAAATACTTCTGAATCCCTATGCTTCCAAATGGATATATGTTATATGTTAGGGAATTATTTGTTTGAAATATTTCTATCGAATAGGATTTAAATATATTTAACTGTCATACTTACCCATAAATATTGGTTTAACCCCCAGTAAACATGTTTTTACCTTTCTCACGGTGACAACGTTTTAATGTTTTTAATATTAATTAAGACCAAAAATGAAATTATAATCATTAACAAATTTTAATTGATTCTTAAAAATATGAAATGAATTTTATTTAATTCAGTTATTAAAATTGGAAGAAACTAATTTCCAAATAAACTCATAAAATGTGATGAAAACCCATTTTAAAATAAAAATATATTTTTTTAGTATACAATGATTTTATACCAAAATTCACAAAGATAGGAATTACGATTTAAAAGTTAGATTATAAATATTGAATTAAATTTTTTTTTTAAAAAAATAAAATAAAATTAATTTCATTGAAAAACCTTAAAGGATGATATAGATATTTAAAAAATTAGTATTATTCTGTATTCCAGGAAAAGATATTATTTTCATAAAATTCTCAAAACTCCACTCTATAATAACTCTAACATTATAGATTAATAATTTTTTTTTATTTCAAATAAATTTTTTGAAATTGTAAAACAATAATTAATCTATTTTTTCATAAAACCCAGTGAAAATCATTTTTGTGGGAATTTTTTTTCAAGAATATAAAAATATTACTAGAAACATTGTACATATTTATAAATATTTATAATTTATCTTAAAATATTATGAAAAAATTGAAAAACGTTTTTATTTATATTAATTTCCCCAATTTAATGGATTTCTTTTAATTATATACTATATTATGTTTTATATAGACTTGTGGTGGTGCCTATCACAACATTTTAGGGAAATTAAATTTTTTTGAAGTGAAATATATCATAAAATATAAGGGTATTACAAATTTTGAATATGTATTTGATTTTGATTGAATGAAAGTGATTTGGTTATCATAGATTCAACTAGTAGTTTCATACTAAAAAATTGAAGTAGTCTACATCACTGCTAGATGTTGGGAAAGAGTTTTTCAGGGTGAGAGGGTCATTGGGGGATCTTAGAAGGAGGAATGAAGTTGGAGTGGTATTATATTATTTAAGGAGTGAAATCCATTTAGTTCGAAATCAAATGTTTCTTCCCCAAATTAATCACATTTATATTAAGTAACAATTCATCCAAATTTTTTTGTAGGATGTATTTATAGTTCTATAAATGATTGAAGGGAATAAAAACCCAATATACAAATGGAAAAAGGAAGCTACACATGATATATTAAAGTGGTTTTGTTCCTCAGTATGATTGAGAATTCCAAATGAAATTTTAGGGGAACATTATATCTATAGATGGATTTCAATGAAACAAAAGGATGTATATGGAAGATAAAGCATACCTAGTGGTGATACCTATAAAATGATTGTCAAGTTAGAGATTTTTAGGATGGATATTTCGAAATCCATTTTCCATCTATGACATTAGAACAAATGGATGATGAGGATTTGGGTGGTCTAATGTTTATCATCAGATTATGATGGAAGACAGATAGAAATCACGGTCTAGGATGACTAGAAAATTAATAAACTAGAAACAATTTTTACTGAGTCCTTTGGAGGATTAGATTAAATACTGGAATTAGATGGTGCTTATAGGATGTCATAAATGAAAACAAGGAGACCTAAAATTATTATTATAAGGGAGATCCACTCAGCTGGTGGGATTATTGTGTGGAATATCTCCTCTAAATAATCATATATTACATAGTTTATCAATTGGTGGAGTTTAGGTGGTTGGGGAATTTGGCATAATGATGGATTTAATGTGAACAACAATTATGGTGTATTCAACCCCAAACAATTGGATAGAGGTATTCAACAGAAGGAATGATTAGATCCTACTATAAATAGTAGTGTGGGTAACTAAGTGATTAAAAATAATTAGATGGATATAAACATACTATAAATATTTTTATCACGTTTGTTTATTTGCAAGAAAAAAATTTAGAGTATCCCCTAAGGATTTGGATTCAAGTTAGAACCATTTAAAATTCTTTTCTTATTTTGTGTGTTTTTGTTTCTTTGTTCATTATTTCTCATAGTCTTTAATTACCATTATCTCAATGGGTTGTGATGTGGTGTGGTGACCTAGGTTTGGCATATCATTCTTGTTCCTATAGACATAGTGTGGTTTTTCATTCCGTATTTTAGTTCCCACATGGTATGTTCTAATAGAACATATTCCAGAATGAATATTAGAAGGTGGCCACAAATCAATAAATGTTATTTATTGATATATATTTATCATGGGGTCTTAAAAATAACATTTATAAAATTCATTGGATATAAACTAGTTACTGAACATGGTTATATATCATGGAAATAATATATGTATTCACTATTCTAATATACTTAGTAATAATTTTATCATTTAGATTTATGAAAAAAAAAGAAAAATAAATTGCGTATAATCTGTGAAATTAAATGAAAAATGAAATGAAAAATAAATTTACTATTCATTGAAATTGTGTTAATCATTCAAAGGATCTCCAGTTATACACTATCATAGCTCCAATAATTTTTTATCTATATTATTCACACTTTGTAAAATTTATCAATAACATTCACCACCTTCTACTTATGTTTCCCTCATATAATAATATGGTGGATTCTAATTGAATATGAGAAAATTCAAAATTCCATCATTTATTTATTTATAGAAATAAAACCTCAAATGAGCATGTGAATATGTGTGACCTCTTAACATTATACTGAAAGAGAAAATTTATCCCACTACATAGGGACCACAATCAAAAAACCACCCTCTATTATATTGGAAAAATAAATCAAATAAAGAAAAATAAAGTGATTGAAATAATTTATCTTTCATTAATGAGAGATAATAAGTATAGCATATAGAAGAAAGAGAATTTTTACACACAACCTACATCACTATTCACAATCAAAATGCATATTAACAAAATTAGAAAAAGAGGGTTATATTCAAAATTAAAGGGATAAAATATAGTTCCCTTCCCTTATAGTAATAATATAGTTATCTCTCAATGATCATTGAGAGGAGATATTATAAGGTATAGTGAAATAAGACTCTTATAAAATGAAAAAAAAAAAAAAAGAAATAAAATAGATAATACTTATAATTGAATAATTTTATTCACCAAATAATATTAATCTCTTTATAATATCATATGTGTTCCATGAGTATTAGGAACAATTAATGTCAAATTTTATATTATTGTGAATTATTCACATAGTAATGGGAGCATAAAAGCATATATTTATCTTTTGTTAAGCTATTGTCATGAAATTTAGATCATATGATCCTCCTTGAACTCTCTAAGATTTACTCCACGTGTAATGTCTATTTTTATATTTTATATTTTATTTAGGATAGTTATAGCCCATATCACTATATATTCCCCTTAGGTTATATTTGTTTTGTGTTGAGTTATTTTATTATCAACAAACAATACTTATCCTTATAAATTTTTTTCTCACATTCCCTTGATCATAAGTAACAAATATTATAAAAGTATGTCTAGGGAATAATTCTTCACTTGAGTACTCAATATGACATACATAGAATTTCAAAAATACCATTTACTCTTATATTTTGTATAATCATACCATGGTTAGAGTATAATATTAAGCGAACATTGTAATTTCATGTCGAAAAATATTTATACAAGACTCGTTTTACCATTCTATGCAATAATAAATGAACCTAATAAAACTCTTAACTACAATTATATATATTTTGATCCCTCACTCATTTGTTTCATGATTGTTTTAGCAATACACACATGGTATACTCCATCAGTTCTCATATAAAATGATAAATCATTACACAGTGGACGCATGACCTTGGTTACTTTAACAATAAAAATATAATTCTTTTGAAACTTGGACAATTTCCCATTTATTAATATAAAAATTGTACTTATCCTTACATAGATGGTCCAAATCTCATGTTCATATTTAGAAGAAATAATTTATTTATATGTGGCATTTCCATTTATCATATTACTCGACACAAATAGTCTAGATGATATGCTTCCACATTTATATAAAAAATATCATTTAATTTATGTCGATAATAATTAGATAAAAACTTTAATTAAATCAATAAAATCAATATTTAAGGAAATATTGATATTAATGTTAAAAATATAGCTAATTACCTAAAAATGCAGAAAATCCAATATTTTTTGAAAATATTATGGATATAATCAATGAATTATAGCTTAAAATTAAGAAAAATTATGATTTGTTTGTAGACGTTTTGAAGAAAATGGCTTAAACATCTGTTATTTAGTTTTTATATTGGTTATAATGTGATATTATATTGTGAAATGTGGTAAAATTATTTATAACATAAGTAATCATAGTTGACATAAAAAAATAAATATTCCAAGTTAGTTTTTTATCAATTTGTATTGAATGTGCTGTTTATAATGAAACAATTATAAATAATTGAATCTATAATATCAAATTTATATTATAAAGGATTCAAGATATGTTATTCAATAATGGTTTAAAATGATATTTTTTTTGAAAAATAATATTATAATTATAAAATAGTCTGTTATTACATATCAATTAATGAAAACTGAAATGAAATAAATCATTCAAGATTAGTTTTTTTATAAAGTATGAAGTTGAATTTCATTTTCAATGTTATATTTTTTTAAAATGTTGTTTGAAATTTATAATTTTAATTTTTAGCATTATTTTTTTAAATAAAAAAATAAAAAATATAGTTTTCATTTTTTTGAATAGCAATAAAGCACATGATTTAAAAAGAAAATCATAATAAATAAAATAGTAGTATAAATTCATAGATCTTATATTACAAAAATGTAATAATTACAATAAAACTATTTCAACATTAAAATATAGAATAATGAAAAATCAAATATAAATAAATATAAATTTTAATACAATATTAAAATAACCATCCTATAATCCTTGAAGACCGTTCATCTCATTTACAATATAATACATGGTTTTATAAAAAGTTTCATATTATAAAAATATTATAATTTAATTTCAATATAGTTTTTTATTTAAATAACATAATATAATACTTACATTGAAGGACAATTTTTTGATTATGAGACTATAGTTTGAAAAAAAGTTCCAAATTGAATACAAAATTTTGAATAGTTAATAAATAAAACTGCTTATAAAATAAATGTCACATATATATAGACATATTTCATTTGTATTTCAATTTTAAATATTTTTAATAATGATTTCATGATCAATTTGAATATTATTTTAACAATTAAAATATAAAATAATAAATTATAATAATATACTATCATTAAATTAATATAACTTACAGAACATATAATACATTAAAAATTTTAAACTTATTAGTTAGTATATAGTGGAACCAATATTAAGTGTTTTATTGGAGATAGAAAACAAACAACATCTAATGGATACTACGATCCAAACAAGATCAATATTAAATATATTATAATTGAAAGAACTGTGAATTATAATATTTTAATGAATAGTGGTTTCATGCCCCTCCAGATATGGAAGAATCTTATAGTTTACTAATTTCTTTCTAAGTCATTCAATGTACTATTTTATATTTGATTTAAGATTGAGATTCATTGAATATTTATATATAAAATAGGGGTACATAAATCAATACATCTATATTGTGTGTTATTATTTGAAATGTGTATGAATATAAATATAAATATAAATATATATATATTAAATCGTAAAACACAAATGTTTTTAGAATTAAATTAAATGAAATTAATTGAAGGAAATATTGTAATGTAATTTTATATGGAAAATAATGGAATCAACAATTACAAGATCCCTGATATCTTCCTCTATTACTATTTTTTGATAGTCACATTCATAAATAGCAAAATTCAATATTTTTTATAGGAATTCTTAAATATAATAGAAAAAAAGTTAATTTAAATATTTCAACAGATATATGAAAATTAGTATTTAAAGTTCAAAGGTCTTATGTTGTTCTCTATACAACATTGATTGTTTATGTTTTCTATATTTCTATAATAAATACATATAAATTTATATAAAATAAAATACTAAAATGAAATTAAAAATAATATTAAAGAAAAAATTGATATACATCTACTTTGGTGCTCATCTGATTTACATGTTAAGATATACAATGTGAAATGTTTTTGACACTTTGTTTATATATAGCCACCACAAAATAGTGACAAACAATGATATATAGTTCCATACCCTAATATTATTTGAATCCATATTATTTTTCTTTACGATATCTCTAATATAATAAATAATCCAATATTATATAATATTGTAACACCCCATGATTTTATTAATTTTGTTTATCAAATAAATTGAATTTTTTCTATAGCTTGTATTACACACAAAATTAAGTTCTTTGAAACCACAAAATACTATTAATATTATTATTTAAATATTATCGTTATAAAATATACATTAAACACGGTGTTATGAATATGAATATTTTTTTAAAATTATGTATGCAGGTTTTAGATTATGAAAATATTCTAACAAATAATTACATAAATTTTACTATGGTCTTTAAACACTTTCAAAATAATGTTTTTATAAAAAAATATTTTTATTGTGTTTTGTCAATAATTAATAATTTTAATTTTTAACACTTTTATAAAATTAATTTTTTATAATAAACAAATATATTTATATCATAATTTTAAAATTATATAGGTTTGGATTTTTTATTAATTTCTCAAAACATATATTTTTTGATTGTTTCTGAAAAAATGATGATATTTTTAAGAAAATGAATTTTTATATAATGAATTAAAAACTTCCAGTTTTTTAAAATGTTTTTAAAATTAAATTTAGTTAATTATATAATATTTATTAAAATTTGGTTATTGTAATAAATTTTATTTTGAAATCAGATATCAAAATTTTTCATACTTATGAAAACATGTTTTTTTTAAATTGATTGTTCATTAAATCTAAGAGTTTAATTTTAAATTAAATTCTACCAATTTGATGATTTAAATTTGGAATAATTTGTGCCATTTTTTTAATGAGAATAATTAATATTATATAATAATTAAATCTTAGTTTTTCAACATAATTATTAGTAAAAACATTAAAAAATAATTACAAATATTAAGGTTAAAACGAGTTTACCAGGGGTTAAAATAAAGAGATAAGTGTTAAAAGGACCTAAAACATGTCCATTTATTATCTAATGGAATTATATAGAATTTATATAATATAAGGTTCAATAATGACAAATATTTTAATTATTTTTGGAAATTTATGACGTGGATATGACTTTTTCTTTTTAGAAATTCCAATTGTGTCCTCTCCCAAACCTATAAAAGGACATCCACCGTCCTCTCCAATTTAAATATAAAAATCATATTGGATTCGAATTAATCCAACCAAATACCTTAGTCACTTCCCAAACCACATCATATAGGTATTAGTTTTATTATGAACCCATTTTACGAAGGAATTTGGTGCTAACCTAAGGAGGTTTTCTGAAGAAGATTTATTATTCTTCAGAGAGTGTTTTAATTTTATTTCCCCTAGAAAATCATTAAAATATTATTCCATAGTTTGGAAAAAATAACATATTTATATAAAATATACTGATATGTAACTATGTTAGTTTCATTTTTTATATCAATATCCTATTAAATAAAATAGTAAAGCAAACTGTCGATCATGTGTGCGACGGACTACCACCTCGCAAACTGATGTGATTCATTTTTCCTCACCGCTTATAAAAATTAGATATAATGATGTATTAAAATATTATTTAATTTCTATTTATAAATTAATTATTATTATGGAATAATAATCTTAGATATACCTTCTTAAATTCAAAACCACTCAAAATAGATAATTTCACTCATGCATACGTGAGGACTACCTCCTCAATGTCGTGATGCGACTTTTTTTCATTTTTTAGATATGGTGGGTAATAAGGGTATATTAAATTAGTATATATGATATATATAATATAAAAATTAATATTTAATTGGGAATTTAAATTTACCTTTATTATTTTCCATCCATCGAAAAAATGAAAACATCATTAATGCATATATATGGCCCACTATTTCTATGAATTGTTAATTAATTTTTTATCTATAACCTTAATGGGATAATATAAATACATATACAATGAATATATATTATATTTATTTAATGAATAAAATTTTTTTGGGTAATTTATCCATAATCAATTTACTAGGTCTAAAACTACCGAACCAAAACATACAAGAAACACAGAGACATTATTACCCAAAACATTGATTTTGAAAAATAATTATTAAAAAACAGGTGATAGAATTAAATAAGTACTTAATATATGGTATGGTATATATAGGTATAGTTTTGGAATAAATTTATTCAAAACCTATATTTTTTATTATTGGATTTTGAAGTGTGTGTCAAGAATATAAATACATGACGTTGGGGATTTGGGGGTCAATTTTATTTCTATAGGAGAAATAAAATATTCACATATTATTTATTTTTGTGTATTGTATATACTAACCATGAATGAATTTCATGATTATAATCATAAAAATTATGGGATATATCTATCTATCTATGTTTCTTTCATTCATGTGGCATACTGTTCAATTGCTACCAAAGTGTAAGGTTTTTATGTTACACTATCAACGATTGTTTATGAGTATTCTTTTGATGATGAAATATTATAGTATACCTCCCAAAACAATCCTAATTTTTCTTGTACTATAAAAATTTAGAGATAATAAATTCTTTCATTTCATATTCCTTTATATATGTACTCATTATAACAAAATAATTTTTTGAGTACAATCAGCTTTATTTCTCTCATCGGTCGAAAATCCTTTCTCTTCCATGTCCATAATTTATAGAACATAATGACTGGTTAATTTAATTTGCATCTATCATTAATTTTTAAAAAAATGTTTAATATGAATATTTTTTTCATGTTCAGAATTTGTATCTTTTGAATATTTCGGAAAATGTGAAAGGAATCGTTATTTTTATATAGATGGAAGGAATATAATTTCCCACCATCATGACTACTACATTATTTAGTTCTTACATAATATGTTTTTAGGTTTATTTTGAATGAAAATATTTTACATTGTATTTGTGAATTTTTTATATTTTAACTAATTGATTTCAAAATACAAAGGATATTTTCCCCTATATTTTATTAAATGATATTTTTATGGAATGTCTATTCCTCAATGAAAAATAACCTTTGGAGTTAATTATTTTTACTAGGTATATGATATATTATTATCATCCATATTATTTCTCTTGACAGTTTATTATTTGGATGAAATTATATTTATGAAACCCATTCCTTTTCCTCAATTTCTTCTATGATGAATTGATGAAGTGATCATGAAACCCATTTCTTTTCCTCGAGTGATGAATTGATTTAATGTTTATGAAAATTGTATCTTTACCATGAGTTTTTCTGTGAAGAAATGTTTATTAAGACCATTTAATTTTCATGAGTTATGTTATAGTGAATGATTTAAGATCTTCTGTCACACATATTTATGTTTTCCATAATGTGATGTGTGGGGATATAATTTTATATCCCTAAAATTAATTGGGTAATTATTGATATATCCTATGTTAAACTCAACAGGAATGAGGTGTGAATGCAGTTCTGTAAGGGGATTTATCCGCAATGATAGTTTTGGGAGTGAACCTTCACTATAATTATAGTTTATTGAGTGAACATATTCAACTATGATGGTTCTGGAAAAGATGATTTACTACTAAGGAAATTATTTTCTATACTTATGTTTATGCCACAATTCCATATCTTATGGTAATGTTTTGCTTCTACATCTCCTCTTCTTCAATTCATTTATGATTTCGGTCTTATAAACTAACTAGACTTATTCCATGATTCATGTTTATAATATATGATATGTAGGGTATGGTTTTAAAATTTTATTCTCATGTTCTAAAACAAAAATTATCTTGTTATGTTGATTTCTCCATTGGTTACCAATACTTTTCATTTTAGATCATGAATTTGCAAGATCCCTTTCCCTCAGTTATGATGAAAGGTATTATGTATGATATTTATTAGAATGTTCTGGTTAGTATGAAATTAGTGGGAGATGTTGTAGTTCAATTATACACCAATTGGTTTTGATTCCATGATTCCAAAGAAACTAATCCTTTATATTCATCACATGTGTTTTACTAAAATGAAATGAATAATAAAATATTGAAATGGAATATCTATTTATAAAAAATAAATGTCATTATATTTTGTATCAAAGGAGAGGTTTATTTATCCTTTTAAAAATAAAATGAGAAATTAATAGTGAGAACCCTATGTAGAAGTCAAAGTATAGGGTAATATCCATGTATTTTCATAGAGGAAAGAGTTACTATATTTAATAAAATTACATCCCTATTTGGATATTAAAAATGGTTGTTTTATTGGTATACCTATACAAAGTGGTAATAAATTAGAAAAATAATATTAGTATTTTTCTAGATCGTCACTTGATACATGACAATGGTCCTTAATTCACTATTGATTTGACACTCATGGGAGATATTTTTTAGAAATTCATAAACACTTTGGAAAACATATTAATGAATTTGAATATATATTGATGTCGAATTACCTATATTAAACCTATGGAATCATTTATTAAAAACAATTTGTCAATATTTAGACATAAAATAAATGATTTATCACTATGTTAAAATATTTATGAAGTCCATACCTACCATTTTGGTTTTAGTTTGGGATTAAAGGTAAAATAATGATGTTGGGGTGGTGATAGGTATTCATGAATATTGAAATATCTTATTTGATTTTAGTTATAAAAATTCTATTATATCATGAAAAATATATATGAATGTTAATTAAAATCCCCTATTATTTGATGTTATGTTAGTAGTGGAACCCATAATTGAAACATAATCAAATATCAAGTCTATGCTTCTTCCCCAGTAGACACTGGCAAGAATGTGCATCCTTAAAATCTCATTATTCTCCCTCTTGTTGAATTTGCTGTTATATTTGGTATTTATTTTTTATCTATGTAAATGATACATAAATTTCATTGGAATTTCATTTTTGATATTCAAAATAATTATATGAGTGTATATTAGTTCAATTTTAGACATATATTTAGAATGGAAATTAAATCCATTGGGTGGGTCATCATTCCTATTAAAAAGGGTTTTTTACCTCAAATGGTTGGGGAGAGAAACAACTTTGATGATATAACTATTCTTAGGAATTATTTCTATGCCTTTGAAGAATATTTAACTTGTTTTCTAGTAAATTGTGATGTTGAGTTCTCAATAATAATCCTACATGGTGCCATAAATATTTCAAATATTCCTTATAAAATACCCCTAATCGAGTTTCAAGAAATAAAGATGAAACTCTAGAAGAATCTTGAAAAGGGATTAATTCACCAAAGTGGGTAACCTAGGGGTAAAAATATCATTTTGGTTAATAATAAATATGTATTATTTCAAATATGCATCTATTATCAGTTAATGAACAATACCACACCAAAGAATAACAATCACCTACTAGTGGTGATGAATTGTTTGATCAGTTGAGTAGAGCTCAATAATTTTCCAATATATCCTTCATTCTATATATAATTAATTTAGGGTTATCATGGGGGATATACCAAAGGCAATATTCCATAAAAGGTATGGAAACATTGAATATATCATAATACCATATGGTCTTTCTAACTACCCCACTATATTCATGGATTTAATGAATGGGTTCTTTATAAACAACATTTGTTACTTTTTTAGTATTCTTTATACATGATATTCATATTTATTCAAATGTAAACAAATATCATTAATTTCACTTATGGATTTCACTAAGGACCCTAATAATGGATAAGTTGTATAGAAGATTTACCAAGAATTAAATTTGGATATAAAAATTATTCATTTTTATAATATCAAGATAGAGTATATCTATGGATCCATTAAAGACCTATGTTTTTGAATGTAGGACTTGACCAAAAACATTCACTATGATCATATTTATTAAATTTTTGGTGGTGTATTATCAATGGTTTTTGGAAAATCTGTTAGTGAATACTAACTCACTCTCCATGTTAACATAGAAGGGAACCATGATCCTCTAGAAAGATTAATGTAAATAAAATTTCAATGAACTAATGAGAATGTCACTTAGATAACTTGTTCTTATATTACCATACATTGGGGAATAGTTTGTAATATATAATGAAAAAAAATAAAATATATGGGGTATGTTCTCATGTATAATGATTTGATGATAGATTGTCACTCATGATAGTTGGAGGTTCATGCGAAAAAGAACCCTAAAGAAGATTTGGAGTGAGTAGGGGTAATTTTTTCTTTAAATATATATTGTCATTTTATTTATAAATAATGGGTATTTTATTTAAATATACATACAAAAAATAATTGATTAATGTATATTTTCACATAGAAATAGTTGAATATGTTCTAGATAATATGGTTGGATTTTATAAAATATTAGGACTACTGAGTATATTACCACGAGGGGAAAGAGAACAAGCTGTAGAATTATTTGAATTGAATAGATCATTCAAGATTATCTATGATTTGGATCAAAAAAATTCTAAAATTTATGAATTTTTAAATGATATCACTGAAAATATTGATGGAAGGTGATAAATTATATATTTCTCAAATGATTTATCAACCAACTATAAATGTGAAGATTAAAGAGGCACATAAAGAAGATGTAGAGCTATTGAAGAATGTTTCAAATGTTCCAAATTTTAAAAATGATTATGATGGAATGGTATGATTTATAAAACCATGTTTGTGTTCTATTTATAGCTTATTTTAGGATGTATATTTTAGATGAAGATCATAGTTCTTCATTCTTTATTCTTCCAAAACGTAAAAAAGAAGTATAGAAATTTGTAAGAGTATTTCTAGAGGGATTTCATGAATAAAAATGTAACATGCTATTTCTCATAGTGATTAATATATCAAAAATTTAATACTGATTTATAAAAGTCAATGTGTATGTTACAACCACTACCCATAATATAGTGGAAATGTGAAAGCATGACCATGTATTTTTTCAGTGCACTCCTTAAAATATATAAATGGAACAATGTTATATGGATTTTAGTCAATAGTATTGAAAACCTTGAACACTATTTCGATTAATAAATCAATGTATCTAGATTCTATTTTTTGAATATAAATTTCGGAATTGGTATGGTTTCATGGAGTACCATATTCTATTGTATCTGATAGTGATACAAGGATTACATTAGTTTTCTCATGAAGTTTTATGTATGAAATAGATTAACAGTTGAGTTCCAAAAATATGTATCATCTTCATATATATTTTCAGACTAAGAGAAGATTTCAAACCCTATAGGATATGTTGAGATTATATTAATTGGATTATAGTGGTGGTTGGGATCATCACCTTTGTTTAGTAAATTTTTTTACAGCAATAGATATCACATGATCATTCAATTGTATCCTTATGTATACTTCTATGCAATAATGTGTATAAATACCACAATATGGAATGTGGTTAGAAAAGGTAAACTATTAAGACCTGAGCTAGGGAAGTAAATAGAAGAGAATTTCACATCCATTCATCAGTACATAAGGCGAGCACATGGTCGAAGAAAATTTTATATTGATAATCATCAACACAATCTAGAGTTTAAAGTTGGTGAGAAGGATTTTCAAGGAATTTATCAACATAATAAGATTACGATATTTTGGAATAAATGAAATATGTTCCATTAGTATATTTACCCCTTTAATATTCTTGATCTTGTAGGGACCACTTCGTATCTCTTAGTCATTACACTGAACCAATCTCAAGTCCATAATGTGTTCCATGAATATCTTCTAAAGAATTAAAAAAGTAATTTTTAAAATTCACTAAACTAAAAGGTTGTAACTTTGAATAATTATATTTTTTAAAGAAAACATATATAAATTATGGATCAAAGAGAAAATGTGATATGAAATTGGACCACATACCTTGTTAATGTTTTCTGGTGAAATAACTAAATTAAAGAAGCTTACTGGGAACACGAGGACATGATGAAGAAGAAGAAACCTCAGCTGTTTATACCAAAGTGTGGAAATTTTTTGGAATTTTTGTTAATGGGGTTATAGAGTGACAACCTAATATTTTATAAAGTATTTTTAAAAAATAAATTTAATTTCGTTGATATCTTGTGTTACTTGCAACATTGAGTTTTAACAAACTGTAACATACAATTAGTATTATTATTTAAACACAAACATTTTAACGTAGAAATTAATCTTTAAATTAAAAATTGTGAATTTGTTCTAAATTAAGTATATATATTATAAATAAATAAAATATAATGATATATAAGTCACAAATTCTTATTAGTGTCTTTATACACTTCAAAGATATTTTTTTTCTAAAAAAATATTTTTTATTGATGTTGTAAAAAAATAATAAATTTTTTTAAATAAATATTAGAAAGTGTATTTTAAAAAACAAACATCACTTTTTAATGTAGATTTTAAAAATTATATTAGTGTGATATTTTGACAATTTTTTGAAAATATTAATTTTCAATTGAATAGTGAAACTGTGATGATTGTTATTAAAAAATACCTCTTTGATTAAAGCTTATAATAGTTAAAATATTTAGGATGGTATTGAAAGTATATTGATTTTAATCATATTATAACTAATCAAATTAATATTGAGTTTTTATTTTATGAATTGTGTACTTATGAATACTTTTTCACTAGAAAATGACTTCCACTTCGCTTTTTCAGGTTTAATAATAAATTTAATTATGCCACTTGTTCAATTTTGATTTTTTAAAATGGATTCCACATTTTTATTAATAAAAAGTTTTCTTATATAATAAGGCTGTATTAATTTTTGGTCCAAATGAATAGTATAAATAGTTAAAATTAATTACCACTGCTAAGGATAAAATTGGATTATAGGGGGGTTAAACTAAAATTTTAAGGTAAAAATTACATAAAAATTGTCTAATTATAAATTTATTGCTATAGTTTGACATTAAATAATATAAGGTTTGATAATGGTACATTTTTATCTTTTCTGCGTTTGTAAGACAAGGTTATAACGTTTTCTTTTCTTTTGATGAGTGTCGTCTGCCCCACATATCAAAGTACATCTTACCTCCTCTCCTCATTAAACTTACAAATAATATTTGTTTGGATAATTAATACCCAAATACTTTAATTTTATCTCCTTAAATGTTTTAGAGGCATTAATTACATTAATGAACTATCTTATGAATGCTTTTGTTGGAAACATAATAAGGTTTTCTAAAGAAGTTTTTTTATTCTTAACCATGCATTTTCTTTATTGCATCTTAAAAAAAATATTACTCAAATATTATTGTATAATAACATTTTTCTATCAAATAATATGATATGTTTTTATTTTAATGTAATAAAATATATCCTTTACCTCATCCATCAAATGGGGAATGAAATTATCCATCATGTTTATAATGGAGTACCCCCACACAAAGAGATGCAATTATTATTCCATAAATGACTCTCATATGTGGATATAATGATGGATTAAAAGTATATATATGATAGTTAGAACATAATTTTACTTCTTTAATTATAATATAAGTTATACCCTCTTACCTTTCAATCTGTTAAAAATAATAATGTTTCTATTGCGTACGCATGTACTACCTCCTCCACAAACCAATTTCACAGGTTTTCATTTTATTTTGACATTGTAGGTAATAAGGGTATACTTAATGAATATATATTATCTATATAATATAATAATTATTATATATATATCAATTAATTTTTACCTTGTTTTGTTTCACCCATTGAATTAAATGGAAAAATCTTCCATGCGTAAATACGACCTACTATCTGCATGAACAATCTAATTGATTTTCTGTCCATAGCATTTATGAATCATGAAAAATAAAGTTATAATGGATATATATTAGATTTATTTAATTATTAAAATAATATATATTATGGAACCATAATCAAATTATAAGTACCCAAACTACTAAAGCAAACAACACAATAAAAACAAAGTAGTTATTACCTGAAATAGTGATTTTAACAAATAATTATTGATAAAAGGTGATAAAAGGTTAAACCTAAATTATATATGTTGTGAAAAATATTAATATGTTTCTTTAATATATTTATTATATAGCTATATTTATTATAAATTGTGTTTTAATATATATCATGTAAGTCGACATATGAGGCAAAAGATTTTTTCTTCACATTTATTTTCGTGCGACATATGACATATTAAAAACTTGTTTATTTTTGTTTTGCATATAATTAACATGAATATATTTTATATTTATTTTTATGAAATTTTTTGGATATAAATTTTAATCAATTTTTAATCCTTTAATGGGGCTTAAAATACAATATTTTACCAAGTTTTATGGGTTTTTTTACAAGTTCATTGTTTATCGGGGTTGTTTAACATTTTGCTTACAATGATGAAATATTATGAGAATCCTATGAAAAAATAATAAATTATCTTCTCATATGGTTTTCTCTATAGAATAAAATATTTTCATAGGTTTTAATATCATTATGTATTAATTAATCCAACATATTTTTTTAATAAAAAATATGCTTTATTTCTCTCTTATATTGAATATAATTTTTCATCAATGTAAATGTTTTTTAACAATATTTTAAATAATCTTTTTCAAAATTATCCAATGATTTTTTAAAGTAGTTTTTGACCATGTTTTTATTTTTAAGTAAATTGTTTAAAATTATTATTCTTGTTATTTTATAAATTATGCACTTTTGAATTTTTACCAAAATTTTGAATGGAATATTTTTTTAATGTACGCATCTTAAAAAACAATTTCTACCATAGTGGCCAATAAACTTTTTGATGCTTATTTTAAACGTTTTAAATGTTATTTTAAATGACTTTTTCCTTATTATATTTTATATTTATTCATTTTAAAGAATTGATTTAATATTTATCTTTATTTTTTATGATTATTATGACACAAATTTTATAAAACACATTCATTATCCAAGGGTTATACTATGATGAATAGATGAAATGCTCCTGAAACCCGTTTCTTTTCGATGAGTTACACCATGATGAAATATTAATGTGAATAACTTTTTTCATGGGTCATGATATAATGAAATTATTATCAAACCAATTTACTTTTAATTTATAATGATACGATGAATTACTTAGGACCTCAAGACACATATATTATTTATTTTCAGTATATGGGTGTCTCACTCAGAATTATATAGTCCTCACATGCATTGGGTAAGGATTGATATAAGATGAGATAATTAGGACTAGAATGGGGAGATAACAGTATTAATCAATGTAACTTTTCCACTATGATAGTCTTGGGTGTGAACCATGAATACTATGATGGTTTGGGGAGTGAACCAATTACAATATTATAGTTTTTGCAGTGAGACATTCATATAAAGAAATGATTTTCTAGGTTTATGATTATTCTATAATTACATGTTTTCTTATAATGTTATGCTTCCAAGGATTGTGATATTAGATTATTTTTTGGTACATTTCTTATGTAATTTGATGATTTATTCCTCTACAACAGTTTATCACCTATGATATATAGGTTATGGAATTCAAAAACTATTCTCATATTCTCATATCCTTAAACCAATGTTATATTAATATCTCCCTTATTTTCCCTTATGGGGTATCTGAGCACACCCTTTATTATTTTTTCTTTCTCTAGGATATGAATAATGTCATTATTTATGAAATATGTAATAAGGGTTTTTGTTATGAAGAACATAGTGGGGATTTATGTAGTTCACTTAAAAATTAAGTGTTTTTGTATCCCAGTTTCCGAATACCCAAAACATTTATAGTACCCATGTGTGTTTTCTTTATAAAATGAAATAAATATTCATATATTAAGTTATAATATCAATGTATGAAATTCCTTGGTCACTATAAATATGACCCATAGGATCCTCAATATATAACGCATAGTAGATTGTCGACTATATAGAAGGTGGAAGAGTGGGATATAACGATTAAACCTATACTTGTATGTTATCAAACATCAAGAAGAAAATCAATGTAATACAATCCTCCATCATCTATCCCTACCCTGAAACTTGATTTTCTATATATTATATCTTTTATTTATGTGAATCATCCTATGTAGATGTACAACGATGGACAAACATATTTCTAATCAATACACCCAAATCACAACCTTATATGTGACCTAGGTTTTCTTTTATTCCTAATGAATTTAGATTTATATATTTCCTACACTTCAGTATATAGTTCAAATAAGTTCTCCTCTCCCAAAGGTAATCATATAGAGACAATTTAAAAATTATATTACCATAATTAAATTTATAAATTGTTGAGGAAATAAGTTAATTATTTTTGAAAATATTATCTGTTACTGAATTTGATTATTTGATAAGATATTTTTTATATCCCAAAAATTTTAATATATGATTACCTTTAAACAATTCAATATACTAGAAAAATTTAACCACACACAACTCCAAACAAAACTGAAAACATGAAATATATATAAAAAGTAAAAATATTCAAGTATGATCATTAAAAACAATCCATTTAATTAAGGGTATTGAATAGAAGTAATAAATTTAGAAAATACCAATAAAATAAAAATAAATGGTACATTAAATATGATTGAAGTTTAACTGGAATAGAAAAAATTACTAATATTATCATTCTAATCATATAATTTTTTTTCTAAAAAACACCTTTTATGTGGTATGTTTTTTTATCACAAGAAACATATGATTAAATATTTGTAATATATATTGTCATGAGTAATTAGATAACACTAATTAGTAAATGATATGAAATTAGAATAAGAATTGACTAAATTATAAAGGGTTGTTTCCGGATAAATTTAGTTTTTCATTATATTATATAATAATTTTTAAAAGATATATTTAATTATTTTTTTATATCAACTTGAAAAAAAAATATTTTTGGATTAAAAATTATAATATATTCTATAGATGTTTTTTGGGGATTTTTAGTAAAATATGTATTTTAGAGAAAATAGTGAAATATTTTATTTTTAAAAACACCAAGATCTAATGATATTATTTTTAACATCCTAGGATGTCATAATATATACCCCTTTAAATAATTTTTTTTGATACATTCTGTTTGATAGAACATCGATTTTAAATGAATGATGATATACTATTAAAATATTTTTATTTGATGTGGCAAATATCAAATATCCATTAGATTTGTGGTAATGAATATTAATAAATAAATTATGAAAAAACATTAAATTACACATGTATAAAATAAATTCAATGAATATCAACTGATTAGAATTGAAATTAAAAATCATTTGAAAGTAAAGTTAATATTTTTTTAAAAGCGTGTTTTATGTTCCCCAATGTGTATTTTTATTAATAAATTAAAATTTTAACTATTGGTGAATGATTTTTAGAAAATTTATATATTATATATTCAATAATTATTTATCATTCAAATAGTATTTTCATCTGGATGAGACTAAAATAAATCCATTCTTAGGCTTAAAAACACTATTTTTAAAAAAAAAATATGTATCGTTGCATATTAAGAACAAATTTTTTTTTATCAATTATAGGAAATATATATGAAAAAATAACATTATTTTGGAAGCCTCTGTATATAAATCGTAACTCCCCGACCCCAGTTACCCAGAGTTAGTGCATTATTACATAATATTGGAATGATCACAAAAGATCATGTCTCAAAAAAACTGATTAGTTTAGTAGCCTTGGAAACACTAGATATATTCATAAGTCTTATATTACATCATAAAGTGAAAAAACTACAAAAACATCTGGTCTTCATATCCCCTCATACTATTACTGCAGGTCATTCATAAAATACGTCTTCACATCCTGGGAAAAATAAAACATTGAAAGGTGTGAGCTCAGATGCTCAGTAAGGATAACAGTATAGTAGAAACTTTCATAAATAAACATAAACATTTAAGGAAATGTATAACTAAAACAAAATCCTTTTAAACATGAACTTCAAAATAATATGGAAAATATAAAATGATATAACTCCATCTACTTACTCACATGAATATTCTAATAGTCAAATAATCACATGTAATATCAATAACCACTTTCATAATAATGGAATGCATAATTCTAGACTATCATAACCACATAGTCAAGGCCTTTTTCTAAGACTAAATATACATGTTTTCCAATGCCTTGTTTCAAGAAACTTGTTTGTCTCAAGAGACCTACCAATGAATCGAGGAGATATAGCGGTCTCCACCAGTCATTTACTAAGTCCAATGCATTCCTCATATGAACAGGTGTAAACATAACATAAACATTGTTATTAAAAATAGCATACGAAATGTCAATACTTTCTCTATAAAATATTAATGGTATAAAAATAACAAATACACAGTCAAACATACCACAAAACTTTCAATACAATATGGATGTTTTGTATCATAATAAATCTACTTCAGATAAGCTTAAAATCCATCAAAGGATGTTGACATAGATAAAATAAAAACTATTTAAGAGAAATATCTATTTTTTTGAAGTCATTTAAAAGTCACATAATTATAAAAGGAAACATTTAAATTTAAAATATTCTTACAAGATTGTATAGGAAGCTTCGACCATTTTATAACAGTGTAAAATAACCGCACCCGCCGTATAAGTTAAAAAATACATTCTTACCTTAATTCTATCGAAAAGGATAAAAGTACATTGTTTGGAAAATTACAGAATGATTCCTTTATAAAAATCATATAGAAAGTCAAAAAATACTATAAATGACTTTAACCCATAGTCTATAAAATATTAAGAATGTTTTGAAATACATTTTTAAGAAACATGGAAGTGGATGATAAAGGGGTCCCCACAGATAATTACTTATAAACAACCTTGAATAATGAAGAGATTTTGAAATTAACCCTTACCTTGTAGATTTACTTGGTTGAGGGTAGGTTAACCTCCAGTATAATAGTTAAATAATTGTTATTAAATTATATAATAATCATATACATAAATATGATATCATATATGATCTTTTAATATTTATTTTTTAATAATATTTTCGTATTATCATCATTTCGGGTGTTCACTTACTTGTTTTCTTTTATATGTTTTGGTAAATAAGCCATGTTGTTTATCTATAGGTTTTATATTATTCATATCTATAATGATATCATGTTCTTAAACATTATTTTTAATCATAAAATGAAAATTATTGTAGAATGGATACGATGGGGAATGAATCTCATCACATTCATGGAGACGCTAGTCCATACGTACGCAAAAGGGATGATATCATTCTTTTGATATTAAAATAATATATAATTGAATGTTTTATCATATATACATAATACTTATCATGTTGTATTTATTTTTTACAAGAATTACACATAATTACTATACCCATCCAAATAATATTATATTGAATAACAATTACACCACGATGTGGAGACTGTAAGACGTATGTACACACATATGGTGACATGTAATCCAAGGGATGGATATAATACTGAATATGGTTGTACCATATCTATAATAACATCACAGTATATAAAATATACAGGTGTTATTATTTTATAATGGAAATAACAATGAAAGGAACTTGAAAGTGGGTGGTGAAAACATTACTTCTTCTTTGGGTTCTTTATTTTGATATGCTCAAAAGGGCTCCTTAGGTTGGCTTTATGATCAATATAATGACTCTAGGTTTAAGTGAGGGATGTTTAGAGGATATTTGGGTAGGGTTTGGCCGATCCAAAAGGGTTTTATGGTTTGAATTTGAGATAAGGGTGAGTGCCCTTTTATGAGAGGGGTGAGGGGAACCTTAGGAAAAGCTAGAAATATTAATTTATAATAAATTCATATTCGGTTTAAAATGGCTAAAAAGTGACTTATTTAGAGGAAAAGGTGGGGATGGGTCGAAAAAAACCAAACCCATAGGTTTTAGATAGGTTTGGGTTACTATATTAACCTTATCTTTTATTTTTAGCTCTTAGTTAACTAGTTTCACATTTACCATGTCTCTTTGTATATTTATATTATATGGTTAATATAATTACTATAAAGTTCCAAGTGAACCCAAAGTGGTTCATTAATGACACAAATATAATTATATGTGTCTCTTGTCAAAACCGTATATTTTTAGTAATTGAATATAAATTAATAATATATTTTTTTTTAAAAAAAACTCTTTTATGTCAATTTTGACACTATTTGGTATTTTGTTTTTTCTAAATTCATAAAAGCATTATTAATTCAAACATAATTCATTTAATAAACCCTAATATGTTATATTAAGCTATATAATTTGTGGAATTCATTAAAACTCTAAAATTATATTTATTTGGGAATTTACAATATAAATTATTTTAATATTTCACTAATAAGGTAATTACTACACCATCACTGTGTCATATATAAATTAAATTATTTAATGTCTAAAAATTATAAATAAAGTACGATTATGTAGAAAATATTTTTATATTTCTAATGAATATTTATAATCGTATATATTTTATGTATAACCCTATATTAATTTTTTTATTTATTAAACATTGATTCTAACTCTTTTAAGTCTTCTTTGAATTAAATAATAATAAATGTCATAATCTAATCCATGTGGCCCAAAGAGGTTCATATTTTATTCCGAAGGTTGTTTTTGGTCAAATTATACTTATCCAATATAATTATAACATGTGTTAGGGTAATAATAATATCATTTTACCCTTAATTTCCCTATATACATTTAACCATGCTAAATAAAAGTAAAAAGTTACTATTCACCAAAAAATATTTTTATCTTATTGAACCACATTTTACTCATTGATATTAACCATGTCACTCAGATTTTTGAAATTCCACTCACAGAAGCGGTAAAATTATGTTTTTTGTGAGTTTGAAAATTATCCTAGGAGATGGGTAAAAGACAGTGAAAAGTTCAATAAAATTTTTATATATCTAAAACTATTATAAACCGACTCCAAGGAATTAAATTTAACTTATATAGGTATTATATATATTTTTTGACCTAAAATAAATTTAAATTAAAAATTAATTATTTAAATAAAAATTCAATTTTAATCTATAACTCAATGTTTTCACTATTCATCAAAATTTGAAAGTTTTCAGAAAAATACCAAAAAATCACCCTAAGCAAAATTTGAGCTTCCAAATCCAAAAATGAAGTCCATTTTGAATGATAATTTTTATAAAATTTTAAAAAGTGGGTATTAATATTCATAACAGCTAGTTTGATTGGTTGTGGTGTGTGTTAGAACTCGAAGTTGCGTACAACACAAGTTACTATATTATTCAAAGGGAAGTGTACCATGGAAGTTTGTGGTGTTACATTCTCCCCTCCTTCAAATGATTTCATCCGTGAAATTTCTAGAATATTTCTGCATAAAAATACTCGGGTGGTTCTTCATCATAGGTTCCTCGGGTTCCCACATTGCCTCTTCCATCTTATGGTTTCCCCATAGACCTTTTACCAGACGAGTCGTCCGGTTTCTCAACACTTGCTCTCTTGTATCAAGAATCCTGACAGGCTCTTCGCAATAAGATAGATCGGGTTCCAGTTCTACTTCCTCATAGGTGAGTACATGTGTTGGGTTAGGCAGGTATTTTCTCAACAGTGATACGTGGAACACATCCTGATCTTCAGAAAGACTTGGCGGCATTGCCAAATGGTAGGATACAACCCCAATTTGTTCTAGTATTTTGAAAGGTCCAATGTACCTGGGACTCAATTTACATTTCTTACTGAAAAGTATAACACCCTTCCATGAAGATACATTCAAGAAAACATGATCTCCTACCTGAAATTCCAAATCCTTCCTTTGGGTATCTATAAGGACCCAGCCTTAAAACATAACTTAATCTTGAATTAAATGAATAATTCACATTGATGATATTTTCATGTTAATAGTTTTAGATAATTAAGACATATATATTACATCTCAAAAGATTACAATGTAGACACTTCTACACAATTTCCATTTTTTTTACAAAACATAAACACTTGAAAAAAAGAGTCATGTCTAGTTCCTTGTTTAAGACAACATGACTTTTCCTTGATCCCATCCTTGAAACTATTCCACATTATGTCCTTTGAAAGACATTTCAAAAACATGGGGTGATCATAAAAATCTCAGTAAGGGATACACAAAGAAGGAAAACTGTTAGTTTTTCAAAACAACATGTAGACCATGAATACATTATCATAAGTAATACTTTTCACCATTATGAAGTATTAAATACTCTTCACTGAATAAAAGATAATTTCTTACCCGTTTGTAACCAAAATATTTCCATAAAACCCATATAAAGAACACATAACATATAAAGGTTACTTGGTACATAAACATACATAAATGGAATAACCATACGGTCGACCTCCACACATATCACTAAATGGAATAGCCATATGACTGACTTCCATAACCAATGCATTGGAGGTTATAATGTAACCACCCATCCTGGTATTCACGGCACCACCCGTCATTTTTTTTATCATGTATCCACCTATCAAATGTCCAAGTACCATTATAAAATCATATGAAATAAAATAACATAAAGGAAAGAAAAAAATTACACATGTAGATTACAATATATCACTTAAATATATTGACATAAAAAATCCATTATCAAATCCATTTTCAATACCAAAATAAATAAAAGAGTATATGTTATTTATTTTATTTTAAAAAACATTTCTGCTTGTCGAGAAAGACAAAGATCAAATAATACTCGTGGCAACAGAAAGTTCGTTGCCACTGCGTACGTTAAAAAAATACTTTTTTAAGTTTAGTAAAATTATTCGTAGAGAAAATATTCCTTTTGAATAAAAGTAAAATTCAAAGGTGTTTATACACCGTATAAAAGAATGTTGTGTATAAAACAAAATATGACTCAATGAAAGGAGACTGAGACAAAGTCCCTTACCTCATGTCCGACTTTAATCAATTGCTCTTTAATTTCCGGAATAATAAACTAAAGTTAATTTCTACTTGCTTAAGAACCTTTTTCAAGTTTATTATTCCTGTTATATCACTTATTTCCTTGTTATAAACATTATGTATTCATTGATGTTAATAATGTTCATTTTGTTGATATTTGGTACTTAAGTCAAAGATGGACTTCTAAAATGTTGTTCATGTGGTCAAAGGTTCATTATTTCCAGAATGATATTCATGATTTGGATATCATATATATCATTTATATCCATAATATACATGTATTTATAATAGTACATAACATTTAGAGGTAAGAAATGAAATGCACTGTTCATGGAGAGGGTAAGTCGTATGTACGCATGAACGCTACATTCATTTCTATTTAATATTTAATGGAATTGAATCAAAATGTTATAATGGTACATTGTAATTCCATTATAATATCATATTTAATATTATTAACTCCATCCTTTATACGTCCCACATATGGTATTAACGATTCAAATCAATTTGTATGGGAGGTAGTCTGCACTTCCAAAAATGAAATTATCACGTTTATCCCTTATGGAAACCATAATGGTATGCCATAAATGAACAATACAGACGAATAAGGAAAACATAAACAAAATATATATCATATATAAATACAGTGACATCTTAAGGGCCACCATGAAAGGCGGTAGGAGATAATTTCACAATCATTATTTCGTGAGGCAGTAGTTCGGTGTCCAGAGAAACAATTTGTTTTTCACCCATTAGATGTAGGTGTGTGTAAGTGTAGCTCGAATAATTCTCATAATAACATCCTAGTATATTGAATAAACTGGTGTTGTTTAAAAAATAAAGGAATAAAAATAGTTTAGTTGTTGGAGAAGCAAAATAAAACAAAAGAACATAAGAGAAGACATTACCTTTAAATCGGGTATCTCCCATTGGTTTGAACCAAAATGGATTCATGAAGAGCTTTATACATAAGGTAAGTATTTTAGGATGAATAAAGGGATATTGGGAGCTTATTTTAGTAGAGTTTGGATGATCCAAAGGGCTTGAGATGTTTTTGAAATGGGTAGGAAGTGGGGTCTTTTTATAAGGGAGAGAAGGGGCTCTTTTGGATAGCATGAACCTATTATTTTATTATATAATTGTTTTTGGTTTCTAAAGGTACAAAAATTGTTAAAGTCGAAGATAAGGTGGTAAATTTTTGAAATAAAATCATCCAATGAAAATTTTACAAGTTTTGGATATTATTTTGAACATTATCTTCTTATTTATTTAAATCATTCATCAATGATGTAAACACTACATCATCATTGTGTCATAAATAATTTTATTTATTTGATGTCTGAAAATTATAAAACAATTACCATGTTGTAGGAAATAATTTTATATTTATATTATATATTTATAGTAAAATATATCAATTATATAACCCCTTGTAAAAATTGTTTTATTAAAACCATACATGTTTGTGACATTTTTATTTTTACTTTAAATAAAAGGTATTAATGTCATTATCTTACCCAAGTGGCTCTATGTGGTCCCATAAATTGACCCATGGATTTTTTGGGTCAGAAATGACTCATCTAATAAGTGTAGGACACGTTTCAAGGTGATTTAATGTTATTATAACATTATTTTTACTTTAAATTACAACAATTACCTTTAAATTACGATTAATAAAACATAAAAGTTACAATTCACAAAAAAAAATTATTTTCATCCCATTGAAACAAATTTTACTTACTAATGACAACCATGTATGTAGGATTGTTTAAATTCAATTTACAGAAGTGGTAAAGTTTCATTTAAATGAAAAATCAGTTTTTTTAACTACCGCTTAGTGGTTTCATTATTCATCAAAAATTGATGTTTTTCAGAAATATTCCAAAAATTCACCCTAAGCGATAATTAATATTACAAATTAAAAAATGTTTCATTTTTTACAATATTCAAAAAATATAAGTTGCATTAATCAATTTAATAATTAATCCTCATTGTCATAACAAATAGCGTGTTTTTAAGAAACAATATTTTTCAAAAGATAGACACTAATTTAAGTCCAATTTGAAAGTGAAATTAACTCCAATGACCACCATTGAATTAAATGGTAAAAATATATTCTAATTTTACTTTAAAACCAATTCAAAATATAATCTAATCTTGTAAATAAATTATATTAAAAAGAGGCTTTGAATTAAAATACAACAATTTTCCCTATACATTAAAAAATGATGTTTATTGGAAAATTCCAAAAAACATACACAAAGTAAATTTTGATGTCGCGATTCTAAAGAAGGATTTTATTTCACCCAATATAATGTATAAGAGTAACCAAAACTATTTTTAAAGATGGATCACCATCAAAAGGAAATAAATCAACCTTTTATTGAATATTAGAGGATCTATGCCTCACATTGAATTCTTTCCTTATTTTAAGCCATTATATTTTATTGGATAAATGTAAAAACATTTAACTAACATATAAAATAAAATTTTAGTTATTTCTATTAATTCCTGCCAATAAAATGGCTACATGTTAACTAACATTTAAAATAATATTATTATATTATTATAGAGCAATGTAAGATTTCAAAAAAACTCATTGTTGCGTATTGGATACGCTATCGAACATAGAAACCCATTTAAAGTAAAATTAAAATTTAATTCAAAAATATTAATAAATATGAAAATGACATATTCTTTATTTACCTTGGATGTTACATCCTTCCCCCTTTTTGGAATTTTTTCCTCACAATTTAATTCTCTAATCAAAATAAGTGGGGGTATTTACCCCTCATATAATTTTTAGATTCCCACGTTGCCTCTTCAACAATACGGTTTGTCCATAAAACCATCACCTGATAAATTACTTTATTTCGTAACACTTTCTCTCTTCGGTCAATAATCTGGACTGGTTATTCCTCATAAGAGAGATTCTCTTCGAACTGAACTACCTCTGGGCTCAAAACATTAAATGGATCTGGAATATACTTTCTCGACATCGAAACAAGAAAAACATTGTGTACCTGGGACAGACCTGGAGGTAATGCCACTCTGTATGCAACTGATCCAACTTGCTGCATGATTTCATAAGGTCCAATAAACCTCGGGCTTAGAATTCCGTTCTTTCCAAAAACACATTTCACTTTTCCATGTAGAAACTTTGAGAAAAACATGAGCATATACCTCGAAAGATAGATCCTTCCTCCGGTTATCCACATAAATTTTCTGCCTGCTCTGAGTTGTTATCATGTGCTTCCGAATCAACTGAACTTTTTCTGAAATCTCTTCTACCAATTCTAGTCCCATTTGCTTCCATTCCCCTACTTCATCCCAAAAATATGGAGTTCGACATCTTTTACCATATAATGCCTCAAACGGAGCCATCTTTATACAAGAATGAAAACGGTAATTATAATAAAGTTCAACCAAAGAAATATTTTGGTCCCAACTTCCTTGGTAATCCATCATGAAAGCAAGTAACATATCTTCCATGGTCTTAATTTTTCATTCTGACTGCCCTTCTGATTTCAGATGAAAAGCTATACTAAAATTTAATTCACTACCCAATGACTATTGAAGGCCTTTCCAAATGTTAGAATTAATCATAGAATCACGATCAGATACAATGAAGAGGGAAACTCTATGTAACTTCACTATCTCTTTAACATACAACCAGTAAATTTTATCTAGAGAGAATGTATCTCGAATATGATGGAAATGAGAATAATTAGTCAATCGATCAACAATAACCCAGATTGCATTATTACCTCGAGATGTCTTTGGTAATCCCACAACAATGTCCATGGATATATTTTTCCATTTCCGCTCTGGCACCGGTAATGACTAAAGCATCCCATTCGGTAACTTGCACTCTGATTTAACCTACTGACAAGTCAAACACTTCACAGTAAAATTAGCAATATCTCTTTTCATTCCATCCCACCAGTAATACTCCCACAGATTTCTGAATATCTTAGTACTGCCAGGATGAAGTGAAAATGGGGAACTATGAGCCTCACATAACAACACATTCTTCAACTGTGAATCACAAGGCACACATAATATCTTCCCAAACCTCAAAACACAATCATTAACAATGTTAAATTCAGGAAAATTAACCTTATGAACCAACTCTACCTTTTTCTGCAACCCACATTCATTCTTCTGTGCTTGGTTAATTTTTTCTGATAGAGATGATCTCGTTGAAACCTGAAACAAAACAGAAGAACTTCTTACACCAAAAAATTCTATTCCAATGTTCATCAAATAAAAAACCAAAGGATCTCATTCCATACGTAGCATGGTTAATGAAGAATTAATTTTTTGACTCAAAGCATTAGCCACTTTATTTCCTTTTCCCGGATGGTAATTGAAAGTACAATCGTAATCCTTGATTAATTTCATCCATCTCCTTTGTCTCATTTTCAAATCTTTCTGAGTGAATATATACTTTAAACTTTTTTGATCAGTATATATATCACACTTTACTCCATACAATTGATTCCTCTAAATTTTTATCACTAAAACAACAGCAGCTAATTCGAAATCATGTGTAGGGTAATTTAACTCGTGAGTTTTCAACTGATGTGAAGCATAAACAATTACCTAATCATTATTCATAAGGAAATAACCAAGTCCCTTCAATAAAGAATCAGTTTAGATAATAAAATCACCATTTATGGAAGGACATGCCAATACTGGAGCATTCATCAATCTTCTTTTCAATTCGTTAATACAATCATCACATTCTATTATCCAGATGAACTTAACACCTTTTCGAGTTAACATAGTCATTGGACAAGATAACCGTGAAATATTTTCAACAAACCTCAGGTAATAACCGGCCAAACTAAGAAAACTACGGATCTTGGTTATATTTTTCTTTCTTGTCCATTCTTCAACAACGTTTTTTTAGCAGGATCAACCGTTATGCCATTTTTTGGAACAATGTGACCAAGGAAAGAAATTTGTTGTAACCAAAACTCACACATTCTAAATTTTCCATACAGTTTCTTTTATTTTAAGGTTTGGAATATAACCCTTAAATGAATTTCATGCTCCTCATTGATTTTAGAAAACACCAAAATATCATCAATGAACACAACCACAAACTTATCCAAGAACTCATTTAAAATTCTATTCATTAAATCCATGAATAAAACATGTGCATTGTTTTACCCAAAAGGTATAACTACAAATTCATAACTTCCATATCTAGTAAAAAACACAGTCTTCGG
Source organism: Viscum album (assembly GCA_963277665.1). NCBI lineage: Eukaryota > Viridiplantae > Streptophyta > Magnoliopsida > Santalales > Viscaceae > Viscum > Viscum album. The sequence continues at coordinate 1,896,432,529 of OY728153.1, forward strand.
AACATCTTCTTGTTTTACTTTCAACAGATGGTAATATGACCTCAAGTAAATCTTCGAAAAATACTGAGCTCCATGGATATGATCAAAAAAATCATCGATATGAGGAAAATGATACTTGTTCTTAAAAGTGGTGTTATTAAATGCTCTATAATCAATGAAAAGTATCATTAAACCATATTTATTTTTAACAAACAAGATAGGAGCACCCCATGGTGATGTTCTAGGTCAAATGAAACCTTTATATAATAACTCCTGCAATTGCATCTTTAACTCAAAAAGTTCAACATGAGCCATTCGATAAGGGGGTTTTGAAATTGGCTTAGAATCAGGAACTAAGTCAACAGTAAATTCAACTTCCCGATCATATATAATACCCGGCAAATCATCAGGAAAAACATCAAGATACTCAATTTCCACTGGAACATCATTAATCTGAACAGTTCCATTGTTTTCAAAAATATATGCAACGTTACATTCATTTCCATATTTTACTAGTTTCTCAACATCCTGATATGTTATCAAAAGGTAGGGTCCATTCTTATACACAAACTAAAAATCTTTCTAAAAAGAAACCACTTTTGCTCTCTAGTCAATCCTAGCATGACAAACAGAAACCCAATCCATTCCCAAAATAACATCAAACTCTACTAGAGGAAAAACAATAAGGTTTTCAGGTAGATTCTTTCAACACACAAGCATAGGATGGTTCTTATAATTTCTTTTTGTCTTAACGTTTCCTCCGGTTGTTTTTACCATAAGTTCGGGAATCATATATTGAGATAAAATTCTCAATTTACTAGAAAACTTCTCAGAAATGAAAGAATGTGTAGACCCTAAATCAAACAATACATTGGCATAACATGAAAAAACAAATAGTGAACATGATACTATTTCATTCGATGGAGCAACATCTACTGTAGTAGTTGCAGAGGATTTCACCACCCATTTCTTCTTGTAGTATGGCTGCTTTCCCTCAGTTGGGTTCTTCTTTAGACATTCATTTTCATAATGACACATTTCATTACAATTAAAACATCTTACCACTGGATTTTCATTTCTTACTTGATCATCTTACTTATAGTTACATGAAATATGACCAGACATACCACACCGAAAGCACTTTCCAGACATGGATAAACATTCTCTAGGATGTATTTTACCACACATATCACAGGATGGATATTTGGTTTTCTTACCTCCTGGATTCTTTGATGAATTCTTTCCCTTTTCCTGCCAACTGGACCTCTTATTCTATTGTTTGTCAAAGAACACCTGATCATCAGCAAATTCCATTCCCACCTTCTCTGCACATCGAACAAGTTTTTCATTACTTTTGAACACACGAGAAGCTAATGTCCTTCGATAATTTGGCTTTAACCCTAAGAAAAAATGGTTGATTTTACTATCAAGACCTCGTTTGAAATTCGGAGCATAACTTTCCAGTCGAGTGAACTTTTCTTCATAAGCATCCACTGAGTCATCCTCCTGCCTCAATTATAGGAATTGTTTTTCCATCCTAAGATGAACCAGCTTAAGAAAATATTTCTCAAGAAACATACCTTTAAATTCATCCCAGTAAAAATCATCAATCTCCTCACTATCCCTGATATTTTTCACCATCGACCACCACTGATCAGCTTCACCTTCAAAATATTAAATAGAGAGACTATCCTTTTGATGTTCTGAATACCCCATGACATCAAAAATATTCTCTAGTTCTTTAATCCCCCCTTATGCTAGCACAGGGTCAGATGATCCTCTGAATGATGGGGGATGTTGCCTCATTAAATGTTCCACCACTAATATGTTCCTCTGTGGTTGATCGGGTTGATCTCATGCATGGATACCACCACCATTTTTATCCTGAGTCAACTGTGCCATCTCTGCAACATAATGATTAGTTCCAATTCTGACCATCTCGGGTTGCTGATTTGGAAGTCTATCTTCCTCCTCATGTCTTCCCATATACCTGCATTGTATCCTCTATGGAAAACCATTCTGAACAAAGAAATATCTTAGGTTAAGAAACATGGTAATCTTTAAATGCTATATCGTTTCAATCAAAGCATAAAATAATTTACGTACATGAATTTAACAATTTTCTAACTCCTAAAGTTGTCTAAACCGACCTTTGATACCAACTATAAGGACCCAGCCTTAAAACATTACCTAATCTTGAATTAAATGAATAATTCACATTGAGGATATTTTTAGGTTTAGAGTTTTATAGAATTAGGACATAACTATTACATCTCAAAAGATTACAAAGTAGACACTTCTACATATTTTCCATTTTTTTACAAAACATGAACTCTTGAAAAAAAGTGTCATGTCTAGTTCCATGTTTAAGACAAAATGACTTTTCTGTGATCCCATCCTTGACCATATTCAACATTATTTCCTTTGAAAAAAAATTCCAAAACTTTGGGTGAGCCTAAAAATCTCAGTAAGGGATACACAAAGAAGGAAAACTTTTAGTTTTTCAAAACAACAAGTACACAATGAATAATTTATCATACGTAATAATTTTCACCATTATGAAGTAGTAAGTACTCTTCACTGAATAAAAGATAATTTCTTAACCTTTTGAAACATAAATATTTCCATAAAACCCATATAAAGAACACATAACATATAAAGGTAACTTGGGACATAAACATACATAAATGGAATAACCATACGGTAGACCTCTACACATATAACAAAATGGAATAGCCATACGGCTAACTTCCATAAACAATGCATTGGAGGTTATAACATAACCACCCATCCTGGTATTCAGGGCCACACCCGTCATTTGGTTTATCATGTAACCACCCATCAAATGTCCATGTACCATTATAAAATTATAAGACATAAAAAAAATATAAAGGAACGAAAACATTTACACATTTAGATCACAATATATCACTTAAATATATTGACATAACCAATACTTTATCAAAACCATTTTCAATACCAAAATACATAAAAGAGTATATGTTATTTATTTTCTTTTAAAAAAAATTCGGGTTGTTGGGGAAGCCAAAGATCAAATAATACTCACGGCTTCAGAAAGGTCGTTGTGACCACGTACATTAAAAAAAATACTTTTTGTCATTTAGTAAAATGCTTCATACAGAAAGGATTCCTTTTGAATAAAAGAAAAATTCATAGGGGTTTATACATAGTATAAACTAAAGTTTTGTATAAAACAAAATATGACTCAATGAAAGGAGATTGAGACGAAGTCCCTTACCTCGTGTCCGACTTGAATCGATAGCTAATTAATTTCCTGAATAATAAACTAATGTTATTTTCTACTTTTTTAAGAACCTTTTTCAAGTTTATTATTCCTTTTATATCACTTATTTCCATGTTATAAACATTATGTAATCATTTATGTTAATAATGTTCATTTTGTCGATATTTGGTACATAAGTCAAAAATGGACTTCTTACATGTTGTTCATGTGGTCAAAGGTTCATTATATCCAGAATGATATTCGTGATTTGGATATCATATATGTCATATATTTCCAGAATATACATGTATTTATAATATTACATAACATTTAGAGGTAAGAAATGAAATCCACCGTTCATGGAGACGGTAAGTCGTACGTACGCATGAACGCTGAATTCATTTGTATATAATATTTAATGGAATTAAATCACAATGATATAAAGGTACAATATAATTTCAGTATAATATCATATATAATATTCTTAACTCCATATTTTAGACGTCCCACATCTGGCATTAACGATTCAAATCACTTTGAGTGGGCAGTAGTCCGCACTTCCAAAAATGAAATAATTGTGTTTATCCATTATTTAAACCATGAAGGTATGAAATAAATGAAAAATACAGAAGCATAAGGAAAAAAATAAACATAATATATAACATATATATATATACAGTGACATCTTAATGGCCACCATGAAATGTGGTGAGAGATAATTGAACAATCATCGTTTCGTGAGCCAGTAGTTCACCGTCCACAGACACAGTATGTTCTTCACCCATTAGATGAAGGTGTGTGTAAGTGTAGCTCGAATAATTCTCATAACATCATACTAGTCTATTGAATATACTGGTGTTGGTACAAAATAAAGGAATACAAATAGTTTAGGGGTTGGAGAAGCGAAATAAAACAAAAGAACATAAGAGAAAACATTTCCTTTAAATCGGGTTACTCCCCTTGGTTTGAACGAAAAGGGTTTCATGAAGAGATTTCTTCCTAAGGTAACGCTTTTAGGATGAATAAAGGAATATTGGGAGATTATTTTAGTACAGTTTGGACGATCCAAAGGGCTTGAGAAGTATGTGAAATGGGTAGGAAGTGGGGTCTTTTTATAAGGGAGAGGAGGGGCTCTTTTGGATAGCATGAAACTATTATTTTATTATATAATTCTTTTCGGTTTCTAAAGGTCCGAAAATTATTAATGTCAATGATAAGGTGGAAAATGTTTGAAATAAAATCATCCAATAAGAATTGGACAAGTTTTGGATATTTTTTTGAACATTTTCTTCTTATTAATTTAAATCATTCATTAATGATGTAAGCACTGTATCATCATTGTCTCAAAAATAATTTTATTTATTTGATGTCTAAATATTATAAAAAAATTACCATATTGTAAAAAATAATTTTAGATTTATAATGAATATTTATTTTCAAATATATCAATTATATAACCCCATGTAAAAATTGTTTTAGTAAAATAATTAATGTTTGTGACATTTTTATTTTTACTTTAAATAAAAGGAATTAATATCATTGTCTTACCCAAGTGGCTCCATGGGGTCTCATAAATTGACCCATGGATTTTCTTTGTCAGAAATGACTCATCCAATAAGTTTAAGACATGTGTTAAGGGGATTTCATATTATTATAACATTATTTTTACTTTAAATTACACCAATTACCTTTAAATCATGATTAATAAAACTTAAAAGTTACTATTCACCAAAACATTGTTTTCATCCCATTGAACAAAACATTACTTAATAATGACAAACATGTATGTAGGATTTTTTAAATTCAATTTACAGAATTGGGGCTGTTTCATTTAAATGAAAAATCCGTTTTTTTAACTACCACTTAGTGGTTTCACTATTCATCAAAAATTAATGTTTTTCAGAAAAATACCAAAAATTCACCCTACGCTATATTTAATTTTCCGAATTCAAAAATGATATCTTTTTAAAAAAATTCAAAACATATAAGTTGCATTAATTAATTTAATAATTAATTTCCATCGTCATAACAAATAGAGTGTTTTTAAGAAACAATATATATTAAAAGATTGACACTAGTTTAAGTCCAATTTCAATGTAAAATTAATTCCAATGACCACCATTGAATTAAATGGTAAAAATATATTCTAATTCCACATTAAAAAAATTTAGAAGATAATATAATCATGTAAATAAATTATATTAAAAATATGTTTTGAATAAAAATAAAATAATTTTCACTATTCATTAAAAATGATGTTTATTAGAAAATTCCAAAAACATACAGAAAGTAAATTTTGATATCCCAATTCTAAAGAAGGATTTTATTTCCTCCAATAAAATTTATAAGAGTAACCATAACTATTTTTAAAGATGGCTCACCATAAAAAGGCGGATAAATCGACCTTTTAGTGAATATTAGAGTATCAATTCCGAAAGTTGTATTCTTTTCTTATTTTAAGCCTTTAGATTATATTGGATAAATGTAAAAACATTTAAAGAACATATAAAATCATATTTTAGTTATTTCTATTCATTCCAACTAATTCAATGGCTACATGTTAACTACCATTTAATATAATATTATTATATTATTAGAGAGCAACGTAAGATTTCAAAGAAACACGTTGCTGAGTTTTGGATATGCTATCAAACATAGAAACCCCTTTAAAGTAAAATTAATATTTAATTCACAAATATTAATAAATATGATGATTGTCTTATTCTTTATTTACCTCGGATGTTACATCCTTCCCCCTTTGGTAATTGTGTCCTCACAATTTTATTCTCTTATCAAAATAAGTGGGGGTATTTATACCTCGTAGAATTTTTAGATTTAGACATTTCCTCTTCAACCATATGGTTTTTTTATAAAACATTCACCTGATAAATTACCTTATTTCGTAACACTTGCTATCTTCGGTCAAAAATCTGGACAGGTTGTTCTTCATAAGATAGATTCTCTTCCAAATGAACTACCACTAGGCTCAAAACATGAGATGGATCTGGAATATACATTACCAACATCGAAACATGAAAAAAAAGTGTACCTGTGAAAAACAAGGAGGTAATGCCACTATTTATGAAACTGATCCAACTTTCTCCATGACATCATAAGGTCCAATGAATCTTGGACTTAGCTTTCCTTTCTAGCCAAAATGAATCACACTTTTTCCTGGAGAAACATTGTGAAAAACATGATCACCTACCTCGGAAGATAAATCCCTCCTCTGGTTATCCGCATAACTTTTCTACCTACTCTGAGCTGTTCTCATGTGATTCTGAATCAACTGAACTTTTTTTGCCAATCTTCTACAAATTCTGGTCCCATTAGCTTCCTTTCCCCTACTTCATCCCAAAAAGATGGAGTTTGACATCGTTTACCATATAATTCCTCAAACGGATCCATCTGTATAATAGAATGAAAACTGTAATTATAAGAAAATTCAACCAAAGAAAGATGTTGGTCCCAACATCCTTGGAAATCCATCATGCAAGCACGTAACATATCCTCCATGGTCTGAATTTTTCGTTCTGTCTGCCCATCTGATCGCAGATGAAAAGCTATATTAAAATTTAATTCAGTACCCTACAACTTCTGATGGCCTTTCAAAATTTTAGAATTAATCCTAGGATCATGATCAGATACAATGGAGAGGGGAACTCCTTGTAACATGACTATCTCTTTAACATACAACTAAGAAAGTTTATCTAGAGAGAATGTATCTTGAATAAGAAGGAAATGATAAGATTTAGTCAATTGATCAACAATAACCCAGATTGCATTATTACCTCATGATGTCTATGGTAATCCCACAACAAAGTCCATGGTTATATTTTTTCCATTTACACTCTAGCACTGGTAATGAGTGAAGCATCCCTTTTGGTAACTTCCACTCTACTTTATCCTTCTGTCAAGTCAAACAATTCACAGTAAAATTAGAAAAATCTCTTTTCATTCCATCCCACCAGTAATACTCCTGCATATCTCTGTACATCTTAGTACTGCTTGGATGAACTGAAAACGTGGAACTATGAGCCTCACATAACAACTCATTCTTCAACTGTGAATCACAAGGCACACATAATCTCTTCCCAAACCTCAAAACAAAATCATTTTCAGTGTTAAATTCAGGGAACTTACCCTTCTGAACCAACTCTACCTTTTTCTGCAACCCACTGTCTTTCTTCTGCGCTAGCTTAATTCTGTCTGATAGAGGTGATCTCACTAAAACCTGAAACAAAACAGAAGAACACCCTACACCAACAACTTATATTCCAATGTACATCAAATCAAAAACGAAATGATCTCATTCCATACATAGCATGGTTAATGAAGAATTAATTTTTTGACTCAATGCATTAGCCACTTTATTTTCTTTTCCCAGATGGTAATGAATTGTACAATCATAATCCTTGATTAATTCCAGCCATCTTTTCTGTCTCATATTCAATTCTTTCTGAGTGAATATATACTTTAAACTTTTTTGAGCAGTATATATTTCACACTTTACTCCATAAAAATGATGCCTCTAAATTTTTAGAGCCAAAACAACATCAGATAATTTCAAATCATGTGTAGGGTAATTTATCTCATGAGTTTTCAACTGATGTGAAACATAAGCAATTACGTGTTCATTCTGCATAAGGACACAACCATGTCCCTTCAAAAAAGCATCACTTTTGATAACAAACTCACCATTTCTAGAAGGAAGTGCCAATACTAGAGCATTCACCAATATTATTTTCAATTCTTGAAAAAAAACATCAAATTATTTTGTCCAGATGAACTTAACACATTTTCGAGGTAACTTGGTAATTGTACTAGATTACTGTTATTAATTTTCAACAAACCTCCGGTAATAACCTGCCAATCCAAGAAAACTATGGATCATGGTTATATTTGTGGGTCTTGGCCATTCTTCATCAACTTATTTTTAGCAGGATCAACATTTATGCCATTTTTTTAAAAAATGTGACCAAGGAAATAAATTTGTTGTAACCAAAACTCACACTTACAGAATTTTCCATACAGTTTTGTTTCTTTTAAGGATTGTAAGATAACCCTTAAATGACTTTCATGCTCTTCTTTACTTTTAGAAAACACCAAAATATTATCAATGAACACAACCACAAACTTATACAAGAACTCATGGAAAATTATATTCATTAGATCAATGAATAAAATAGGTGCATTGTTTAACCCAAAAGTCATAACTACAAATTCATAATGGCCATATCTAGTACGAAATGTAGTCTTTAGAATGACTTATTCTTTTACTTTTAACTAATTGTATCCCAACCTCATGTCAATATTTGAATAATACTGAGCTCCTGGAGATGATCAAACAAATCATCGATATGTGGAAAAGGATACTTGTTCTTAACAATTGTTTTATTCAATGCTCTATAATCAATGAAAAGTCCCATTAAACCGTCTTTATTTTTAACAAATAAGATTGGATCACCCCATGGTGATGATCTAGGTCGAATGAATCCTTTATCTAATAACTCGTGCAATTTCTTCTTTAACTCTAAAAGTTCAACATGATCTATTCGATAAGGGGGTTTTGAAATTGGCTTAGAATCAGAAACTATGTCAATAGTAAATTCAACTTCCCGATCATGTATAATACCAGGAAACCCATCAAGAAATACATCATGATACTCTTTTACCACTGGCACATCATTAATGTGAATAGTTCCTTTGTTTTCAACAAAATGTTCAAGGTAACATTCATTTGCATCTTTTACTAGTTTCTCAACTTCCTGAAATGTTATCAAAAGGTATTGTTCATTCTTGTACACAATCTGAAAATCTTTTTGAAAAGAAACCACTTTAGCTCTGCAGTCAATCTTAGCATGATATACAGAAATCCAATCCATGCCCAAAATTACATCAAACTCTACTAGAGGAAAAACAAAAGGTTTGCAGGTAGATTATTTCCACACACAAGGATAGGATGGTTCTTATAATTTTTTTTGTCTCAAAGTTTCCTCCGGTTGTTTTTACCATAATATCAGGATTCATATCTTGATATGGAATTTCCAATTTACTAGAAAACATCATAGAAATTAAAGAATGTGTAGACCCTAAATCAAAAACCACATTGGCATAATCTGAACAAAGATACAGTGAACCTGATACTACATCATTCGATGGCCCAACATCTTCTGATGTAGTTGCAAAGGATTTAACCACCCCTTTCTTCTTGTAGTCTGGCTACTTTCCCTCATTTGAGTTCATAGTTAGGCACTCATTTGCATATTGACCTATTTCATTACACATAAGACATCTTACTATTGCTTTTTCATTGCCTACTTGATCATATTTCTTATAGTTACAAGAAATATGACCAGACTTACCACAGTCAAATCACTTTCCAGAATTGGATAAACATTCTCCAGGATGTATTTTACCACACTTCTCATAGGATGGATATTTGGTTTTCTTACCTGATAGTTTCTTTGATGAATTCTTTCCCTTTTCCTGCCAACTAGACCTTTTATTATGTTGTTTTTCAAAGAACACCTAATCATAGGCAATCTCCATTCTTACCTTCTCCGCACATAGAACAAGTTTTTCATAACTTTTGAACTCACGAGAAGCTAAAGCCCTTCGATACTAGGTATTTAACCCTGAGTAAAAACGGTTGATTTTACTATCAGGATCTCCTACGAAATTTGGAGCATACCTTTCCAGTCAAGTAAACTTCACTTAATAAGTCGCCATTGAGTCATTGTCGTACCTCAATTCTTGGAATTTTTTTTCTATCCTAAGATGAACCACCATAGGAAAATTTGTTCTTCAAGAAACATACCTTTAAATTCATCCCAGTCAAGATCATCAATCTCCTCACTATCCTTGATATTTCTCACCATCGACGACCACTGATCAGCTTCACCTTCAAAATAGTAAATAGAGAGGCAAACCTTTTTATGTTCTGAACACCCCATGACATCAAAAATCGTCTCCAATGCTTTAATCCACCCTTCTACTAGCACAGGGTCAGATGATCCTCTGAATGATGGGGATGTTGCCTCATGAAATGTTCCACCACTAACATGTTCCTCTGTGGTTGATCTAGCTAATCTCGTGCATGGATACCACCACCATTTTTATCCCGAGTCAACAGTGTCATCACTGTAAGAAACTGTTCAGTTCCAATTACGACCATCTCAGGTTGATGATTTGAAGTTTTTCTTCCTCCTGATGTCATCCTAATATAGCTTCCATGTTTCCTCTATGTAAATCCTTTATGAACACAAAAATATCTTAGGAGAGGAAACATGGTAATCCTTAAATGCTATATCATTTCAATCAAACCATAAATTATTTTACGTACATGAATTTAACAATTTTCTAACTCTTAAAGTTGTCTAAAACAACCTTTGATACCAACTATAAGGACCCAGCCTTAAAACATTACTTCATCTTGAACTAAATGAATAATTCACATTGAGGATCTTTTCTTCTTTAGAGTTTTAGATAATTAGGACATAACTATTACATCTCAAAAGATTACAAATTAGACACTTCTACACAGTTTCCATTTTTTTTAAAAACATGAACTCTTAAAAAAAGAGTCATGTCTACTTTTATATTTATGAAAACATTACTTTCCCTTGATTATATACATGACCCTATTCCACATTATGTCCTGTGAAAAAAATTTCAAAAACTTGGGCTGAGCATAAAAAGCTCAGTAAGGGATACACAAAGAAGGAAAACTGTTATTTTTTCAAAACAACAAGTATACCATGAAAACTTTATAATAAGTAATATTTTCCACACTGTGAAGTAGTAAAAACTCTTCACTAAATAAAAGATAATATATTACCCTATTGTAACCAAAATATTACCATTAAAACCATAGAAAAAACACATAACATATAAAGGTAACTTGGGACATAAACATACATAAATGGAATAACCATACGGTCAACATCCAAACATATCACTAGATGGAATAGCCGTACAGCCGAATTCCATACCCAATGAATTGGAGGTTATAACGTAACCACCCATCCTGGTATTCACGGCAGCACACGTCATTTGGTTTTTCACAAAACCACTCATAAAATGTCCAAGTACCATTATAAAATCATAAAACATAAAACAAATATAAAGTAAAGACAAAATTTCCACATTTCAATCACAATATATAACATAAATATGTTTACATAAAAAATAATTTATCAAAATTATTTTCAATACAAAAATACATTAAATAGTATATGTAATTTATTTTCTTTTAAAGACATTTCGGTTTGTTGAGGAAGCCAAAGATCAAATAATACTCACGGCGGCGGAAATGTCATTTTCATCGCGTACGTTAAAAAACATTCTTTTTGTCATTTAGTAAAATGCTTCCTAGAGAAAATATTCCTTTTGAATAAAAGTAAAAGTCAAAGGGGTTTATACACCGTATAAAAGAAAGTTGGGTATAAAACAAAATATGCCTCAATTAAAGGAGATTGAGATGATGTCCCTTACCTCGTGTCTGAATTGACTCGATCGCTCTTTAATCTCCTAAATTATAAAATAAAGTTAGTTTATACTTTCTTTAGAATCTTTTCAAGTTTATTATTACTTTTATATCACTTATTTCCATGTTATAAACATTATGTAATCATTTATGTTAATAATGTTTGTTTTGTAGATATTTGGTACTTAAGTCAAAAATGGACTTCTTACATGTTGTTCAGGTGGTCAAAGGTTCATTATATCTAGAATGATATTCATGATTTGGATATCATATATATCATATATATCTAGAATATACATGTATTTATAATAGTACATAATATTTATAGGTAAGAAATGAAATGCACCGTTCATGGAGACGGTAACCCGTACGTACGCACGAACACTACTTTCATTTCTATTTAATATTTAATGGAACAAAATCACAATGATATAAAGGTAAATTATAATTCCAGTGTGATATGATATATAATATTATGAAATAATTCCTTTATACATCCCACATATGGCATTAATGATTCAAATCACTTTGAGGGGGTGGTAGTTTGCACTTCGAAAAATAAAATTACCTCATTTATCCATTATGGAAATCATAATGGTATGATATAAATGAAAAATACAGAATCTTATGGAAAACATAAACATAATATATATTATATATAAATACAGTGACATCTTCATGGAAACCATGAAAGGCATTAGGAGATAATTGAACAATCATCATTTTGTGAGGTAGTAGTTCACCATCCACATAAACAGTATGTTCTTCCCCCATTTGATGGAGGTTTGTGTATGTGTAGCTCGAATACATATCATAAAAATATCCTATTATATTGAATATTCTGGTTTTGTTACAAAATAAAGGAATAAAAATAGTTTAGGGGTTGGATAAGAAAAATAAAACAAAAGAACATAAGAGAAGACATTACCTTTAAATCGGGTAACTCCCCTTGGTTTGAACCGAAAGGGTTTCTTGAAGTGCTTTCTGCCTAAGGTAAGGCTTTTAAGATGAAGAGAGGGATATTGGGAGATTATTTGAGTAGTGGTTGTATGATCCAAAGGGCTTGAGAAGTGTGTGAAATGGGTAGGAAGTGGGGTCTTTTTATAAGTGAGATGAGGGTCTCTTTTGGAAAGCATGAAAATATTATTTTATTATATAATTATTTTCAGTTTATAAATGTCCAAAAATTATTAAAGTTGTAGATAAGGTGGACCATGTTCGAAATATAATCATCCAATAAGAATTGGACATGTTTTGGATATTATTTAAAACATTATCTTCTTATTTATTTATATCATTCATTAATGATGTAAACAATGCATCATCATTGTGTCATAAATAATATTATTTATTTGATGTATAAAAATTTTAAAAAAAAATTACCATGTTGTATTAAATATTTCTATATTTCTAATTAATACTTATAGTAAAATATATCAATTATATAACCCCATGTAATTTTTTTTAGTAAAACAATACATGTCTCTGACATTTTTATTTTTACGTTAAATAAAAGGTATTAATGTCATTATCTTAACCAAGTGGCTCCATGGGGTCCCATAAATTAACACATGGATTGTATTGGTCGTCCATGACTCATCCAATATGTGTAGGACACATTTCAATGTGATTTCATATTATTATAGCATTATTTTTACCTTAAATTACACAAATTTCCTTTAAATCGTGATTAATAAAACATAAAAGTTACTAGTCACCAAAAAATTATTTTCATCCCATTGAACCACATATTACTTACTAATGAAAAAAATGTATGTCGGAATTTTGAAATTAAATTCTCAGAAGTGGTAAATATTCATTTAATTGAAGAATAATCTTTTTTAACTACCACTTAGTGGTTTCACAATTGATCAAAAATTGATGTTTTTCAGAAAAATACCAAAAATTCAGCCAAAGATACATTTGATATTCTGTATTCAAAAATGATTCCTTTTTAAAAAATTCAGAACATAGAAGTTTCATTAATTAATTTAATAATTAATTCATGTTGTCATAACAAATAGCGTGTTTTTAATAAAAAAATATATATCAAAATATTGACACTAGTTTAAGTCCAATTTCAATGTGAAATTAATTCCAATGAACAAAATTGGATTAAATGGTAAAAATATATTCTAATGGAACTTTAAAAGAAATTAAAATTCTAATATAATCATATAAATAAACTAGATTAAAAAGAGTTTTTGAATTAAAATACAACATTTTCACTATGCATTAAAAAATGAACTTTATTGGAAAATACCAAAAACATACACAAAGTAAATTTTGATGTGCAGATTATAAAGAAGGATTTTATTTCGTCCAATCGAATGTATAAGAGTAACCAAAACTATTTTTAATGACGGCTCGCCATCAAAAGGTGATAAATTGACCTTTTAGTGAATATTAGAGTATCTATGCCTAAAATTGAATTCTTTTCTTATTTTAAGCCTTTATCTTTTATTGGATAAATATATTAACATTTAACAAAAATATAAAATCATATTTTAGTTATTTCTATTCAATCCCCCCAATAAAATTCCTACGTGTTAACTACCATTTAAAATAATATTATTATATTCTTAGAGTGAAATGTAAGATTTCAAAGAAACTAGTTTTTGCATTTTCGGTACGCTATCGAACATAGAAACCCCTCTAAAGTAAAATTAATTTTTAATTTACAAATATTAATAAATATGAAAATGTCTTATTATTTATTTACTTGGGATGGTACATTATCTGAATTGCTCCTCTACCTACTTTGAGCTGCTTTGATGTGGTTTTGGATTACCTTCACCTTTTCCATCATTTCCTCCACCAGTTCTGGGCCTAAAAGTTTTCTTTCACCAATGTCATCCCAACTGTTTGGTGTGTGACATATCTTTCCATATAACGCTTCATATAGTGCCATCCGAATACTTGAATGGAAGATATTGTTATAGGAAAATTCCACCAGAGATAAATATTGATCCCACATACCCTGAAAGTCAACTGAGCAAGATCTCAACATGTCTTCTAAGGTTTTAATAGTCTGTTCTGATTGTCCATCAGTTTGGGGGTGGTAAGCAGTACTCAAACGAAATTCAGTATCCAAGGTCGTCTGAAGTCTTTTCTAGAATCATGAAGTAAAACGTGGATCATGATCAGAAACAATAGATAGAGGTACTCCATGATGTCTCAAATCTTCATTAATATATAGCCTTTCTAGACGTTTAAGTGGTAGATCTTCTCTTATAGAAAGAGAATGTGCTGATTTGGTAAGACGATCAACAATGACCCATAGTGCATCACTCCTTCTAGGACTATTTGGTTGTCCAATTACAAATTCCATCATAATAATATCCTATTTCTACTCAGGTATGGGAAGAGGTTGCAAGACTCCTCTTGGCTGTTGCCTTCCAGCTTTCACTTGTTGAAAAACCATACATCTTGACAAAAAATCTGCAATCTCCCTCTTCATGTTGTCCCACCAAAAATGTTCCTTCTAATATCTATGCATCTTGGTACTCCCAGGGTGTATAGAAAAATAGGAACTATGAGCATCATCCAACAATTCCCTTTTTAGATTAGGTATATTGGGAACACAAAGTCTTTTCCCAAATTTAAAAATTCGATATTCATATACAAAGTCACTCAATCTCCCATCATTCACAGCTTTAATCATCTTTTGAAACTCCACATCATCGGTCTGAGAACTCTTTATCCTTTCTAGTAAATATTTTTTGGCTACCATTTGAAAAATTATTGATGTTTCACATTCTATGGTGATTCCCATATCCATATTTATTAGATCCATGAAAATAGGATCTCTTTCAACTCTAATCTTGTTCAAATCTCCATGATCTTTTCTACACAAATCATTTGAAACCTTATTTTCCTTCCCCGGGTGGTAGTTTATCGTGCAATCATAATCCTTGGGTAGTTCAAGCCATCTCATTTTCGTCATGTTGAGTTCTTCTTGTGAGAAAATATACTTCAAACTCTTGTGATCAGTATAAATCTCACATTTATCACCATAGAGATAGTGTCTCCAAATATTCATAGAAACGATTACAGCTGCTAACTCAAGATCATGAGTAGGATAGTTTTTCTCATGAATTTTTATCTATCGTGATGCATAGGAAATAACCCTATCATTATGCATAAGGAACCAAGAAATTCCTTTCTTTGATGCATCAATATAATTAACAGAACTATCATTCCAAGATGGTAGAGTCAATATAGAAGCATTGACTAATGTTTTCTTCAGTTCTCCAAAACATTATTTACACTCTTTTGTCCAAACAAATTTAACCCCTTTACGTTTGAGCTATGTTTATGGGTTATCCAACTGTGAAGAATTCTGGACAAAACATCTATAATAACCTGCTAAACCAATAAAACCATGTACCTTAGTTATACTTATCGGTGCTGGACATTCTTGGATTGCACTAGTCTTAGAAGGATCATCATATATTCTATCCTTAGAGACAATAAGGCCATGAAAATAAATCTCTTGAAGCTAGAATTTTCACTTGCTAAACATCCCATATAATTCATGTCTTCATAGAGTCTTCAATATAATTCACAAGTGATTTTCATGATCTTCATTTATTTTGGATTATATCAAGATATCATCAATAAATACCACTAAAAAGTCATCAAGATATTCCGTGAAAACTCTATTTATTAGATCCATGTAAACATAGGGTGCATTAGTCTACCCAAGAGGAATTATTGTAAACTTGTAATGCCCATACCTGGTTCAAAATGTTGTCTTCAGAATGTCTTCCTTCTTCACACCCAACAGATGATATCCAGATCAAAGGTCAATCTTTGAAAAGTATTGAGCTCCATGCTGTTGGTCAAATAAATATTCAATTTGGGGTATGGGAGACTTGTTCATTATTGTTATAACATTGATCTCCATGTAGTCGATACATAACCTCATAGATCCATCATTCTTCTTAACAAAAAGGATAGGGGCTCCCCATGGAGAAACACTGGGGAAAATAAATCCCTTATTACTTAATTCCTCTAGTTGTTTCTTTAGTTCCACTAATTCCACCATGGCCATTCTATAAGGGGTCTTCAATATGGGCCTTGATCCAGGAATTAAATCAATGGAAAACTAAATTTCTCAATCTAGAGGATGTCTAGGTAAGTCTTCTGGAAACAGATCACCATATTCTCTCACAATAGTTACATCCTCTATTTGAACATTCCTTTCCTCACCCACAGCCATTTCATTCTCTTCCTCCCTAATAATTTAATTTAGTTCAGCTACATGGTGGGGATCTAGATAAGAACTAGGTGGTGACAATTCTACTCTAAAGATAAGGAGTTCCTTATCAGCGTCATCAAAAATCGTAACCTCCTTCTTCTTAAAATAAATCATGGAATCGTGGTCCGAAAGACAATCCATACTGGGGATTATAACAAACTCAATCATAGGTATGACAATGAGATCAGTGGATAAAGAACATTTATATGATCTAATGGGAATAGATTCACAAAAAAAATTTATGATGATACATCCCTTAGGTGTTTTAACTGACAACTCCCTTGTTAAATTAAATTGAAAATACCTAATTTTCATAGAAAACTAAGAAGATATGAAATAATGCGATGATCCAGAATCAAATAGAGAATTGTCTAAACTTGAGGAGACCATTAAATTACCGACCACCACATCTTTTGGAGTTTCAACCTCAGCAGTAGTGATAGCATAATCTTGGCCTTGATCCCTCAACCTTTTCTGAGGTAAGTTCCCATTATGTTTAGGACATTCATTTGAATAATGTCCCATCTCCTGGAAATTGTATCATTGGGCATCAGTAGCTTCATTCTTCCCATTGCAATCAAGAGCTTGGTGGCCTTTTTCACCACACTTGTAACAGACTCCCATTCCTTTTATGCATGTACCGAGGTGTTTCTTCCCACATATACTACAGGATGGATATTCAACATTTCCCTTATTCCCCTTATTTCCATTTCCAATGTGATCAGTAGATCTCTTATTCTCTTTCTTTGCTTTAAAGTCATAAGACTTAGAGAATTCATTTTCTATCTTGATAGCACATGAGACAATATCTTTATATAACGAGAAGGATTGTGAGACTAATGCTCTATGAAGAAACGGTTTTAACCCAACAAAGAAATGATCAATCTTACTTCTTGGGTTACGTATATAATCTGCAACATGCACTACTAACCTTGTAAAGTTAGACACATATTTTGCAACATTCTCGTCCTCCTTTTTCCTCAAACTTAGAAATTGTCTTTCCTTATCACCTTGATGGTCATGAGAAAAGTATTTTACAAATAAAATATATTTAAACTCCCTTCATTCCATATTTTATACTTCCTCGTCTTCATTTGTGTTTTGAATAAATGACCACCATTGTTCAGCATCTCCAGTGAGGTGGTAAACTGCCATGACAACTTTTTCCCTTTCGCTACTCCCCAAAGCATGGAATATATTCTCTAAGGAATTTATCTATTTCTCAGCTACTCGTGGATTTTTACCCCCATTGAATGTTGGTGGTTGATTCCTCATGAAGCGATCTAACATTGATCCTCCATGCTGTTGATCAGGGTGCTCCATATGGGTAAAATTATTATTCATAAACTGAGTGAGTTGTCTCAGTATGGTGATTAGCTTATCAGCACTAGCTGTATCACTAGATCCACTATAATTATCTTGAGTAGGAGGGAAATCACTAAATGGAGTGCATGCATCGATACCGTTTCAATTACTTCCACTAGGAGCCATTTATAAACAATGTCATACACTAGATTAGTTTATGAATCTAAATACATAAATCCAACCTTGTAAAACACTTAACATAAATTGAACAGCTTATGGATATAATACCTAATAATAAAACAAATTTCTTTGAGGATGTATATACTCATAAACCCATCATAATGGTTTGTAAAGAAAATGATAATTATCCTTAGATAATCCCCCGGGAGGGTCGTAACCAAGAGTACAACAAGGCCCGTTGTCGTGCACCAGTTCCCGTTCGATTCTAGCGCAAAGCAGTGTTTTTGGGTTTTACCCCTAGGTAATTCTGTGCTAGAGCTGCCTCTACCTGCTCATATCCAGACAGGGATTTATTGCTCGGAAAACCCAAAAAATCTCTACAATACCAAAATTATTGGAAGTTCTTCTATACTAATAATCAAAGTCTATCTTAGGGCTATCTCCTCTGATCAGAGTTTATCTAAATCTAGTTTACAAGGATTGTACTATTCTTCCTCTAATACCAACTATAACGCCCCGACCCCAGTTACCCAGAGTTGGTGCATTGTTACATAATATTGGCATTATCTAAAAGATCATGTCTCAAAAGAACAGTTAGTATAGGATCCTTGGAAACAAAAGATATATTCATAAGTCTTACATTACATCATAAAGTGAAAAAAACTAAAACAACATCTTGTCTTCATATCCTCTCATACTATCCCTGCAGGTCATTCATAAATTACTTTTCACATCTTGGGAAAAAGAAAACACTGAAAGGGGTGATCTTAGATGCTCAATAAGGATACAAATATAGCGAACACATTTATAAATAAACATAAAAATTTAGGAAAATGTATAACTAAAACTAAAGCCTTTTAAAAATGAACTTCAGCATAATATGGCAAAGCTAAAATGAAATAATTCCATTTACTTATTAACATGGATATTCTATTTGTCGAATAATCACATACAAAATCAATAAACACTTTCATAATAATATAATGCATAACGAGAAACTATCATAACCACATAGTCAAGGCATTGTACCAAGAATACAAGTACGTTTTTGTCAAGGACTTCTTCCAAGACAAGAGTTTGTCTCATAAGACCTACCGATGCATCTAGGAGCTATAGCGGGCTCCACCCATCACTTACTAAGTCCAATTCATTCCTCATATGAACAGGTTTAAACATGACATAAACATTAGTATTAAAACTAGGATACGAAATGTCAATAATTTCTCTATAAAAAATGAATGGTATAAAAATAAAACATCCACAGTCAAACATAGTAAAAACCTTCAATAAAATATGGATGTTTTTTATCATAATAAATCAACTTTAGATAAGCTTAAAATCCATCAAAGGATGTTCACATAGATGAAATCAAAACCATTTGAGAGAAATATCTCTTTCTAAAATATTCCTATAATCTTGTAAGGGAAGGTTCAATGATTTTATAACGGCGTAAAATATCCTCACCCACCTTATAAGTTAAAAAAGACATTCTTACCTTAATTCTATCGAAAAGGTCAAAAGGACCTTGTTTGGAAAACGACGGAAAGTTCCTTTGTAAACATATTATAAAAATTCAAAAAAGGGTATAAATTACTTTAACCCATATTCTATAAAATATTAATAATGTTTTGAAATACATTTTTAAGAAACGTGGATGTGGATGATAAAGGGGTCCCAGTAGATAATTACGTATAAACAACCTCATATAATGAAGAGATTGTGAAATTAACCCTTACCTTGTACATTTCCTTGGTCGATGGTAGGTTAACCTACTTTATAATAGTTAAATAATTGTTATTAATTTATAAAAGAATCATATACATAAATATTATATTAGATATGATCTTTTATTATTTCTTTGTTAATAATATTTTAGTATTATCATTGTTTCGGGTGTTCACTTACTCGTTTTATTTTATATGTCTGGTTACATAAGTTGTGTTTGTTATAAATAGGATGTATATTATTCAAATCTAGAATGATATCATGTCTTTAATCATTATTTTTAATCATCAAATGAAAATTATTCTTGAATGGATACGATGGGGAATGAATCTCATCACGTTCGTGGAGACGGTAGTCCGTACGTACGCACGAGTGACAATATCATTCTTTTGATATTAAAATAATATATATTCAGATGGTGTATCATATATACAGAATAATTATCATGTTATATTTATTATTTATATGAATTTCACATCATTGTTATACCCTTCCAAATAATAATGTATTGAATAACAATTACACCATGACGTGGAGACAGTAAGCAGTACTTATGCACGTATGGTGACATGTCATCCAAGGGATGGATAGAATACTGAATATGGTAGTACCATATTTATAATAACATCACAATATATAGATGATACTAGAGTTATTATTTTATAATGGAAATAAAAAAGAATGTCACCTGAAAGAGGGTGGTGAAAACATTACCTCTTCTTCGGGTTCTTACTTTTGATTTGATCAAAAGGGATCATTAGGTTGGCTTTCTGATCAAACTAAGGCCTCTAAGTTGAAGTGAGGAACGATGAGAGGATATTTGGGAAGGGGTTAGTAGATCCAAAAGGATTTTTAGCTTTTAATTAGAGTGAAGGGTGAGTGCCCTTTTATAAGAGGGCTGAGGGGAACCTTAGAAAAAGCTATAAATATTAATTTATAATAAATTCATATTCAGTTTATAATGGCTCCAAAGTGAATTATTTCGAGGATAAGGTGGGTATGGGAATTAAAACACCCAACCAATAGGTTTTAGACAGGATTGGGTCACTATATTAACCTTATCCTTTAGTTTTAACTATTAGTTAATTTGTTCCACATTTACCAACTCTCTTTGTATTTTTATATTATATGGTTAATAAACACACTATAAACCTCCTAGAGAACACCAAGTGGTTAATTAATGATACAAGTATCATTATATAAGTCTCCTGGACTATAATTATATTTTTATGAATTGAATATTAATAAATAATATAATATTTGTTTTAAAAAACCTTTTATGTCAATTTTGATACTATTTGGTATTTTGTTTTTTATAAATTCATAAAAGCATTATTACTTCGAACCTAATTCATTTAATCACCCCTAACATATCATAGTAACCTATAAAATTATTGGAATTAATTAAAAGTATCAAATTATATTTATTTGGTTATTTTTAATATCAATTATTTTAATATTTCACTAATAAGGTAGTTACTACATCATCATTGTGTCATAAATAAATTAAATTATATAATATCAAAAAATTATAAATAAAATACTATTATCTAGGAATTTTTTTTGTATTTCTAATTAATAATTATAATCGAATTTATCATATTTATAACCCTATATTAATTTTTTTAGTTTTTAAACATTGATTATAACTCTTTTAACTCTTCTTTGAATTAAATAATAATAAATGTCATAATCTAATCGAAGTGTACCAAAGAGGTTCATATTTTATTCCTAAGGTTGTTTTTGGTCAAAATATACTTATCCAATAGAATTAAGACATGTGTTAGGGAAATAATAATATCATTTTTACCCTTAATTACCCTATTTATATTTAACTACGGTAAATAAAAGTAAAAAAGTTACTATTAACCAAAAATTATCATTATCTTATTGAACCACATTTTACTCCTTGATATTAACCATGAATCTCGGATTTTTGAAATTCCACTCATAGAAGTGGTAAAATTGTGTTTTATGTGAATTTGAAAATTCTAATAAGAGATGGGTAAAAGACGGTGAATAGTTCAATACAATTTTTATATATCTAAAATTATTATAAAATAACTCCAATGAATTACATTGAACTTATATAGGTATTATATATCTATTTTTACGTAAAATAATTTTATGCAAAAATAAATAATTATTTAAATTAGAATTCAATTTAAAAATAAAACTCAGTGTTTTCACTATTCATAAAAAAATTGAATGTTTTTAGAAAAATACCAAAAATTGACCATAATCTAATTTCGATATTCTGAATCCAAAAAATAAGACCATTTTAAAGATAATATTTATAAAATTTCTAGAATTTGGTATTACTTTTCATAACGGCTGGTTTGATTTGTTGTGGTGTGTGTTAGAACTCGAAGTTGCGTACAACACACATTACTGTATTATTCAAAGAGAAGAGTACCGTGGAAGCTTGGGGTGTTACATTAATTATCCTATATAAATGGTTTGATAATTTCTGAAATTGACAAATGTTTTGAATAATAGTGAAGCATAATGATTTTTATTAAAACATGTATTTTCATTTACTAAATTTATAATGATATTTTTTGAAAATTGTTATTAAATGATAATTTAGTTGAATTACCTTATTATAAATCAATTTATTATATTTTAAAAAAAATTATTTTAAATTTTTATAATAAACTATTTTTTTACTTAATAGAACTTTTATTTGGAAAACCACATTTTCATCTCAATTACATGTTTAATTTTAAATTAAATTAATCCAATTATGTGAATTAAATTTGCCAAAATGGATTTTATATTTTCATTAAAAATAATTAGTTATATTTAATATGGTCAAATTAATTTATATTAATTATGAAAAATAAAAATAAAAAAATTGCATTCAGCTGTCATGGTTAGAACAAGTCTACAAATGAAAATATAAGGGTAATTTTTCCAATAAAACATGTAATAAATATATCTTTCCAAATTAAAATAATTTTTTTATGTTATTTTTCTATTTTTATTACCCATTAATGAATCCACCAGAACCTATATTAAGGTTTAAGGTTTTAAAATCATTAATTTATAAACATTACTCACTTATAAATAATTAAGGGTATTATTTTAATGATATCAGTTCCGAAATATGTGAAATAATGAAAACCAATCCAAATTAGAAAAAACCATTAGGAAAAACCATGTGATGGATTTGTATTTGATTAAATTATAATATATATTGTAGAAACTAGATTTGAATATTAATAAATAACCCTCCAATATATTTATATATAAACCCACCAAAAATACAATTTCCCTTCACAAAAAATCCTTGGAGAATAAAATAACTCTTCCATTTCCAATATAGAGCCCTCCCAAGGTATCCAAAAGCTCTTAAGAATATCCTCCATGGATTTTGGGAACAAAATCTCATGGTAAGGGATCCTCACCTCCCCCTATTTTTTCAAGAACATTTTTTATATTATTCCTGTTATCTATAATTTCTCATAGTTAGATATGATTTCCAACACCACTATTACTTATAGTATTATTTGCAACTGATGAGAGACCCCTTAGAAACCGATTAAGAACTCCCAGGTCTATTTACATATCCCCAATATTCTGCAGGAAATATCCTATGATTTTATCATTTAAATAATTTGATCATTTGAAATATAATAAACCATAGAGTTGAGGTAGTAAGCCATACGTACGCACACACAATGATTTTGTTTTTAATAGAATTGATAAATGTAGGGATATGGTTATTCCATTATTATAATGAAATTTAGAATATAAATGATAATTTATTTATTAATTTTTCCCGGAAACAAAACAGGGAGGGGAAGTAAATGTTGAAACATAATTGAAATAATCAATTAAGGCGATAAACCCTTCTTTGGATAACTTCCTGTACTCTATTCTTAAGTGTTCTAGGAAGGTATTTTGGATGGACAAGAGGCACTAGAACATAGAGATTATTTTTAAAAGATAATGGGGTCAGTTTGGTCCATCAATATGAATCAAATTTTATTGATGAAGTGAGGGAGAATACTCCCTTTTATAATTGAGGTGAGGTACACATTCAAAAAACCTCAAAAATATGAAAATATAATAAGAATATTATTGGGACAAATACTTCTAAACATGAATATAAATGAACGAGGGAAGATATTTTTGACTATATGTTATCAACTTTGTGATTATACAACTTTTTTTAAATTTTAAATACGTTAATAAAATAATAACTCAATAAAATATCTTTAATGTCAAATGTGATACTATTCATTTAATTTGACAACAAATACAATAATATAAAGAGTTAACTTGTAAATAATGCTTTATAAAACCTCTAATATATAATATAGATATTTAAAATTCCATAAAGAATTTAAATCATCTTGAATATGTCAAAATTAATTTTTTTTAATCCAATTATTTTGTTCTTCTATTAATGTAACACCCCAAGCATCCACGATACGTTTTCCTACGAATAATGCAATAGCTTGCGATTTAAGCAACATTGAGTTCTTACACCACACAACCAATCAAACTAGCTGTAATGAATAGTAATACCCACTTTTTGAAATTTTATACTTCAAAATGGATATCATTTTTGGATTCGGAATATCAAAATTATCATAGGGTGAATTTTCGGTATTTTTCTAAAAAAATTCACTTTTTGATGAATAGTGAAAAACACTATGTTATTTGTTTAAGACCGAATATCTATTTATTTAATTAATTATTATATTTTAGGTCAAAATAGATACCTAATACCTATATATTTTCAATATAATTCATTGGATTGATTTTATAATATGTTTAGATATATAAAATTTTATTGAACTTTTTACCGTCTTTTAACCACCTTCTAGGAGCAATTGAAAATTTGCATATAACACAATTTTACCCACTTCTATGAATTGAATTTTAAAAATCCAAGAGACATGATTGACATCAGAAAGTAAAATGTGGTTCAATAATATGAAAATATTTTTTGATGAATAGTAACTTTTGACATTTCTTTACAACGGTTAGAACTAAATAGGGAAATTAAAGGTAAGAATGCTATTATAATTACCCTAACAGATGTCCTAATCCTATTGGATAATTTTATTTCTAAAAAAATCAGCCTGAGGAAAAAAAATATGATCCTTTTGACCCACTTGGATTAGATTAGGACATTTATTATTATTATATTTAATAAAGAGTTAAAAGTGTTAAATTCAATATTTAATAACTAAACCATTTTTAATATATGGTTATTCATAAGTTAAATTTGACTATAAATATTCATTATAAATCTAAAAATATTTCAAACATAATTGTATTTTTTATAATTTTTAGACATTAAATAATTAAATTTATTTATGACACAATGATGATGCAGTAATTACCTTATTAATTAAAGATAAAAATAATTTATATTATAAATATTAAAACGAATTTAATTTGTGACATTTAGTGAATTCCAAGAATTTTCTTGCTTAATATTACATGTTATGGTTGATTTAAAAAAATTATTCATAGTGATAATTTTTTATGACTTTCACAAAAATCAAATACTCAATAGAGTCAAAATTGACTTAAATGTGTTTTTAAAACAAATAGAATGTTATTAAATGTTATAATATACGTAAAAATACACGGTTCTACCAAAGGACATAGATAAGGTTATATATATCAATAATTACCCACTTGGGGTTCACCTGCAAGTTTATAGTATGCTTAGTAACCATATAATATAAAAATACAAGGACACATAGAAATTGTCAAAATTTTTAAATAAGAGTTAAATCTAAAAGATAAGGTTAATATGACGAACTAAACCATTATTAAACCTATTGGTTGAGATGTTTTCGACCCATACCCACATTATCCTCAAAATTAATCTTTTTTGAGCCATTATAAACTGAATATGATTGTGAAATAAAATAATATTTCATTTTTTTCCGAAAGTGACCCTCCCCTCTCTTATAAAAGGGCACTTCCACTTCTCTCAAAATCACATCTCCAAATCCATTTGGATTAACCATATTTGGCCCAAATATCCTCAAAACAACCCTCCCTACATCCTAGAGGTCTTCCCTTGAGCCGTAATCCAACCTACAGATCCTTTTTGACCAAATCAAAATGATGGACTAGAAGAAGTGGTAATAATTTCATCACCTCATTCGAATAATTTTCTTCTTCCACTGCCTCTTTCATTGTTATTTCCAGAACAAAATAATGACACATGTACCTTATTAAAATAGTAATTTTATTTTAAATATAAAACAACCATATTAATTATTCTATCAATCCTATGAATGAAAAAGTCACAATATGTGCGTACATACGACTTACCGTCTCCACGTCGTGGTGTAGTTGTTATTCAACAATTCATTATTTGGATGGGTATAATAATGATGTATAATTGATGTAAATAATCAATATATAATTTAAATTATTTTGAATATATGACATAACATTCAATTATATACGATTTCACCTTCAATTAAATGATATTGTCCCTCGTGCGTACATACTGATTACCGTCTCCACCAACATCATGTGATTAATTCTCCATCGTAACCATTCAATAATAATTTTTATTTTATGGTTAAAAATAATTTCTAATAACATAATATCATTATGGATGTGTATAAAATACATCCTATCCACAAAAAATTTTCATACAAAACAAAACATAGAAAGTAAAATGAATCAGTTAACACCCGAAACAATGATACTACTAAAATATTATTAACAAAGAAATATTAGAAGATCATATATGATATCATATTTATGTCTATAGTTCATGTAAAAATTTATAACATTTTGTTAACTATTATAATTGTTGTTAACATATAATCATCTAATGAAATGTACATAGTAAGGGTTAATTTCGCAATCTCTTTATTATCCGAGGTTGTTTTTATGTAAGAATCTACCGGGACTTCATTATCATCCACATCTGTGTTTCATAAAAATTATTTTCACAACATTTTTACTATTTTCTAAATTATGGGTTAAATTCATTTATACACTTGTTTGACTTTTTATAATGCTTGAAAGAAATCTACCCAACATTTTCCAAACAAGGTACTTTGTGACCTTTTCGACAAAATCAAGGAAAGATGGTCTTTTTAACTTTTACAGTGGGTGTGGATATTTTACACCGTTATATCACCTTTGAAGATTCCCTAAAAATATTATAAAAATATATTCAAAATAAATTTTTTCCCTTTATAATTATGTGAATTTTAAATTATTTCAATATATAAAGAGATATTTCTCTAAAATTGTTTTGATTTTATGTATGTCAACATTCTTTAATAGATTTTATAATTGTTTGGAGTTGATTTATTATGATACAAATATTCCATATGGTATTTAAAGTTTTGGGATATTTTTGACAGTGGATGTATTATTTTAATACCATTCATGGTTTATGTTTAATGTATTAACATTGTGTATTCGAGTTTTAACAAGACAATATATTTTATGTTTCAAAGTTTTCATATGAGGAATATATTGGACATAGTATGTGATGTTGGAGCCAATTATAGCTCCTTGATTTATCGGTAGGTCTCATGAGACAAACTAGTGTCTTGGCCCAAGGTGCTGAAAAAATATTTATTTGTAGTCTTGACACGAGGCCTTGAATATGTGGTTATGAGGTTTGAAATTATCTATTTTATCATAATGGAATTGGATATTCATGTTGCATGTGAATATTCATCTAGTACAATATCCATGAGAATAATTAAATGGCATTATTTGATATATTTTTACTATATTATACTGATTTTTAATTTTAAAAGGCTTATGTTTTAGTCTAATAATTTTCCTGAAATTTTTATGCATTTTTCTGAATGATTTACGTATATTGTTATCCTTACTGAGCATCTGATCTCACCCCTTTATTATGTTTTATTATTTCCAAGATGCGAAGATGTATTTAATGATTAACCTGAAGGATTAGGCTAAGAGAGAAGAGGGTGTTTAATGGAGACACAATGATGGTGTTTTTCTTCATTTCATGATGTAATTTAAAAGTTATGTATGTATCTAGTACTTCCAAAGCTACTAAAACGATAAGTCATTTGGAATTTGATCCCTTGTGATTATGGCCATTTTTTGTAATAATTCACTGAATTTTGGTAACTAGGGTTGGGGCTTTACAGTTGTTATCAAAGAAATTTTCAAACAAACCATGGAAACTATATTTATAAAAACTCTTATTAGAGAACATTACACTAAGATTGAAATTGATGTTTAGTATAGAAAAAATTCATTGATTTTGGTTAATGTAGATATTTAGGATATTTTACAAGAAATACATCCCTTTCGGGATACGAGCAGGTAGAGGTGTCTTAGGAACAAATGTACCGAGGAGTGAAAACTATGACAAGGAGTTTCGGGCTTGACCCGGGGTATCCTAATACACGGCAATGGGCCTTGCGGGACACCTAGTTATGACATCCCCGGTGGATATTCTAAGGATAATTTAAATTTTCTTTACATGCCATTATAAAAAATTTATAAGTATATCCTTCCTAAAAACATTTTTATGTTTATGGATTATATCCAAAAACGGTTAAATTTCAGTTAAGTGTTTTATAAGATTGGAATTATGTATTGTGATTCATAAACCAATCTAGTGTCTGAAATTATTTTGAAATGGTGTATATTGTAAGGAATATAAATTGTATCAACACACGTAATCCATGTAGGTATTTACATCCTACTAAAGATAATTATAGTGGAGCTGGTGAAGCAACTAGTGCCGACCAACTTATAACTATAACGAGACAACTCACTCAAGTTATGAATAATAACCTTACCCATATGAAGCACCCTGATCCACAACATAGAGGATAAATGTTAGACCAATTCATGAGGAAACAACCACAAATAGTCAATGGGACTTCCAATCCATTTGTAGCTAAGAAATGGATATGTTCCTTAGAGAAAATATTTTTTTCTTCGGGGAGTAGAGAAAGGGATAAAGTTGTCTTTGAATTTTTTCACCTCACAGGGGATTTAGATCAATGGTGGTCATTGAGTCAAAACACAAAGGAAGATGATAAAGTATCAAATATAGAGTGTAGGGAGTTTAAATATATTTTCCTAGAATAATAATTTCATCATGACCATCAAGTGGATATGGAAGGAAAATTTATATGTTTGAGACAAAAGGAGGATAAGAATGTTGCAAGATATGAGCCTATTTTTTCAAGGATAGCATGACATTTTGCAGATTATATATGTAACCCATGGATTAATATTGATAGATTATTTTATGGTTTAAAACCATTTCACTATTGATCATTAGTCTCATAATCCTTCTCGTTATATGATGATATAATCTCATGTTCTACCAAGATAGGAAAATAATTCACTAAGTCTTACGGATTTAATGAAAATTAGGAGAAGAAGAGATCTGCAGAACCCTACTGAAATGGAAATAAAGGAAGAAGTTAAAATTTGAATATCCATACTATAGAAAATGTGGGTAGAAACACCCTATAACTTGATTGATGGGAATGAGAGTCTATTAAGTGTGACGAAAAAGGCCACCGTGTTTGTGATTGTAATGAAATGAAAGAGGCTATCTGTTAGGTCCACAAGGCTGAATACCCTGAGAGGGGGGGTGAATCAGGGTATGACTAATTTAAAATTAATGCCTGTTCTGATCTTGTTTCGCTGTTGAGAAAAACTCTCTTCTCACTTTTTCCTGTTGCACAAAGTAAATAGAAAGCTAAGTATGCATAGGACACATCAATTTTACTTGGTTCACCGCAAAGGGCTACGTCCAAGGAGAATACGCCGACAAGTTTCCGGTCGTACCAAATTCCACTAATCTTCACTAGCTTTGGATTACAAGGATCGGTCTAGATCACTTCTAAGCCCAGGCTCACTACCTTTACAAGTTTAGGGTCAGCTCACTGCTTTCCCAAGGGTCACTCCCTGTTTCTCTCTCTCTCTGGCTCACTTCCGGTGGATAGGATCACCTTCTTCCTCTTCCTAAGTTCACTGCTCTTGGAAGGAATCCACTCACAGTTTATAGACCTGTAGGTCTCTTCATTCGCATGAATGAATGCATATTACTCTGTGTGTAGATGCTCTGTTGAAGTACAAATTTCACCCGTAGATGAATATCTCTTTGCACCGGAGGTATCTGGAAACATACCAGCTTCCATGCAGTCCGAGAAGCACCGCTGGAACAAAACCTTACTTGGCGCGCATGTCAATCTCGGCGCGCAAGTATCGGCGCGCAAGTCACAACGGGCGCACAAGTCCTCCTCAGACACTTGCGCGACTCAAGATACCTCAACTCCAAACTTGCACGACTCTCTTCCTTTTACGCCGAAACCAATATTGGCGTGCAACTGCCAACCAGCGCGCAACTTCTAACACCATTGCACAACTTCAACTACTGGTGTGCAAATTCACCTGTGCGACCCACACTCACCACTTGCGCGACCACCACACCTGCGCGACGGGAGCTCTGATTTCTCAAAGTGTTGAACTCAGTTACAAATAAGGAGGTGTGGTCCAGTATTTATAGGCAATCTGACCACCCTGCGCGACGGTGCACAAGTCACCTGCGCGACCCAGTTTCGGCGCGCAAGTCCCCTGTCATTTTAGACACTTGCGCGACCAACTCCCAAACTTGCGTGAAACTCTTTACTTTTTCCATATTTTGATCTTCTGATCTTGAAAAACATATGGCGCGCAAGTTTCCTATACTCCAAGTCCTCGGCGCGCAAGTCCTTTTTCCAAAAACACTTTTCTTCATTTGCCGATTTTCAGGCCCTAAAATTTGGCAAACACTGGAAAACGGCGCCACCTTGTATATGTTCTTTTGTACCGCCTCCAGATCATCCATTCCTCTTATCGACATTCTTGAATCAAACAAGGATCATTAACCTCAGCTATTGAACTCGACATTCCACCATGAAATCTTCTTTTTCAAAAAATTTGTATGTCATTTTTTTTTCTTTGTCAACAATCACTACTCAGATTTCCACTTTGTCAACAAACACAATCACCTCAAAAATGCTTCAATGATACCTTGAGGGATTTTTGTTGAACACTATCGATGTTAAATGAAAAAATTATAGAGAAAGGGGGAATTATGAAAATGAATGTCCTAAGCACAATGGAAACATACCTTAGAAAAGGTCAAGGAAGCAAAGACAAGCTTATACAATCACTACTATTGAGGTTGAAGCTCCAAATGAAATGGTGGACATTAATTTAATGGTTTTCTTAAATTTATCAAATGCTTTTTTTGATTCTATATCATCATGTTTTTTCATATCTAACCTGTTTTCTAAGAAAATTAGATATTTACAATTTTATTTAAAAATGGGGTTGTCAGTCAAAACTCTTAAGGGAAGTAATATTGGAAAAATGTTTTGTGAATATGTTTTCATTAGGGCATATAAATGTTCTTTATCTGCCGATATCATCGTCATAACGATGATTTAATTTGATATAATCCTCGGTATGGATTGTATCTTGGACCTTGATGTAAAAATTTATTACAAGAAAAATGAGGTTACAATTTTCGATGATGATAAGGAGTACCTTATCTTCAGAGCAAAAATGTCACCACCAGATTCTTATCTAGATCCACCGTATTAACTCAAATAAATTCAATTTTTGGGGGGAAGGTAATAACATAACTATGGGTGAGGAAAAGAATATTAAAATTTAGGATGAACCTATTGTGCAAGAATTTTTTGATGTTCTTTCAGAGGATTTACCTGGTCACACTTCAAAAGAGAAAATTGAGTTTTACATTGACTTAATTCATGGATAAATGGAAAATATATAATTCTCATTATATAATGGCCACTATGGAATTATTGGATCTAAATAAATAACTAGAGAAGTTGACTAATAAATGATTTATTCACCCCAGTTTTTCATTATGGGGAGCCCCTATTGTTTTTGATAAGAAGAAAAATTGATCTATGAGTTGAGCATTGACTACGGGGCGATCAAATCTATAACAATAAAGAACAATTATCCCCTACCATGTATTTCTGATTTATTCGATCAACATCATGGAGATCAATAATTTTCAAAGATTAAACTTAGATATAGATATCATCAGTTCTGGGTGAAGAATGTAGACATTCCGATGTCGACATTTCATACTAGGTATGGGCATTACGAGTTTACAGTAATTTATTTTAATTTGACTAATGCTCCTTCTGTCATCATGGATCTAATGAATAGAGTTTTCAATTAATATCTAGATGATTTTTTAGTAGTATTTATTTATTATATATTGTTTTACTCCAAAATATATCATTACCATGAAAATTACTTGCACACTATTCTAAATACTCTTTGATGAAATGAATTTTATGGGAAGTTTAGAAAGTGTGAGTTCTGGTTTCATGAGATTTATTTTCTTGGCTATATTGTCTCTAAGGATCGAATCTCTATTGATCCTTCTATGACAAGAGAAAACTAGGAATGGCCAGCAATGATGAGTATAACTGAGGTATGCAGTTTTGTTCATTTAATAGGTTATTATTGGTGTTTCGTCCCAAATGTTAACCCATTAACTATGCTTACACGTAAAGGGGTTAAATTTTTTTGGACAAAAGAGTGTGAAGAATGTTTTGAATAACTGAAGAGAATATTATTCAATGCTCTTATCTTGACTCTACCATCAAGGAATGATGGGTTTTTTTATTCTGATGCTTCAAAGAAGGGACTTGGTTGTATCCTTATGCAGAATGATAGTGTTATTGCCAATGGATCAGGGAAGCTAAAAATTCATGAACAAAACTATGTGACACAAGATCTTTAGTTAGAAGTGGTAATATTTGATCTAAAGATCTGGAGACACTATATCTATGGGAAAAATGTGAGATTTATACTGATCACAATAGATTGAAATATATTTTCTCACAAAAAGAACACAACATGATGTGATGGAGATGGCTCTAACTAATTAAGGATTATGATTCCACCATACACTACCACATGGGGATGGGAAATAAGGTGGTTTACTCTTTGAGTAGAATGGATCATGGAATTATGAATTAGATGAGAGTTGGGATCCTATGTTCATGGATCTAGTAATGATAGATATGTGAATAATCATGGAAGAAGAAACATCAATAATTTTTCAATTGGATGCAAAACTATCTTTGCAAGAAATGATAAAACGTTCTTTGACTAATGATGAGGAGTTTAAAAAGAAT
Organism: Viscum album; assembly: GCA_963277665.1. Lineage (NCBI taxonomy): Eukaryota > Viridiplantae > Streptophyta > Magnoliopsida > Santalales > Viscaceae > Viscum > Viscum album. The sequence continues at coordinate 1,896,465,894 of OY728153.1, forward strand.
CTTAAATATATGAATGGTGAGATATTGATCGACATCATATATGATGATGAAATTTTTAAATTTTGGAAGATTCTTTGTGTTAATAATATACTTGATCTAAAAAGGGAATTTTTGGATGATTCTCATAGCTCCAATTTCTCGATACACCCTGGTAGCACTATGATGTTGAGATTTGGAGAAACATTTTTTGTGGGACAACATGAAGAGGGAGATTACTGATTATGTGTCAAGATTTATGGTTTGTCAACATGTGAAGGATGGAAGACAACATCCTAGAGAAGTTATTAAACCTATTACCATACTTTAGTGGACATGGGATGATATTATGATGGAATTTTTCAAGGGGTTACCAAGGACTCCTAGAATAAATGATACAATATGGGTCATTGTTGATCATCTTACCATGTCAGTACATTTTCTTGATATAAGAGAAGATTTAACACATGATTTTTTAGAAATAATATATATTAATGAAGTTGTAAGGATTTATGGTGTACCCCTATCGATTGATTCTAATCATGATCCCCATTTAACATCACGATTCAGAAAAAGTCTTCAGAAAGCCCTGGATGCTGAACTTCGTTTGAGCATTTCCTACCACCCTCAAACTGATGGAAAATTAGAACAGAATATTTGAATCATAGAAGACATGTTGAGGTCTTTCTCACATGACTTCCAAGGTATGTGTGATTAGTATTTCCCTATAGTAGAATTATACTATAACAAAAGATTACATTCAAGTATTAAAATGGCACCATATAAAGCTTTATATGGAAAGGGATTTCGAACACCACCCTGTTGGGATGATGTTGGTGAATGGAAACTCGTTGGCCTAGAACTTGTTGAGGAAACAATGGAAAAGGGGAAGATTATCCAAAACCACATCAAAGCTTCTCAAAGTATCCAAAAGAGCTATGCCGATAAATGAAAGAAGGATTTGGAATTTCAGGTAGGGGATCATGTTTTTTTGAAGGTATCTCCATGGAAGAGTGTTATACGATTCGGTAAGAAGGGTAAATTATGTCCCAGTTATATCAGACCTTTTGAAATTCTATAACAAATTGGGGCTGTAGCTTACCATTTGGAAATTCCACACAGTCTCTCCAATGTTCATGATGTGTTCCACGTATCACTATTGAGAAAATACATGTCAGACCTAGTGCATTTACTCACCTATGATGAAATAGAAAGGGAATCTAATCTGTCTTATTATGAAGAGCCAGTCAATATTCTGGATACAAGAGAACAGGTGTTGAGAAACCGAATGACACGTCTGGTAAAAATTATATGGAGAAACCATAAGATAGAACATGCTAAGTGGGAACCCAAGGAACTTATGGTGAAAACCATACAAATATTTTTAGCTAGTAGTATTATAGAAATTTCAAGGATGAAATTATTTGAAGGGGGGATGAATGTAACACCCCAAGCTCCCACGATACATATCCCTTTGAATAATGCAATAGCTTGCGCAGTTCGAAAATTCGAGTTCTAACACACCATAACCAATAAAACTAGACATTATGAATAGTAATACCCACTTTTTGATATTTTAGAAATTTTATTTTTCAAAATGGACATCAATTTTTGATTCATAATATCAAATTTAGTTTAGGGTGACTTTTGGTATTTTTCTGAAAATATTCATTTTTTGATGAATAGTGAAAAACACTCTATTATTGTTTAAACCGGATTTTTTTTAATTATTTATTTATTTTAATTAAATTTTTTTAGGTAAAAATATATACATAATAATTATATAAGTTCATTGTAATTTATTTGAGTCATTTTATAATTAGTATAGATATATAAAATTTTATTGAACTTTTTACTGTCTTTTACCCACCTTTTATGAGAATTTGAAAATTTGCATAAAACATAATTTGACTACTTCTATGAATTGAATTTCAAAAATCCAAGAGACAAAGTTGACATAATTAAGAAAAATTTGAGTCAATAAGATGAAAATAATTTTTTTTGAATGAAAACTTTTGACTTTTATTTACCACGATTAAATGTAAATTGAGTAATTAAAGGTAAAAACGATATTATAATTACCCTAACACATTTCCGAATTCTATTGGATAAGTTTATTTCGGATAAAATCAACCTTAAGAATAAAATATGATCCATTTTACCATCATGGATTAGATAAGGACATTTATTATTACTTTATTTAGTGAGGAGTTAAAAGTGTTAAATTCAATGTTAAATTACTAATCCATTTTTAATATAGGGTTATTTATAAGATAAATTTGACTACAAATATTCATTATAAAGATAAAAATATATCCTACATCATGGTATTTTATTTATAATTTTATACATTAAATAATTAAATTTATTTATGACACAATGATGATGCAGAAATTACATTTTTGATTAATGATTAAAATAATTGGTATTATAAAAATTACAATAAATGAAATTTGAGACTTTTAATGAATTAAAATAATTTTATAAGATAATATGAAAAGTTAGGTTTGATTTAATAAATTTTATTCTAATTGATAATGTGATTATTACTTTCATATTAATCAAATACTAAATACTGTCAAAATTGACATAAATTTGTTTTTAAAACAAATAAAATTTTATTAAATGATATAATATACCTATAAATATAATAATCAGTAAAATGACTTATATAAGGGTATATATATCAATAATGAACCACTTGGGGTTCTCTTGGATGTTTATAAAATTTTTATTAACCCTATAATTTAAAAATACAAGGAGACATGGTAAAAGAAAAACTTTTTAACTGAGGGTTAAATCTAAAAGATAAGGTTAATATGGTGACCTAAATATATCTAAAACCTATTTATTGAGAGGTTTAAGACCCATCCCCAGCATATCCACGAAATAAATCATTTTTTAGGCATTATAAACCGAATATGAGTTTATAATAAAATAATATTTCTATGTTTTTCTAATGTGACCCTCATCTCTCTTAAAAAAGGGCACTTCCCCTTCTCTCAAAATCCCAACCCAAAGCCATTTGGGTCTACCAAACCCTACCAAGATATCCTCCAAAATACCCACATTTAATCCTATAGGCCATCCCTTGAGAATAAATCCATCCTAAGGATCCAATTTGATGAAATCAAAAGGAAAGACTCGAAGAAGAGGTAATAATTCCATCCCCTCATTCAATGTTATCTTCTTCTTCCACTTCCTATTTCTTTGTTATTCCCATACCAAAATAAAAATACAGTACCTTATTTAAACTGTGATGTTATTATAAATATGGTATGACAATATTCATTATTATATCCATCCTATGAATGATAATGTCACCATATGTGCGAACGTACAACTTACCGTCTCTACGTCATGGTGTAGTTGTTATTCCACAATTCATTATATGGAATGGAATAATAATGATGCATAGTTGATTCAAATAACAAATATAAAATGTTAATTATTATTTATATATGATATAACATTCAATTATATATGTTTTCATCTTCAATTTATTGATATTTTCACTAGTGTGTGTGTACAGATTACCGTCTAAATGAACGTGATGAGATTCATTCTCCATCGTAACCATTCAAGAATAATTTTCATTTTATTGTTATAAATAATGGTTAAGAAAAAAATATCATTCTGTATATGAATCAAATTCATCCTATCTATAACAAACAATACTTACATAACAAAACATATTATGTAAAATGAATCTGTTAACACCCCAAACAATGATACTACTGAGATATTATTAACAATGTAATATTAGAAGTTCATTTATGATATCATATTTATGTATATAGTTCTTTTTTAATTTAATAACAATGTTTTAACTATTATAAAAGATGGTAAAATACCATTAACTAATGGAAAGTACAAGGTAATGATTAATTTGACAGTCTCTTTATTATCCGAGGTTGTTTTTACAAGAGTATCTTCTGGGACTTCTTTATCATACACATCTTCATTTCTTAAAAATGTATTTAAAACATTTTTACTATTTCTTGGAATATGGGTTAAAGTAATTTTTACCCATTTTTTCCTTTTTATAAATTTTTGAACGGAATCTTTCTATCATTTTACAAACAAGGTATATTGTGCCCATTTCGAAAAAATTAAAGAAAGAATTTTTTTTAACTTATACAGCGGGTGTAGCTATTTTCCACCATTATAACACCTTATAATATTCCCTTCCATGAATATAATAATAATTTCAAAATAAATGTTTTATTTTATAATTATGTGACTTTTAAATGATTTCAAAATAGAAAGAGATATTTCTCTCAAGTGGTTTTGATTTCATCTATGTCAACATTTATTAAAAAAAGTTATTTTTCATTAAAGTTAATTTATTATGATGTAAATATTCTAAATTGTATTGAAGGTTTTGTGATATGTTTGACTGTGGATGTCTTATTTTTATACCATTCACGGTTTGTGGTTATGTATTAACATTTCGTATTCTAGTTATAATACGAATGTTGATTTTATGTATCAATATTTTCTTATGGGGAATGAATTGGACTTAGTATGTTATGGGTGCAGCCTGGTATAGCTCCTTGATGCATCGGTAGGTCTCCTCAGACAAACTAGTGTCTTGGAAGAAGGCCATGAAAAATTCATTTTTTGCGGTCTTGGCACAAGGTTGTGACTATGTGGTTATGATATCCGGTATTATTCATTCCATCATTATAAAATTTTATATCATTTTTGAATGTGATTATTCGACTATTATAATATCCATGTAAATAACTAAATGGAATTATTTGATTTATTTTTTCCATATTATGTGGAAGTTTAAGTTTAAAGGGATTATTATTTAGTCTTCTACATAGTTTTAAATGTGTATTATTATTTATGAATATTTTTTTCAATATTGTTATCCTTACTGAGCATCTGAGCTCACCCGTTTCATATGTTTTATTTTTCCCAGGATGCAAAGAAATATTTTATGATTAACCTACAAGATTAGGCTAACGGATAAGAGTGTGTTCAAAAGGGACAGGATGGTGTTGTTTTTCCTTAATTCATGATGTAATGTAAAACATATGTATGTATCTAGAACATTCAAGGATACTAAACTGATTGGTCCTTCAGGATTTGATCCCTTGTGATCATGCCAATATAATGTAATAATTCACCTAGTCTAAGTAAATATGGTCGGGGTGTTACAAATAAATAAATAAATATTGTTGTATCATTGAAGATGACTTTAAGGTAATTATAGGACATAAAAATTAAAATTAAAATTATATAATGAAAATAATTTTATTAGGATCAAAATTTACGTTTATTTTTGTTTATTTCATGATTTTTTCTTTATTTGGAAACATAGATGTTATTAAATATTATGGCAGTGACCTTTTGTAACAATATTTCATTTAAATAATATATGAGTAATTTTTAAGAAAACATTTCCATTAAACAAATAAAATTAGATCATATGGTTATAAATGTCAAATAATATTTATCCATTACTTTTTAGACATGTTTTGGTCACATTATTATCCTTATGTTTTAGTTTTTACCCGTATTTAATCCCTTTAACTCTTACGAATAAAACATAGATTTTTAATTTTTGAGGATTAATATAGATACTTTAAAATGACTAAGGAAACATAAATGGATAATTGATGAACTCTTCCACATTATCCCATTAATTTGTTTGATTTTTTTATAAAAATTTAAACAATTTAATGATATATTATTTATTTTAAAATATCATTATTGAAAATTTTGATACTATTCATCAATTGACTTTTTAAAAATTTCATTACAATAAGAATAACCACAACAAAAATTCCTAATTTATCTCTAAAATGTAAAATTAATTTATATTATATGTTATGGACATTGATTATTTCAACTTATATTTATTTTATTATTTTTAATAACATTTATTTAATATTAACAAAAATTAAACAATTATGACATCATCATTTTGTTAGAATTTAAGGTAATTATTTTCTTATATATAAACTAATATAAGTTATCATGATATAGATAAATTATTTATATTTTAAATGACTATTTATAGTCAAATATATCTTTTAAATAACCCTATATTAAAAATGTTATAGTTATTAATAAATAAGTATGACATCATTGTGTTTTCTTCTAAATAAAATACTATAAATGTATTAAATCCATCCATGATTCTCTAAGTCAACAAAAAACCACCCAAGGATGTTTTTTTATATAAACTTATCCAGGAAAATTAATAAATATTTTATAGTAATTTTATAATATTTATAATATTATATTTACCCATAACGACACAATTTAGCCTTCACCGTGATAATAAAATTATGAATGTTTCTATTCAAATTGTCCATAAATTAAAGGAACCTATTTAATAAATGTGGACCATATGATTCCAAATATGCATTCAATTTTTTAAAATTAAAAACATATAATTTTATATAATTAAATTAATATTAATCCCACTGGAGGAATGAAAAAATAGGTTTCTAAGGTGAAAATATTTTGAAGATTAACTTGTCTTTATATACCAATTTAATTTACAGGGGATTGAAATGAAATAAATTGGATTAACTAAAATAAAATTGATATTATTATACTTTGGAATGAATAAAAAATAAAATTTAACACTATAAATAGTTTATATCAAAAATTGGTTTTAAATTAATATCCAGTATTTTTCACTATTCATAAAATCATGAATCTTATCTGAAAAATACAAAAAAAATCAATCAATGTAAATTTTGATAATCCTATTTTAACTAAGAAGTTTATTTTTTCTAAAATAATTAATAAATGTTTCCAAATGTAGTATTAAATCAATTCGTTAATTAAATGGCTACAAAACAACCAATTAAAAAAATATATAATATTTTTATGCTAACATTTTTATTTATTTTTATCTTAACCCTATTAACATATTGGATAAATTAAAATAAATTTTATTAAATTCATAGGATATAAATTCAATTAATATATTTTAGTAATAGTGATTAATTGTTCCCAAAAACAATTCTAGTAATAATAATATTTTTCATAAAAAAATATCATTTATATTGAAATAGTTTTATTATTTTAATTTAAAATTAATTGGTAAACTATGAATTCAATAATATATTATTAAAATTTAGTTAATCCAACTCATAAAAACAAATTTAATGGAAAGGATATATTTTTATTATAAATTTTTTTTATTAGAATACTATGGATATTATGAAATCAATAATGAATGTAACATAAGCTAATAGAGAGATTAAATTTAACTGGATACGTGACATAAATTTGGCATGTTAGACTGGGAATATCCCTAGAAAAACTAAATTAAAACATTAGATATCCCATGTAATTCCCACTAACCATTCTCAGGAACCATATTCGACTCCCTTCCCACATCTCACTCTCGGAGGACAATTCAATTACTATTGGAAGAAACTATCAATCAAATCTTACTCGCTAGAAATTTAACTTAGGTTTCTCGAACTCACCAAATGGGTTATACCATTGTGATTTATACTGAAAGAAACTCAGAACGTCTCTTGGTTTATACAATTTGGACTCTGGGGACTAAAATCAACCAAAACCATAAAATAAAAAATAGGTGAATAGAACACAGTGTGTACCATGAGCATATGAAATGTAATTAAAAACATTATAGCTCTATAATTAATTCTACAAGCCCTGACATGGTTAAAGACTGTATATGTGCTTTTACCTGGCTTGAGAATACATGGGGTATGTCTATATACTCATACATAGTCAAGATACACCTAGGTCCTAGAAGTGTACTATTATATGGGCATCCCCCTTTACATGGTGTTTCTTCCAATGTACCCAACTACATGGCCATGTGAGACTATATGTTGTGTACTCCAGGTACACGAAGTGTAGATCCAAGAACTAAATCTACTCATGTACTTAGATACATAGGCAAGTTTCAACATACGACATGTACTCAATGTACATAACATTAAATTCCAAAATATTAATTTTTCTAAATATGAATAACACACAATGTGTTCTCATTGAACAACATACCTTGTGATCGAGTTCTTCTAAATGGAAACACCAATGAATGGTCCCAAACCTCTATTTACCCCTAATTAAACATTGTTCAACCCATCAGGGGTCCCTAGAAACCATTTATGGGACATAATATATATATATAAATCAGTATGTATGAAAAAAATAAAAATAACATCACTTTTGAGGTATCTTCCGATGCCTCACCCATTTCCATGTTCTACAAATAGCGCATAATGATCTGACACCACACAAGCTCCTCGATAGAACCTCCCATCTTCTATATCTCCCTATACCTCTCTCTCCTTCTCGGATCTAACTTGGACACTCACTGATTTATGATTTAAATAGTTACCATGAACAATAAGTAAACACCATTCCTTTCCCACCAAAAACAATGAGTTTACCATATTGTACCACCCTATTACATCACATGACTCACTATTACATGAGCACCATGTTCTTATGTCCATGATGACCATGTAATATAGAATGATAGCCTTAACATCCAATGTGATCCATTTCAAATCTTCTTCATTATTGGGAACCTAAACAATACCATGATTCACTGAACGACTTCCCATCACAAGATGTCCTCCTTGAAACATAGTTTTTCATCTGTAGTTTTAATTATGTCATCCACATGGAGATTCTTAGTCACCACATAGTTCCATTCTCCTCAATAAAATCTACCCATTATCTTAGCACACTTGTAAAATCACACACTGTAGGATCATCCTTATAATTCAAATGCAGCATCCCTCCTATATCAAAAACATTACCCACTCTTGTGCATCAATTTCTATATAATCATATCACCAAACTCACTACATAAAAATACATATGTAAACCCTGTCAATCCCCTCTGATTAGTTTCCCTAAATCAAATGAAATTATTAAACATAGGGGATTGAGTCATAAATAATGTCATATAGTTCACCCACACAATCATATTGATCAAGTCTCATTTTCGGGTCACTATATCTGACTAACTTGTATAAAGGAATATTAAATAAGAACCATGAAAACAAACATGCCTATGAACCAACTAAAAGAGTGGAAGGCATAATAATAAATTACTAGGGTGGGAATCTACCAACATGGGTTCAATCAAAATAGTTTTAAATTCCATGTAATATAGTAATATTCTATATAATTTTTTATTAGTCACCCATTTAAGTCATAACCATTGATATTCACGACATCGGGGAGGAGTCCAATGGCATCACATATCGTAAATTAGCCTACAAGGCCCTGATCATCTTTGATCATCCTATTAAGAGAATTTTCATAATATTTTATGATGTGAATATAGAATATACAATGAACTAATCCTAGTTGAGAATCCATATGTGGTAATACCTCCTCAAGGATCCACTTTACAGAAAATGTTTAGGTATATTTCAACATCATCATCTATTACTCGACTTGATAACCCTAAAAACCAATTGGTTATGTACAATATTATAAAATACTTTATGATAAAAATATATATATGTTGGTATGAAAAATTAGATAACACCACCATGATAGATACACCCAAATAAGGTAAATTTGAAAGTAATTAACTACCAAAATTAAGCTACGAGGATCAACTATACACACACCAAATCATATCTAACAATATGTATTGTAAAACACTCACATATTCTAGAAAAGAGTAAATTAATTCCATTTTTATAGGAAAAAATTTATATGTTTGTAATGTAACATTAGATAAAATCTCCTAAGTATCAATTTCCCATGAGGTTCCTAACACTTGGTCACATGTTTCCGTATTAATCAACAAGGGTGACTATACTATGCGTGCATGATCACTCTTACATCATCCACATCATAGAAAATCCCAACGTAGATCCATGAAAACTATAAGAAAATATTGAAAAATAATTGATGTAAAATAGTTTAATTCCACTAAGAACCCATATGAGAAAACAAAAGTTATATTTTTGCAGACCATCTAAATAGTTATCCACATTCATCAGTAAAATAAATCACTAACTAGAATTCCTATTGCATGTGTAACTGAAAATCCAAATATGATGCATGTATAAATAATTTTTTCCTATATTAAAGAGTAAAATTAAATCAACAAAACTCTCACAAACCGGAAATGACACATAAATTATTATTAATGTATGAACTCCACTCCACACGTGTGTTTCATAAAAAGAGAATAATAAAAGAATGAAAATGAATATCAATAATAGCAATACCATACGCTTGAAAAATGTGGATTCATTAAAGAATATGTGCTCTCGATGAACTGGTGCGATATCCATCATAGGGTTTTAAACATTCCTATTACAACCACCTTTTATGTCCCGTATAGTAAAACAATAGAATTGAGCTCCACTGATACCACTTCATCATGTCCTAACATGAATCACTCTAGACACAATAACCATACTAGTTGACAATAAGTCTTTATTTGTGGAACCCCATACAAAATAAATTGAAAACTATAAATGAGGTCATATGTTGTGTCATTAGGTAGACTATTCCCTCATATAAGAGAAATAAAACAATATAAATAACCAAGAACCATCCAAAATAGTAAATACTCTATGTGTAAAATAAAACATGACAAGGATGTAATAAAATTATATTTTATAAAGGAAAAATATCCATGTGATGCATACTACACCAGTCTCCCATTAGTTCAAAAAAATATTTAAGAATAAAAGAAATAAACAATGTGTACAAGGTGTAGTTCGGTTTTGGATTAGTGGTAAGAACCCTATAATCCTACATTAAAAACGGGGGCTCAAAACCCATTGGGAGCGGGTATTGTAGCAGTAACGTAGTAGTATTGTTGCAGTGGCTTTACTATAGATCAGTGGGTACTGTAGCGGCGACATTGCACTGTAGCGGCGGTGGAACTATGCGGGTATTGTAGCAGGAGGGTTATTATTCAGAGAATGGGAATTGAGCCAAAATTTGGGCCTACAGGCTTTGTAATGGGCTACAAGCCCATTGGGCCATCGAGCTATGTAATGGGCCTCCCTCTACCTAGTCAAAATAGGCCTTTTATTTTCTTTAAAAATAAAATTAATCTTCAGCTTTAATATTAAAAAATCAATATGTACAAGATGATACATCTAACCCCATGATGAACCATATACCTAGTCTCTATATAAACTATCGAGCTACTCCATCCTGATCATAAGAATCTATAACATCATCTTATCTTGATCATGAATCCTGATTCATTCCCTAATCCATCACATATCTGTTCTCAATCAAAAGGAAGGAATAACAGTGAATACACATTAAGGTTCTCATAAAAGGTGGTGAGAAATAAATCTCAGTATCCAACCCATAATGAGGAACCAATAACCCACTGTCATTAGTGGATGTTCCTAAAATATTCAATGCCTATATTGAATTTTTTTTAATAAAATAGGATGAATACATCCATAGCCAATACCAAAAATCATGATCATGATCAATGAGACATCCAGTGAATAATGCATTGAGTTGGATTTCATTCCTCTCATGTCACGATTAATCTTTTCGATCCGTCGGTCCATGATCCCAATCAATCATACCAGCTTCGACCAGTTCTTTAAATGTATCTGAGAAATGTATGTCCCCATAGGAGGATAAAATTCCGAAACCTAGGATCACAGATACTGGCCTCCATTGTATCATGATCAACTCTTTGTATCAACCAAACTTATTGTAAATATGAAATAGATCTGAATGTATGACTAATCAATACATGTGTAATCTAGTCAAATGTTCAATTCATATATCCTAATCCATTGGATTTCATGAAATTAGATCTGAAATATTCTCTATGTAATATTATACCTAGGTGATATGTGAGGAAGAATCTCCATGTCATATATAATAAATATGTATCATTAAAAAATGACTCAATAACCAATTCCAATACATGTATGGCCAATAAAGTACTAAAAAATCCACCCGATCCTAGGGAGTATCCAAGTACTATAATCTAAGAGATCATTATCAATCATTATTCATGAGATCAACATCCCATGGTCATGGTAAAGTCCCCTACCTGAATACCTCAAACATCACTTGTATCGTAACATCCTAGGAATCCCGAGGGACACCCTATATAAGGGTTTCCCTAGATTCACTTATCAAATTACCTATATATCCAATTTTAAGGGTAAATAATAGTGAAAAATGACACTTTCAATAATGGCAACATTAAAACTACTATGTTTTATATGATGGATCCTAGAAAGTTCCTCTTAGCATCCCCATCATCGAATCACATCAAATTATATCCCATGTGTCAATTTTAAAGATGTACATCTGGTAATCCCAACTAAATCAATACTAAAAAATCCAAAGTGAAAATATGAGAGTATTTTTGATCAAATTTTTTAATCCTACAGTACTACCAGAATCCCTCAGTTTTACATGTTTAATATGGGTTTGAAGGAGACACCCTCTAGCATCTTTTCCCAAGCCCATAACAATCTTGATCAATGTTGTTCAACCATAATGGTTCTTATTGAGTACCCCTAGTTTATAATATAGGATATTAATACCTTTCAATATCATCAAGGACCGCACTTAAGAAGTGTCATCCTTATTAAGATTATCTATGTTAGCACAAAATAAGAGGATTCCTTCTTGGGATCCATTAAATGTGTTTGTAACCATAGGAATATTATAGTGGGTCATCTAGGTTAGTTCATAAGTATAGGCTTCCCATAAGGGATCACCTAGCTCAATTAAAAAGTAGAGACATCCCACAATGACTCCTCGGCCACACACTAGTATCTTAGGGTAAACCCCCCACACAACCCAATTTAAAAGTCCCATAACCACCGTATCCAAAATGGCTACCCTCATTAGGGAGGTGACATCATGGAAAAATATAATCAACATCAATATTAAGATATAGATCATATAGAATATTAGTTTCAATGTATGACACTATTTTTTCTTGAACACTAACCAATCCGCTTCCTCAGGTAGCCTCTCAATCCCACTATCTAGAGACTACCTTTTGAAAACACCCAGTAAAAACATTAGAAGTCTCATTCCAAATCTACTAAACATTACTGTAAATATTAGTTGGGTATAATCTTGTCTATCACTCTTAAAGGATTTTTGGATTCAATTACTATAGGATGATCCACTCCATTATCTTTTATTGACCCCAAAATCCCTCTTAGGAGACCTCAAATCACACCCTGGGTTCCACTTTTGTTATATATATATGAAAAATCATTAAAAAATAATCATATTTTTTTCTAATTCTATCTCTTAAGATGAAAGTAAATTAATAACCTTAAATATTAAATAATGGGGAAGTACAAGGTGTGTAATTAAACCTACTGGAGAGAACATGGACTTCTACACGGTCTGGTAGGCATGGGGCTCAACCATGTGCTTACATGTACATGGAATACAAAGGGTCTAGTAATGTACTTACGAATTTTTAGGATACACCATTGGTCAGGATGTGTACTAATCTCATGACCATAACCCCCTTAAATGGTGTGTCTCCCTATGTACCTGACCATATGACCCTGTGTGAATTCACAGTGGGTACTCCATGTAAATGGTGTGTAGTCCTGAGAACACCATCTTCCAAAGTACATGAATACATGTCCCAGTAACTCTACATTGTGTTTAATACATCTACACAGAGTTCACATGAAAATAAATATCTCCTCCTAGGATGAAAAAATGACATGTGTTCATAGAACCACATGATGTGTGATTATGATTTTCGAAAAAGAAACCCATGAGATTGGCCCAAAATCCTTGTTTTCCCCTATTGAAGCATAGATTGACCTACATGGGGTTATAAACCACCATTAAATGTAAATTTATTTATAAATGATAATATATATGGGATTTATGAAAAAAAATAATGGAACATAATATTGGGTGTAATACACTAAATCTTTTCTCGTTACAGCATTTTCAAATTTCCACATAACGACCCGACTCCTCTCGAGCTATATAGATACACCTACTATAATCCATGTATCCATGTCTCTATATCTAGATCACTGTTCTCTCATATTAATTTCAAGGATAACCCAAAAGGGGAAATATATGAGATTACATGGATTAAGGGGAATGAAAAAAATGTGTAAAGAAAAGGAAAAAAATGAAAAGGAAAATAGGTCCAAGACCAGCCCTAGTCCTTAATGTTAGTTTATGACTCGATTATAAAAAACCCCACCATCCATAACACAACTGTATAGAAAATATCCCAATTAGACACTCTTTTAAAAAGATGTCACCAAATGCATTTTCCCAAATTCATTTATATTGAAAAAAGGAATTAAATATTAATTATTAGTTGAAAATTATAACTCCTAATATATCCCCCAACACCCATCCTTGGGTAAAAACTACTTTCTAGGAAAAATGGATTATCTATAAAAATTAACTGACTTCATATAACTGGGTAAACAACCATTTTACCCCTCAAGAGAATTTATATGTGTAAATTTATATTTTCACTAAAATTCACTATCTTGAGAAACATTGTCCTTACAATTTGATAAAATTTATCAATTTAAAAATCTATATCATCATTTGATCTTAAGTTTTATATATTTAACCAATCATGGTATGTCAACCATGTTCTTCATTACAAACTAAATATTGATTTATTACATAAACTACACTTGTTAAAACATTGAAGATCAAGAGGACTAGTGTATTTAGGGATTAGGGTCATTACATAACAACTTAAAAAATTTAATACAACATCTTTATTGAAAACTCCTATACAGGACCACAAAATTCCCTCGTTCTTAGCATTGCATGAGATAACCTGAGAACATGCATAAGAAAAGGGTGAGGTATAAATCTCAGTAATGGAATAAACATGGAATAACTTGAGAAATAAAATACATTTGGGATTAAAGGAATATCAATGGATCACAAGATAAACATGAACATAAAGTCATGATAATTCATGATAATCATAACATGGAAATGCGGGAACAACACCTAACATAGAATTAGAATGAGCCAAGGCTCATTGCACATGGAGCATGATTAAACCATAATTTCACATGAATCATGAGTAAAACTATGTTTTACATGAATTATCATGAGTCTAGACCCATTTCCCATGATTTATCATGATACTATACTTTACAAAATGAATTGGAGCACTATCAGGGTGCACCCTTCTTAAACATTTCATTTCATGCAAAAGTGTGCCACATGGATCATATAACATTGAATCAATAAACATCATAAGTTATTATACTATTATGTAATGTGGAATAAATACATTATGGTACCATTAAATATGTATATGTTCATAAATGTGAATAACCATGATAGAGACATGGTTATGGTATTCACTACACAATGATCTTGGCTTGGAAAAATGCGGTGCAATTTCGATAGCATAAATATTTGACATAAGGATTAATGAAAATGGATGATGATAGTGAAATGGGTTTTTAATCATATGTTCATGAAATGGATAGTATGGGGGTCATATAGATACATTTCCTGAAAAACGCAATGGAATTTAGATGCAAAATACTAAATAATTACTTGGATGTTAAAGAGGAGAGAGAAATCCCTCACAGAATTTCGGCATTGTAACAGGTGTAAATGGGAAACATTAATGAGGGACAAAGGGATCTCCCCTCATCCAAAAATAAATTTGATATTATGGGGGAGGTGAGAAATCATACCCTAACATTTTTAAAAGAATTTAAAATGGTATAACAACTTAATGAAAATATTACAAAAATGAGAAAGGAAGAAATCCCTTACTTGGAAGTCTGATCCCCAAGGCATGGGAGAGGATTTACAGAGGCTCATTGGGAGCTTGGGGCACCTTTGGAATATTATAGAGAGAGTATGGAAGAGTATTGATGAACTATAAAGGAATTGAGTGAAGAGGAAGTGGGATCATGGGTGGGTTTATATTGGAAAGGAGAGGGAATTCATTATTATTTTGGTTTGGGACACCTCACATTAAACTAATAAAAAAAGTAGGCCATGGTTTTTGCCCACAGTTTTTTCCAAAGAGGAGTAGAAAACAATATTTTATAAGTCCAATGACCGAACATTTTAAAATTATAGGGTGGATTATGTGGAGGTGAGTCACACTCTCATGGAAAACAATTTAAAAAGACAAAACGTTTTATAATATTTGAAGAGTCCACCAAAGGTTTGTAAAATAAATATAACAAACCCAATATCACATTATTTTAATAGTAAAACATTTATTGGCCGAACATAATGTTTATAGTATATTATTATATCACTATTGGGTCATTGTGATGTCATAAAAGACATTATATATTTAAACGGTATTTAATTTTTAACAAAAAAATCTGTTGTCTCAAAAAATTATGAAAAATTCACCATTGGATAATTTAGACATCCTAATTACAAATTTAATATTCATTTTATCTAAATAAGTTTCAAAATATATGAATTTTGACATTTAAAATAAAAGCCGACATTTATCGAAAATTCATGGGTTTTGACTAATCCCAGTTTTCAAACCTTAATAAAAATTAAAATTGCATTCATAAAATTATATGATAATTTTTATTTAATAAAAAGTAATATAATAATAATAATACTAATAATAATAATATTTTATTAAAATATTATTTAATTCAAAAATCCATTAATTCATCAGAATACATTTCTAAGTTGAATATTAACTAAAACTTCTATTTTTGTTTTATAAACTATTTACAAAGTGAAAATAATAAAATGAATGCATATTATTTGTAAAAAATAATGCACATAATAACAGTGCTATGGTCTTAGTATATAACCCCTTATAACACCCACATAAGACCGAATGGTAAGGTGTGCGATAGTTACAGACTCTTGGGGTGGCTTGGATTACATCGCTTGGGTGGTAATCTGTATTAACTTCCACTTCTCCCGTAGTCAGTTCTGCTGAAGCTTAACATGTTCAAGATCAGATTGTGCTTGGTCAAGAGTGAATCCTATTGACACCACCTCCTTTCCGGGCTCTAACAAATGGTCTTCGTACGGAGAAAGTCTACTGGATGAAGCCATTGCTTCCTTTGTCTGAGTAAAATGTATTTGTTAAAGCCCAATATTTATAATAATGAGGTGATCACTGATCAATATCTATATTAGAAATGATCAAAAATATTAACGGTATTTTATAATCCAAAAGTATAAAACAAATGTAGTTTACATTTACATAACCAATTTACATAATTAGATATCAGATCAATAGGAATTAATGAATGTTTGGGTTGTAACAATATTCCCCCATTAAAAAATTTCACCCACGAAATTTCCTTTCCCCACACTAAAACATATCTGGGTAACTCTGCTTCATCCCTTCCTCTGATTCCCACATCACTTCTTTAAACTTGTTCTTTGGTCCCAACACCTTGATGAGGGGCATTATCTTCTTTTGTAGAACTTTTTTCCCTACGATCTATGATCTTCATTGGTAGCTTCCCATAAGAAAGACCATACTCTAACTATACCACCTCCTAAGAGAGTACATGTGAAGGGACTGGTATGTAATTCCTTAAGAGGGATACATGAAAGACATCATGTACATTGGCCATAGTAGGTGGTAGTGATAGTCGATAGACCAAATCCTCGATACGATCAAGAATTTTAAAGGTGATGATGTACCTAGGACATAACTTCCCTTTATTTCTAGACCTCATGAACTTATTCCACATAGATATGTGTAGAAATACCATGTCTCCAACTTTAAGCTCAAGATCTCTTTGATGGTTATCTTCATTAGTCTTATGTCGACTTTGTGCTCCCTTGATATGCTGTTGAATGGTTTTCACCTTCTCCACCATTTCTTCACCCATTTCTGGTCCTAGCAGCATACGCTCTTTGACTTCATCCCAACATGTCGGTGTTCTTCACCTCTTACCATTCAAGGTTTAATAAGGCACCATTAAGATGCTTGAGTGGAAGGTATTATTATATGATAATTCAACTAGTGGAAAATGTTTATCCCATATTCCTTTAAAGTCCATTAAGTATGCTCTCAACATATCATCAAGTGTTTCAATAGTTAGCTTAGATTGGCCATCAGTTTGAGTATGATATTCTGTACTGAAGTTCAGCTCAGCATCCAGAAAATGTTGAAGACTCTTCCAAAACATAGAGGTGAATCTTGGATCTCAATCCGATGTAGTAGATAGTGGTACTCCTTGAAACCTTACTACTTCCCTGATATATATCCATGACAGTTGATCCATTGGTAAATCCATTCAAATTGCAATGAAGTGTGCAGACTTTGTAAGACGATCCACAACAGGCTAGATTGAATTTTTTCCTTTGGATGTCTTAAGAATTTTTATGACAAAGTCCATGTTGATGTTCTCACATATCTATGCAGGTAATGGAAATGGTTTCATCATCCCCTTAGACTTCTTCCACTCTTCATTCACTTGCTCACAAACAAGGAACTTTGATGTATACTCAGCGATCACCTTTTTCATATTATCCCACCAATAATTATCTCAGTGATCTCGATATATATTGGTGTTTCCTGGGTGAATAGAGAAATTTGAACTATATGAATCATCCAAAAATTCATTATTTATCTCTAAACATGATGGAACAAATATTATTTTCAAAAATCTCATAATTCCTTCTTCATTATCATTGAACTTATAGGATATCCCTCTTCTGATTGCTTCAACTTTCTTCTAAATTCCAACATCATCCCTTTTGAGCATCCTTCATCCTTTCCAAAACAGATAGTTGAGCAATAATTTGTGAAATGATTGATGATGTTACCTCCTTTATGATTCCCCTGTCCATCTTAATCAAAACCATGAAGATTGGATCCTTCTCAATTCTTATCAGGGCTAGAATCACTTGGTCCTTTATACATAGAGCTTCAAACTCCTTGTTCTCTTTCCCAGGGTGGTAATTGATTGAGTTGTCATAGTCATTTATCAGCTCTAACCATCTACATTGGAGTATGTTCAAATCTATCTGTGTGAATATTTATTTGAGGCTTTTGTGGTCCATATGTATTTCGCACTTCTCCCCAAAGAGATAATGCCACCAAATTTTTAAGGCAAAGATCACCACATCCAACTCCATATCATGGGTTGGATAATTCTACTCATGAACTTTCAATTTCCTTGAAGCATAGGCAATGACATTGTCATTTTTCATCAACACGCAACATAATCCCTTCTTTGAAGCATCACTAGATACCACAAAAAGTTATGCACTTGTGGGTAAAGTGAGCATGAGTGCAGTGATAAACCTCCTTTTTTACCTCCTTGAAGCTTTCTTCACATTCATCACTCTAAGAAATATTTACTCCCTTCCGATTTAGATTGGTATGAGGGTGGGACAATCGAGATAAATTTCTCACAAATCATCGATAATATCCAGATTACCCAAGAAGCTGTGTATATCCAATACCGATGTTGGCCTCAGCCATCAATCTATAGCATCGGTCTTGGATGGATCCGCATATATCCAATTGATTTTGATGATATGGCCTACTAATGAGACCTCATTCAACCAGAACTCACACTTTCTGTACTTTTCATAGATCTTCTCCTTTATCAAGGTCTCTAGTATAGTTATTGAAAACTCTTCATGATCCTCCTTGAATTTGGAGTTTATGAGAATATCATTTATAAAGACTACCACATATTTGTCAAGGTAATCTATAAAGACTATATTCATCAAGTCCATAAATATTTATGGAGCATTATTGAGTTTGAAAGGAATTACTATGAATTCAAAGAGCCTATATCTTGTATGAAAAGCAGACTTGGAGATATCTTCTTTCTTTATCCTTACTTGATAATATCTCAAATGAAAATCCACCATGGAGAAGTATTGTGCTCTATGAAGCTAATCGAACAAGTCCTAAATTCATTAGAGAGGATACTTGTTTTTTATCTCAATTTTGTTAAGTTCGCGATAATCAATGAAAAGACGCATTGACCCATCCTTCTTCGTGATGAAGAGGAATGGTGCACCCCATGGTGATGCACTTGGGTGTATAAACCCTTTATCCAGATTCTATTGTAGTTGTTTTTTAAACTCTTCATGCTCTACAAAAACCATTCTATATGGAGTCTTTGATATTGGCAACTACCTAGGTATAAGGTCAATTTAGAATTCAACATCTCCTCTGGGAGGAAGACCGGGAAATTCCTCAGGAAACACTTCAGCATATTCGCTCACAATAGGCTTGTCTACAAGGATGGTTGCCTCCTTAGACTCAATCATCTGAGCCAGATAGGCATGATTAAATGGAAGTAATATCCACGCTTGAGATGATGGAGCTAAAGAAGATTCATCTTCCTCCATACACATGTACAAAATCATGGGTCGATTATCCACATAGAGAGTGATTTCCATCTCATGAAATTTATGTTGGATTTATATAGGGAAAGCCATTCCATGGCAAGAATTGCATCAAATTCCACCAGAGGGAGTATGATGAGCTTCTCCAAGAAGTTAAATCCAAATATTATGACAGAGGAGGAGTTATATTCATGTGATGCAATGGTTTCCCCAATTTCCTTACTCAGCAAAATCTTCAATTCCATGATTTTTGGTGGTGCTTATATTTTTCTACTAAACTTTTTGGATATAAAAAAATGTGTAGAACCAGAATAGAAAAGTGCATTCAATATTCTTTAAGGAATAACAAGAATATATTTCACCACATCATTGTTAAGTTTCACTTCATCAGTAGTGGTTGCAAAAGGTCACCCTTGTTGCGTTGGAGGTTTTTGGTTGCCTCTGAAAACCCTTGGCTTAGGGCACAGATTTTTCAAGATACCCTATTTCATTGGAGTTGAAGAAATGAAAAATGCGTTGGGATTCAAATGGATTTCTCTTCTCCTATATCATAACCACTGGTTTTTCATGCAGACTGTTAATTTCTAGGTTCCCTTCTCTTCCACACCTAAAGCATTTCCCCGTCCCCTTTGGGAAATTTCTCGAGTGCTTCTTTCATCAACTTTGGCAATTTGGGTGTTGGATCTTCTTAGAACTATTGTATTTATCCATCATAAAACTAACATTTAATTCCACCTTATGCTTCATATCTCCATGATATCCTTGAGATTATTCGATCTACATTTCATTCTTGGGGGAACATCGGAAAATGTTCTCATAGCTGTCGTTGTTAGGGATCTCCAACACTTTCTGTAGGCTAGGATTCCTCCCACCAAAGAAGCTTTCAACCTTTCATTTGGGGGTAACGGCAAAGATGTAGGCCTATCATTCAATCCTTGGGATGTTTTCCTCATATGCTCGGATAGATTTGTTGTTTTTTTCCTGAGGTCAAGAAGGTGCCTTTCTATCAAAATTGTTAGGGTGGGAGAAAAATATTTATCAAAAAACATCTTCCAGAAATCATTTCATTCCAACGCATCGATCTCCTCCTTAGGCTTAGTATTTTTTATCCATGTCCACCATTGATCTTCTTCACCCTCCATACGATAAGAAGATAAAATAGCCTTCTCTTTTTCAAAACATTGAAGGATTGTGAATATCTTTTCAATGTATTTGATCAATTGTTCGATGATTGAGTGATCAGATGATCAATTAACAGTAGGAGGCCTTTGTCTCATGAAGCTCCCGATAGTGACTTGTTCTTTCCTAGGGGGTTGAATGTTCCTATTGAACCATTTTTCAATTCAAATATTGAGTTAAATGAGAGATAATCATGAAAATGTTCATGATTCATGCTCCCATCAGATTTAACATCTCATTAGCGCAATCATCACATTGATATTCACATCGGTTATTAGCCAAAGTCCTCCTATTTCTATCCATTGGATGGAATAAAAGGAAACTTAGTGGTAACAAAAAAAGTGTAATCCATGGACAAAAATGATGACATTTAAATAACTTTTATTTCCATAACTTATTAATCTATAGTCTTCAGATGTACTTTCTATCATATATTCATAGGGGAATTTTTTTTATTCCTTTAATAATGGTTCATTATAAGCTTGTGAATTTACCAATGTGTATCCCTGAGGAGTGTCATAACCAAGAGTGCAGAATGTCCCATTTTCGTGTACCAGGATACCCCATGTTAGGCTCGAAAATTCTTTTCGGGGTATTCACCCCTAGGTATATCTGTACGAGAGCTACCTCTACCTTCTTATATCCATAAAGGGAGGTATTCGCTTGATAAAAAAATTAATAAATACCCACAAAAACATAAGGATGTTTTTATTATAATTAGTCTTGTCTCTAAGGCTTCAATACTGTTTTCTAATCGTAATCCAAAGAATAAATTAACATATCCTCTGATAATAACTATGAAAACCCTATTCTTTATTACAAACTAAATCATGATATATTAAATAAAATTCACTTGTTACAACATAGAATATCAAGAGGAATAGTGTCTTTGGGAATTAGGGTCATTACATAACAACTTAAAACATGAAATCCACCATCTTTATTTAAAAAATCCTTTACATGATAACTGCATTCCCTCATACTTATCATTGCATGGGATAAACTAAGGACATGCATAAGAAAAGGTTGAGCTATAAAGCCCAGTAAGGGAATAGACATGGAATAACCTGAGTAATAAAATAGATGTTAGAATATACGTATATCAATGGAGCACAAGAGAAATATGAACATAAAGGCATGTTAAATCATTATAATCACAATATGAAAATGTGGGAACAACACTTAACATGGAATTATCACGAGAAAAGGCTCATTGCACATGGATAATGAGTAAACCCTAATTGCACAAGAATCATGAGTCAACCCTCATTGAACATTAATTATCATGATTCAAAACCCATTTGAACATGATGTATCATGATACTATACATTACCCAATGCATTGGAGAACTATCAGGGCGCACCATTCTTTAACATTTCACTTCATACATAAGTGTGCCACATAGATCATATAACATTGAATCAATCAGAATCATATGTTATTACATGATTAAGTAATGTGAAAAAAACACGAAGTTACCATTAAATATGTATATGTGCATATAGGTGAATACCTTAGCTAGATACATGGGTATAGTATTCACTACACAGTGATCTTGGATTAGAAAAATATTGTGCAATTTCAGCAGCATAACGACGTGGCATAAGAATTAATGAGAATGGGTGATGAGTGAAAAATATGTGTCTCATCATATTTACATGAAATGGACAGTAAGGGGGTCATATATATTAATTTCCCAACAAACTTAATGGAATTTTGTTGCATAATACATAAGAATAACATGGATGTAAAAGAGGAGAGAGAAATCGCTCATGGAATTTCAGCATGGTAACGGGTGTACATGGGACACATTTATGAGGGAGAAATGGGTCTCCCATCATCCTAAAATAATGACGGCTGTATGGGGGAGGTTTGAAATCATACTCCAATATTTCCAATGGAAAAAAAGGGCATAACAACTTAATCATAATTTGACAAAAATGAGAAATGACGATATCAATTACTTGGAAGTGTGATCCCCAAGGCTTGAGAGTGGCTAGAGAGAGGCTTCATGGGTGTTTGTGGGCACCTTGGGAGGATTATTGAGAAAGGAGGGTAGTGGTTGGATGAAATACAAAGGATTTTAGTGAAGAGGAAGTGGGAGATTGGTTGAGTTTATATAGGAAAGGAGAGACAATTCTTTACTATTCATCTTTGGGACACATAACATTAAACTAATCAAAACCAAAAACCAGACCATAGTTTTCCCCTAAGTTTTTTTCCAAAATGGAGTGGAAGTCAATATTTTATAAGGATAATTCCAAAAATTCTTAAAATAATAGGGTGGCTTATGTGGGAGTGAGACACACTCTCAAGGAAAACTATTTATAATGACAATATGTTTTATAAACCGTGAAGGGTCCACCAAAGCATTGTAAAATAAATAAAACAAACACAAAATCACATTATTTTAATGGTAAAACATATATTGGCAAAATTTAATGTTTATAGTTTTCTTATTACGTCACTATTGGGTCATTATGTAGTCATAAAACACATTATATATTTAAAAGGTATTTAATTTTTTCCAAAAAATTTTACTGTCTTAGAAAATTATACAAAAATCACCATTGGATAATTTCAACATCTGGATTCCAAAAATAATATTCATTTTATCTAAATAATTTTATAAATATGTGAATTTTTACTTTTAAAATAAAAACCGATATTTATCAAAAATTCATGGGTTTTGATAAAAAAAGCTTTCAAACCTTAATAAAAATTATAGTTGCATCCATAAAATTATATGATAATTTATATTTAATAAAAATTAACATAATAATAATAATATTTTATTAAAATATTATTTAATTCAAAAATCCCTTAATTCATCAAAATAGATTTCTTATTTGAAAATTAACTAAAAATATTATAAGTGTTTTAAAAACTATTTACAAAGTAACAATAATAAAATGAATGCACAATATTTATAAAAAAATAATTCATATAATCATAGATCTAAGGTCTTGTTACGTAACCCCATATAACACCCGCAAAATATTGAAGGGTAAGGTGTGCGATGGGGAAAACGTCTTCGGGTGGCTCGAATAACATCGCTCTGGTAGTAATCGTTATTAACTTCCACTTCTCCCACAGTCGGTTCCGCTCAAGCTTAACATGTTCAAGCTCGGCTTGGGCTTGGTCCTGAGTGAAGCCCAATGACACCACCTTTTTTCAGAGCTTAGAAAATTGGGCTTAGAATGGAGCAAGTCTACTGGATGAGGCCACTGCTTCCTTTCTGTGAGTAAATTGGATTTTTAAAAGCACTATATTTATATTAATTAAGATATAAATGTTCAACAACTATATTAGTAATGATCAAAAATATTAATGGTATTTTAAGATAGAAAAAAAAAACAAACGAAGTTTACATTTATATAAACAATTTACCTAATGAGCCATCAGATCAAGAGAAATTAATGAATGTTCGGGTCATTACACATAGTCAATAGACTACAAAAAAACAATTCAAATTAAATATTATTTTAATACTATAGATGTCGGTGTTGTCATATTTAAATACATCAAACATGTATTGTAAAATGGGTTATTGATTATGACCTTATGTTTTTAAAATTCAAGGAAATAATTAGCCACATTCTCATATTCATCACATGTTCAACATGTGTTAATTCAACTATACCTATAACATCTGTTAAACAAAGAATATAATTAATTATTTGTTGAAACATTAAAATAAAATTTCTATTGAATAAACACAATAAAAAATTTTCCTTAAAAAAATATTAGCTATGATAACAAAAACAACAAAAAATGTACATATATGAAAACGCTAAAAATTTATATATTTTTTATTTCTTCATGATTTTTATTTTTTTTAATAAATTATGTTTCAATAAAATATCCATATATATATAGTATGAATACAAAAACATATATATGTTATGTGAAAATATATTTTATAATAGAATATATATATATTTATATATATTTCAATATATGATATATGAATATCTATTTATATTGAAAAAATATATTCAATTTGTAAACAAATATGTTCTATTTTTAAACAAAAATTTCAAAACATTAACTGTAATATTAATAAATACATGTTTATATATATTTAAAAAAATTAATTAATTATATCATTTTAAATTAATGAAAAAATATATTTACAATAAAATAGAATTTTTTTGAAAAAAAATCTATAGATATTAATTATTTAAAAGAAATAAATACTATTTTAAAACCACTCCAAAGAAAATTTGACACGAAAAACATACAAAATACTATTAGTGGGAAATGTTGAACCAAAATAAATAATTTTATTCTAAAATTTTAAAATTTGTTAAAAAATATCTTGATGACTATTATGGAATGGAAATAAAAAAATAGAAGCTTATATTTCAATAATAGAATTATAATAACTATAATATCATGTAGTATATAAAAAAATTAAAAACATCATGAAAACTATAGGTTAGTTTTGGTACAACAAAACTTATAATAACTAGGAATGATGATATGATGTCAATAAAGTGAAGAAGACTGAATGATGATAATTTAATGGAGAATTTGTATCATAAATGTATAATATGAGTTTCACATATAAGGGAGTTTTATGTTTTCATTGAAAAGTCATAAAATGTTTATCGATTTATTTTTTAATGGAATTGGTTTATTTTTCAAAAATAAAATTTTAATGTTTTAATGGGTTTTTACATGGTTTATCATTATAAAAGTTGTTATCAATTTTTTTAAAATGTTATATTATAACCGATATTAATTTTCCATATAGTTTATAATATTATTCATAATATAATCGATGATAAATTTTTTTAACATTGGTTATAATAAAAATAGTGTTGAATATGGGATGTTGCGAACATTATTTTTTCTTCACTGATTTCATAATTTTATTTTTATTTCATATGATTGGTGTATTGATCTATATGAAACAAATATACGGGGGTGGTTTTATTGTCTGAGAAACAACTCCGAATGGGTTGGTGGATAGTGTGATCCACAAAAAGGAGTCCCAGTTCTCCCCTAATTAATGGATGTGAATATGATGTCGAAATAATATTGCGGAAGATAGAATTTTGTTTATTTTATATATTAATATGATATATGAAGATGTATTATTCTAGAAAGGGTGGAGTTATTATGTTAAACATTAGAGATAATGGTTACAAGGTTAGTGGGAGTAGTTTTAAGGGCCCTTAACATTATTTCTATTATCTTGTTGTAAGTGTGATATCTACAAAAAAATTTCCTCCTATTTCTAGATGGTCAGATTTCAAGTGGGTCAGGAATTGGCTACACAATTCTATATTATATAGAGTAATATATAGACAAATCAAATGATATATATGACCCATTAGTTGACATTATAGTGTGATGTAATCAAAATGATGCCTCTACATTTCCAACTCATTATTATTATTCAGATATAATATTCTTTTGATTATCCTGATTCTTTTGAGGGTGGATTGTGGAGTATATAGATATACACAACCCAAATTTTACATCCAGTTTTTCATGATTTTAAGAACTAATTTTTGAGAAACATTAACTATATTATAAGGGTTAATAAATATTGGTTGATGTTGGGGGATTATTGTGCATACCATAGAGATATTCACTTTATTCTAGTTTATTTTTTCAAATTGATGAGATTTTTTAGTTATTTTTTTAAATTTTTGTGCCTTGTATTTTTTTCTATTTAATTATTTGTAGTCATTATATATTTTTATGATATTAGTTGGTAAAAGGGGATATATCCATTATGTTTAGGTGGCATCTATTACACATTGTAGTCCTTCATAATGTTCTCTTGAAGGTCGTTCCTACAATTTACGATATTAATACCCATGGATCTTATATATAACCTATGGATAGAGTCTATATTTAGGGGTCCTACATGGGTTAATCATAGACTTGAGTGGTGTCTTAGTGGAAGTGGATTGGGAAACTAAGGCAGTTAAATAGATGGATTATGAAATTTGTTACTTTTCCATCCTGAAATAAAAAAAGATGAGTTTAATAATGATTTTTTGGGATATTTTCCTACAATGATCGACTTTAGATGATTTAAGGAACAATACCCTTTTAGTACAATTTTCATGGAGGTTAATAAAGTTATGGAGGATCTTTCCCATATAGTTCTAACCAACTTTAATTTTTAGTTTGTCAATTTTTTTGGGTGTGAATCAATGTAAAAATGATTTCAATTGGTGGTTTAGGGAGGCTCATTTCATCATATATTAATTATTCTAAATAAGAAGTGTTTTTTGGTGATATTGATTTTTATTATTTCTTGATACAAGAAGTGTATTTTTAGTAATACATCTTAGTTTGTTCAGTAGTTATTTATTGTTTATATTTTTATGTGTATATCCAATTTGAGTTTTTTTATATTTAATGCATAATTGTATTTTGGTATTATTAAAATATAGATCATGTATGTATTTATAAACAAGAAAATTATGAATCAAGTGGAATATACTCCAATTTTTTAGTGTCAGCATTATTTTTTATTGATGGATATTTCATTATAAAGTTTTTATAAAGTGGAAGGTAAATTTTATTCTTGAGGGTAAATTTACCCCAAATAATTATATATATTCCCTTGGTGTTAATTTTCAGTTTCAGATGATCAACGGATGATCCGAACATTATTTGATATCCTATCTAGTGGAGATATACCCACATAACCTGAGGGGGTAATTATAAAATTATATCAAAAAGATTAATCATTTTATAAGTATTTTATAATTGGATATAAATGAATGGTTTTCGAATTGAAATATTTCCATTAAATACTTTTGATCAACATATTAATAGTGGACTATCTAGTTTTCTAGTCAAATATGGGAAATTTGTATTAGTCTAAGAATTATTCCAACATTGATTTGGATTATCTACTGAGTTTAAATAAAAAATATAGATGGATAAGATTACGTTGGATATCATGAATCACAGATAATAAAATATCACTCACGAAACTTGTGTTCTTTCATGTCATTAGATAAAGGAGTGACAATATTATTTTTATATAAAGTGATAAATTAGGAATGCAACATGTTAATTATGATGAAAAAATGAAATTAATGTTTTCTAAGGTAGTTTTTGGTGAGTGAATTTATTATATATACCATGTTATGTTCTATTTTAATAGATATCCAGATCTACTCAAAATAGAATATGTTATGATTTATCTTTTTTGTTTATGATTTTAAATTTCACTGATTGTTTTATAATATTAATATATTATTACATTAGATATATTATATAAAATTAATTTTTTTATTCCATGAGTACATACATAATACTGTGAAATACATTGATCAAGAATTATTGAGTTTTAATGAGGTTGATATTATATTATATAATGAGTTTTTGACTCTAAATTTTAAGTTATATTAATTTTTTCTGTAATGATTTTAATTGAGTGTTTTAAACTAATTCCTCATATTTTATATTGTTGCTTATAAATTATTCAAGAGACTTTATTATGGGTATTTCGAAAATTATTTTTATTAATGATACTCTCTTAAGCTATTAATTATTAATTTTTTAATTTTATATCCCACTATATGGCCATATTTATTATTCACACTATTATATGATATATATATATATATCAAGGTTGGTGGCTCTCTCTAAACAAATTTTATCACATAACATATTGTAGGATATTTGTTTTTCTACCACATCCTTTTCATCTATAGATGTGAATCATGGACCGTTAAGTCGTATAGGCTAGATACCATGAGTGGGGGTGTGAATTAGGGTATAACATATTAATCCAACTATCGCTTTTGATCTTGTTTTACTGTTAGAAAAAACCCTCTTCTCTCTCCTTTCCGATGCAGAGTATGAGAAACTTTTAAAGCATGGACAAGACACAACGATTTTTACATGGTTCACCCTCACTGGGCTATGTCAAAGGAGCATACACCAACAGTGTGTCGATGTACCAATTCCACTATAAGCGCACTGTTGTTTACACATTCTAAGTTGAATCATTTTCCCTCCTGGTTTACAACCACTCACAATTTTAGAACTCACTACTCTCTCAACTGAAGTGAGCTCACTGCTTCTTTAGAAGATCCACTCACAGTTTATAGACCAGTAGGTTTCTTCATTTTCATGAAAGAATGCATCCTCAACTGTTGATAGATGCTCTGTTGAAGTCCAAATTTCATCCACATATTAATAACCATTTTACCCTGAACACTGGGAAATTCCTTTGGAAAAACCTTCGCAAAGTACCCTACTTCGCGAGGCTCCCAATTTCGCGAAGCTCAAACAAGCCTTCGGGAAGCTCCTGACTTTTCAAGAAGCACTATCACAAAGCATTATCGCGATGCTGAAGTCATTTGTAGAGAAAATTCCCTCTCAAAGGTCACTGAGCCAACATAGAGCACACAACTTTCATGGAGCTACAATAGCCTCCATGGAAACCTGCCTTTTCAACAAACACAATCAACCCAAAAATACCGCAATATTACCTAGAGGGATTTTTTCCCAACATGGACACATGACCTCATACATAGTCCATTGTCTCCCTTTCTTGATAATATAAGTATTTCTTTCTGTATATAGAAAAATTTGATGTAAAAATAATGTAAAAAATACTAAAATAAAATGCTATTAGATGTAATGTAGAAAAAAATCCAAAATGAAGGTGGTTGAAACTCATATGAAAGTAGAAGGATAACACTATGGTAAAATGTGGGTACATAATTTATCAATATCTATCAATAATAAAAAATAAACAATAAAAATAACAGCTCTTGAAAAAACGGAGTACCCCACAACAAATATCACATTCAAAGATAAAAATATGCGATGACTTATTGACTGAGTTGATGATGATAAAAACTATTTTAGGTTATACCCTTTTATACTCATTCTTCCCATACCTAACATTGGCCTCCCCTACTTTGAACAGAAATTCCTTTTACCAAGTTATATTTGGGAAATAATGGTATGGTTTCTCCCATATTGAATGAATTAAATTTGTTGAAAATTTTTTTCTCTCGCAAAAAGAATCATAAATATCTTCAACAAAGAGGTTTGATTGAGAACCAATTACTATTCAAAAAATCCTTTCTATATTACTAACATTCTGATCATGTATCCTTAATAGTGGTTAAGGGTATACACCATCCAAAAATTTTACACTTAACATCTTTCATCAAGAAATATTCTCGATTTTGATTTGTATTAATTTTATACATATCCACACTTCCCTCCTCTAGAACAACTCGAAAAATATGATATTTTTCTCAAATGTTCTGGATCCAAAAATGAAAATATTTATTCCTTTTGATGAAAAATGCGCTCTAAAAATAAAAAAACTATAAATTATTCTTTTTCACTGCCAAATATCCTCCAATAACCTTCTCATCAAAATAGTTTTTTTAATCTTGTGTAGATTCCATGTTGTCCTATATAGTCATGGATAAGGACACAAAAAATATAATTTTGAAATCAAGTTTGTTGATCCTCTTGAAAGATTAAACACATAACTATTAGTTGATTTAATAGGCCAACATCATCTATAAAATCAAAATCGAAATATAATCTGAGGGTAAAATATGATCCTTCATAACAGAATGCATCATCATATGTAACTATGATATATCTTATGTAAAATATTACCATGTTATAATAGTATCATCAAGGATTATCCATGTATTGACTAACTACCCCAAAAAAATATTCAATGTCAGTTATAACAGAAATCATATAGAACATCGGACTCTCCAATATAGATTTATATCACAGTCATGACATTTCTATCATGTCCACATCACTTTTAAGAATTATCATGATTAAAGAAATTCCTCAAGTAATTTTTCTATGATATCCATGTGGTTATATTCTTTCTATCTCGACATATATGTATCCATAGAATCTTTTTTTTCTACTGTTATTATTACCAATGTCCCTAGAAAACTATGGCTCCATCTCCAATATTTGACCATTTTTGGTGTCTACAGCCAACATGTCATCAACATAAAATAGTAAAATGATAAAATAATTATAAAATGGACTCTTGAAACATGAACAAGGATATTAATGACCTATATCATTCCAAGGCTCATGATATTGAACAAAATATATTATATAAACACATTAGTGATAATTTAAGAATGTGGAGTGTATTTGGAACACATCGCTAGAACAATGAAAATGTTTACTAGTATAAAAACATGAGAAATTATTTTATTTAAATCAATAAATATATTCTAAGCATAAATTTTGACCCCTGATATTGAATGATATATTTCCATTTTGTCCTTCTCATTCCACTTAATCGTGATGAAATTTATTTTCCCAATGGACTTCCTTCCATGTGGTAATAGATTAGTATCCAACGTTTCGTTCCTTTTCTACTTGAAAGATTCTTTAATTAAAACCCACATCGTAAAATTAAATACCAAAACTTAACTTTCAAAACTAAATTATGAAACATAACAGTTACCCAAATTAACTCATCACTGGGTTTCCACGTAGGAGAACATAGGTGAAAATATGGATATGGAAGAGAAATATAACCATCAAGTTATGATGGAGAGTGGTAGAGAACATTGATATGAAAAATCCAACAATCAAAAAGCCATATATTTTTGATGATCTAAGGTACCATATGATTCATCTGATATAATGGAACTAGGATAACATTTTTGGTTTTCATGATCATTTCACAAATGTTGAAGTATTTGAATTAGAAGAAATACTTTCTTGATTTTGGTATAATCTCACCGTTGTTCATTCTTTGAACAATTTCCACTTAATCTCTTAAATAAATGAAGTTGAATTTGTTATTCATGAAGTGTTAGCAGATCATATGATAGAATGATGGGTCATTCCATCTGTTTCAAACAAAAGGTAAGCAAAATTTATAAGTCCATCTTATGGTTAGATTAATCGTATATGGTTACAAAAATGATCTTATACTTCATATATCATTACACTTAATAAAATAAAACTATTTTCTACTAACCAAGGACTTCCTGTAGGCCAGTGGTAGGCGATAAATGCATGTCACACATCGGTTGTGGGTTCAATTTCCACAGTCTTGTCCGACGCGATGGGATGTCTCCCATCCTGCATGTTTTCCTTTTTCTAAAACCACATTACTATAACATCCCATAAAAAATATCAAAAAAATTTATATCCTTAAACAATACTAACTTATGTCCAACATAATCCATTCCAATATTTAGTCTTATCTAAAATACTTCGGTCCAAGCTCCTAGTAAAAATAAAAAAATTACTAGAAAGGTTATCTACCAAGAATGTGAATACAAGCATTTATCCCACATATATCATAAGATATATCTTATTGGTTTCATTACAAACACATGAATACCTTAGTAATATATTCTCTTGAAACATAAATTACCATAGAACCTTAGTGAAAACATGAATACTGTAAAATGGTAACTCTTTCCACATACCAAAATCCCAAAAAAAATCTGTATAATCAAACCATAATATCACTTAGTCCTTATATCAGTCATGATCTCATGAATACAATCAAACATTTCATTATCTTCTTATCCCTTCATTATGCACATATCATCTACTTTCCAAAAATATCTGAATAACCTTCCATGGTTACCGGTACCATTCAACATATACTTTCATATACTTTAGGAAAAATAATAGTGTAACCATCCTTAGATGATTCTTTATTCCATAGTACCATACATTAATCTTTATAGACATAAAATCATTCCACTAACTTCTTAAACCACTAGTTGAGCTTCATCATTTATTTCATCTCATATTTCATTTGTAGTCTCTTCATCATCATCCACATAAATACTACCTGTGTGACCATGCTGATTCTCTTCATGAGATTTTCCCTTAGGGAATTGGTTTGCATAATGCCTATACATTCAACATTTAAAACATCTAATCCTTTTTCATGTCATAGCAATACCATTATTCTTTTTCATGGTGTTAACTGAACATTTTCCTTTTCACTTACTAGCTTTGTTCCCTTCTTTTCCACACCCAAAGCATCTTCCAGTTTCTTTGAAACAATCTCCCTGATGCCTCTTTCCACATGATTTTCATGAGGGAAATTGATCTTTCTTCCCTCTATGATCATCATGAAACTCCATATTTCTCTTAATATATGAGTCGGGAAACTTACCAAAGTTGAGATTATTGATCATATTATGAGATTTCTGATTAGGCATAATAATGATGTTTGGAATTCCAAATCCCATTTCTTTTGGTTTCTCATGAAGAATATCATTCCATTGTTCGTCATATACTCCATTATCGTGAATCTTATTATTTCTAGCCATTTTCTAAAACCCAAAAAGAATAGAGTGAGAGGAAAAAATCATGCTAGGGAAAACAACATAGTAAAGGGGGAGTACCCTCAATATCTAACATCTTAGGTTAAATTCTATGATCGTTACAGTAGTTCTAGGACTATATCCTATATGTATACTTATCCTTATGGATATACCTAGACATACCTTAGAAATATATCTAGGGATCTCACTAACGTTTTCACATCCTAGTTTCAAAAGGTTGACTAAACCTTTCCTATGATACCAACTGTAGAGACCCAAAGCTTGACGTTAATGGACATTACTTTACTTTTGAGGAATATCTAATACATAACAAAACCAGACACACAAGGACCATAATAGTTTAGTGTCTTTAGAAACTTGGAATATAAACTTCTAATCATGTTGAAAGATCTTCAACATCTCCCATAACGATCCTCCCCTTTTTGTTTCCTTACCTAAAACCTTTATTTTAATCCTAGGGGAAAAACAGAAAAAGGGTGAGCTCAAATGCTCAGTAAGGGTAAGCATGGAGAAAATAAAACAAACCATATACATTTGAACTTAAAAACATGAACATAATATTTAAACATCAAAATCGTGAGCAATGACATAAAACATGGCAGTACGTAAGGCATAGATCATAATGGATCATCAATCATGATAAAATAGCATAGGAATAAATCATTTAATTGTGGAATCCCTTACGCACATGCAATTATTTCCATAGTATCCAAGGCATTACTTCCATGACTATCTTAGTGGACAAAGTCCCTTTCTGAATCGAGTTCACTCCTCGTTTCAGTCCTGTAACACTGAATCAGATTAACTTACCATTCCAACCATTTCTATCTCATGAGACAAAAATCTTTACCCAATTCATTGGAGGGAGATATAGGTCCCACCCATCTCATAATGAAATCATTCTTACTTGTGCCACAACATAAACATAAAACATTCCTCACAACCCAAAGAATAAAATGGGTTTCATAAACATCATATCATCATCATCACATAATCCATATAAAACAAATGGCTATTTCATCATAAGAAAAGTGAAAGCATTTAAATCATAGAGGCATTATACTTGAAACATACACATATGAAATAATTTCATCTTAGATGGAAAATGGTTTTGATAAAACACTTGAAATGAATTCTTGAGGAAAATATCCTTTCTTCTTCAAAATCATTTTCTTTTCAGAAAATAAAATTCAATTTAAAGGGAAAGGGTTTTGTTGAAAATAATCATAAAAGAATGTAGAGGAATCTTCATGAAAATGAGGCGTTATGAAACCATAAAAATCCGTTCACGCCGTATAAGTAAAAAAAAATAACAATTTCCTCGTATTGTTGTCGGAAAAGTCAAAAGGTACCTCGTATGGTAAACAAAAGAAAGATTCCTTCTATACGATGTGGTAAAAGTAAAAAAAGGGTAAAAAGGTCTTAAACATACATGGATGTAAAGTAAACATTTTATGAAAACATTTTGAGAGCATATGGACATGGATAATAAACATAACCCCCAGTAAATACTTACGAGTAAACAATCTCGGATAAGAATGAGATTGGAATAATAATCCCTTACCTTAGGTCCGATATGGTTCGTATGGATCCGAAAATCCTGTATAATGATTTAAATAATGTCATTGACTTATTACAGAATCATATTCATTATTATGATTTCATATATGGTTCACTTATGACTTTATATTACCAATTCTTTTGTAAATTAAAGTTAAAGTATTATTTTGGTTAAAATCGTTTCATTTGTCATTCGTGTTTTAACTTGTAATTATTCATATGATTACTTAGATCATGGTTACTTACATCCAAAATGTAAAACATGATTTATATATAATATATATTCAGAATATACATATATATAATAGATCTATAAATGGAATGAAATACACCGTTCATGGAAATGGTAGGTCGTACGTACGTATGAACGCTGTTTTCGTTTCCTTATTGAATTGAATGGAATTAAGTAGATGACATACATATATATATATACATAAATCCAGTATCATTATTATGTCATATATTTCATGATTAATTATTATATATACTTTATAATCATTCATGAATGGTTAATCATTGAGAATGAATCCCATCGCGTCGTGGAGATGGTAGTCCGTACGTACGCACGAGTGATGATATCATTCCCATGATCATGGAATTGTATTTGAGGGTATGTATAATATTTAAGAATAAATATCACTTTAAAATAATCATATATAGAAATTATTTACATCATTATACCCATCCAAGTAAGGTGGTGGTGGAAATAGATTACACCACGGTGTGGAGACGGTATTTCGTACGTACGCACGCGCGGTGATTTCGTTTTCCGTATGATAGATAAATGGGGAAATAGGGTTGTTTCATAATTATAATAAAATAAAATTATATGAGTTATACTGATGTTATTACTTAATAATTAAACAACTAAAGAAGAAGAAGTGGAAGAAGATATAATGTTGAAAGAATCGGTAACGAACATTACCTCTTCTTTGAAGCGCCTCTTTGAGACCTCTTCTTAGGGCACGAAAATTGGTCTTTGAAGAATACCAGGACCTCTAGGATGTTTCTAGGGAAGTGAAGAAGAGAATTTTCCAGTGTTTGGACGAGCGTGAAGGCTCAAATTGGTGTGAGGAAGAGAGGGAGGATGTGCCCTTTTATAAGGGAGGGGAGGGGCACCTTTGGAAATCTTAAAAATATTAATTTATAATAAATTTAAACCCACGTAAAATCCTCCAAAAATGACTCATATTCGAATATTTGATGATATAGTGTTGTAATCGCATCAACCAATAAAATTTAGGAATGTCATGAAATTATTTTAATGATTATCAACTTGATTTATCCTTAGTCAATTTAATTTTATTTGTGGTAAGAACATTCTAAATTTTAAATTATTACAAATAATTAGTTATTTGTTGTTAATTGTACATAATTGGATAATTTATGAAATTTTAGACCGTTTAAATTTAAATTTATAATTTTTATATATTTTTGTGATTTTTAAACAATTTTATAATATGTTATTTTTATAAAATAACAATAGTGTCAATTTTGACACTATTTATTTATTTGAATTTAAATAAAATATATACAGAAGATATGTACTAACTAAAAGCAGTAATAGATTCATAAAAGGTCATATGTATATGGAAAATTAGTGGAGAAGATTAAATAGTTCATATAATATTTATTTTATTATTTTTAAAAACTTTTATTTGGTTTATCTCTTAATAAAATAATTACTACATCATTTTTGTATAATTATTTAATATACTTATTTGTTGCATAAAAATTAAAACTAAAATCCTATAATGAATATAAATCTATTAAATTTTACAATAATACTTTTAATCGAATTTATCATCTTAAAGTCACAATATTGAAATTGTTATATTTATTAAATTATGAAGGTGACAACTTTGGCATTATTTAAAATAAAATAATATAAGTGTCATAATCACTTTTAGAAGACTCCAAACGGTTATAAATTAGGTCATTGGATGGTGACGGTGTATATATACACTACCAATAAGTTTTGGTCAGGTTTTTGGGCCTTTTAATTGGTATTATTTTTTCAATAAAAACTATATTTCTGATTTTTCACTGAATAAATAATTTCTGCATCATTAATGTATCACCATTAATGACAATTATTAAATCCCTAAAAATTATAAATAAATTATCATGATGTAGATAATGTTTTTAGCTTTCTGGAGACTATTCATGTTCTAAGTGTTATGATGTTTATCGCTAATTTAAAATTATTATACTTATAAGATTTAAGAGAGTGACATGTTGTCACTTTCTTTGGTTTTAATAATAATTAAATTCTTTTCAGGGTCAAAAGTCCATAAAATGAATCTAATCCGACCCTTAGGTGATATGGGTATACTTTTATCCATCCAATAGAATTTATTCATGTGTTAGGGTAATTTTATAATATTATATTTACCCTTAATTGCTTGATTTACCTTTAACTATGGTAAATAAAATTTACCGTAGTTAATATTCATAATTCCCAAAAATAAAAAGTGGCCTATTAACATAATTTAGACCCACTGATTAAAAATATGGAATCCATTTTTTCAAATTCAATACAAAGATGTTTCAAAAATTAAATTAAAAATAATCTTGTTGTCGAATGAAAATGGGTTTTTGATTAAAACATTGCAAAAGATTGAATTGATTTAACCTACGAATTCAATGTAAAATCAATGAAAATGGAATATATTATATTAAATGGTAAAAATATATTCTATTTATAATTTAAACGATTAAATATTATAATTTAACCACATAAGTTATTACGATGAAAAAAAGTTGTTTTTAATTAAAATATAGCGTGTTTTTAGTATTCATTAAAATATGAAAGTTATCAGAAAAATATCAAATCTTTATCCAATGAAAATTTTTATATCCTTATTCAAAAGGAGAATTTTATATTGTCAAATTGAACTTATAAACATTTCAACAACTAGATTTAAAGTTGGTGCGCCATCAATAGGCAGCAAAACTGCATTTTTTAAAAAATACTTATTTTACCCGAAATATTTATTTTGTTCTTATACCGTGTTCTAGAAAATGTGTGAGATGAATAATAATGTTATAAAATTCACAATTTAGTTAAAACTATTCATAACCGCTAGTTCATAATAATATACTGTTGTTTAGTAAAACCCGGTATTGCATACAACACACGCTATCGAGGAAGGTCGCGATTGCGTGTAATGAAAGCCAAGTTAGGGTTGCATGTTGTGAAAGACTCCTTTGTTTTTTCATATAACATAATCCAACCATATTTCATTTATACATTTAATATATATATATATGTATACACTGAATGTTGCGTAGAATAACTATTATCAAACGAACTTGAAATTGTGTGTAACACAATCTAAGAATAGTGTTGTGTGTAATGCAAGCTAATACGGTGTTGCATATAGAATAAGATAATCTTATTGTAGCATAAAACACATGAAATAAAATAAATTCAAAAGAATAATTATCATAAAATATCGGGTTTTTACAGAAATATTTCCATAAGAGTGTATTTAAATAATTGAAATTATGTCACTAAATTATTGCGTCAACAAAACAAATAAAATAAAACAATTACTTATTGTATTTCATTTTATATCTACAAATACTGTTACAAAAACAAGCCACACTAAATAAATTTAATTCAAAACTATGTTAAAACTCATGTTTTGAAATCAACAGTGTTATTATAGTTCTGATTCAGTTAACCATTTAGTAGATATTCTACTTATTCAAGTAAACTACACCCACATTTTATTATATTATTTATTATATTTCAAAAATTTATTTTAGGCACACTGGACCTCAAAATCACACCCATTATTATCACATGGCCTAAATAAAAATCCATAAAATATATAAAAATAATACATGAAAAATATAGGTCATTACATTTTCTCTACCATGGGGCTTTACTTCCCTAATAATAAAAAACACGATGCTAGTAAAAACGATATTGGTATTGATTATAAATATATGGTAACCCCCATAGGAATACATGGTATCCTTCCTCAAACTCCAAAGGATTCCATATTTTATCAAAATAAGACATTTTAAAACTCTATGCATTATTCATCCACTCTTGGATGATTTTCACCTTCTAGGTAGTTTCTCACACCAACTCTAGGCCCATGAGTATTGACTCTCTTAGGTCAGTCCAGCAAATTAGTGACTTATAGGGCTACACATTAATATCCTAGAATGGTTCCAAACCAATTATTTAATGGTAGTTTTCTATACTAAAACAAACCTAGTGGTAGGTGATCCTCCCATATTTGAAAAAATTCCAACATTTAAGATCGCAACATGTCCACCAGAACCTGGATGTTCTGCTCAGTCTGCCCATCATTTTGGGGGTGAAATGTTTTGATCAAGCGTAACTATGTCCCAAAATCCCCCAAAAATCCCATATTTAATTATGATTTTAGATGATCATCACAGTCAGATATGATCTTTTAAGGATATCTGTGGAGTTAGTATATCACTTTAATGTAGAGGCAACCTAATATCTATACTGAACTCTCCTATTGTTTAGATATGAAGTGGGTAGACATGGTATGTTGGTCTATGACCAACCATACTAAATTTTGTACCATATATGTACATGGAAAACCTTTCATGAAGTCCACAGATATCCCATACCACTTCAATTATGTAACATCATTGGGATGAGCTAAACCCGATAGAACATGGTGCTCCGACTTCACTTACTGAAATGAAAGGCATCGATAGACAAACTCTACAACTCATTTCATCACCCTTTACCACTAAAACTAATGTCGGATGTTGTATTTCATCTATTTAATTCCTATATGTACCACCAAAGGAGAAGTACAAAGCTATTTTAGAACCTCCGTATATAATGTCACTTATACTATCATGATTCCTCTAAAAAAGGTCATGATCCCAAACTTTATTAAGTTTATCCATATCATTCCCAATAAATATCTGAGTATGTAGGATCTTCTGTCAGTATCACCTAGGTGCTCCCCCCTAACTCACATCATGATATAACGGATGATAACCATTTACTAGAGATAAGCTGCACCATCTCCATCATCAAAGTATAACATAAATGAGGCCAAATGCTCTAACGATTCGTTTAGCAGTTGTTGACAAGATCTCGTACTAAGAATATCATATAAAAAATTCCTCTTCTATACAGTATAAACACTTTTGATGTCATAATTCAGCACTAACTCATGAAAAAATTTGTCTAATGTTAATATCCTTCTAAGGGATGATGTACTTTATAAACTCATTATCAGAGTAGACCATAAACCGATCATCGATCAGGTACTGCCACAACATCTTTACTGGGAAGAATAATACTTCCAACTCAATAATGTGGGTCATGTAGCTCTACATAGGTGGTCTCAACCTACATGAACCATATGAAATCATTTCTTACCTTGGAATCAGATCATAACCAAGTCTAGACTGTGATGCCTCATATAACAACCTATAATTGACACCCTCTTATAGAAATATCATGATGGGAGTACGCATCACACTCTACCTTAACTACTAAAAAACATGAATGAAACTTTTTATCCACACTAAAGGATGCCCCTTTTGAGTCAAAGATATCATGGGTGTTTATACTGTAGATATTTTATGTATGCATCTCTGGTAATAGACTACCAACCCACAGAAGCTCCGCACCTTCATCAAGCTCTTCGGTGGATCCTAAGCTACCACTGCCTCAACCTTGTCTAGGTCCACTGCCT
Organism: Viscum album; assembly: GCA_963277665.1. NCBI lineage: Eukaryota > Viridiplantae > Streptophyta > Magnoliopsida > Santalales > Viscaceae > Viscum > Viscum album. Next base: position 1,896,506,930 of record OY728153.1, read on the forward strand.
CTCTATCCCTTAAGATAATGAGTTCGATAAATTGAATCTATTAATTTCATAACTCTAATCTTTATATTTTTTGTAAAGTTAGTGATCTCAGAGTTCATCCATAACAATCCTCTAGTGTCTCATGTGCTTCTACATGGACTCCTTATACAAAATCATTACATGGATAAAGGATACAAAAAATAATACTAAAAAGGATAAAATAAAAATTTCATGATTCCATCATCACAGTTAGGGAATTCATCATACTAATGGTAATCCCCATGATCTCATATTAATCATAATGACATGTGAATTTCGACATCAATATACCCTCACCACATACATGAAGTTGGTGATATGAAAACTTGAGGTCCACCATTTAGAACCAACATGCCACTCTCAATAGAACAAATAGGCCATCGACCCTTGGTAGAAGATAATTTTTCTTCAAAATCACATGGATGAATTGTTGGTTTTCCAAAAACAACCTCAATCACCCATCTTTCATCTTTGAAATTTTTTTTTCTTTACTTGGTGAAGCACAAGGCCAATCAAATCCAATACTTTACAAGTCCTCCAACTGCAACATGTGCTCACAATTCTCTATAGGAGCTATCTGATATACTGACCTCGATATCAGTGACGTATTATCCCGAAAAACTATTCATAAGTCTATCTCTTATTTAAAAGGTTGACCTAGAGCATCCTCATGGAATATGTCTTCATAATCTACCACCACTATATTAAACATTAAACTCTTAACATCCACTACACCAAGATTTTGTCCAGAAAACCGATGAGTAATCTTTTTAAACATCGTATTCACAACTACATAATGTAATTCTAATGTTTCCAATTCCCGAATGAAGGAAAACTGGGTCTGTCTATGCAGACAAACCACATCCTCTTCAAAAAACATTTAATCTGGGAATGAATTAAGTATAACTTGTACATACCAATAATGACACCATAAGTCCTAACAGATGATATCAATGGGTTCTAATAGAAAATCTACAAATGTTACATATCTACCACATAATATGTATGAATTCATAGAGGGACAAAGCTGGCTCAGATGTCTCTCTACAGATGTCACAAAAATGTTCAAGTTCTGAATAATTGGTGATGAAACATATCCAACGGGTACCTGGAAAGGTTAGTAAACCACGATGAGTACTCATATATTATAATTCTACACTCCTTGTACTGTAAGAGCTCCAGGAAACATGAAACACTAAAATTATATGATGAGAACTCATTAACAAAAAGGTTCTCAAAATCGATCCATTAATGAGTTACCTAATTATTGAACTTTATTAGAAAACCTTACCATGTCACTATCGATCCATGAAGAAGGAATTTTTTTAGGAACACCATATGATCTACTGGTGTCCTAACTAGGTATAAAACTCAGGTCATCTTCATATGATTTACCTAAAAAACTTGTTTTTCAGGCTCCCCTCAGAACCAGAGGGGTCTCTATTTCTGAAACTCTTGATGTGTCATTATCCTATGTACCTCATCAACATGTACAATAGGTACCCCATGCTACTCCATAGGTGGTTATAAAGCTGGTTCACAACTTGGAGGAAACACCTTGGGAACCAGTCCCTATATTGATGCCTCATCAATAAGGGGATCATCCTCATGATCAGGAAGATTAATCCTAGATGGAATACATTATAAAGACTTCCTGAAAGTAAAGAATATGTACCAAAGTCTATGATATATAATGAGAGTTGACTCAAGAAGTACATGGATACCCCAAACCATTCTTATTAGACATATGTACAATTTTTCACTAACAACTTGTGTTCTCATGTACCAAGTCGAAAAGCATGTGATCCGAGTCCGGCTGTATAGATATGTTAGCCAATGCACTGACACTGGAGTCCCTGGTCAAAAAGTAAAATTTGAAACACTTAACACCATTTCCCTAATCCAATATCTTAGTCCAAGTCCTCTAGTATAACCAAATCCACTAATAGAACAATTTCAAGGACCATCCCAATGGGGACCATGACTTAACTCCGCAATCCCACATCAAATAGGATAGGGAATGGAGAATATAACCAAGTCGAGATATCACTAACATGGGAGGACTTATCTTCTGTACATATATACACATAGAAATCTCAAATTCTATACCATGTTGAAATGTGAAAATAACTAAAAAACCATGCATTCATACATCTATTTCCCACAACCAGAGTATATAATGAAATACCGTAATGTAATGTGGGATAAATACAAACCCACCACAAAGACTCCCAAAACATAATTCGAACATGAATGTAAGTACTAGGGACTACTATGAAAAATCCATAGGAATACACCTTGTTCTGTATTGTCTCACTGATCACCGTCTGGTCTTGGTCCGTCTAAGACTGTCAAATGGTGAATTATATGTAGAAGACATTACACATGTGGGAAAATACCATGTAGGTATGAGTATAAAAGTAATCAATAGGACAATCTGGGTCGATAAAGAATATAATTAATGAAATAAAATCATCTCAATATGGGTATATTTCTACAAAACGTACAATAAGAATATACAAATATACATAGAAAAGACACTCACTATATAATCATGTCAAAACCATTGAGTACTAGTCTAGGAGTCGAGCTTGAAGATTCACAACGAAATCATCTGGTATAAAACACACATTTGTATGATAGGGCTAATGATGTATGTATGAGAGGTAGTTATCACAAGGTCTCATCATTATAAGTACATGCGTAAGGTATATATAGAATATGATACATAGATGAGGATAACTCCCAAGGATGTGGTGTGATACAAACAACTCAATATGGATTAAGAGGCCTAGTAGAGAAACAATGCCAACATAGTGTTGGACATTAAGATACCATTAACTCTACATAGGGAATGAAGATGAATAGAGGATCTCAATTATTGATTCTTGGAGGGATTATAATGACATTATCCAAGAAGTATGGCTAAATAGACCTTAGTCCTAGGAGTTGGAGACAATTAGATAACAACTATCAAGTAAATGATATAAGGAATAAACCTTAATGAAACTTGTCTAAGATACATATGAATATAGCTCCAACATTTGAATAAAAAAGTACAAGGTTTGTAGTAGGGGTAACACTCTATTTTCCTTAACCCTAGGTTCAAACCGTGTAAATGGATGACATCTCTTCCCTATGTCTTTGTTGAAGTAAAAATTGTGTATTCTTCATATATAGTTTACCAGTGTACCAATACACAGATATCACACATGTAAATGTTCCAATATTCTAGTACACGACTTCCCCCCTATGTACTTGGTCTTAGTAAAGGTCATCCGGGTGGAGTAAGTGGTGTTCTCTAAGCCATTTACTACATCCCACATCCGTGTACCCTGTGAGGCTCACACCGAGTCTCTGAGGAGAGACAAAACTCTGTGTAATAGGGTCGAATTCTTTGTGATATATATGTTTATATAATAACACTTGGAGCCAAAACAGTGGCTCTACATGATGTGCAGATCCAGAGTACTCTTCGTATAACCCTTATTTTTTAAAAAATTCAGATTTGGAACCATGTAACAAGACCATTGAACCATGACATGATCTGATGTTTTCCTTTCCTAAAAAAATTAGATCATGCCTATACAAGTCATTCCATCAAAAAATCAAAAGGACTCGGGCCTTCGATCTACTCAGAAAATGGGATCATATCCATTATTTTTTGTGCATAGAAGAATATGAAAATTGGATACCTACATCATCCAACTCACTTATGTCTCTATTATCTCATCATCATTATGTTTTACTAATACATGATTTATGATATAATATTGTTTCACCAATAAACATGTGCACAATGATCGATTAATCAAGATATGTCGAACCCTAGGCCAACGGAGAATGCCCACAGTGAATAAATAACTAGGGGAGAAAAGAATAAGAAAAAACAAGGGACTAAAACATTATCAATATTCATGTGGATGTTGATTCTTTTCCATGAGAATAATAATGTTGATTTCCAGCATTCAAATTCATTCTATGAAAATCATGCCTCAAAAAACCCATCCCAAATATATACATGACCCACAGATCAATACATTGGTCAATAGATCTATGTTCATCAAAGGAATAATACATGTGGAAACAGAAAATAAAATAACCACCCTACCTTGAATTGGATCAATCACTGATGAAGAATGACGTGGTTTCATAGTTTATGCTGAGATCATTCGATTCCGTCATGTTCCAGTCATCGATCCTTGATCCAGTTATCATCCCCCAATGCAATTTCGCTCCACACTCTCTAAGAATCTCCAACAAGTTTATGGTTTGTACATATAACCCTAATATTTTCCATAAGAATGTATTTAATGAAAGGGAATTTGGTCAATGTTTCTCAACATCAACAAAAAAATAAAATCTAATAATTAATTATTTTACAAATTTTACGCCTATGATGTGTTCTACACAAATGAACCATATTGGAAAAAGTAAATTAACACCTATGTAAACCTCACATTCTGTACTCAATGGTGACCTCATATTTCTGATCTATGAGCCCATTTAGATGATATTTACCTTTTTTTTGAAAACTATGCACACAAGATTTTTAATATATTTAATATATTCCAGACACCATTCTTTAACTAAAACCCATTATTTCCTAGGATACTTCCTAGAAAAGTGCTTTTTTATATGTTTTCTATAAAATATTAAACAATAATTGTTAATTCTTTAAAATAATATGCCACAATGGTGACATTAGCGATACCGCCTTTGTGTGGATATATAAAGGTGACATCAACGATGCTGCCTTCCCTCCCCAGCGCCACCTTTGGACCAGATTGATGACATGGAAAAGGAAGTGGGGGGATGCATCACATTGCCTCTGCCTATGGCGAATGATGGTACCACTGATGCAACCTTAGCCCCTACCCAGAGGCAAAAGGTGACATCCGTGATGCCGCATTTTCATAAAATACCTATTAAAGGGAAGCCCCCTTACTCCTCACCCTATATTCCACTTCATCTCTCATAAATCATCTCCATGTATCTCTAAAAATTTCATTTTATGTGTGGGTTTTGGAGATTCATCATTTAGAGGTATTTTTATTTATTTAACTTAATGTTTTTTTATTTATTTAATTGAATTATTTTTAGATTTAAATATTGTCATATTTAAGTAGTTTAGTAAGTTCAAAATATTTTTTTATTAGGGGGTGTAATCAGTTATCTATATTTTGAAATAATTATTGTTAGAAATATATATTAAGTGTATATTATATATAGTTTATGTATAGATTAACATAGGATTAACTTAGGATTAAGTACTATGAAATTTTGGTAGCATAAAGATTATATGATTATCTAAGTAGCCAAATCCAGGTGTGTATACAAATAAGTATATGTGGCTCTAGAACAGATTTACCTAGGAGTTAAACCTCTAACAAGGAGTTTTAGGCATGACCCGTGGTATCCTAATACAGGACAACGGGCCTTGCTACTCTACTTGTTTGACACCCCCAAGGGATATTATTAAGATGATTTGTATTTTATATCTAAACTACTAAAATTTATATGAAAATAAAAATAAAAATATTATATTAATCAATTATAAAATTATAACTATGATGTTATAGAATGAAATATGGACAAAAGAATTAACAAATAAAAGTTATTATTAGTAATTTATGATGTTAAAGTAGTTTAATTAGTTATATATAGTTTAGAAATAATACTTATTATTAATAACGACAAATTAAATATTAATTAATGATAACTTAGGATTAAATATTAATACATATGATTAGTTGATTATAAATAACTAATTAATATAATATGATTTTGTATTATGGAATGAAAAATTAACCTATAAGTTAACAATGATTAAAAAGTGATTATAGAATTATTGAATAGTTTAAAATGTTATTCTTAGTAATTAATGATGTTATTTATTATGTATTTTAGTTAGTTATATATAGTTTAGAAATAATACTTATTATTATTACTGATTACTTATAGATTAATTAATGATAACGTAGGATTAAAAATGATTACATATTATTAGTTAATTATAATTAACTAGTGAATATAATACGATCAAGGATTAAAGAATAAATAATTAAACTATAACTTAATAATGATTATCTACTGGTTAAACTTTTATATAATGAAACAATACTAGCATTTTTTCGGTTATAGAAAGGAATCCTAAAAATTCATTCTAATAAATATTATATGATCAACCGTAATTGTTAATATTTGTTACACTATCATAATTTTGAAGAAATAAACATTTTTGACATAGAGAGTCTTGTTTTCCAATGTGTGCTTCTATAGTGAGGTTATTCAAACTTAAAAAGAAGCATCTAACAATACAAAAGAAATAACGGTGGTTAGTACAGCAGATTGTTTAACCAGAAGTTACCTTCATGTAATAACTCATGGTTCCTTAAATCTAGGACCCGATTAATAGATCATGTCTAGGAGCTATAGATATTTTCAATTCCCAGAAACACTATGGCATCTAGATTTTCCATTGGTTGTGAATGTGTAGTGGGTCGAAGAAATTAATTTATTTTATCAATGGTTATATGGTACCATGATGGAGTTATACATTGAAGTTTAGACTGTACAACCAAAACTTCCCTTTGTATGATGATGTATAATTACAAGAGTGGTTGAAGAGAGTACACCCCCATAAAATTCAGCATATTCCAAATTATGACAAGAATATGGAAAACTGGATGATCTCTTGGATATACATGTAAATCTGACTTCAGATGATGAGTTTATTAATGAAGGATTAGATGGTGACAACATTAAAAATGAGGAGGGATTAGCTAATGTTAAGAAGGAGGTTTCAAAAATTGAATTAGTTATACATCAACCTTAACATACATTAAATCATCCACCACTACTTTCATCACGATCAGAATCAATGACTTGTGTTTTGGAATTCAAAAATAATATTCTCACACTAGCTAATGAGTTCCCTAGAGTTGTCCCAGATTGGTTTAGAGAGTTGAAAAAATCCTTATATATTGAACTGAATTTTGAAAATAAGGATTCATAAAAAAGCACGCTAAATAGATTTCACATTAAGAGACACTGCATCTATATAGTTCACGAATCATTATTTAGTAAATATTTCATATGGTGTGAGAAGTATGGGGATGATTGTTGATTTTTCTTGGGGATAATTATGGGCATCACATATGAAGGTTGGAGATTCTCGAGGATTGAGGCAACACATACTTTCATTTAGTAAACCTTGAAACAATATTATACCTCATTGAATGCAGAAATTGTGTCATCTATTGTTGTTGATATGATTTGGACCTTCCAAGATGTTCTGATAGCCCTCGTGAAAATGAGGATTCAACAGACATTCAGTTAAAATATTTCCAATAATTAAAAATGGATACATAAACACAAGGTAATTGTGATTGTCTATGGTGATTGGGATGACTCATATCATGTGTTTCCATAATTTCTAGACATACTGAGGCACCATAACCTTGTTTTATCCCATCTGGATATAAAAAAACATGTTTCCCATGATAACCAACTTGATCCATCTCGTGTTCAATTTCATCTGCTGTTCTGGGCATTCCATCCCTGTATCTCCACATAAATATCAGAAAACAGTTCATTCAGATAGATGGAACATTTCTATATAGAAAATACAAGGACATGTTGTTGATTGTGGAAACCCATGATGGAAACCGTTCACCTCATCCACTTTCCTTTTCCATTGTAGATAATGAAAAATATGAAGAACAGAGTTGGTTTCTAGCATGTATTAGAAACCATTTCACCAAAATTTGTGGTGTTTGATTGATATCTGGTCGTCATCCAGTAATTAACGAGGCAATAAATGTGGATCTTGATACATGGAGATACAAAAATTCACATCATCAGTTTTGCATTAGACACATTGCTATCAATGTGCATAATGAATTCACAATGAACCGATGAAGAAGGCAATGACAAGGCTTGGTACACATTGTATTTTTTATTTTTTATTATTTAATCATAAAGATAAAATAAAATAAAGATAAATATCATCTATTCTGTGTAGCATATGAGTCAGATCAATGGAGGTTTGAAGAGCATTTTGAACAAATATGTTAGGATAATCAAGAAGGTTATGATTATATGATGTAGATTTCAGAAGAAAAATAGACGTTGGAATATGATGGGGGAAGACGTACATACACATGATGGCAAACATTGTGGAGTGCATCAATGGTGTCTTAAATGGGCTTCACAAGATACCTATAACCTCCCTAGTTTAGGAGTCATTATATTGATGCATGAAGTACTTTTTTGATTGAAAAAAGACTAGCATTAGATGGAATATGGCAGGGGCTATAGTACGGAAGACACTTTCAATGAGTGATTGTAATGAATATTGAGGAATATTATGGTCATCATGTCTACCTTTTTCAATGAGAAGTATCTCAATTTGAAGTTTGAGAGTGTTCCGAACCCATCACAAATCACATTAGTTAAAAATGGAGGTATTACTGGAAACAAGGCTATGCTAATGTGGAAACTTTCAGGCCATATAGTTTCCATGCACACACGGCATCGCTACATTTCCCTCTGTAATCATACCATGGAAGGCATATGTTGATCCATTGTACCAGATGGATACCATTACTAACTTTTATGATGCACCATGGACACCTATTAGGTTGTATCAATATTTCCCATTCCATGAAGGCTAGTCAATAGTGATACTTGACATCAATCGGTTTCTTCCTCATGGGAGACCGAAGGCCAGTAGGATGCATAATGAGACGGACTATCCACAAGAACATGAAAAGAGTTTGAGATGCAAGATATGTCATAAATAAGGTCATAACCTAAAATGATTCCCTGATGTTGTTGGGTCGAGTTCACATTCTTATCCAGAATGTTGTATTGTCTTCATTGTGACATTATCATATTTTAAATTAAATGTTGTTATGAATTATTTTTTTCTCGATTTTCTGAACCCCAAAACCCAAGAGTAGATCGCTAAACCCAAAACAATATTTCCTAATCCTTATTATCCATATTCAAAACCCTAAACCATCAATCCTAAACCATAACTGAAAAACATATTCCCTTTAACATGAGTCCTGATAACATTATGTGTTTGAAATTTTAATAAACAGTTGATTATTGAAATAATAGTATCATAAATATTAGCATAATTTATTCAATATAGATTATTAGATAAATTCTGAAAATATCAGTAGTAATTTACAAGGTTTATCTTGATCCAATCCAAAATTATTTAATTATAAAGCTCCTCCCAAATATGTCTAAACAAATTCAAGACCCAATAATTTAGAAATATTGTATCTGTTATTCTAAAAATTAGTATCCCATTATTCCCAAAATGTATATCTTAGTGACACATACCTAATAACTAAATACCATATTAATCATAAATCATTAATAAAAACCTGAATGCTTTCAATAATTAACATTTTTATTATTCTTTATCTAAAATCATAGATAATATAATTTATTTCATTATTCCAAAAGTAGAACACTTAAACCATATTGTAAATTAAATGTTATCATCTTTTCCTTTTTTCCCTATTTTCTAGACCCCAAAACCCAAAAGATGATCACTTAAACCAAAAATAGCTTTCCTAAACCATAATACCAAAATTCTAAACCCCAAACCATCAATGCATAACCCTAACCACCAAACATCTTCCCTATAAAATGGATTTTGACAACATTATGTGTCGGATATTTTAATAAGCATTTTTTATAACGAAATAACAGTATCATAATGATTTTCATAAGATCATCAATATATATAATTGGATAAATTCTTAAAACATCATTAGTAATTCACATGGTTTTTCTATATCCAATCCATAATTATTTAATCAAAAAGCTACTCCAAAATATATATAACCAAATTCAAGATCCAATAATTTAGAAATATTGTCTCTATGATTCTCAAAATTAATATACCATTATTACAAGAATGTATATCTTAGTGACACATACCTAATATCTAAATAGCCTATTAATAATAAATCCTTAATAAAAAAATGCATTATTTCAAGAATTAACATTCCCCTTATTATTTAAAAAAAAATCATAGATAATAGAAATTATTTCGTAAATCCAAAAGTAGAACACTTAACATATATTGTAAATTAAATGTTTTTAAATTTTTTTTCTCAGTTTTCTAAACTGCAAACCCCAAAAGTATAAAAATTAACCCCAAAAAATCATTCATAATCCTTAATATCAAAATTCTAAACCCTAAACCTTCAAACCTAAAACCTAAACCAAAAATCATAGACCCAAAACCAAAAACTGTACAAAAAATTAAAAAACCAAGATATATTTCCTTAAATAATGTGTCAATTAATAAAATTATCACAAAGATATTTTCAGTAATAAAATTAATTCTCAACATAATTTGTTCCATCTATTGTATTCTATTATTTCATATTGTTATATTTATTTAATTTAGAAGCAAAATTCATGGAGAATTATATTTCTTATGGTAAAAGTAACTTCATAAAACAATGTGAATAAACATGTCATGTCTTGAATTCTTCAATTCATAACATTATACTAACCATAACCTAATATTTACATTTTAGACTTATGACTCATTTCATTTGTTTATATGTAAATGGATTATAACATACTACTCACTTAGGAGTGTACCCATATTTCCATGTCCGTGTTAGAGGGTGGTGCAGATAGATCAATCGGGGTTTGTCAAGTACATCATTTTCATCACAGGGAGTCTCCACCTGCCATTAGACCATACTTGCACCGTGCTGGCATCAATGGACCTATCATATCAAATTAAATAGTTGTGGACCATCGCCTACTTGCAAACCTCGTTGAAAGGTGGATACTAGACACACACACATTTCACCTGCCTGAGGGAGATATGGAAAACACCCTCCAGGATGTGGCAGTTTTTCCCGGTGTTTCTATCTATGGGAGAACCAATATTAGAGTCACTCGTACAGCTTTTCTAGACCTTGCACAGTTCATGTTAGGCGTTGATATTTTGTCTGAGTGTAGGGATAGAAATGGGGTGTCCATATCTATTCCTTGGTTGGATGTTCAAATTATACATTTATAGGATGACGATGATGAGAAGACTGTAAGGAGTTATTCTCATGCATATATATTACAGCTCATTATCAAGACCATGTGTAATAGCACTTAGGGATGCACATGGACATGATGTATATACCCCTACTAGAAGACTTTGATCGGGCTTGGACGTACAGTTGGGGATCAGCCTGCTTGTAATAAACGTACAGATCAATATACAGGATATCCCACTGGGACTACATAGGTCATAGAGGATGCGTCATCCTTATACAGATGTGGGAAAGGGAGTGCATCCCCGCATTCCACCCTGATATTGTCGGTCTTCCAATCGAGATGGAGGTGCTGCATGATGCTCCACATGGATGTTGGTATGATCAGTCATTTCTATTGGTTTCTAATGCTATTATGAGTTATTGAATTTAATTTTTCATTATGTTTCAATATCAATGATGTATTTAACACGTGGTTTAAGCAACACCATTTTGACGCGGTTCCAAGACAACATTTGGGAATATATCGTCTCTAGTTGGAATGTCTTTTATATGATTAGTTGTATATATAATCTATTACTATATAACATATTTAATAATAACCTCAATTTTAATTTTTATTTAAGAACTTTTTTGAGAATGTCACATGTCATTTCAGATTTCATGGCTTCAATACTGGATTATTATGGACCAGTTCCCAACATTCTACAATGTTGGTCTTGAGGATTATATGGTTTTAGTTCCCCTCATTCACTTCCATATTATTGATTGGTAGCATCCTAATAGATTCATGCGCCAGTTTTGAAGTACTCAGTTGATTCCATTTCCATTGAGATAGATAGAGCAACATCATAGGATGAAGCTAACAGGGAGGCCAGATGAGGACTCGCCTCAAGTACATGCCAGCATTATTGACTATTGGCATAGAACTGTAGAGTTTTGTTTTCAGGGTGTTCCTATGAATGGATTATTTATTTCGGAAAAGTTTTAGTATTACTCATGGTATAGACTTATGTCTATATTGTATCTTACCTTACCCGGTATAGATATGAGGAGGATGGTAAGTCATCAAATTTCCATTAGATTGTATATTGAACTATTAGATAATTCATTTTCAATCTATTTATAGGACATTCACATAGATAATCTTGTTCACAGGGGTATTGAAGATGAGAAGGGGGTCTTGAGACAGGTAACCATCAATGATGCAGCGCGAGAGGCAAGGGAATCTTTTCATGTGCTTTTCAAGAGAATCTTCGTGCGTCCGACCCGAAGAGATGGGGATTCTGCCCCAGAGGAACATCCTATAACTTGTACTGGTGTGGAGGAGCCACAAACACATCAACATTGATAGCGTAGTGTTGAAAGTGAGGCCTCACCTACACCATAGGTATAGGTCGGCCCTCTAGTAGTCCAGGATTAACTGATTCAGGATGTGACATAGGTGGCATATGATCCGTCTATCTTGATATGATATCTGAGGTTCTCTCCATCCTGGGTTCTAGATCCATCACACTCTTGGGGATTAGGTCCATCACTTCCTTGAGATCCAAATACATCGCAGTAGTAGGGTATACCTCCCTTGCTAGCTTGGTTCCCCATTGCGACGATGATAGGTCCATCTACCAACCTAGATGGAGAAGGATCCGGAGGGAAGTACAAGATGCATTTGAAAACTCCTCTCACTGACACATAGATACAAGATGCGCCAGTTGACATACTAGTGCCTGAGGATCATCCCTCTTAAGGTCATCAGACTCCACTACGAACTCGATACAGGCGTCCTATTCACATACCACCATGTGGGACAGAATCTCGTCGCCATAGACTTTGACAATGATTTTACATGTCAATTTACATGTTTTATGTCCACTAAAAATAAAATACTATTATTACTATTATCTATTCTTATATTTTTATCCATTATTTCACTTTTCATTTGTACTTTAGGCACAATTTATATTTGACATCTTCAAGGTCAACTACATGAAACATAGAAATTATTTGTAAATATCATGTAAATAACTGTAAAAGATTAAAAAATATTCATTAATAAACAATATAAATGAAATTTAAATGATAGAATAATCGTCTAAAAAGTTTTTGAAAATAATAGGTTCACAAATAAAATAAATAAATGATAATGAAATCAATGTTAGAAAAGCAACTCAGAAGTGTGGGCAATAATAATGAATATCGAGGAGGATCCTGAGCCACCTACTTGACTTAGAATGCCTATAAAATATAAACTATAAGACCCATAAAAACATTTTAAAATTAAACTTCTTGTTATATGTTAAATCAATTTTTAAAATTTCATTCATATTGGTCTTATAGTTTATATTATATAGGCAGACAAATTCACGTATTTGAAACAATCTTAAATTTTATGTAGGTGAATTAGAAAGCTTTTAAATTAATTTTCATCAACATTTTGTATAAAATTACATTTATTTTGGACTCATTATTATATTTTTAATAAATTTTTAAAATTTCACTCATATTGGTCATATATTTTATATTATACAGGCTAGAAAAGGAATGTAGATGAAAAAATTTTATGTTTCAAGTAGGTGGATTAAAAAGCTTATAATTTATTTTTCATCATCATTTTGTGAGATTTTTTTTTATTTTTGACAAAATTTTACATGTCTAAATTTTTTTTAAAATTTTATTCACATATTTCTCATAATTTATATTATATTGGCTAGTAAAAGCACATATATTAAACATTTTTATGTTTCAAGTAGGTGGAGTAGAAAGCATATAAATTATATTTCATCAACATATTTTAAGAAATATTTTTTATATTCGACTACATGTTATATGTCTAACAAATTATTAAAATTTCTATCCCATTAGTCTTATAGTATATATTATATATTCAATCAAAGTCACATACTTGAAAAAATTTATGTTTCATGTAGGTGGATTAGAAATCTTATGAATTATTTTTCATCACTATTTTTATGAAATTATTTTTATTTTTTTATACTTGTTATATGTTTAAGAAATGTTTATTTTTTTTAAATTTGTCTTATATTTTATATTATATAGGCTAGGAAAGTAACATACTTGAACCATTTTTTCAGATTCATATAAGTGGATTAGAATGCTATGAAATTATTCTTCATCACAATTTTTAAGAAAGTATTTTTATTTTCAGCTACTTGTTATATGTTTAAGAAATGTTTAAAATTTTATTCATATCTATCTTACAGTTTATATTATATAGGATAGAAAAGTCATGTACTTGAAACATTTTTAAGATTCACGTAGGTGGATTAGAAAGCTTATAAATTATTTTTTGTCAATATTTTTTAACAAATTATTTTTATTTTTGACTACCTATTGTATGTTTAATCAATATTGAAAATGTTATTCATATCGGTCTTATAGTTTATATTTTATCAGTTAGAAATGTCATGTACTTGAATAAATGATAAAAAATGTTTAAACATTAATATATATATATATATATAATTATAAGAACCTAATAATAAAACATTAAAATTTTAAATATATAAAAAACAAAATGAAAATATGAATTATTATTATTATTTTTGGGCAAAGGCGACATCTCCGATGCCACATTTGGGAAAAAACTGAAATGAGGCATCGAAGATGCCGCCTTTAAGGTGTATTTTTTTAAAAAAAATTATCCTATTCCATTTAAAAAATCAAAAATAGTATAAATAAACTCATCAATAAAAGGATCATGGTCCAATAATGTGCGTTACTTAATCATTAACCCTTTATTATTATTTTTTCCATTACAATCCATTCCTAACCATATGTATATTTTGATCCTAATGTAATTTTTATACTTATTTTTTATTATATTAAGGGATAAACAATTATTTATTCATTCTCATGCACATTGAAGAAGAAAAGAATGTTGATCGAGAATTTGTGCCGACTACTACGTCCTGTTGTTTTAAACCTTTCAACCGTTAGGACCCCTCCCAATGGGCTCTTGAAGACAGAGATGCTTTCTCCAACTTCCATTGTACCTAGATTTTTGTCCCTTCAATTGGATCAATTTTTAATGCAGGAGTTCACACTAGCGTGTGAGCTCAGCGCCCGTCTGGATACATTGAGTTTCAAATCCTTTAAAGATGATCTGTCAGGGCTGTCGGCTATGCTTGTTCAAACTCATATGTCTTATATCCCAGTTATCCAAGTGGTCCACCCAAATCAGATAAAGAGAATGTCTGCGCGATATTTGATCTGTCGGAGAAAGAACTCTTGTACTTTTTTTATAAGTTAAAAAATAATTTTGTAAAACATGATGGGGTATTTTTTTTTAAAATATGTCATAAAGGAGGCATCCTTGATGCTGCCTTTGGGCTTGGGTGAAACTCAGCAACTACGTTTCCACCTTTCCCAAACAATTCTGAAAATTTTAGTTGTGATTTTTTTTTATTTTTCTTATATATATATATATATAAACAAAAATAATACAAAAAATAATAATAAAATTTCCAGCAGAATTTATCCTCTATTTAAAATCTTACAGTACTTCAATTACAATAGTTTGGATTCTGATAGAAGCTCTCACCCAGGGCTCCCTTATAGAAGAGAACTTACCCTGGAAATCATTCTGCATTTCCGATGTGGGATTCTGATTCTCCCTTTCCTATGAAGAACATTATGCATTTCCGTTGTGAGATTATTTTTCAAGTATGTGACTTTGAAAGACTGTAAAATATAAACTATAATACAATATAAATGAAACTTAAAACATGGATTAAACATATAAAAATAGATGAAAACAAAACGAATTTTGTAAAAAATGATGATAAAAAATAATATATAAGTTTTCAAACACACCTACTTGAATCACAAAAATGTATCAAGTACATGACTATAAAAGCCTATAAAATATAAACTACATGACCACAATAAATGAATCATAACACATGGATTAAACATATAACAAATAGTTGAAATGAAAAAGGATTTCATAAAACTTTTTTATGGAAAATAATTTATATGTTTTCAAAGACACCTACATGAAACTTAAAATGTTTCAAGCACGTGACTTTGAATGCATACAAAATATAAATTATAAGGCCAATGTAAAAGAATCTTAAAACATTGATTAAACATATAGCATATAGTAGAAAATAAAAATAATTTTCTAAAAAATGTTCAGGAAAAATAATTTATAAGCTTTCAAAACAACCTACTTGAAACATTAAAATTATTCAAGTATGTGCCTTTGAATGACTGCAAAATATAAACTATAAGACCAATATAATTTAATGTTAAAACATGGATTAAGCATATATTAAATTATTTAATTATTACTTTAATATTATTAATAATGAATTATTTAATAATCAATTTGTTAATTAGAAATTATTCATAATTATTTATATAATAATTACGCAATTAAATAGTATTACAATTATTTAGTATATAATAGTTAATTAGTTAATTAGTAATATAATTATAAATTATATTTATTCATTATAATAAATAATTTGTAATTATTAAAAATAATTATATAATAATTAATTTGTTAATAGGTAATATAATTATTAATTATATAATAGTTAATTAGTTAATTAATAATATAATTAGAAATTATAATTAATCATTATAATCATTAATTAGAAGTATTCATTATAATTACTAATTATAATGAATAATTATAATTACTAATTATAAATATTCATTATAATTACATATTATAATTACTAATTATAAATATTCATTATAATTACATATTATAATTACTAATTATAAATATTCATTATAATTACATATTATAATTAATTATTATTATTTATTAATAAGTAATTAGTAAATTAATAATATAATTATTAATTATATAGATATTAAATGTATACTAATTAGCGAGTTAAATAGTAATTATTAATAATTAATTATATAATAGTTTAGTAGTAGATTTGTAATATAATTAGTAAATTAGTAATATAATTATTAATTATTTAAAAATTAATTAGTTACTCAGTAATATAATTATTAATTATATAATTATTTGTTAGTTAATTAGTAATATAATTATTAATTATATAATTTCTAATTAGTTAATCAGTAATTTTTAATCATTAATTATATAGTAAGTAATTAGTTAATTATTAAAGAAATTATTAATTATATAATAGTTAATTAGTTATTTCATTGAGAAGGATAGAGCCGTGGCCCTTTTTATAATTAGTTAATTAGTAATATAATTTTAAATTATATTTATTCATTAGAATTATTAATTTGTAATTTTTAAAAAATATTACATAATAAATAATTAGATAATTTTTAATTCTATTATTAATTATATAATAATTAATTAGATAATTAGTAATATAATTATTATTTATAATTATTCATTATAATTATTCATTATAATTATTCATGAAAATTATTCACGATAATTATTCATTATAATTGTTGATTATAATTATTAATTATTTATTACTAATATAATTATTTATTTTATACCTATTAATTTTTTAATAATTAGTTTGTTAATTAGTAATTATTAATGATTTATTATATAATAATTAATTATTTAATTAAAAATGTTATTAGTTAATTAATAATAATATTAGTTAATTTTTTATATAATTATTAATTATTTAATAATTATTTATTTATTTATTAATATAATTATTAATTATATAATAATTTATTTCTTAATTAATAATATAATTATTAATTATATATTAACTAATTATTTAATTAGTAATCTAATTGTGAAATATATAATAGTAAATTAGTTAAATTTTTTAGAACGATAGAGCTGAGACACTTTTCATAATTAGTTAATTAGTAATATAATTACAAATTATAATTATTCATCATAATTATTAATTATCATTTATTAAAAATTATTATATAATAATTAAATTCATAATTGGTAATATAATTATTAATTACATATTAGATAATTAGTTAAATTAGTAATATAATTACTTATTAGTAATTGTTAAAAATTTAGACACCATAGAGAGTTCGAAGTTTTTTTAAATAAGTTATTTTTTAAATTTTTTTTAAAAGTGGCTAGGTAAAAAGTATTTTGAAAATAAGCCACAAAGGTGGCATCTGCTATACCGCATTTCCTCTTTTACCCAAAAAACAGAAATTTTTTATTTTTATTTTTGATTATATATATATATATATATTCAAAACAAATCAAAAATTAAAATAAAATTAAAATTAAAATTTTCCACAAAATTAATCTCATATTTAAAATCAAGTCGTACTTCAATTACAATAGTTTGGATTCTGACAGAAGCTCCCACCCAGAGCTCCCATTTATAAGAGGGCTTACCCTCTAAATCAGTATGCATTTCCAATGTGGGATTCTGGTTCCCCCTTTCCTGCATAGAACATTCTTCATTTCGGATGTCGGATTCTATTTCATGTTCGTGGATTTGAAATAATATAAACTATATACTATAAAAAATATAAATGAATCTTAAAACATGGATTAAAAATATAATAAATTTTTTAAAACAAAAAAAATCCTAAAAAATGTGACGGAAAACAATTTATAACGTTTTAAAGACATCTACTTGAAAGTTAAATATGTTTCAAGTACGTGACTTGGAAAGCCTGTAAAATATAAAATATATGACCAACATAAATAAAACCTAAAAAATGAATTAATCATATAACAAATAATTGAAAATAATAATATTTTTATAAAATTTTGATATAAAATATTTTTTAAATTTCCAAAGACACCTACTTGAAACATAAAAATGATTGAAGTACGTGAATTTGAAATTATATAAAACATAAACTATAATACCAACATAAATGAAACTTATAACAATGATTAATCATATAACAAATAAATTAAAATAAAAAAAAATCATAACGAATGAAGATGCAAAATAATTTATTAGCTTTGAAAGACACCTATTTGAAAATAATAAATTTTCAAGTATGTTCCTTTGAAAGCCTATAAAAAAAATTATAACTCCAATATAATTGAAACATAAAAAAATGAATAAACATATAATAAATTATTTAATTAGTTAATTAATAATTATTTAATTAGTTAATTAATAATTATTAATTTATAATTTATAATTACTGATTATAATGAATAATTAATAATTAATTGTTATAATGAATACTTATAATGAATAATAATAATGAATAATTATCCTGAAAAATTATAATGAATAATTATATTACTAATTAACTAATTAATTATTATATAAATTTTTTTAATAATTAGTAATTAATAAATATAATGAATAATTATATTACTAATTAAGTAACTATATATTATAAATCTAATTGTTATATTACTAATTAATTAATTTATTATATAATTATTTTTTATAAATAATAATCAATAATTACAATGAATAATAATAATCTATAATTATATTACAAATTATCTAATTATAAAAAGGGCCTCAACTCTACCTCTCTCAAAAAAATTAACTAATTAACTATTATATATTTAATAATTATAGTACTAATTGACTAATTAGTTATTATATAATTAATGATTATTAATTTCTAATTAATTAATTATAAAGTATATAATTAATAATTATATTTCTTATTAACTAATTAATTATTATATAATTAATAATTATGATACAATGTAACTAATTAATTCTTAAATAATTAATAATTATATTAATAATTAACTTATTATATTATTAATTATCTAATTTTATTACTAATTAACTAATTAATTATTATATAATTAATCATTACTAATTACAAATTACCTAACTAATTAATTTAAAATTTATAGGTATATAATTAATATTTATATTAGTAATTAATAATTAATAATTATTATTAATAATTATAAACAATAATTATAATACTAACTTACTAATTAATTATTATACAATAATTTTTAATAATTAATAATTACTAATTATAATAAGTAAAAATATTATAAATTAACTAATTATCTAATATATAATTAATAATTGCATTACCAATTAACTAATTAAATATTATATAATAATTTTTAATAAATTCAAATTAATAATTATAAGGAATAATTATAATTTATAATTATATTACATAATATCTAATTATATGATGGGCCTTGGCTCTATCTTTCTCAAAGAATTAACTAATTAACTATTATATAAATAATAATTATATTACAAATTAATAATTTAGTTACTATATAATAAATGATTTATAATTACTAATTAACTAATTACAATTTATTTAACTAAGAATTATATTGCTGATTAACTGATTAATTATTATAAAATTAATAATTATATTACTATGTAACTAATTAATTATCAAATAATTAATAATTATGTTACTAAATATCTATTATATTTCTAATTAAATAATTAATTTTTATATAATTAATTATTAATAATTACTAATTAACTTACTAATTATTATACAATTAATAGTTATATAACTAATAATTATATAATAAATTAATAATTAATAATTTATAATTTATAATTTATAATTATAATTAGTAAATATAATGAATAATTATAATTAGTAATTATAATTAATAATTATAATTAGTAATTAGAATGAAGAATTATAATTAGTGGTTTTAGTGAATAATTATAAATAATAATTATAAATAATAATAATAATTTATAATTATATTACTAATTAACTAATTAACTATTATATTATTAATAATTATGTCACCAAATAACTAATTAATTATTATATAATAATTTTGAAAAATTACTAAATATTAATTACAAAAATATATTTAATTTATAATTATATTAGCAATTGACTAATTAACTATTATATACTGAATAATTATATTACTAAATAATTGGTTAGTTATTATATAATTAATTATTAATTATTTCTAATTACCAAATTAATTTTTATATAATTCATCATTAATAATATTAATCTAATAATTAAATAATTTATTAAATGTATAATCCATGTTTTAACTTTAAATTATATTGGTCTTATAGTTTATATTTTATTTTCTTTCAAAGCCAAATATTTGAATCATTTTAATGTTATAAGTAGGTTGGTTTGAAAGCTTATAAATTATTTTTCATGATCATTTTTTATGAAATTATTTTTATTTTCGACTCTTTTTTATATGTTTAATCCATGTTTTTTGTTTCATTTTTATCGGGCTTATAGTTTATATTTCATAGGCTTTCAGTGTCACGTTCTTGAATCATTTTTATGTTTCATGTAAGTGTCTTTGAAAACTTATAAATTATTTTACATCAATTTTTTTGAAATTCTTTTTATTTTTAACTATTTCTTATTTGTTTAATCCATGTTTTATGATTCATTAATATTTGTGTTTTATTTTATATTTTATAGGCTTTCATAGTAACGTACTTGAAAATATTTAATGTTTTAGGTATGTGGTTTTGAAAGAATATAAATTATTTTTTTATCATCATTTTTATGAAATTATTATTGTTTTCAACTATTTTTTATATGTTTAATTTATGTTTTAATTTTCATTTATATTGGTGTTATAGTTTATATTTTATAGTCATTCAAAGTAATGTACTTCAAATAAGATCCCACATTAGAAATGCAGAATGTTCTGCGTAGGAAAGGGATAACCAGAATCCTACTTCAGAAATGCAGAATGATTTTTAGGGTATGCTCTCTTATAAAAGGGAGCGCTGGGTGAGGGCTTTTGTCAGAATCCAGAGTGATGTAATGGTATTACTACTATATTTTAAATAGAGGATAAATTCTAATGATAAAATTTATTTTTATATATATATAGTTATAAAGAAAAAATAAAAAAAAAATATTGAAAAATAATATTTTTTAGGGGAAAGGCGACATCGCGGTTTCCACCTTTCTCCCAGGCCCAAAGGAGTCATCACGAATTCCACCATTATGGCATATTTTTTTAAAAAAACATTTACCCTAACATGTTTTACAAAATCATTTTTTAAAACATATAAAAAAATCTGAATTTCATGGCCTATTCTTTGTTGTGCGTTTTTAAGTAAGATTATCCCTCTCTAGCCTACTTCAAGAAGTTCATTGATTCATGGGGGCTCTCTCAGACTATGGTGTTTACAGTTCTTTCCAATGTTTCCTTTTCTAGTAATCTAATCAATAAGAAGGCTTTTGGGAAGGCTTTCTCCAGGAAATAGAGGGGTTGTTTTTCTTGGTGGTTTTTTCTAAATGGATAGTCGTGGGATGCACATTTTGGAAAGGATTAGAGCAACGTTGGGGTATGAGATCATTGGTATGACCTTCCGTTGCCTCTTCAGAATCCTTCTATTTTGGAATCTTTTGGAAATGCCTAGGGGATTATATATATGCTAGGATGACGATATGAGGTTCATACAAGTTGTGTTCTTCAATTGTGTTTGTCTGGAATTTTATCTTTTGGAGCCTCTCCCTTATATGGTGCTGATAAGAACAGCTGAAAAGTTTTTATGGTGGAAAGATTTTTGGTTTCAGGCTCTTTCGCATTTCGGCATGGAATGTCGCCTTCATGAACACTCCATGGTTGTTTGAAGGAACCGTCATTCTCTCTTCATGGAGGTCAATCTGAGGGATGCCTCCTGCAATTTTATTCCCTCTATGTCTGCTTCTGCTAACGTGCATGTGTACTCTACAATGATTGAGGGCTGGGTTGTTCTAGGTTTAGTAAAAATGTCATCTGGTTCCGGGATGGTGTGTGGTGATGTGTCTCCTTCTGTGGGTGGATTTTCACATGGGAATTTGGCACCCCAGATTCCTAGAAATGTTTCGATTTTGTAGCTTTTCTCGATGTCCTTGGTTCATGTCTCCTATAATGTTTCCCCTAACCTGAAGCCAATAGTTCCTTTTCTTTCCTTGGTGTCTTTTACTTCATGTACTATGATACTTCCTCTTGATATTGTTTAGAACCATTCTCTTTCTCCGACTCTGTCGCTTAGTTGCGATCTCTATGACTTGTCATTTAAAATTCCATCTAATTGGGGAAAATTCTTGGGGACCAATTTTAATACCCTTGGGCATGTTGGTGGAGATTCGTTCATCGATGAGGTCAAGGGAGATAATGATGTTAGTATCCCTTTTCCTAGGGGAGGTGACTCTATGGCCAAAATCCTAGATGGTCCGCTCCTCTAATAGGTTCTCATTGTTGGAAGATCTAGATGTTGGTGACATAGAGCGGTCCACTCCAGCAGCTTGGAAAGGATCCATCTAGAAGGCATTCTCCCACGCTCCTATGGGTGGGAGATTAGAAAATTAATGAGGCTGATATTCATTGTTAATTTTTTCTAATACATTCATTTTTAATTAACATTTTATCCTCCTTTTATTTTTTATTCTTCTATAAATTTATTTATTTTATAGTTTAACTCATTCATTTCATTATTTAAGTGATCCTCCATGGGTTATTCTTCATCATCATTATCATCATCATTACCATCATTCTCATTTTATTATTTTATTTCCTCATCTTTTGTCTATGATCAATTTTATTGTTTTTATTTATTCAATTCTCATTATATTTTATTTTATTCCCAGAGACTCTCTTGTATTATATTTATTTTATTTTTATCCTCATCCCTCCATTGTATCAACCATGACGTATTACTCTTTATAATGTGAGGCTAACCTGAGGCTAAAAATTGGGGCAGGATTGGGTACACCTATATTCCATTGTTCAAATCATATATTTTGTTTTCCTTTGTGGTGAGAATAAGTGATGTATAAGAATTTGGTGATTTACTACCATGACATAGAACTCAAAAAAAAATTCTTTTAATTTATTTCAATATTTTATCCTTCAATACCTTGAACACAATATCTTCATATGGTGGGATGAATCTATTTAAGGGATGAAACAATATATGACGGAGACTGGTCATAGACAGTGTTACATTATTTATTGAGTTGTGTCAATAACTGTTATTATTGAAGGTGGGATTTTGTTCTCTTAGTTATTCAAGGTTTAACAATCACACAAGAAACTATTAGTAATCCTTGAGAGATATTTCAAAATATTTCTAAACAAATTAATATAATAAATAAGTATTTATAATATAATGAACCCAAATCCAAATCCTAAAATTCTATGTTCATTCTTTTTGAAGTCATTACATTTTATTTTCATGAAAATTTTGAATTTTATGTCATATTTTTTTTAGAAAATAATCATAAACCATAAATATCATAGTTTTCATAAAATAAGTAAAATAATTAAGGGTATATCTTAGGTGAATTATAATTAGTAGGTGAAAAATTATGAATATCCTCATGTGATAATACATTGAGGAGCTACTGTGCCGCACTAAGAGAAATTTAAAATTTGAATTTTTCACACCTTGGGAGAAGTGTGTATATATACATTACATATCTAACAGGATTATAAACTAATAGTAATTATTTAGTTTCTTTTATATGATTTTATGTTTATTTTATTATTAATATTTGATTTTTTATTTTATTATCATGTATTACTCTAGGATTTGATTTATTTTTCTTGTATCTATCATTTTAATGTAGTTTTTCACGTAATTCTAAATATGCTTTGATTTAGAATTATGAATTGTTGGTCACTATAAAATTTTTACATATAATCCATGTATGGGTTCATAGTATATATGTACTTCAAAATTTATGAGTGTTCTATAGTTTAGTATATTGTTTCAATATAGAAAATTTCCTTTATTAAAATTTGTTTCAATAAATTAAATGAATTTGATTGTTTATTTTAAGAACAATTATTCTCTTGTATATTTTATAATTATAGAATATGAAATTCCAATAATTTTTCTATCAATTTTATATTCATTCTTAAAATTAAAATTTTTAAAATTTCAAATAATGTAATATGGGAATAATAATATATCTTCATTCACTAAGGTAACATAATTTATCTCTCATGATGTGGCAGTTTTATGTTGGTTTTAAAAATAATAATTAAAATAGTTTATATTATTCTTTTATGAAATCAATAAATTCTATATAAATTCTATATTTAATTAGTCTTATTGAATAATTCATTTCATATAATTCATATGTAGTGAATTTAATTGAAAAGACAAAAATTTTGAAACATATATTCTAATATAGTAATGATATAATAAAAGAGTTAAATGATATGAAATGGGTGATAAATCAGTAGTAATAGATCAAAATGATGAAAATAACATGGTAATGGAATTATAGATGAAAAATTAATGTATTTTAATATGATTTTTATATAAAAACAATACCCAACATGAATGGAAAGATATAGAGACATAAAAACCATAACCTCTATTTAGTAATGACTTATGAAAGAGAATAAATTAGAGAAAATGAGTAATCTAAAATTTATAATGTTCTAAATGGAAGCGATAAACATCATGTTATAATAATGATAATATATTATGAGGATGTTACATAGGATACATTTGAATAGGTTTTAAAAAAGGAAGGCGAAGTATAAGTAATCACTTATATTTCTCTTCAAATTACCTCTAATGGATTTCTTTTAAGTTCATAAAAGAATAAATAATTGGAATCCCTAGGTCCTTACAGTCATTTTAGGTGATACAATAGATATATTTGATCTAATACTTGAGAATATGAATATTGTTGAATGAGGGGAAAGGACTGGAGGATGGGGGTCATTTTTTAGGGGTATTTGGAATATAATAATTTTTATTTTATAATGTAGATTAAATACAATAAATAGTGTTGATTCTATTAAATTTTACTACAATTATATTTCCAAATGGTGGTTTAATTGAAATTTTAACACACTAAATCCCAAAATTCATCTTGGGAAGATTTAAAATAATAATAATGAAATATAGGTTTTTTTTCAAATACAATATAACATAAGTTTTGGAAAATAATTTATGTGTTTAAAAATTAAATTTATTATTTTAAAATGAATTATAATATTATAATCTATGAACTTTTTATTATAAAATTATTAATAATATTTATTTCATGATGGTGACACAAATTATATGGTATTATTAAAAATAATTTTTTTCATAATCCCCTCCCGATAACAAAATTTTCAATAAATTATTAAAAATTCACCCTAATAAAATGAAAAATATCTAAATGGAAAATTAATTCCATTTTATAAAATTAAAATTATATATTTGATAAATATACATTTTTTAATAATATCTTAAAATACATTTAATTTTTATCTAATATAACTACTATTCTATTCTCCATGTGTGATTGTTTTTGGTTTGTTTTTATTTCTCAATTATTATTTGAATTATCATTAATAATTTAAACATTTAAAATACTAAATTTTTTAAAATTCATCATTTAATTATGATGAATTTATAATTTAAATAAATATATGTATGAAAACAATTTTACATGAAACATTGTACATAGTATGATTGTTGTAGAAACATTGGATTTTATACATACATATAAGATTATTTTAGAATAATATTCAATAAATTTCCAAGAAAAATGCCTAAGGACTATAATAGATTAGATCCATTGGAGACTACAAAATCAATCTTCTCATTTCATGAATGATCTTAATCATATCCCTTGGATATATGATCATATAGTAATCCTCTTAGTCATACACAACCTAACACTTTCCTGATATAATGGGGAAGGAAATGTAATAAACTATGATCTCTAATGATTAATAAGGGTAGACATATGATATATATAGCAATGATCATAAAAAATCATAGTATACAAGTTTGGGTATGGGATAATGAATATAACTGTCACAACCCATCCTCGGGGCCCGTGTCGTGACTACCCCAAGCCCGCCTTCCATAGGCCAGGGGCTGGCGACTAGCACCAAAGGCATAAATCCCGATAACTGGGAAGGCATTGCCTTTATAAAAGAAAACAAGCACCACAGAGTAAGCAAGCGGAAAAAGTAAACACTAAGTACAAGAGAAGTGCTGAAAAGTAAATGGTCCAGAATACAAACCCAAAAGGAAGTACAACTACAACTGAACAAGTACAACAGAAAAGATAACAGCTGGAAGGACGGAAGCGGCTCCTGGGTCATCCTCCTCGGATCCTACCTGAAGGGTAGGTATAGATGGCGCAGCTCCTGGTCGTCCACCACGGATCCTACCTGAAGGGTTGGTAGAGATATTCTCCTCCATGCTCTCGTCCTTAAACCTCCTCAGTGTGTCATCTCGTCGTGTAGTCCACCTCCGGGTACTGAATCATCGTGTAGTCCACCTCCGGGTACTGACACGTCGTGTAGTCCACCTCCAGGTACTGTCCAGTCCTCGAACACTCGGCCTCCGTCAGCACTGCCTGTCATCTGCAACCAACACAATGAGGTGCGGGCGTAGCCCATG
Source organism: Viscum album (assembly GCA_963277665.1). Taxonomy (NCBI): domain Eukaryota; kingdom Viridiplantae; phylum Streptophyta; class Magnoliopsida; order Santalales; family Viscaceae; genus Viscum; species Viscum album. The sequence continues at coordinate 1,896,534,225 of OY728153.1, forward strand.
CAGGGGTGAGTATAACGATACTCAGTAGGGACCCCGAGACCCTCAAGGTGTCACTAAACCAACAAGGATAACCACAAAGAAGATCTCACCAGAGAACCACTACTTAGGTATATTACCATACATATGCCTAAGTTATCAAGTAACCCATATCAAACATGAGGGAACACAAGGATCATGAAATCAATGGATAACCACTACCCAGGTATATGCCCATACATATACCTAAGTTAACAAGTGACCCATCTCAATCATGAGGTAAGCACAAAGGTCAAAAGTCTCAGCTCAAACCGGGATTTTCATTATCGAAACCGTAACTGCTGAAGAGCTCCGTCTCTGGAGTGTACAGTGGTCCTTTCACGACTCTGAGGTACTGCTCACTAACCTAAGACTGCTGAGGTACTCCTCCGGTTGATTATCGCGGGTCAGCCACCCAAACACAGTAGGGCTTCCTGTCGGGGTATGTCACCCAAACCCAGTAGTGCACACCCCCAAGTAGCCTGCTGAGGTACTCTCCAGACGAGTACCGCGGGTCTACACTGTCACACAGGTAGTGCTCCGTCTGCCATGGGTCTGCACCTCAGAAAGTAGTGCTTCGTCCACTGGGCTAGTCGACTCACTCCAAGTCGAGTCGGTCAAGCAGTAGTCAGGTCTCAGTCGGCTACACGGTCTCCGTACTCCGCACGCTCGTCTCTTGGAGGGTCCGCTCCACGAGCTACATGTTTATACTCCAAGTATCTCAAGGTCCCACGAAGAAGTATCTAGAAAGACCGCCTCGTCATAGGGGTCTCAACGCAACAGACGACGCGTCAATCGGACGCCCAGTCTGTGAGCTTCTAGCCTTTTCATCCCAGGGGCCCGGTTGGTTTCGTGAGCGAACCAATCCCGGCCGTATCTCAACTGTACCCCGAACTCTCATAGGTTATACTCATAGGGACTGTTTCTCAACGTGATCACCAACGACGCTGACGGTTCGTCAAAGGGACGTCCAGTCTGAAAGATATCAGCTTTTCCGTTCCAAGGTCCCGGTTGGATTTCGGGTGTGATCCAACCCGACCACTATCCAACTGTATCCAAAACTCAGGCGGATTATGCCAAAAGTTCCGTCTCATCAAGAGGAATTCAACGGAAAAGACAGCGCGACTATCGGACGCCCGGTCTGTGAGTTATTGGCTTTTTTGTTCCAGGGGCCCGGTTGGTTTCTTGAGCGAACCAACCCGACCGCACTCCAACGGCATCCAAACCTCGAGCGAAGTAAGCCAAAATATCTGACTCACTTAGAGGAATCCATCAAAATCGACGGCACGTCAATCGGACGTCTGGAACTCAAGTTACGAGCGTTTCTGCTCCGAGGGCCCGGTTAGTTTCGTATCCGAACCAACCCGGCCATACCCAAAGTAATCTGAAACCTTGAGTGTGATATACCAAAACGACCACCACGATCCAAGGATCGTGTTTCCGCTGACGGTGAGTAGTTTGGAATCCCGTAGCTCAGGTTACAAGATTTTGACAGAAAGTGGTCCGAAAACGGGGATCTGGGCCCGGGCCGACCCGGGTCGACCCGGCTGGGCCCGGCCCGCCCCGGCCCGGCTCGGTCCGGCTCAGTCCCGTCCGACCGGCCGGTCGTGGCTCGGCCAGCGTGGTTGAGCTGAAAGGGGGAGCGGGTTGTCCCCTGCCCGCCACTAATTGAGGCCGGCGGTGAACCGCCACCCGCCTCCCTTCCGGCGGCATGCCGCCGCCGCCGCCTTCCGCAGACCACCGAACGCGCTCCTGTGGTCTTTTTCTCCTTCCGTCTTCGCCTATGGTCCTCCTGGGACCCGAAATTCACTACGGAGGCCTCAAAATTACCTTGCGGCCTCGTTTTTCATCACCTGTCAATCCGCACGTCAAAAACGAAACACGCAGTCTTCGTGGTTCTCCAGCGCGGCGCGTTGGCACCGCGCCCCTTCGCCGTGGCCCGAATCTGTCTGCGGATGTCTTCGGTTTTCTTCGATGCGGTGTGACGGCGTCGTGTCCTTGAATTCCTTTCCACGGCACGGCGCGACGGCGCCGCGCATATCTACCGCATGAAACCGCGTTGTGCGACGACACCACGCTTCCTCGTACCGACCACAAAGAAAAAAGGAGGAGGGTCGGCCGTGTTCGTGTGGTCCGGCCCCCCTCACGTTATTCGTTATCATTTGGTTTCAATCCAGAAAGTTCAAATTCGATAACAAATGGTTTTTAACGATGAAGATCATCAAGTCGGAAATCTCGAACAAATATAAATAATTGAATACAAACCCCTACCTTGGGTATAAGCTGATCAGATGGAGGCGTCGTCGTTTGAGGTTTGTCGTGGTATGGCGTCGCGAGGATGACGACATCGAAGGGGGACGTTGGCGTTCGTCCGACTAGAGGGAAAGATAAGCTGTCGTCGTTTGCTACCCGATTCCGCTTCCGAGCTTGTTCGTCGATCCGTTGACGATGAAGGGGAAGAAGAAGATATATTGAAGAGTCTCGCCGCGGAAGGGGAGAAATTCTGTGGAAGGAAAATGAGCGTTCTTCGTCAGAGGTGGCGCGTTCTTCATTCGCGGAGATAAGCTTCTTCCCAAGTGTTGGGCGTCGCGGTAATTTACCAGCGCTCCGTCGCTTGGTGAAGCTGTCCCCAAACCCTCTCCCAAGATCCCTATATATAGGAGAGGGGGAGAGGTATGTAACCATTGTGGTTACATAACTTTTTTTTAAAAAAAGGGGTCAGGTGAAATAAATTTCTTTGACGCAATTTATGAGGTCTGTTGGCACCACTTAAGAGGGGAGGGTGCCAAGGAGTTTCTCCCCATTTAATGGGGATTTGAGGAATTAAGAGGCTCTCCCTCATTAATGAGGGAGAGTTGAGAGGTTTCCTCTCCTCCCATTAATAGGGGGGTTAAGCCCCGTGTGGTCCCTACCATAATAAACCACCCATGGGAGGTTTAGTTCGGGTGGGCCCCACCACCATAACCTCTCAAGGGAGGTTAAGGTGTGGTGGCCCCACCTCCAACCTTCATGAGGAGGTTTCAACCACCACACTCCCAATGGAGGCTGAAATAAAATAATGTGCATGACACGTTATTTTATTATTACTATTATTTAAAGAAAACCCAAAAACTAACTTCCGCTCTCGATTAAACGCAACTGCGACAAAAGTCTCTTTAAGAAAATACCGGCGTTGCGAGTTCATCGGTGCCCTCAGAATTCGATTCCGAGCACCGGTTCAAATGTTAGAAAAACCCACTCATTCGTTCACTGAACGTACCCGATCCAAATATCGGAAATTGATTCCGGGCACACCGGGCCTCAGAATCAGGCGCTGTCCGAAACTGCGTTCTTGAAAAATTCCAAATAAAATTTAGGAAAAAAATTCCCTTGAAATTTTTGGGTCTTTACATTACTCCCACCTCAGGGTTTACGTCCTCGTAAAGCTTTAACATAAACTAGGGATACAAAAACAGTACTGAGGATGCATCTGAGCCTTCCGCTCTCGTGTTCTCACCCGGAGGTTCCTGTACTTCCCGTGAAAGTGCACCCGAGGAATAGGCCATCCTCGAAGGATCCGATCCTGTCGATCCTCGATCCCCACTGGAACCTCCGTGAATGACACTCCATCGCAATCGTCCAGCTCCTCATGGTCGATGATATGCGAAGGGTCGAGCACGTATCTCTTCAGTTGAGATACGTGGAATTCGTCATGCACCTGGTGCAACTGAGGTGGATGGGTCAAGCGGTAAACCACCTTGCCTACCCAGCTGTGGACCTAGAAAGGTCCGTTAAACCTCATAGTTTACTTGCCGCCTTGGCCACAACTCCGTAAACTTCGTCGAGGTGAGACCCGTATAAGGACGTGATCGTCATCCTCGAACTCCAGAGGTCTCAATTTTTGGTTAGAACTAAAACTCAAAACACTGCTGCCACGACGGTATTGTTGACTGACTCAAGAGTGATCGGCCGCACCCTCCTGTGAAAGAGTTTATCCCGTTCTGCCTGGGGTTTCCTTTTCCCCGACCAAGTAAAACCCATCCCGACATTTTCCTAAAACCGTCAATTTGAGTATGAACAGTTATTTCCCATTCCATACTCAAACTAACGTTGTAAGGCCTCGACGCTGCCACTAAGAGATTCCAACTAGAACTCTCGCCTCGAGGGTCTGACCACACCATCGGCGTAAGTGTGATTATCGAGTCTCCTCCCAAGGTATCTCCGGACGTGAGGGTCAAGTCCACGGCTTACCGAAAACTCTAGGTCTGGGACAAGATTTGTGAAAGAGATGAATGATTCATATCGACGTCTATTACTACCGCATCTAGTAGTGGACACATACTGTCCCTTGAATCATTTTTAGAGCCATTGGGTCACACTCCTTGACCGCATGCAGCCGCACTCTTCCTCCGACCTCCAGCTCCTTGAGCCTGGCAGGGATAACTAAGGCGGGTGGTTGTAGCATGTTAAGATGTACACCACCTCATACTGCTCTCCTAGATCTTCCTCCACGTCTGCTTCTTCGCAGACTCATCTATCCTTAAAGCTTCCACTTCTTGAAACATTTAACATGCACGAGTCTCTAAGACTGGCACCGGTTTCCTTTTTCTTACTGCACTGTGCAGTCTTCATCTGCTCTTGGATGACCTGGACCTTCTTTAGTCTCACAAGAGCTGCTATGATTTTTTTCTTTGCCGATAAGAGAAATCCGGTCTCATCCCCTGGATGAACCACATTCGTTGCCTAATATAGTCAATCCTAACATGAATGATGCATTCATTCCATGGATGACGTCGTAAGGCCTTGACGTAACTACCAAGAGATCCAACTGTCACTCTCGCCTCCAAGGGTCGAGTCACACTGTCGGCATCAGTGTGAGGTCACTGGGTCTTCTACAGTAGAAATCTCGAAAGTGAGGGTCAAGTCAACAGTTTTAACCGGGACCACTCAGTATCAACCAAACAAAAGGATAGGAAAGCAAACAAAGATAAGTGTCTTTTTATTATTGCAGCTCATAATACAAAGACACAAATACAACAGCAACATGGAACTAGAAGTACAAAGGATGTATCCACTAGTTCCTCTCCTGTCCACATGCTCCCGGAGCTCTACTACCTTGTCCACTTCTCGGCTGTTGCTAAAGCACTCGTCACTGCTTCTACCTCGGTGGCTCCTCCAACGCCTGTAGATCAATTGTACGAGGAGTCGGACAATCATGTGCCAGGTGACCCTCTCCGCTGAAGGAGTAACACAACCTGTTTCTGGCACGCCTGGCTCTGACCCCACCCCGGGTGCCCCGCACCACCGGTCCTAAAACCCGAGATCGTCCAACTACTGGTCTGGTCCTCCTAGATCTTTGCATCATCTGTCTACTGCCCACAGATGACTCGGCTACTGATCGAAAATCCTACGACAAAGGAAGAAGTTCTTGTACACGCTCGGGGTGTAGAGCTACTGGCACAAACTCCACCCTGAATAAGGTCTCGAAGTCTTCCCATGTGAAGGCCATCCCGTCGCAAAACTGCAACAAGTGGCTCCACCACCTGCCTGCTGCTGCCTGAAGAAGGCTGGCAGCAAAGATCACCATGAGGTCTTTCGGTGTCCCCACTTTCCTGAATACTCTCACCACAGCCTCCAGTCAATCCTCAGCCGCCTGCGGGTCCGTCTCTCCCCGGAACCTGGGTGGCCTCTGGCGCTGGAACTCGTGCAGCGCACTCAAGTGGCATGCATCTCCTATTGCTTGGACTGGTGGCATCGGTGACCCAATGTATGGTAGTACCGCTGGTGCCTTCGCTGGTGCCTCAACTGCAAGAGGGCCCTGTACCGAAGCCTCATCGCTCGGCAATCTATCAGTACACACGTCCCTCTGGGCTCTAGCTGGTCGTCCGAGAAAAGGCATCTTGAAAGAAACAACGTGACACGGTCAAATGATTATACCTGGTTCGCTGACCTGGTTCGATCTGTTTTAAGGGAAAAACCTTTGAAAACACAATTGCAATCAGTGTTTTTGTGCACAAAGCCGGAAATCAGTTGTCAGGGTCCTGGTGTATGGATATGTCGGCCGCCCGCACCAACACTGGACTCCCTGAACTGAAAACCACACTCGGTACCCTTAACACTATTTCTTCACAGAAAGAAAATGTTAGCGTTATAAATTCTGCGGTAGAACCGACTCCTCTGATACCAATTTGTCACGACCCATCCTCGGGGCCCGTGTCGTGACTACCCTAAGCCCGCCTTCCATAGGCCAGGGGCTGGCGACTAGCACCAAAGGCGTAAATCCCGATAACTGGGAAGGCATTGCCTTTATAAAATAAAACAAGCACCACAGAGTAAGCAAGCGGAAAAAGTAAACACTAAGTACAAGAGAAGTGCTGAAAAGTAAATGGGCCAGAATACAAACCCAAAAAGATGTACAACTACAACTGAACAAGTACAACAGAAAAGATAACAGCTGGAAGGAAGAAAGCGGCTCCTGGGTCGTCCTCCTCGGATCCTACCTGAAGGGTAGGTACAGATGGCGCACCTCCTGGTCGTCTACCACGGATCCTACCTGATGGGTAGGTACAGATAGCCTCCTCCACGCTCTCATCCGTCAACCTCCTCCGTGTGTCGTCTCGTCTTGTAGTCCACCTCCGGGTACTGACTCGTCGTGTAGTCCACCTCCGGGTACCGTCCAGTCCTCGAACACTTGGCCTCCGTCAGCACTGCCTGTCGTCTGCAACCAACACAACGAGGTGCGGGCATAGCCCGTGCAGGGGTGAGTATAACGATGCTCATTAGGGACCCAGAGACCCTCAAGGTCTCACTAAACCAACAAGGATAACCACAAAGAATATCTCAACAGATAACCTCTACTTAGGTATATGCCCATACATATGCCTAAGTTATCAAGTAACCCATCTCAAACATGAGGGAACACAAGGATCATGAAATCAACGGATAACCACTACCCAGGTATATGCCCATACATATACCTAAGTTAACAAGTGACCCATCTCAATCATGAGGTAAACACAAAGGTCAAAAGTCTTAGCTCAAACTAGGATTTTCATTATCGAAACCGTAAGTGCTGAAGTGCTCCGTCCCTGGAGTGTACAGTGGTCCAGTCACGACTCCGAGGTACTGCTCACTAACCTAAGACTGCTGAGGTACTCCTCCTGTCGAGTACCGCAGGTCAGCCACCCAAACACAGTAGTGCTTCCCGCCGGGGTATGTCACCCAAACACAGTAGTGCACACCCCCAAGTAGCCTGTTGAGGTACTCTCCGGACGAGTACCGCGGGTCTTCACTGTCACATAGGTAGTGCTCCGTCCGCCATGGGTCTGCACCTCAGAAAGTAGTGCTCCGTCCACTGGGCAAGTCGACTCACTCCAAGTCAAGTCTGTCAAGCAGTCGTCAGGTCTCAGTCGGCTACACGGTCTCCGTACTCCGCACGCTCGTCTCTGGGAGGGTCCGCTCCACGAGCTACAGGTCAATACTCCAAGTATCTCAAGGTCCCACGAAGAAGTATCTCAAAGGACCGCCTCGTCATAGGGGTCTCAACGCAACAGACGGCACGTCAATCGGACACCCAGTCTCTGAGCTTCTAGCCTTTTCATCCCAGGGGCCCGGTTGGTTTCGTGAGCGAACCAATCCCGGCCGTATCTCAACTGTACCCCGAACTCTCATACGGTATACTCATAGGGACTGTTTCTCAACGTGATCACCAACGCCACTGACGGTTCGTCAAACGGACGTCCAGTCTGAAAGATATCATCTTTTCCGTTCCAAGGTCCCGGTTGGATTTCGGGTGCGATCCAACCTGGCCACTATCCAACTGTATCCAAAACTCGGGCAAAGTATTCCAAAAGTTCCGTCTCATCAAGAGGAATTCAATGGAACAGACGGCGCGACTATCGGACGCCTGGTCTGTGAGTTATTGGCTTTTTCGTTCTAGGGGCCCGGTTGGTTTAATAAGCGAACCAACCCGAACGCACTCCGATGGCATCCAAACCTCGATAGGAGTAAGCCAAATGATCCGTCTCACTTAGAGGAATCCATCAAAATCAACGGCACGCCAATCGGACGTCCGGAACTCAAGTAACGAGCGTTTCCGCTCCGAGGGCCCGGTTGGTTTCGTATCCAAACCAACTCGGCCGTACCCAAAGTAATCCGAAACCTTGAGTGCGATATACCAAAACAACTGTATTGATCCAAGGATCGTGTTCCCACTGACGGAGAGTCATTTGGAGTCTCTTAGCTCCTGTTACGAGCTTTTTACCGAAAGTGGTCTGAAAACGGGGGTCTGGGCCCGGGTCGACCCGACCCGGATGGGCCCGGCCCGGACCGGCCGCGGCTCAGCCGGTGTGGCCGAGCCGAAACGTGGAGCGGGGTGTCCCTTTCCCGCCGCTAATTGAGGCCGGCAGCGAACCGCCGGCCGCCTCCCTTCCGGCGGCGTGCCACCGCCGCCGCCTTCCGCGGACCACCGGACGCGCTCCGGTGGTTCGTTTCTCCTGCCGTCTTCACCTATAGTCCTCCCGGGACCCGACCTTCACTGCGGAGGCCTCAAAATTACCTTGCGGCCTCGTTTGTCGTCGCCAATCAATCCGCACGTCAAAAACGAAACGTGTCGTCTTCGTGGTTTTCTGGCGCGGCGCGTTGGCGCCGCGGCCCGACTTCGTCCGCGGATGTCTTCGGTTTTCTTTGACGTGGTGCAATGGCGTCGCGTCCTTAAATTCCTTTCCACGGCGCGGCGCGATGGCGCCGCGCATATCTACCACATGAAACTGCGTGGTGTGACGACACCGCGCTTCCTCGTACCAACCACAATGAAAAAAGGAGGAGGGTCGACCGTGTTTGTGCGGTCCGTCCCCCCTCACGTTATTCGTTATCATTTGGTTTCAAACCAAAAAGTTCAAATTCGATAACAAATTGTTTTTAACCACGAAGATCATCAAGTCGGAAATCTCGAACAAATATAAATAATTGAATACAAACCCCTACCTTGGGTATAATCCAATTGGCAGGAGGCGTCGTCGTTCGAGGTTCGTCGTGGTATGGCGTCGCGAGGATGACGACGTCGAAGTGGGACGTCGGCGTTCGTCCGACTCGAGGCAAGGAGAAGCCGTCGTCGCATGCTACCCGATTCCACTTCCGAGCTTTTTCGTCGATCCGTTGACGATGAAGGGGAAGAAGAAGATCCGTTGAAGCATCTCACCGCGGAAGGGGAGAAATTCCGTGGAAGGAAAATGACCGTTCTTCGTCAGAGGTGGCGCGTTCTTCATTCGCGAAGATAAGCTTCTTCCCAAGTGTTGGGCGTCGCAGTACTTTACCAGCGCTCCGCCTCTTGGTGAAGTCGTCCCCAAACCCTCTCCCAAGATCCCTATATATAGGAGAGGGGGAGAGGTATGTAACCATTGTGGTTACATAACTTTGTTTAAAAAAAGGGGTCGGGTGAAATAAATTGCTTTGACAAAATTTATGAGGTCCGTTGGCACCACTTAAGAGGGGAGGGTGCCAAGGAGTTCCTCCCCATTTAATGGGGAGTTGAGGAATTAAGAGGCTCTCCCTCATTAATGAGGGAGAGTTGAGAGGTTTCCTCTCCTCCCATTAATAGGGGGGTTAAGCCCTGTGTAGTCCCTACCATAATAAACCACCCACGAGAGGTTTAGTTCGGGTGGGCCCCACCACCATAACCATTCAAGGGAGGTTAAGGTGTGGTGGACCCACCTCCAACCTCCATGAGGAGGTTTCAACCACCACACTCCCAATGGTGGCTAAAATAAAATAAAGTGCATGACACGTTATTTTATTATTATTCTTATTTAAAGAAAACCCAAAAACTAACTTCCGCTCTCGATTAAACGCAACTGCGGAAAAAGTCTCTTTAAGAAAATACCGGCGTTGCGAGTTCGTCGGTGCCCTCAGAATTCGATTCTGAGCACCGGTTCAAAAGTTAGAAAAACCCGCTCGTTTGTTCACTGAACATACCCGAGCCAAACTTCGGAAATTTAATCCAGGCACACCGGGCCTCAGAATCAGGCACCATCAGAAACTGCGTTCTTGAAAAATTCCAAAGAAAATTTAGGAAAAAATTTCCCTTGAAATTTCCGGGTCTTTACAATAACTAAGGAAGTTTATATAGAACCTCTCATATATCATAAAAATGTGTCATGGAAAAACATTATTATTTACGAAAACATGGACCATAAGAGTGATAAATAATTATAAATAAATTATTAACCATAATACCATTTTATAAAAATGTGGAATCATAAAAAAATTCAAATATATATATATTTTAAGGTCAAATACCAAGACCATAAAAATAGTTTATATATACTTATCACATGTTTCCCATTATGTATTTGGATGCACCTCTTCTCCATAGATGTTTAAGAATCACTAGTTTCCCATAGTGGATCAATCCCATTGAATTATTTCCAATTTTTTCTCTTGAGATATAAAAATTTAACAAATTAATTTTTGGGATATATTTTTCCTACTCATCTCATAAAAGAAACCATACAAATATATACCAAAATATAATAAAACATTAATCATATAATGAAAATATAACTCGTGAAAATAAAATGGGTCTCATAAACATTTCATCAATTCCCCATAAAATGAATCTTGGAAAATTATTGGGTTTCAAAAATATTTCCTGAATATAAAAATTAAACATCTACATAAATAATACGAATTTTATCATTCAATCTTATCCCCAGTAATGCATAAGTACCATTATAGGATTCAATATTAGATAGAAAATAATTTTTAAAGATCACTTGGAATATTTATAGAGAAATATTGCATTTAAAATTTAAAACACAATTTTTAAAAATTATATCAATTTGAAAATATTTCTCAATAAAAATAACATTGTTAACCTATAAAAGAAGGATTAAAAATCATTTACAACATTTCATCAGAAAAATATAATTTACAATTTAAAAACCACTATTTGAAAAAAAAATTAAATTTTTTGGATACCTTTTATTTGGATATATAATTATAAACTAATAAATGAATATTTTTCTTAATTAGTTGGATATGATATTTGAAAATATATTTCAAACCTTTCAAATAAAACATTCCTTTCACATTTTCTATAAAATCATAATCAACATTGTTTGGAAATTGAAAACAATAATCCTATTAATTTTTTTTCTTAAAATTGGTAAAAATATATTTATAAATTCAGTTGGAGTGATTAAAATAATTTTTCAAATTTTTTTTAGAAAACAATATTTTTAAAGAAAAACTATTTTCCTCTAGGGAATGAAATAAATTTGATTTTCCTTAAAACATTTTTTGGATATAATGAGTATATTAACATTTGACAATGTTGGTATTACTTGTATTATCATTAAATAACGTGAGGAGAATAAATTTAAAGAGTTTATTGAGAAATAAATCATATTATTTTATCATTGGTGGCCTAAATATAAATAATCCTTTAAAATGATGGGATTGTATCATTAAAACCTAACCACGTTGGTCACTTTTTCACCACAAACACCATGTAAGGGAGATACTAAAGTGGTAAAAAAAATTAAATAATATTAATGATAATAAATATAAAATAAATTCATATTCAGTATATACGCCACATAAAATAAATATGTGGGGAATTTGGCATGTGTCTCACATAAAATAAAAGTGAGAAAAAAACCCATGACAAAAGGGTCAGATTCTATCCTAAACATTTGGTCCTCTTAAAATAATAAATTTATGTTTATTATACATATATTGTAGAAGAATAATTTTATATATCACTAAATTTATGATTTAGTTATGACATTTTATTACCCATTTATTAACAATTCCATGTTAATGTCATCTTTCAACCAATATCTTCATTTTTTATGCATGTTTTCAATTGGTATTTATCGTCCACTTACATATATAAAGGATAAATAATCTAAAAAATATTAATATATTTCTAAATATCATATATATTTATAATATATTCATGTATAGTGCTCTATTGACTTTAGAAATTGAAAATGATATACTTCATTCAAGGAGACGATAGGTCATACGTACTCATGAATACAATATCCATTTTCCCAACATAATCCAATAATGAAATGAAAATAAAATATATAAATTTAATAATATTTTTTATTACATATACATATATTATTTTAATTAATATCATTCTTATTATGTTTAATATAAAGCATGAAAAAATCACATCACATCAAGTGATGATAGTCGGCTCTAAACCTGAACAAAACCATCCTATGCCAAACAATTTAATGTAAAATAAAGATTGAAATATAATGAAATAATAAATATATAAATATCATAAATATCATCTATAAATAATAAATACATCATTATATTCATCCGTGAAATGCGGTGCTGGAAAATGAATAACATTGGTTTGCGAGGTGGTAGTCCTCTATACACAGAAATGTTGATTTCAAACCTGAATTGATTGAATAAGAGAGTTATATTGGTTTTTTAATTAACATGATAACATATCATTATATAAAATATATTTTTTCATATTTAATAATTATTTAATAATAATTTATGGGGGGTGGTGGAAGAAATAATATAAAAAACCTCATTGAAGAACATTACTTCTTATTCTGATAACTTCCTAAGATTTGCACCAGAATCATTCTTAAGTAGTCTATATGAAAAATAAATGACTCTAGGATGCAAATAGGGATTTTAATAAGGAATGTTGGTAGGTATTGGCCATAAAAATGGTTTTAAGGATGAATTATAGAGATTGAAGGTGACTTTTTATATTTAAGGTGAGTGGAAACCCATTTATTTTTTTGAAAATATAAATGTATGACCAATGTTTTCACATGAAATAGGGATAAAAAATTGATAATTTGCACTCATATAATATATAAAGTCTAAAACAAACTATTTATAATGGTTCATTAGGATGTAAAATTATCCCACGGATGAAAACATGCAACGTAATGGTGTAAACTTAGTCTCTTGGTTCAGTTTCTATAGAAACTCTCACAAGAATTCCTTAGAGTGTTTATTATTTCGGAGTGAATGGGAAAGCGGTATATGTGAATTTGTGGATATAACATCTTGACTAATGGTATTTATTATTTTTATATTTGAATGACTTCAACATACATGTGATAATAATCTGGAAACTCTGTTTTGTGCCCTCCTATTAGTAATATTTTTAGGTCTCTATAGGAAGCCCAAAAGGTGGTGAGGTAGGGCTCTTGTCAATTTTCCAGTTAACACCATATAATAATTATGTCCCTGGTAGCAGAACTGGGTATGCATATTAGAATCATGTGTAAATATTCTATATTATCCAGATTTTATCCCAAGTCATCAAAGGCTGTGGGAGTTCCTTAGGCAGTGCATGGTTGATGGGTTCAATGTATTCCACTATATAGGGGTCAAAAACTAAATTCTTATGGATCTTTCATAGAAAGGATGATCAGGGGATGTGGACTGGTGAGAAATGGTAACTATTTTGTTCTTCTTGGTTTCAGTGTTTTTTATGGCTCCAACAATTCCATGGGTCCAGAGGTAAGAGAGATGTTAACTAGTATTTATATGTGGAAAATGTTAAATATTGTGGTTAATGAAATTCAATAGTACTATGAATCTCTAGTTTAGATCCTGGGAGGGGTAGTTGACCCACCTTTGGATTTGGAGGATTATGTTATGAAGTGTAATTTACATTTAGGCTAGACAACAATATGGGGAATATATGGAGAGTACAAAAATTTGTTGCTAAGGGGCTAACTCAAGTAGGTAGAGTGGATGGGGATATTATTATATATAATACCTTTTGGACCCATTCCCTTAGAATGAATGCATTCTATCTATGTAGATGATCTGGGCTAAATCACTATATTCCGTTATGACTTGTTTAACTCTTGTTTGTTTCCACTTTTTGTTTGACAATATTTTTCAATAAAATTTTAAATTTTCAGTCAAAAAGTGATAGATATTTGAAATAAATTTATAGTTAAAAAATTATTAAAAATTTATTTCTATTTTCAAATATTTTAAAATAAATGAAAAAACATAATAAAAACATGATTTTTTACAATTGATGGAAAAATTTATCTTCATAGAATATTATGAAATATTATCCATAATTTAATTTTCAAAACATAATTTATGAATTTATTTTAAAATTTTAAAACTATTTTTTAAAATTGAATGCAATTAATTTTAAAATAATTGATCAAATGATTAAAAAATACATTTTTTGAAAAATTTATTTATAAGCCTAAAAATAGATATATTCTAATATCTTGTATAGAATACACAGAAATTGAGTGTTTAATATTTTATTGAATATATAATATAGTAATTTCATTTAAATCATTCACTAAAAGTGATGTGTTCAATTAATTAATATAATACTTGTTTTTGTGGATAGAAATTGTTTTCTATAAAATGATTTATTTTATTTTCAAAGAGTTTTTATTTTCATTCTAATAATTGTTTCACCATATAATTAATTAGATATAAATATATTTATGGATTTATGTATGTGTGTGTGTATATCATATATATTCATAATTTTTTATGTTCTAATCATACAAAAAATTCAAATTTCTGGAAAATTAATATCATATTAAATAATAATATTTAAATAGTATGTTGTGTTTTAATAAAACTGTATGATTCATGTAATTAAAGATAAAATAAATTTTATTCATGTAGAATAATATTGAAAAGATTAAATTTAATTGATAAAAATTACAAAATTTCAGGGTGTTACAATTACAATGCTAGGTCTAATATCTTTTTTAATTATCAAACAACTACATTTAAATGATTCAATAAAAATTATTTTGATAATATGTGACTATAAAATAGATGAATTAATTTTTAAAATAAAATCAATAATCAAATAATAATGTTATTTTAGTGTTTGAATTTTTTTTATACATTTAAATGAAAATATTCAGGAAGACATAACATGCATATAGAATATAAGAAAAATCAGCCCAAAAATAAATTTCTATAAATGTTTTAATATCATAAATAAATAAAAAATTGTTTTAAAATATAGTTAAAACATTTATTGTATCAAATAATTCATATAAATTACTATTGAATATGGAAAAAAAATTAATTGTTTCAATTGTAACGTGTTTCAATTATAAGAGTACTATAAAATTCAAAATTCTATGTTATTAGTTATATCCTTATGTCACCCTAATAATTATAATGATTATAGGGTAATGAAACTGTTAATAAAATGAAATATATTCATAAAAGAAAAATATATATTGAAAAATAATCACAAATATAGAAAATGTGTTTTTAAAAAATCCTTTAATTAAATACTTATTATTCATAATGATACCTCATAAAGGAATTAATATTTTAAATAGGAACATGTAGTTGAAAATAATTATGATATATATATATATATATTCGAGGTGTATATAACTATAAAAAAATAAAAAATAATTTAACACTTATATATAAAATTTTAGAATTAAAATTTATAAATATATTAATGGAAAACATGTAGTGTTCCATTCCAAACACTTAATGATAATCCATATTAAAAAATTTAGTCATTGGTAAACAAATATTAATGTTTTCCTCAGGTTTCATTAACCAATATATTATACCCTAATAATATCCTAATAAATATCTTCATAAAAATATATAATATTACAAAGCCTAAATACATTGGAATTGATAATACTCAATGTTCATACAAGTTATACTAAATACTGTACACAAGGGCCAATTTATAACTATCTAAATCGTGACAGCCAAATTTACTCTATTTTGATTCCAAAATTAAAAAAATATTTAATATAATACTAACTAAAATTTAAAAAACTCACACATTCAGTTCTATTTTTAAACAAAAAAACTTTTATACAATACAATGAGAATAATAACTTTATAAAATAAAAATCATTGTTAAATTGGGAAATAGTTACATATTACCTAGTATACCTATAAGACATAATTAAATCCTTGATTATGGACCCATTATAATTCATGATTACTTCCTTTAACACCTAGAGTTATCTTAGGAATGGAGAAACATAATAAAAGAGGGAGTTAAAATTACCAAAAAAGGGTAAAAGTGTTTAGATAGGACATACGGTAATTATCAATTGACTATGAACATGTCAGACACGTGATCATGTAAGAAATGGAATGATTAAATGGAGAATGAAATCATAAATATTAGTCATGAGGAATGATCATATAATCATATTGAATTGAAAAGGGGATTTAGCTCTTGAATCAATCATTCTTGAGAGCCTCTTTAAGAGAAAGGTTTTGGTATTTATATGAGACCTAGGATTGCTGGACATGGGAAGGGAGGATGGTAGGAGATTTGGACTGAATTTGGAGAAGGCAAAAGGATTTACTGGAGTGAATAGAAGAGGGAGTGATGGGGGGTTTTAGAGTGGAGTGGATAGGGGATTTCTCGATATTGTATTCATTAATTTATTATTTCTCCAAAAGAAAATTAATAGAGAGCCTTGCATGAACAATAATAGTAATTTTATCATGTGAATCTGAATAAATTAGGATTATATTGACAAAACATCATACATGAATCTATAATTAGTGTAATTTAGTATATATTATAAATTATGGTATTTCACTATTCATCAAAAATTCATGAAATTCAAAAAAAATCAAAAACAATCACCCCGACCATTTTTTTATGTGTTGAATCCAAAAATAAAGTCCATTTTTTAAAAATAATTTTCTAAATAATAAAATTTTATATTTATTTAAAATCATAATTAAATCTAAAAACCTGATTTTTAAAACATTTACTTATTCCAAAGCATAGGTATATTGTACTTCCACTTGAGTATTATTTATATACAATCATATGTAGGGTAACTATTCATTGGGATATATCACTATTCATAAGGGCATGTTAATATTCATACGGGTATGTTACTATTCACTAAAAAATATGACGTTCTTATCGGAGTCCAAATATCTTACTGAACTTAATTGTGTATGTCATATTTTCAAAATTCTCCTAAAAAAAGTGACAAAATTATTTTTACGGTCCGCATTGCACTTAGTAGTTCATTATGAAATATTTATAAGAAATCAATTTCCATTGAAAAAATATCCAGTCGTTACATTCTCACCTCATTACAGAAAATTCATCCCTGAAATTCACAATGTTATTACCAAAAAAGATGTGGGAATTTCTTAAACATAAGCTCCTCAGGCTCCCATGTTTTCTCCTCCAGATTACGGTTCCTCTTGAGTAACATTACCAGGAGAGTAATTTTATTTCCCAATACTTGTTCTCTGGTATCAAGAATCTAGATAGGATTTTCACAATAAGACAAATTAGGCTCATGTTCAATTTAGTCAAAGTTAAGTAAAAGTGTTGGGTCTTACATGTATTTCTTTAACAATGATATGTAGAACAAATTGTGAACTTTAGAGAAACTTAGAAACATTTCCAAACGGAAAAGCTACAGCTTAAATTCGAACCAAAATATCAAAAGGTCTGATGTACCTCAGAAATATTTTTCCCTTCTTACTGAATCGTATAATACCCTTCCCGAGATATACTTTTAAGAACACATGATCTTATTCTTAAAATTACAAATCCATGCTTTAGTATTAACATAGATATTTTTCCTACATTGATCTATTTTGAAATGGTTTTAGATAATCATCACATTTTCCATTGTTTCATGAAGATGTTCTAGGCCCACGAGCATTCTTGTACCAACATCATCCTGGCATGTTGGTGTATGACATATCTTTCTATATAATGCTTTATTGGGTGCAATCAGAATACTTGAATAAAAGCTATTGTTGTAGGAAAATTATACAAGAGGTAAACACTGGTCCCATATGCCATGAAATTCAACTGAACATGACCTTCACATGTCCTCTAATTTTTTAATTGTCCATTCTAATTTCCCATCAGTTTGAGGGTGGTAGGCAGTGCTCAAACAAAGATCAGTAACTAGGGACTTCTGAAGTCTTTTCCTAAATTGTGATGTAAAATGGGGATATGATCAGAAAACATTGATAAGGGTACACCATAATATCTTACAACTACATTAATATATACCCTTGCTAAAAATACATGTTGTAAATATTCTCCTATAGCAAGAAATGTGTTGATTTTGAAGATGACCGATAATGACCTATATCACATCATTCTTCTTTGGAGTCTTTGGTAGACCCATGACAAATTCAATCGTAATATCCTTCCATTTCCACATACGAATAGAAAGTGGTTTCATGACTCCTCTAGGACTTTGTCTTATAGCTTTCACCTATTGACACACCAAACATCTCAACACATAATCATCAATCCCCCACTTCATGTTTTCCCACCACAAATTGTCCTTTAGATCACTATAAATCTTTGTTCTTCCATGGTGTATATAGAAATTAGAGCTATGAGAATTATCCAATAGTTCCCTCTTTATCTCTGGAATAGAAGGTACACAAAGCCTCTTTCTGAATATCAAAACACCACCTTTATATATGAATTATATCAACATCACTTCATTTATAGATTTTATTTCTTTTTGAACTCATCATCATCAGCCTGAGAACATTTTATCATTTCCAGTAAAGAATGATTTGAAAAAATTTGAAAAGTAGTGAGGTGTTACCTTCTTTTATAATTCCCATATCCATATTTACTAGATCCATGAACATAGGATCCCTTTCAACAAACATCTTCTTCATAATTATATAGTCCTTTCACTCAAAGAGTATTCCACCTTATTTTCGTTCCCCGAGTGGTAGTGTATTGTGCAATCACAGCCTTTGAGTAGCTCAATATATCTCCTTTGTCAAATGTTGAGTTCTTTATATGATAATGTGTATTTCAAACTCGTATAATCTGTATATATATCATATTTTTTCCATAGAGATAATGTATTCAAATAATTGGAGAAACTTTTACCACTGCTAACTCAAGATCTTGTTTTCGATAGTTTTGTTCTTGAATTTTTAGCATCCAAGATTCATAGGCAATCACTTGATCATTCTACATAAGGAATCAAAAATTTCCTTTCATTGATGCATCTTTATTGATAAAAACCAATCATTCTCAAATTATATTCTTAGGATCATAGAATCCACTAACCTCATCTTAAATTCATCAAAACATTCATCACATTTAATTTTCTTTACAAACCTAATCCATTTTCGTGAGATCTCAGTCAATTGGTTAGATAAATTGTAAATATTCTGAATGAAACACCTATAATAATCTGCTAAACCAATAAAACTACGCACCTCAGTTATGTTCATTGAGTAGGCCATTCTTGTATAGCATTTGACTTCCAATATCTATTGGCATCCCATACTTAGAAGCTATGTGGCCCAAAAATGAAACTGATTGCAGACAAAAATCAATATTTCTTAAAAAACCACATAATTCATTTCTTCTCAGAGTCTTCATAATAGTGAATTAGTGATTTTCTTGAACTTCATAGATTTTTCAGTATACCAGGGTATCATCAATAAAAACTACCCCAAATTCATCAAGATATTCATTAAAAAAACTATTCATTAAATCCATGAAAACATATAGTGCATTAGTTAGTCTAAAAGGCTTTACTGTATACTCATAATTCCCCTACCTAGTTTGGAATGATGTTTTTGTAATGTCTTCCTTCCTCACATAAAACTGATGATATCTAGATTGAAGATCAATCTTAAAAAAATGGGCTCCATGAAGTTGATCAAATAAATCATCAAAGCGAGGTAGTGGATACATGTGCTTAATTTTTATAGCATTGATCTCTCTGTAGTTGACACACAACCTCATAGACCATCATTCTTCTTAATGAAATGAATAGGGTCTCCGCATGGGGAAACACTAGGGAAAATAAAATCCTTTATACCACACTTCCTCTAGTTGTTTCTTTAGTTCCATTAACTCCATAGTGGCCATTCTATAAGGGGTCATTGATATGGGCCTTGAACCAGGAACTATGTAAATGGAATACACAATTTCCCATTCTAGTGGATATCTAGGTTAATCTTATAGAAGGATGTCATCATATTTTTTCACAATAGGTACATATTCAATATGAAAATTATTTTACTCACCCATAGTTATTGCATTACCTTTCTCTCCATTAATTTAATTCATTAGAGATACTAGGGGGTGGATCTCGGTGGAAATTAGATGGATAGGTTTCTGATCTAAAGATAAGGGATTATACACCATTCTAAAAAATTGTAACAATCTTCTTCATGTAATATATCTTTGCATCATACTTTGATAGTCAATTCATATAAAGAATTATATCAAAGTCAATCATTGGTACAATGATAAGGTTAGAAACTAAAGCACTTTTATGTGATATGAGGGGGACTAATCGACATGCCTTTGTTGGAGTGATACATCCACTAAGAGTTTCAACTGATAAATCCTCTATTAAATCATATTGGTCATGTATAATTTTATTATCAAACATGGAAGATATAAATGAATTCAATTATTCAGAATCAAATAAACTATTTTCTATGTTTGATGAACCAATTAAATTACCTGCCACAAATCCATTCGGAACATCAACCTTTGTAGTTGTGATTCCATATGTTTCCCCTTTCTCCCTTGGACTTTTCTTTGGAATGTTCCCTTTCCACATCGGACAATCTTTAGCATAGTGACCCATATCTTGAAAATTATGACATTGAACATTATTATCCTCCTTCATTCCCATACAATCACTAGAATATGGACTTAATGTCCATATATGTAGCATAATCCTTTTCCATTTAAGGAGGCACCATGGTGTTTCTTTCCACAGTTGTCACATGGTTGAAATTCAACTCTACCCTTATTTCCTATTTCCTTATTTCCTTTTTCGGATTTTTCAGCAGACCTCGTCTTCCTTTACTTTCCCTTACAGTCATAAAACTTTGAGAATTCATTTTCCATCTTGATTGAACCTGAGACTATATCCGTATATGATGAGAATCTCTGGGAGACCATATCCAGCAGGAGGAAGGGCTTTAGGCCATCAAAAACTTGATCAATCAAGCTCCTCATATTTCGTATGTGGTCCACAGCATGCCTTGTTAACCGTGTGAAGTTAGATTTATACTTTTCATCATTATCATTTTTCTTTGACTTCAAATTCAGAAACTAACTTTCCAAATATTCTCATTGTTCATGAGGATAGTATTTTTTGGGATGATTTCCTTGATGCCCCTATATTCTATCTCTTTTATCACTTCCTCATCCTTATTGTTTTAGATTATTGACCACCACTAATCCGAATCTTCCAATAGTCGATAAACAGCCAGGCCGAACTTCTCTGCTTCATTACATCCCAAAGTAAGAATTATCGTTTCTGGGGAACTTATCCAATACTCATCTAAAAATGGGTTTGTAGTCCCATTGAATGATGGAGGATTTTGTCACATAAAACGATCTAACAAAGCTCATCCATGTGGTTGCCCATGATGCTCTATATAGGTAAATTCATTATTAATAACCTATTTATATTGTCCCACTATAGTTATAAGTTTCTTATCACCAGTCACAAAACTAGAGGAAACATCATCATCTCGCACTGAAGGGAAATACCTACAGGGGACATGTGCATTCATACAGTTTCCATTATTTCCACTAGGCACCATTTCTAAATATTGACATAAACCAGATTATGTTATGAATCACAACGTATAATCTCAACGTTGAAAAATACTTATAATAAATTGAAATCCTATGTAAGGATTACCATCTAATCCCAAAAATGGGTTTTTTGAGGAAAAATTACATTTAATTCATTCATAATGGCTTATAAATAAAATGGGAATTATTATAAGCATATCCTCCAGGAGTTTCGTAACCAAGAGTGGAGTATGACCCATTGTCGGGTACCTGGATACCCAGGGTCCTACCCAAAACTCCTAGTCAGATTTTTCACTCCTTGGTACATCTGTGCCAGAGTCACCCCTACCTTCTCGTATCTAGACATGGATGTATTTTATTAAAGATACACATAATCTATTATATACCAAAATAAGATTATGTTATTGTATGTTTATCCTCAAATACTATCTTAGGGAATCTTTCATAATTTAATTATTATAAATCATGTTTCCATTTTTTATACTAAACTTCCTTTTATACCAACTGTAAGGACCTGACCCCTGTTTCATAGAGTCGGTGCCTTATTTGATTACATTGTCATATAAAAAAAGAATATGTATCCCGAAGTACCGAGTATTTTAGTAGATTTTGGAATCAATATACATATATAAGGTGAACATTATATCACTAAGGTAAATACAACACTAATTGATTCCATTAGAAACATCCAAGCCTCTTAGATTAATCTTACAAGTAATTCTTACTTAACATCTTCATAATCGGGGGAAATGAAACATAAGAAAGGGGTGAGCTCAAAATCTCAGTAATAGTAATAAATACAATGGAAGATAACATAAATATTAGACATGGTGAATAATTGAAAACAGATTACTTTAAAAATAAACATGAAAGTATATGGATGAAATATGAGCTGAGTAAATATTTCCATAACATAATAACAGTGATTCTACTACTAAAATAACCACATGATATTTATATTACTAGAATTATAATGAGGGAAGTTCATATTCTGGATATTCTGAATCATTTTATCATGGCCTCAACCAAGATGTCTAAAAAATTTTAATTCCACGGCCAAAATCTATATATGACATTAAGAAAGGCCTCGACCAATTCCACGTCGATTTTCTCATGAAAACAACTGTTGAATAAAGGGTCTATAGAGGTCCCAAACCATCACATAATAATTCCAATTAATTCTTCATATGAGTGGGGATAAACATAAAAACATATACATTCATACTGAAACTATCATATGAAATGTAACTAAGATTGTGTAACCATTAAACATAAAACACTAACCATTCTGAGTAATATGGTGAATGGTTTTAGGATAGATCATCCACAATACAATTTTTCATAAAAAATTCAATAAAATATTTTATATGACATAAAAAATGATTAAACCCAATAATAATAAGAATCAACAAGTGTGTTTAATTAGATGAAAATTTTCTAATAAAATCATTAAGCAATTCTTAAGATAAATACTCTTTTTTGAAAAGAAGAGTTCTTTTGGAAAAAATCATTTTATAAATCTAGAAGTTATGAAAAATATATTTTAATATGAAAATGAGTGATTTTAAAAGTTAATGGTTTCGAAGGATATATTATAGAGTGCCCTAGAAAATAGATAAGAATTCTATAAATTCCCCTGAATCGGGAATGTATTTTGGAAACAGTTTTGAATGTTTCATTCTAAACGTGTAACTATGCATAAAATATTGATGGATTCCGGTTGTTATACATATATATAATAATCAAAGATAATTTAAGATGATTATTTAATAATACATAATAATTTCATTGAGGTAATTAGACAATGAATGTTACCCGAATGAAAATGGATGTTTGGGTGGAAAACCATTACCTTAAGTCCAAACATGTTCTAATCTTGACCATAATATACTAGAATATAAAATTATACATATTAATAACATATTTAATAACCTATTATACATGTATTAAGTCTATCATAATTTGTTTTAGTTCATTTATGCCTTTAGTGATATGTTATTATATTGAATCTCATCATTCTTGAGTGTCTCTTTTCTTCATTTTCATATTCGGTTCATTTGTTCTTATGTAATGAAGTGGAATGGATGTAAAACTCCAGAATTGAATTTTCATATTATTTAAGATCATAAATATGTGTTAGTGGTAATTTATATAGTTTGGTTAAATGGAATGAAGATGAATTATTTTATAGTACTTTAGTGATAACTATTTCGGTTAATTTGTGGGTTTTGATTACAACGAACTCATTTTTATTTATAACTTAATAACATTTGTACAAAGGGATTAAATAAAATTAAATACGGTATATTACATATATATAATATTATGGTTCAACGATTACAATAATGGTTTCATTACAATAATTGAGAAAGATAATATAAATTGAAAGCCCATCATCCATGAATGTAGTAAATTGACACATCTCGGATGGTGTTCTTGCTACTAGTATAAATGAAGGTAAAAGAAACGATGATGATAAATTATTACACTATCATGAAAACATTCTAGTATATGTTTGGTACGCGATTCATCCAAACATTTGGATATGTAGAGGCAAAAAAAACAAATGAACTTGAAAGGAAAGACAAAGAATTGAACAGAAGAATTTACCTCTTGAAACAAACATCCTTGAGAGCCGATATTAGGGAGAGGTTTTATATAATCTAAGAGACCAAGGAATGATGGAAGAGATTGAGGGGATTGTGGGGATATTTGGATAGTATTTGGAGAAGGATCAAGGATTGAGGGGAGTGAAGAGAAGAGGGTGTGATGTGGGGTTTTTATTGTGGAGGGGAGAGAGGATTTCTCAATATTATATTCATTAATTTATTATTACTCCACAAGATAAGTAACATCGAGTCTTCCATGAACAGGAATAGTAATTGTATTATGTTAATTAGAATCAATTGAGCTTACTTCAGCAGAACCTCATACATGACTCTATAATTAGTGTATTTTTGATTATTTTGTAAATTATGGTATTTAACTATTCATAAAAATTCAAGTATTTCAGAAAAATCCAAAAAATTTCATCCCAACCTTTTTTGGATGTGTAGAATCCAAAAATTAATTCCATTTTAAATAATATGATTTAATAAATATGATTAATTTAATATTTAATTAAAATCATAATTAATTTTAAAAATAATATATTTTTAGCATTTATTTACTTATTCCAAAGCTTAAGTATATCGTACTTCAACATGAATATTATTTATATACTATCATAGGATAAGATACTATTAATTGGGGTATATCACTATTAATAAGGGTATGTTTATAATTATAAGGGTAGGTTACTATTCACAAAAATTATGTTTTCCTTATAGGACTCTAAATAACTTACTGATTGTAACCATGTATATCAGATTTACAAAATTCACATCATAGAAGCGACAAACATATGTTTTAAGGGTCACATAGCACATAATAGTTAATTTTTACATATTTATAGGAAATGAATTTCCATTGAAGAAATATTGGGTTGTTACACATAGTCAATATCTATGGGTTAGGTAAAGAGTATGATGAATGTACTATTATAAGAGACCTTTTGAAAAACATTCTGAATAGGATTGAACCAATGATCTCAACCGTTGAATATAGAAAATACATATCCTTATATGAATTACATAATCTTGTCATAGCATGTAAGATAATAAATATAGTCTTCTAGAAGAATAAAACTATTGAATAAATTTATTTTTAGGTAACTAGGCAGTTGAAAAAAAAATTAAAATTTTAATATGTAGAGTTAATTGTATCTAAAAATGATGTATGTGATAAATAATATTAATGAATTATTACTCTCATTTCAAATAAGTTTATAATGGGAATGATAAATTATAATGTAATTTATTCACTTAGATTCTATAAACGTAATATAGTAGAGAATTTTCCTATTAGACACACTATAAAAAGAAACATATATTGCATGTTAAGGTAATTAGAAACATTAATTAAATATATGGGATAATATCCTAAAATAATCACAAAATATGGATAAATCAAAAAGTTATTATTCTTCAAGAAGGGGAATAATTTTTTTGAGACATAAATAATTCATTGATAATTCATATACCTGTGAATTTGAGAGTAAATATTGTGAGAACTATAACAATATAAAGGACCATGTTGAAAAAATTAACACTTAATGTTGTGAAGAAGATGTTTCTAAATGAAAATATATAAAAAATAAAAATATTTTTTTGAATATTTTTATTATTAGTATATCTTTATAAAGATTGTAATCTAAAAAACTATCCATGAAATTGATAATTTTTCAAAATAGATGAATGATAGTATCATGATTTAACCAATTATCTTATATGAAATAACACATTTTAGCTCAAAATAATCATAACATCAATATATGCTGAAGGATCCTTACGAAATACTTTCATTAAAATGGAATAACAATATAAAGAACATACATGATTTATAACAATTACAATGAGATGAATAAGATTAAGGATAATTTTAAAATATCTGTTGATGTCATTGATAAACCTATTAAATTAGTTGAGAGAGTCTGTATGAAAATATAGGTTATATAAATTATTATTATATATTAATATAATTCTACTTTTTCGGATAATTTATGTACAAATTAAAAATATATATAAGAAAACAAAATTATATTAGGGTGAATTTTTTTAAAATATAAATCAATCAAATGTTATTCAATTGAATTTATTCAACTCCTAAATAGATTCAGATTCAAAATCATTGGATAGTACAAACAGTAATCTTGATAAAATCACTGATATAATACATATGAACATAAATCGTTATGACTCTATGGGTATTGTTACTATTATGAATTGTTTTGAAACAATCATTATTTATTATTGTAAAACAATTAATTTACTATAATGATGTATAAATTATTATAGATTAATTTAGAGGATATGAATTAATATTTTTATGTATGGTAGGCTATAGAGACAAATATTTCAAGAAGTCCAACAGTAAATAAGTTTGACTGTCATAAGGATATGTCTGGAATGTGTTATTATCATTTCAATGGTGTAGTATATTTTATAAAAATATGTTTACATAAAATCCTATATACATAGAATGTAAAGGTTTCGTAGATGCTCAATGAGTAGAAATAATGTATTGGTTATGTTACATTGATGATTAGTTGAATAAAAAATTGAATATTTTTTATATATTTCCCTATTACTGCATCATTAGTGACCTATCCATCCTAATAATCATTATAAATCATTATGAGTTAGGTTTCACCATTGGGATTTATTCTTAATCAATTATGAAGGGTGTTTCTTCATATTAAAATGAATATTAAAATACGAAATCCAATGATGTTATATATTTTGGCGAACTGGATTAAAATATGTTAAGGGGTTTTCATCTCTTTGATGTGGAGAATTATATTAATTTTAATAATAAATCATGTATTATTAAATTATTTATGAATGGAAAGATCATTTAATCATGGTAAAATTCTAATTATAAAACAATTTTAAATTTTTTATGTTGCTAATTATTTTTAATTAGGTGAAAATGATGTAGGTAGGTTATAAAACTGGAGTCTAGGACATATTTGATAATAAATCAAAATAATATTTAGAAACATGAAGTTATAAATGATCTCCCCAATATTAAGAACCATAAATTTAGTTTGTGTAACATTTTATAAAGTGATTATGACTCATAAGTCTCACAATATGGTTTTCATAAATCCTACTAGGCCACTTGAAATCATTAAAACTTTCTTATGTTATTATATATGAAAAAATAAGATATGTGATGATTTTTATTTTGTGAAATTAATTTTTTATTGTATGAAAAATGTGATTTTAATAAAGTACATGTTATTAACCATCCATATGATTAAACATTTCGTGTGCTAACATAAAATGAGTAAAAACTCATTATAATGAAATATTGATCATATAGTAAAATGCAATTTATCTTTGAATTTAATGTTATCTTTCCAAAAGGGAATCAAGAATAAATTCCTAACATTATGTACTCTCCATCATTATGATTTTTTATAGATGAATATTATTATAATTTTGGTGATAATGTGAGTATTGTTAGTAGTATGTAAAATCTCAAAATATCAAAGGATGGATGTTGTGTGTACTACAGTGCACATTAGAAATTTATTTATATTAATACAAGAGACACATATTACATCATTTGATATTTTTATAATAGAAAAATATCAATCACATAAATGTATTTGGTAGTTCATGGTTTAAGAATATCTATGTGATAATGTTTCTATGGTTATAAGAGAATTGTGATAAAGAGACTATGATGGGGTACTTATCAAGTGATAGTGGGTTCTTGTTATATTACAAGAGGATAAATATTAATTATAAATGTTAAAGTTTTTATAATCAATGAAAAGTATCATATACAAGAGGTTCTTTTAGATTTTTGACAAGTTAAAACAAGCACGTAGTAAGATGAATTTTGAGAAATAGATTATAGACAAAAACATTGACCATAATTTTTTTTGAAATTGACATTGATGAATCTTATGATTATAAAGATCTTATTAAATAGTTTAGGAGAAATAAAATGTTTCACCATAAAATAATTATAAATAATATAACATAAAAACATGAGGAACTTATACAATCCTAAATAATAATAATAATAGATATTAAAATCAATCGTATATTGTAGGAAAACGAAGAATCATGAATCAGCATATTAATCAAGAATACATGGTATCAGATTATAATTAGAGTAGATTAAAATTTTCATATGATTTACTAGATAATAGTTCCCCAAGAGAATTGATAAAAATATTAGAGGAACCATGTGGAAATTTAGAGATAAAATGAATAAGAAAAGTGAGGTAATGGGAATCAAGGATAGGGTAATATCCAAGGGGTATTATCAAATATAATTCATTGATTTCGATAAAACATTTGATCCATTATAATTTCATTAATCTCATAAAATATATTTTTAGTGCTGGATATAAAAATAATTAATGTCAACTAAATAGATATAAAATATCATTTCATAATGGTGAGCTATCAAACAATTAATTCAGAACCCTGGTTGTTTCATCATATATCATTAAGTCAGCATGGTGTGTAATCTCTTAAGGAACCCCTACGAGGGCCCTAGATCGTGATACTGAAAACATGATGGTAGCCTGAGATAGATATAATTTTCAATAGGTAATGTTCATTATAGTATACATGTAATATTTACATCCAAAAATACATTTATTATCATTATTATTATTGATAAAATATTTTATTCTACTGATGATTTACACCTTTTTGAGAAATTTAAAGATTAGTCCAAATAGTAGTTTTAAATATAAATCCTAGGATAAATTATATTCATCAATGAATTATATATAGAGTAGAAATAAAATTAACAAAAAAATTCTCAATAAAAATATGTCAATGAGTTTTGAAAAATATTCTCATGAGATACTCATGAGAGGTTTGGACTCTAATTATTGTCTCAAAAAAAATTGTGGAATACTAACAATAGAAATATGGATGATTAAAAAATTATTTGAATATTCCAAGAAAATTATTTTATATAAAACATTCAGTTCTTGGAATCACTTCTATGTAAAATCTTTTGGAATGATTTCAGATCGTTTCATGGGAGCATCACATAATTTCAAAAATGATATCTGAGAAATGTGGTGATCATGGTGAATTTCATGATATTATATTTATAAATTGTATATTTGGATTTACCTTTCCTCAAGAGTATATATTTGGTAGGTTGTTATGTTAATAGTATATAAAATTAATGTGTTATATTCTTCATTGGTGAGGGCACTGAGTTATTGTACCGAAATATGTAAGACCTAGTGACACATAACATACTTAAATAAGAAAATTTGAAAGCCACCCATGAATGTGGATTTGTCTTATAAATTGGTTTGATGAAAAAAATTAAAGTCTAATATATAGTATCTATTATGTATAGTTTTTTAAAAATCATTCCAAAAACCATGTGAAACATTCCAGGTAAAATAACATATACTCACACTATATTTTCATTAAGAGAGTGTACCCAATGGAGATATCATATTGGAATATGTGTCTACATAAAAAACAGACTTATATCATAAAAAATATTTTGAATCAAGATATATTTATATATTTGAGGATAAAAATCCATTTTTAACATTCCACTTTCACTTAAGATGACAGTAATACTCCCCCACACTTTTATTTGGATTATATTCACAAAGGGGTAGAAATTGTGACTTAACTCTCGATATATAAGAAGATAATTACATTTAAAATTGGGTTGTAAACTCCCAATTCATAAAATTTTTGTGGATAATTATTAATGGTTGAGGAATATAAAAATTAGAAGAGGACATATGAATTGAGAGAGAATCTATTAGGACCACATGGAAAACTTTTTTCATCAACAAAAGATTAATATATTTATAAAACATAACCTTATTCTGTATTCATGTGAAAGACTCTTATGATTAATGATCAGATGTAGTATGCTGATTCTCCTGAGATATGTTGAATTATGATTATATCATTTTATATTTTAAGGATTTGAATAATGCATTTAAAAAATTAAAAAGTTATATATATTTTTTCTCTTGGAGTTGATGATCTTTTATAGTTGTGGTCAATTAGGTTTGAGAATCCTTAGGGGTTATTAAGATTTTTTGGAATATTTTTTGGTTTGTTTTTTATAAGGATGATGGTATATAGAAAGGAAATAATGATGTTCCATGACGGTATTTTAGTGTAATCGAATATAGGTATTGGAAATTGAACATTTGGAAAAATAATTATCATATTGTCCTCATGTAAGATATTTTTGTGGAAGTTATATTATAATTTTCATATTTCTAATAGAGTTTTTTATGTGAATGATGATTGAGCTATGATTAATAAATTTGAGTTTCATATGTAATTTTTTTCCATATATTATTTTTATAGTTGGAAACATATCTGAGTCTTTTATGATATATTCCTTCATGAATAATCTATTTTCTATAATAGATGGAATATGGTGCATCTAGTAACATAAAAAGTTGATTTAGTAAATAAATTCATGGATTTAGTCAAGACAATAATCTATCAGAGTTAGTATTTCAATATTTCTTATGTTTACATGAATGGAATCCAGTGACGATAATATTTAACTCTTGAGATTATCTATAAGATAAATAATTTTTCTAAGAAAAATATTATTTCATAATGAAAAAAATATAATGTATATAATGTAGGTGTAATGATTCAAAATTTTACTTAATTTCATATAATCACATGAAATTGTTTAGTGGATATTGAATCAGATATTTCAATAATAATTATATTATTATTATTATATTCATATTTTTTATATTAGGTTGATGTACTCTAGGTTTTTGGATAGTTTAATGTAGTAATTTATCATGAGATAAGAAGAATATGATGAAGGTAATTCCTTGATTTCATAAAAACTAGTAATTATTTTCTAGCTTATGTGTTAAAGGGTGGTTTATGATTATTTTATTTTTAGTTAATTATATGGTCTGATAAAGGGTTGATGTTTTATTTTTTTAGAGACGTGAATTAAATTAATTTAGATAATATTCATATATTATGGTGCATGTTTCATGAACTAAACTGAATCAGAAAATTTTTTGGTATCATGTTTTATGATTATGGTGGGTAATGTTTTGAGAATATTATGATAAAATTGTTTATTCCCACTTTATCATAATTTTCATAAATTTTAATTATATATTATTAATGTGGGAAATAAATAGTAAGTGAGTAGTGGATAAGAGTGTGTTAATATTGTGATATCAAATATATAGAGTAAAACATATCCTATAACAAAAATATTATAAAATAATATTCTATATCTAGTTCATCTCGAGAATTGAATCAATTATATATATTTGTTAGAATTGAGATTAAGATCTCTAGAATTGATTAATTTATCTAGTTGATCTTGATAATTGATTCATTTATATATTCTTTATAATTCATTCATTTATAATGTAAATACTGAGTTCGATTAATTCATAATATCAAAGAGTCACGTGGATAAATATCAGATCAAGGGGACTAGATCCTTAAATATATATTTCTAATTCTTATTCTATATCATTCTATTATAGTGATAATCTACATAGTCCACTATTACTATAGTTTAGCATAGTGAAATTATATAAACATACATGTAATATTGTTCTCATATTTGATTATAGTGATAAATCCATGATTATTGGAAATAAAAAATTCACATAAGGCTTGGAATTCCTATGAAGCGGTTGAACCATATATAATTGGTTGAATTTTCTATTATTTCATTACTATAAATTTGGGAGATTCTAGAATTTCATATATCATTGGAAAATATTTTAACTAGGTATAAAAGTATACAAAATGTGAGAATTAGTTGTAAAAGTAATATACATTGATTTATCCACCCCTTCTCAGTGGTGTAAAATGATCCTGGTAACTTCTGTGTCTCTTCCCGATTTTGTTCAGAAAATCAAGCTAGGATCATTACATGTGAGGTAATTTACTTCCCTTTTCCTTACATATTTCATTCTTATATACGTGGGATACTAATTTATTTATTTATTATTTGTTTATTAGGTTAAATAATAATTATTTCTTATGGATAATTCAACCAAAAATTATTACATTTATACCCATACTGGTATTCACTAAGAATGTTTGATAAGTGGATGTGTCTATGGTATTGTGGAAACCCTTAAAAGGAGATACATATTGATTTAATCTAAGTAGGTATTTTACACAACTAATTTTCACCATATTTCTAAAAATATCACACCCCTTAATTTTATGTAAATAATTTCTCATATATATCACAATAGTCATTTATAAAAATTATTTACAAATGTTTTGATTTAAACATCTCATATTGTTGATTATACATCATAGAAGCATAAAATTTTGAGTGAATTAATTCATGTGTCCTTTTGTTTAGATTTTGACACTATTTTATTATTATTTGAATATATTAATTTTTAAAAATATGTAAAAAATAATATATCATTATTTATTAATGTTTAAAATATTTTTCATAGAGTCTTTTTTAGCCTTTATCCCACACTTTTAGGAATGGTTAACATGTCATTTAGATAATGGGTGTTATGAAAAGTTGTAATTAGATGTATGTTTACACTAACTATAATACCATTATAGAAAAATTATATATCATTTTATATTTTAATAAAATACCATTTATTTTGATAAATTTTTTAATCCCCATAATAACAATGTTTTATCCTACAAAATTGTTTTTTCAAATCAATAATTTTATAAATTTAAATTCATTTTTTTAGGTATTGTGCTCATCATCAACCCCTTTAATGTCAAATTAATTATCACATCCATCTGTTACTAAGCCTCCATTTTGATTTCCATGTTCTTAAATATCCCTTAAACTCAAAATAAGATGATAAGGACAACCTTTGTCAAAAATATAGAAATTTTCAGTTTTAAGGCTCTTAATGAATCATGTACTACCATTGATTTCTTATTTCTTCTTCTATTTTGAGAAGTTTCAAAACCTTGAATTTTTTATAATATAATTTCTATATTAGTTATAAAATTGTTTGAGTAGTCTACCATTATATCCATATATCTAATATAGATTCTTAAAAATCATTTCAACTCTGAGTGATAATATTAAATTTCAACATCGCCTTAAGCTATTTTATCACCATTTGATTTATTCCTTCAATAGTTGACTCCAATGAAATTATATACCCATATACATCATTTTAAATTTAAAATTATAATACAATATATAAGAGATATTTTTATAGAAACCTAAAATCCAAAAATAAACTTTGAATATAGAATTTAATATATTCTTGATATATATAATCAGTTCAATGTGTATCTCTTTTTTACAGAACATGTTCCTAGTTTCAAATGTTTTGAATATATAACAACAATGGATATATTTTTAACTTTTTTTATATAGATACAATATTTTATATCTTCCTCTCTAAATATTTTGAAGAGTTTGACTTTGAAATATATATTTTAGGTTTATGATTTCTAGAATATTGAAAATATTATTGTATAAATGTAATATAATTCATTAATTTAGTTTAAATTAATATATATTTAAAGAATAAAAGTTATTGATTCCCCGTATAATGAGTTATTTTAATTTAAGGACACTCATATAAAATTTTTCTTGTATCAAATCTATTATTAGAAACATTATATGAATTAATAT
Source organism: Viscum album (assembly GCA_963277665.1). Taxonomy (NCBI): domain Eukaryota; kingdom Viridiplantae; phylum Streptophyta; class Magnoliopsida; order Santalales; family Viscaceae; genus Viscum; species Viscum album. The sequence continues at coordinate 1,896,568,015 of OY728153.1, forward strand.
AAATTTTATTAGCTTTTTAAAAGAAAATATTCCCTTCCATAAACCTATCCTTATCCAAAAGATGACATTTTTTAGACAACAATTATTTATTACTATTTAGAGGAAAAATTAACATCAATAATTTGTCTAGTTTTCTCAAAATCATCCACATGATATTTTAGAATATTAGTTTCTTTCCTATTTTATACATCTTTCATCATAAACCATGTTTCCATCATGAAAATCTATAATAACAAAATAGAAAAAACATCCACACACACTAATAGAATGCTATTTCTATTCTAATAGAAATATTAATGTTTTTATAATGTAAAATATATATAATATTTATTAGATCTATTAATGGGATTACATTATTCCATAGTATGTCCACAATTAGATGGTTATTTATTCTCTATTAGTACCAAAAACATAAAAACTCTCCCTTGTGGCTTAATATTATATTACACAATCCCCAATGAATCATATATATATTTCTCCATCATCATTGAAATTAATAACATCATCATATATTTCCACATTCAAAAACCATCCATTATTCCTTAGATATGATCATTAGGGGGTACAAAACTCATATCATTATTATTGTTACCACTCATGGACAATACGCTCACAAATAAATTCATAAAACTGTCTATTATATTGTAGAATCTATGAATGATGTCGTACATATCAAAATATTGAGTTGGTGAGAAGATATCATTGATTTTTATTCTATTAAAAATTTCAATTACATTGTGGTTTCACATTCAATGCCCATGGTTTATTATCTTATATGTTGATACGTCCACTACATAGTAATACATTCCTTTGATCAGAAAGTAGATTTTTTTGAATAGTACTGTCATAATATCGAAAAACAATATAAGGATTTTTATCCACCCTATATATGAAGTTTTGTTGATAATACAACATTGAATACATTGTCGTACATCATGTAATCACATTGTCTGAAAATCATTAATATGTATGGAACAAATTAAATGTAAAAAACCAAAAATAAATGAGACAAAATATTTAGAATATAATTTATAATTTTGTTAGGTATATGGTTTTATACATTTAAGGATGTAGATTCATTATCATGTAGTTATTTAGTGTGTTGTGCATCATTATATCTTCTTAATTATTGATTTTGTGTAAATAAAATGTTTCTAATTTGACTCATAATATTCTCTAACACATATTCACTAATTAAGGATAGATATTTTTTCTAAATATAATTCCAAAAGGCACAATTTTTCTGGGTTAATTATTTTTCATCATACTTAGAAGCTTACATATAATCATCACAAAACACTAGTCTCATGAGTATACTATTTTTTAGAACCTTATTTTCTCATCATGAGATTCCTTCGATTTATAGAATTAAACATGGTAATGAATTCCATCCCCTATATAAAATTACTTCAATTCATTTTATTTATTTTGTATTATATTATTATATTAATATATATATATATATATTATTCAATGAAATTATTGTTAAATAATATTAATGGTATTTTAATTTTATTTATTTGTTTCCTTGTGAAACAATGATTACAAGTAAAAACGTGTTTTTTATATATCTAAAATTATATTATTCTTCCAAATCAATGGGTATTTGTTATTTCACTAATTTTTGTTTAAATTCATAATGAATTTTATATCTACATACTTTTCTTATTTGCTTTTGTATTTTAGTATAATAAATTTCATCATTTTATATTATATTACTATAATTTATAATTATTCTATAAATAAATCAAATAAGTCATTGTTCTCAAGAGAATTGAATATAGAGTGAAAAGTTCAAGGTAATTTTATTATATTATTTCTCAAAATAGTAAATTCTTAAATTTTTAAAAAGATGCATTATTTATTCATAATGTTTTATTTGTGATGAAAACAATCATTTAGGCCCATCAGAAAACATTTTAGGATATTTATTGTTTTTTTCCTATTTTAAATTCTCCATCATTTCTATTTTCATTTTAAATATACCGATATTTGGTTACTTTATAAATTAAAGTTTCATATACCATAACTTGTGCACATTGTTTATTAATACGAGATTAAAATAAGGCATTATATGATTTCCCATTACTATTAATATCCATTTGTTCAACAAAATTCTTAATTATTTATTTCTCAAGATGTGTAAATTACATTATGAGAGAAATAACAACCTTCCAAAAAATGGCATCATATAGGTAAGAATTTTTATTTTTTCCTCACAAGATAATTTTTACCTAAATGTATATAAACCATTTATGGTTATTTTAATTTAATAATATATTATTACAAAATAATTAAGAAAGAAGATATGGAAATAAACAACAAAAAAAATATATTTACTCAAGTGAAATAAATATAGGGAATCTATATGTTTTAATAAAAACTAATATGTTTAAAAAAATTTATATATGAAATTCAAAGAGGTTGGAATTAGGGTCTCAATGTTTTACTAATTTTTAAATTAACCTATCTTTTTATAAATTAAATTAGCCACTATTCTATTACCCTAACCCTTACCCATATGTAATAATTTAAAGTGAATATAATTTAAAAATATGAAATTTATTGTCAAAACATTGTGGGTGACAACATCCTTGATATGATTAGTATCATGAAAATCAAAATTTACACACCTAATGTAGATTAAAAATATATATGAAGATGAATATATCAAAACACACATTTTAATTTCCTACCAAACTACTTAAACATATTCCATCGATTTATAAAATAATATTATTTTCAGAATGAAGAAGATCATAAATTCTATCAAAAAATCATTTCCTTCACTTGACTAATATTATTAAGGATTTCTTGATATTTCTTTACAATTTCCAATAACTGTGGACTCCCTTGATAGGGAAATTTTCACTCAAAAACTACTCAAAATGTAATTATAATTAGGATCAACAGTTTTTCTTCTCTAAATATTACCTTTTAAAATTAAACCTTTATCATTAATATTTAGGTATCAATGAAGAAATTCATATATAAATTAACATATTTTGAAAACAATTTTCATTCAATTTTATACCATTATTTATTTATTAAATTCATTTTAAATATTCATATAAATATATCTATTGATTAATGTAGATTTGTAATTTAAAATATATAAATAAAATAAATTTACTCATTAATGAAAAAATATTTTTGTCTTTTTAACATATATTTGGATTAAAAAATCACAATCAATATTAATATAAGATCTCTATATATCTTTTTATGACAATATATGTTTCATCACATTTAATTCCCTTGAATAAATCATTAATGAATAATTCCAAAATATGAACAAACCTAAAAATGTACATTTTTAATTACTTTTATGTACTTTTATTGATAATTGTGATATCTCTCATTGAATTTTTCAAAGTAGTATTTACAATCATTGAAAATTAATTTCATAAAAACATTGATTAAACTAAAAAAAACTTTATCCTTGGATATATCTAACCTGGTATCTTCATATACTCAGAAATATCAATTAACCATTCTATATCCAAATTCATTACAATATGGTAAATTTAATTTTAGAAAAATCTCAGAAAAAATTGCATATTACTTATGGTTTTTATTCCAATAGTATATGTTCAATGATTCTCTATAAAAAATTCATTCATGACTATCTTCACGATCACCCATCTAGAGCATCACAGTTACTAACGTATATTAATAATTAAAATCTTTAAGGATTATCTAATTTAATAAAATTATTTTCTGATAAATTTTTACTTTATATGTTATCATCACTCATATAAGGAACATATTAAACAGAATGTCTTTTATTATTTCCATATTTTATGACCTCACAAATACATCCCCATATTATTGGGAGATGTTACAAAATGTCATAAAATAAAATTATTCCATGATATTATGATGAGATGATGAAATATATTTAGGTTGTTTTGTCACCATTATTTGATAGTTTTATCACAAAAGTTAATTTTTTCATTATTTATCAATCATATACTTTATTAAGAAAATATAACAATATAATTTCAGATTTGTATAAATTTTTACCCAATAATATGCCTTTAAAATTCTAACAGTACATTAGAGGTGCATATTTCCTTTTTGTATAAAACGTACTTTTTTTTCTATATCTTTAGCTCATCCCAGACTAATTTTACTATATTTCACCTCTTTTATTGGTTTAGAATTATATATATAAGTAAAGACAACAAACTAAAATATTATTTAATACTCTATGAACAATAAATATTTAATTTTATATTTTTTTATATTATTTATCATAAATAAATTATTGAATAAATATTATCTCCCACACTCAATTAATAATAGGGTACTTAATATACTATTCATAAAAAATGCATAAATATCCTATACCCAAGTTCTATGGGTGAATGTATTACTACACATACATCAGTAGAAAGAGGCGACCATACATGACGATTCATCATATTCTAAAATTATGATACACATTATGTTTTATAGGGTATCAAATATTTCCAACATATTACAGAAATTATTGTTAGTGAAACATTTTTTTCAATATTTATATTATAATTCTGGTAACTAACATCCTTAATTTATTACACTTGGATGGATCTGTTAGGGTATTTAAGACCATATGTATATATTATTGATAAAAAAATTCAATGAATTATAATTATTAAATGAATGTATCATTGTTGGGTTCCATGATAATTTCTATAAGATACTATAAATGATAAATAATTATGGTATGGTGAAATCATTGTAAATATATTTTATTTCACTTTGGTCATATTAATTTAATTTAATCATTAGTTTTTTCAATTTAATAGTCAATTTGGATCAACCCACAAAAAACGTATTGTCCAAACACAAATTTTATATTTTTACCCATTATGAATCCCTCTTTGATCAATATTATAGTAAAAACTATTGTTCAGTTTCGCATAACCAATATTTAAACAAAAACCCATAACCATCTAATTTATCCTCATATTTTTTTGGAATCAGAAACTCAAAGCCTCTTATATTGGTTTTGTATAGAGAAAATGAATGTCAGCACCGATTAAATTATCCTATTACATTTAAATCATGGATAAAGTTTCTTCTATTTCAAAAACATAAGTGTAACATGAAACACAAATATTGGTAACTTAAAACAGACCAATAGGAGAACCAGGTTATTAACCAATATTTAGTAGGGTCTGGAGAGGCCTATAGACTTTTAAAATCCCACTTAAATAAATTTAGACTAAGAAAATGATTGATATTGACAATAGTTTCCCCATAGAAACTGTGTTATTACACAATATAGTATTTGGTATGAATAATTAACTAATCACTCAATGGGCTTCGAGACATGTTTTTATTATATGTATAATTGGGTACAGTGAGAATTGAATTGTGATTGAAGAAAAAGTGACATATACTAACAAAACAATTTATGAAATGTAGATGGACGAGACCTATAATAAGTGTGTTTGTGTAATAAATAATATCTTATTATACACTTCTATGTTTTATTCTCAAACTACATTGAATTAGGATATTGGTGGGACACATTTATTAGTTTTTTTTCTTGGATGAGATTCGAGAAATGATTTTATAAAGTAATCTAAATTTTTTTTTCGATTATTATTATAGCATCCCCATTCCTGAAGCCACTAGAAGGGTTCTCCGAGTCAGGTTGGCCATATAACCTCCAGAGGATCTTCAAAAATGCGAGAGGCTACTAACTAGAAGCGAGGGCCTTTTAACATGTATGTGGGGAAGTATATTAACTCATAAGTAATAAGTAATATACATAGGAATAAAACCAATTTATAACAATACTAGAATAATATAAACAATCATAATATAATAGAGGCAAAATGAATAATCCAATCCAAGAAATTACCATTGTAAAAGAGGATAGATAAACCCGATACACAAAAATGTAAGGCCTTGATATCTATTCAAAAAATGAAAGTATAGAAAACAAGTACACAACTATTCTACCAAACTAAGTTGAAAAGACACAAAGTAAGACAACTGTATCCCGAGAAAGGATAGGTCCAATACCCACAGTCTTCATCCTAAAAAAACATTTATTCATCGTAAGTGTCACACTTCCCTTCGACGATACCTATGATCATATAATCTACTCAGGTACCAAAGCCACCCGAGTATGGGTCTGAGATAAAATCCCAATAGTCTTCCAGCCACAGTGTCTAAGACATTCCATTCCATGCACTAAAAAAAGCAGTGTAACATTATAAAATTAATTCAAGTATTTAAATAGACAAACTAAGTATACCTAGGTCTCATCATCATTTTTACCCCTATCACATGACCCGCTTTGGCCTAAATCGGTAGTCTGAATAATGTACATGTAGAGAGAATGATGTACACGAACATATATATAAATAGGATAGAAATAAATAGTCAGGAAAATGGGAATAAAACCCCAAGAATGTGCTTCAACCTTGGGATAGGTTTATGTGTAAACAAAGTGTTCTTACATCAATATAAAGGTATCCCAATATACTAATGATTAAATACTGCATAAATAAACACTTTCCACACATCATTTTGATTATTATGTTCATGTTTATAGTTAGATTCTGAGCCCATCCCGATGTAATCTCTATGATACATCCTTCAATTAATCCAATACTAACAATCCCATCCATGGAAATCTTATGAAAAAACTATGTATCCCCTGAGGCATGGCTTTATCATGAATCTATCCTGGTATCACACAGAAGGGGTCATTAATCACCCAACACATGTCTTGGCCACTTTTCCAACAGGTCAATCTTTGAATTTCCCTTTGGAAACCTGTATTACTCATGATTATTTTAGAATCCCAGGAAAACCCTCATCGAGATGATCCTAAGACATCGCCTCCCTGGCGTAATGTGTAACCAGTCTGGAATGGGGATTCCTTCTGTAGTCCATAATATAGAACAAATGTTGTCTCAATAATCAGAATTTAATTAGTTTTCAAGGAATAATATTTCATAGGATATTCATTTATAATTTCAATAAAATAATAAGATCTACTAGAAGCCACATACTAATGATTATTATAGTCAAGTAGTTATCACCAATGAAATCTATTAGTGAATACAAACAAACACACATTTTAATTAATAAATAAATCACCACAAAACAAAATCAAAACCATACCATTCATGGATAATAATTTTTCAAAAATTATTTTTTAATATAAACTCAATTATAAAGGGTTTTGTAACACGTGAAGTTTAATGAATTAAATATTCGGGGTGAACGTTAATTTTATCAACCACATCGACACATCAAAAGGGGTGTCTGGCCATTTTTAACAACTTGAGCAATTAAATTTATGATAAATAAGGAAAAAATGATTACGAAAAACAATTAATTTAAAAATATTGGATGAAATTGATCAATGCATGTAGGCACCGATGAGCAGTATCGTCATGCGTTTTTATAAATCACAATGAAATAGATGGAAAGATAGTGGACTCCCATCCTAATAGTCATAAATGATCCGATGATGTGTTATAGGATTTGATTTGACCTAAAATAGAAGAATATAAATGAATTTATAAAGAACAAAATTTCATGTAAAATCCTTCCATGACAGATCATGCGATGGATTTGGAACGAGATAGCCCAATTCTGGGTGTACGGGGTAAGCCTTACCGAGAAATTTATTGTGCACATGGTTATGATGAAAACAAATGACTAATGGGAGTGTAGTAGTATTCTGAAGTTAGAGGAGGGAGTAGGAGGAACACCACTAGGGGGTGCTACAGGGGTGATGTAGAAGGAGGGGGAGGAGGAGAGAAAGGGAGAAAAAATAGAAAAGGGAAAAAGAAAAGAAAAGGAAAAAAGAGAATAAGGAAAAATACAGAAATATAAAAAGGAAAATAAAAAGGAAATTGATGAAATAATAAAATAAAATTGGATGGGTAAATAAAAATAATTAATTAAAATGGTATTACCCCATATTAATTATTTTATATTTCTATCCAACAATTTTCATTCTTATTATTTATTTTTATCCACCATTTAAATTCTTTTTATCTTCAAAAAAATTATTGTTTACCCCTTTTATCCTTTTAATAATTTTCGATTTAATTTTGTGCTAATGAATGATGATAAAATTTACATGATGCCAATGAAGTTATTTAATAAATTTAAATAGCTTCTCGAGACCTTCTACAGGGTGATCGGACATTCTCCCCGAGATCCTTTAAATATTTTTGACATGAAAAATTAAGGTTCTATTCCCTAATTAATGCCAGGATGTTACAATATCCCCTCCATAATACAACTAATTCATGATTTTCCCTTTCAATGATAGAGGAACGTTGTACGAAAAAAGCATTGGCGATTGAGAATGCACATTAGTATCCCGCTCCCATGTTTCTTCCTCATTGTGTACATGTTTACATAAATCCCGGACAAGAGGAACTGACTTCCCTTGGAGAACATTAGTGCAATGGTCAACAATACAGATCAGACACTCCTCAAAGGATGCATCTGCCTCATGATGAATGTCAACAGGGTTAAAAGAGAGGTATGGGTCTGGGTGATACTATCGAAGTTGAGATACATGGAAGACATCATGAATGACGTAGTACCTTTAATGGTTTAATAAATGATAGTCCACTAACCAATCTATTTCCATTATCTTGAATGTACCGACATATCTCAATGATAACATCCACTATCTCCTAATCCTTCGATGACCCTACCACGGTGAAACACAAAAAAAGTCTTGATGTCCCACCTCAAACTCAAGATGTCTGGGACCAAAATCAGAATAAGATTTTTGTCTGGACTGATATGTATTCATACAATTCTATATTAGTTAAACTTTCTCAGAAGTATCTTGAACATGGTTAGAAACCAACATATCTTCCTCACCTGCATTTAGCCAACATAATGCTGAATAGAACAGTATACCATAAAGGTCCTCATAATGAGACATTTTTATTGCCTCCAGAAAGCAGTTATTATAGGTAAACTCAATGATATGGATTTATTTTCTCCCAATAACCTCCAAAATCAATGATATATGCCCATAGATTGACCTATATAATTTTTATAGTCCCCTCAGACTACCCATCAGTCTTAGGAGGATATGCATTTCTCAAGATTCCATGTGATCCCAACACCTTCAGCAACTCCTACATTATCTATGACGTAAATAGGGAATCTATGTCTGAGACAAAGAATGTGGTACAACATGAAGTCAGACTAACTCTTAGATATATATCCTCTAAAAATTATCAATCATAAAAGTCTACTGGATAGGTAAGAAGTTTCAAACTTCTTCAACCTATAGACAATCACCCATACATCATCACTGTCTTGAGGACATCTCAGAAACCCTGTAACAAAATACACGGTGATGTCATTAGATTTTCATTCAGTAATGGATAGAGGTTGTAGAAGCCTAGCAGGTCATTGTTGCTCTACCTTCTCTTACGGATAGGTGGAGAACAAGGGCATGAAACCTGATGTCTAGCTCTTCATACTGGGCCACCTATATTGTCAACACATGTCTTTGTAACTCTTGGTCAGTCCAGGGAGAACTACCCAAACGGAGGTGTGAGATTCCTCTATCTTCTCTTTCTGTATATCTAGATGAACTCATAAATTACCATGGAAAAGAAGAGTTTAACTTCCATAAACAACCCATCCAAAAGGTGTGTTATCTCCTACAATGATTTACAATAAAAACTCCCTTCGAGATCAAACAACTATCACATGAAGACTTGCTTTAAATGAGAGGGTTTTACTATAAGATATGTTAAAATAGGTTTCCCACGGTATTCTAGAACCTCCAAATGCCTCTCAAGAAACAAAGCCTTCATCTTCCACTCATTATTGGCATCTTGAACGTCTTCTGTTTGTGTATTGAAGCTTAAAGAATCACACATGGTATTACCCTTACCAAGGGTATAAGAAAGCTTAATGTTGAACAACATCAGGTGTTCAACACATTTTCACAGTATTAAGTTCATGTCTCGCTGAGTTGAAATATATTTCAAATTTTATGAACAATGTAAATAATAAACCTTTCCCCAAAAACATAGTGTCTCCAAAAAAACAGAGCATAGACCGGAACTACTAACTCAATGTTGTGTGTATGATTGTTCCCCATATGTGGTCTCAACTAGTAGGATCCTTAAGCCATGACTCAATCACCCAGCATAAAAATTCCACCGAGTCCGATTTTGAAAGAATCATAGTATAAAATATAGATTCTACCAAGTTTAGGAAGAATAATTATCAGGGATGAGGTTTTTCTTCCATTAAACTCTTAAAAACATATATCACTTGTTTATGAGCATATGAATTGTAAAAATTTCTTAGTCAGGTCTACAAGATGTGTTATTATGATAAATAAATAATAAATAGTAGTAATGTAATTTAGAGAAATCCCTAATAAACAGAGTATATCAAAAAAATTATTGTGAGGCACCCAAGAAACCATTGTTCTTTCCCTATCTAAGTCAATTGAAACAACTTTATTCTGATATGATATGACCCATGAAGTGGACCTTATCGATCTAAAATTTGCATTTTTTGAGCTATGTGTGTATCTGATTTTCTCTCTGGGTACTCATCATGATCTCAAAGTGGGTTTCATGGTCGCATCTATAAAAAATATACAAAGATGTCATAAACACAACAACAACATAGGAATCAAGGTACAAGTGAAAAAAATGATTCTCAGATCCATGAAGACTATCAATGCATTTGTGAGACCAAATGGCATAACCCGATACTCATACATGTTGTAGCTTCTTCAGAATGTGGTTTTTGATATGTCATATGATCTCAAATGAAAAAGGGGATAACCCAACCATAGATCAATCTTATAGAAAATTGTTTCTTCCTGGAGTTAGTCGAAGATATCATCTATTTGAGGGAACAGATAACGATTCATTACTGAATTATGTTCGAGTCGGTGGTAATATAGGCACAATCTTAGGTTACCATATTCTTTTTTGAAGAAAAGAACTCGTGGTCCCCTCGTTGATCTACTAGATCTGATAATAACTTTATCCTAAAGGTGTTCATCCTATTTTTTGAGTTCTTGTAGCTCTATAGGTTCCCTCACATAGGGAGGAATAAAAACATGTTCCCCACAAGGATCTAGAATGATTGCGAACTCCACTTCCCTCCTAAGAGGTAAGCTAGTGAAATCATTAGTAAATACATCCCTAAAATGATCCACAACAATAGGAAAATACCCTAGGTTCATTCCTTGGTTCCTAGGGAAGATACGTTCTAACAGAACTATCACTCTAACTAGTCCTTCTTGTTTAAGTCCGTCACGATCTTCCTGGTTATCTCATTCGTCCATTTTAAAATATGTGTCTCCTTCTAGTGATGTGAAGGACACTTGATGTGGATAGGAATCCACTTCATCATGATAAGGTAAAAGCCAATCCATACTAAAAATGAAATCCAAGCAAGTTATCTCAAGTACATAGAAATGGTAAAGGGAAGCGTACTAACCATTCTCACTGGGGCACATCAGGTACAGGAATATTCCCTCTGTTCTGAACCGCCAAGGAGTTTCAATAGACATGATGCTACAAAGATACTCAATTTTAAAACCACGGCATTCAAAAATAGCAGTAGATAAAAAGGAGTATGATGCACTTGTATCAAAAATAGTAGAAACAATTGTATAGCCTACCAGAATAGTACAACTAACTCTAGATGGTCCTGCACTCTGCTCCTATAGTTATGGTCCCACTACATACGAATGACCAGAAAAATGACCCTGAGATGAAACCTAACATTCCAAATTAGGTCCACTCTGCTAACATTTCTAACCTAGAACGTGATTTCCTCGACCACAGCCTCCACCATTACCTCGGTCGTATCGGCCGGTGGAAAAATAACTTCCTACTTACTATGGAGTCATAGATCCCATACCTGATGGAGGTTCATGTATGGATCCTCTTATACTTGATGCTGAAGATGATAAATGGTAGAGTAACTGAAGATGACCCATATGGCCTCAAGCTCAGTACTCCATCAGGGTCTTGTGCATTGTGGCATCTTGTGACCAATGCTACGACACTGATTAATGTTGAGAGAAATTTAAAAACATATAGTCTGGCAAGGATTTCCCCCACATGTACTTTAAATTGGGTTTTATTATTTCTGGAAGATCAATCACCCTATATCTAAACTGAACCTCCCTTGATAATTGGTTTAGCTTCCCTTACATTTAGTTCATATATTAGGTTCTGGTTTACAATATTTGTAATAGATGTCAAACAAAAGATATTCAGCTTTGAGTAGATAGTATATTCAAGTCCATCCTCAAAACATCTCGCTGTAGTCTCTATGTCACCAGTCAAAGATAGAGAAGTAACTTGTGATCTGTGAAACAATAAGAATTAAAAGTCCCCAGCCTTAAAAATTACATAATCATGAGTTATTACATGATTACACATTGAGGATCTTTTCATGTTTAGAGTTTTAGATAATTAGATCATAAAACATGCATTACATCCCACATTTAAACAAAGTGGTTACAAGATAGTATTTATTTTTTCCCATCAACGAAAACATATTTAAAATAAAACATGGATTCTTTCTTGACACATCCTTGACACTATCATCACATCATGTACCTTTCCCTTGACCTGTGAAAAACTTTTCAAAAACGTGGGATGAGCATAAAAAGCTCAATAAGGGATATAAAAATATGGAAAGGAAACATGAGTACATATATACATAATAATGAAATCATACTTTACCCATAAAACATAAGAACTTTAACATACCTCATCAAATCATGAATAAATCATAGAAATCATAATACATAAAGGTAAATTGAGGCATTCATAACATTCTTACGTAGGGAGTAACCCTCTTGGTTATGTTTGGAATACCCATCACAATATATTCCATAAATCTATTCAGAGAAACATTAACGTTTAACTCCTTTTTGTTACCCAATGCATTGGATAGATATATCGGGCTCACCTCCCCTTAGTTTATCATGGAACCACTCGTCTTCAGAATAATTCCCAAGAACCATAACATAATCGTATCACATAAAACATGCATAAAGGAAACATAACATTTCCACATTTCAATCACAAGATATCAATAAAACACATTGATATAATAAAAACATTATTAAAACCATTTTCAATACAAAAATAATAGAAAAGTAAAACATGGTATATATTTTTCATTTAAAAAAAGTATGGATTGTAGAGGAAGCCGAAACTCAAATAATGGTCATGGCGGCGGAGTAGTCATTATCGCCGCATACGTACGACAAAAACAAAACATTCCCTTTTTTCATTTAGTAAACGCTTCATATAAAAAGATTCATTTTGAGTAAATGTAAAAGTGAAAGGGGTTTATACACCGTATAAAATAAAGTTGTGTATAAAACATAATATTCCCCAATGAAAGAATATTGAGACGAAGTCCCATACCTCGGGTCCGACTTGACTCGATCGTTCTTTAATGTCCTGAATAATAAACATGAGTTAATTTATACTTTCTTAAGAACCTTTTTCAAGTTCATTATTCCTCATATATCACTTTTTACCATGTCAGGAACACTATGTAATTATTTAAGTTAATAACTGTCATTTTATCGATCACTGGTACTTGAGTAAAAAATAAACTCTTTATAATTACAATTTGTTCATGTATCCATTATATCCAGAGTTATACTCATGATGTGGATATCATATATATCATATATATCCAGTATATACGTGCATTTATAATATTACATAACGTTTAGAGGTAAGAAATGAAATGCATCGTTCATGGAGATGGTAAGCCGTACTTACGCATGAACGCTAATTTCATTTCTATTTCATATTTTATGGAATGGAATCATAATGATAAAAATGTATATTATAATTCCATTATGATATAATATATAATATCATTAATTACATCCTTTATACATTACAGATATGGCATTAACGAATCAAATAACTTTGAGGGGGTGGTAGTCCACACTTCCTAAAATGAAGATATCGCGTTTACCCATAATGGAAACCATAAAGGTATGCCATAATTGAAAAATACAGAATCTTAAGTAAAATATAAACATATTATTTATCATATATAAATATATTGTCATCTTAATGGACACCTTTGAAGGTGTCAAAAGAATATTGAACAATCATCATTTCGTGAGGCAGAAATTCGCCATCCACAGAAAAAGTATGTTCTTTAACCATTAGATGTAGGTGTGTGTATGTGTAGCTCAAATAATTCTTATAAAAACAGCCTAGTATATGTAATATACTGGTGTTGTAACAAAATAAATGAATATAAAGAGTTTAGGGGGTTGGAGAAGCAAAATAAAACATAAGAACACAAGAGAAGACACTACCATTAAATCGGGTAACTCTTTTTTATTTGAGCTCAAAGGCTTACTTGGGAAGACTTATGCCAAAATTGAAGCTTCAATGAGTAATAGAGGGATGTTGAGAGACAAAATGGACAGGGTTTTCCTGATCCAAAGGCTTGAGAGGTGTGGGTAAGGTGGTAGAGGTGGGGGCCTTTTATAAGAGGAGAGGAGGAACACTCTTGGAATGTTATAAAAGGTTATGTTATTATTAAATTCTTTTCGGATTTAAAACGTCCCAAAAATATATATTTAGAGGATAAGGTGATAAGGGTTCTAAATCCACCCATCCAATAGGTTTTTGACAAGTGTAGGTCTTAGATTTTACATTATATGTTCATTTTATTTAAATCTTTAAATAATGAGGTAATCACTGCATCATCATGGTGTCATAAATAATTTAATTTATTTAATGTCTAAAAATTATAAAAAACTTTCATGATATAGAAAATCTTTTTATCTTTCTAATTAATATTTATAGTCAAATTTATCACTTGTATAACCCCATTTAAAAATTGTATTAGTAAAACAACTCATGTTTGTGTCATTTTTACTTTTACTTTAAATAAAAGGCATTAATATCATTATCTTACCCAAGTGGCTCCATGGGGTCCCAAAAATCGACCCATGGGTTTTCTTGGTCGGCCATGACACATACAATAAGGGTAGGACATGTGTATAGGTATTTTCATTTTATTATAATATCATTTTTTCCTTAAATTCTCCTAATTACCTCTAACCGCGATTAAAACTTAAAGGTTACTATTCACAAAAAAAAATTATTTTGATCCCATTGAACCACATTTTACTTCTTAATGACAACCATGTATGTCGGATTTTTGAAATTCAAAACACTGAGGTGGTAAAATTTCATTCAAACGAAAAATCTGTTTTTTAAGTACTACTTAGTGGTTTCACTATTCATCAAAAATTGATGTTTTTCAGAAAAATACCAAAACATCACCCTAAGCTATATTTGATAATCCAAATTTAAAAATGATGTCTATTTTAAAAAATCAAAACAAATAAGTTACATTAATTAATTTAATAATTAAATCCCGCTGTCAGAGAAAATAGCGTGTTTTTATGAAACAATAAGTATCAAAAGATTGACACTAGTTTAAGTCCAATTTCAAATTGAAATTGATTCCAACGACCACTATTGGATTAAATGGTAAAAATATGTTATAATTGAACTTTAAAACCAATTCAAAATATAATCTAATCATTTAAATAAATTATATTAAAAGGAGGTTTTGAATTAAAATACAACATTTTTCACTATTCATTAAAAATGAACTTTGTCGGATAAATACCAAAAATTCACACAAAGTAAATTTTTATGTCCCTATTCTAAAGAAGAATTTTATTTGGTCCAATAGAATGTATAAGAGTGACCAAAACTGTAACGACCCAAAGTTTCATTAATGGAAAATCCCTCTTAATCCAGTTAAATGTTTCTTTATGAAAAAAAAAATGTTTTTATAAGATATCAACTTTTTTAGTTTTACTTTAAGATTTGTGACCGTTACTTTTATAGTCGTTGAACAGTGATCATCTGGGTAGTTTAAATATAAGGCTTTAACGAACCAATTTTCTACTCAGACAAAGGAAGCGATGGCCTCATCAAGTAGAATTTCCCCTTACGAAGCCCATTTGTCGGAGCTCGGAAAAGAGTTGGCATCTTTGGGCTTTGCCCTTGACCAAGCCCAAGCTGAGCTTCATCAAGTCAAGCTCGAACATGATCGTCTATGGGAAAAATGGAAGTTGATAGAGATTACCACTCGAGCGATGTTATCCGAGCAACCCCAAGAGTCTGTCACCATCGCACACCTTACCCTTAGGTCTTATGCGGCTATTTTAAGGGGTTATGTAACAAATAAGTAGTATCATGTTCATGCACATTACTGTTGTATATAATAATGAATATAATTTCTAGTCATTTTTGATACATTGTAATTAGTTTTTAAAGTACAAATGGTGTTTTTAGTTATTATTTAATGAAGAATTATATTTTATTAAATTAAAGGATTTTTGAATTAAATAATATTTTAATAAAATTTTATTATTAATATTAAATTAATTTTTATTAAATATAAATGATCTTATAATTTTATGAATGCAATTAAAATTTTTATTAAGGTTTGAAAGCCATTTCTGTCAAAACCCGTGATTTTTTTTATAAATGCCGGTTTTTATTTTAAAAGTGAAAATTCACATATTTAGAAAATTATTTAGATAAAATAAATATTATTTTTGGAATCAGGACGTCGAAATTATCCAACGGTGAATTTTTCATAATTTTCTGAGACAGTCAAATTTTTGGGTAAGAAAATTAAATACCATTTAAATATATAATGTGTTTTATGACATCATAATGACCCAATGGTGATGTAATAAAATACCATAATCCTTATGTTCGGCCAATATGTGTTTTATCATTAAAATAATGAAGTTTTGGGTTTGTTTGACTTACTTTTCAAAGCATTAATGTAGCCCTCAAGACGTATTCAACACTTTTCCTTTTTAAATTAATTTCCATGGGAGTGTGACTCACCTCCACATAAGGAACCCTAATTTTTTAATAAGTTCGGACCTTGGCCTTGTAAAATATTGTTTTCCTCTTTCCTTTTCCAGAAAACATGGGCAAATACCATGGGATGGTTTGTGGTTTGGATTATTTTAATATAAGGGGTCCCAAACCTAAATAATAAAGAATTCTCTCACCTTTCCTATATAAACCCACCCAAGTTCTCACTTCATCCTTACTAAAAGCCCTTGAAGTTCGTCCAACCTCTTCCCTACTCTCTCTAGAATCCTCTCAAGGTGCCCCAAGTTCCCAATAAGCCTCTCACAAGCCTCTCTCTAGCCTTTGGAAGCACACTTCCAAGTAAGAGGTTTTCTTCCTTTCTCATTTTTTTTGTCAATTTTCATTAAGTTGTATTTCCCTTTTTATTTCAATTATGAATGTTGGGGTATGGTTTCGCACCTCCCCCATACTTCCCTCTTATTGTTTGAATGGTGGGAGAACCCTTTCTCTCTCATTAAATGCCTCCCATGTACACCCGTTACTATGCCGAAATTCTGAAAGGAACTTCTCTCTCTTCTTTTACATTCAAGCAATAATTTTGTATCATGAATCTAAATTCCATTTCTATTGTTGGGACATGTATATATATGATCTCCTTACTGTCCATTACATGTAAATATGATGAGTAACCCCTTTCTCTCTCATCAACCTTTTTTATGAATTCTTATGTCACGCCGTTACGCTGCCGAAATCGCACCGATTTTCTAAGCCAATGTCTTTGTGTAGTGAATACCATGCCCATTTCTCCATCAAGGGTATTCACCTTTATGCACATATACGTATTGATTGTAAAGTTTCATGTATGAATTCCACATTCCTTTATCGTGGAAGAAATGATTATGTTTTATGAATCCATGTTTTATGATCCATGTGGCACACTTATGCATGAAATGAAATGTTTAAGAAGGGTGCGCCCTTTATAGCGCTCCAATGCATTGGGTAAAGTATAGTATCATGATACATCATGTGCAATGAGTGTTTACTCATGCTAATTCAAGTGCAAAGAGGGTTTACTCGTGCTTCAAGTGCAATGAGGGTTTACTCATGCTCCATGTGCAATGAGCCTCGGCTCATGCTAATTCAATGTTAAGTGTTGTTGCCACATTTCCATGCTATGATTATCATGCTTTATCATGACTTTATGTTCATGTTTCTCTTATTCTCTATCGATATGCCTATTTACTAACATGTATTGTACTCCTCATATTATTCATTGTGTACTCCCTTACTGGGCTTTATAGCTCACCCTTTTCTTATTCCTGTCCTCAGGTTATCCCATGCAATGCTAAGTACGAAGGAATGTAGTGGTCATGTAAAGGAAGTTTTCAATAAAGATGTTGTATTTCAAGTTTAAAGTTTTTATGTAATGATCCTAAGCCCCAAAGACACTAAACCTCTCGATCTTCTTTGTTGTATCAAGTGAAGTTTTATGTAATAAAGCATGCTTAAGTTGTAATAAAAAGCAGGGTTGTCATAGTTGGTATCAGAGGATAGGTTTAGTTATTTTTGGGATTAGGAAACCCTAGTAAATCCTTAGATACAAGACTAATCATAATAAAAACATCCCTAAGTTTTGGTAAATACTAAGTAAGTGGTTTATCAAACAAATACATCCCTGTCTGGATACGAGCAGGTAGAGGCGGCTCTGGCACAGATGTATCCTAGGGGTAAAACCCGAAAACACCGCTTTGAGCTAGACTCGAACGGGAACTGGTGCACGACAACGGGCCTTGCTGCACTCTTGGTTACGACACTCCCGGGGGATATGTTTTGATAAATTCACAATCTTAGTATGAACCCTTATTAAGGGAAAAATGCCCCTAAGAATATATGTTAGAAGAAAGATCATGAAAAGCCTGGATTGAATCCTATAGACTCATGAGTTAAAGAGATTAAAGTTTATTTATAAGTCATCAACTTTTGTCTTTGGATTACCCTTTATGTGTTACCCCTTACTTTCCTTTTATTCCAGCCAATGGCCGGTAATAG
This sequence comes from Viscum album, assembly GCA_963277665.1. Classification (NCBI taxonomy): domain Eukaryota; kingdom Viridiplantae; phylum Streptophyta; class Magnoliopsida; order Santalales; family Viscaceae; genus Viscum; species Viscum album. Next base: position 1,896,586,950 of record OY728153.1, read on the forward strand.
GAGAACTCGGGCTAACAACCGTTGTGAAGATCAGTGTGATGATTGTACTTATGAGATGCCCAATCCAATGGGAGCGGGAATCGCGAACTTTGTCACGCTTCTCTCTCAGCTAACTCAAGTTTTGAATAGAAACACTGGTCAAGAGGAACGTTCAACCCCCCCCCCCCCCTTAAGAAAGAACAAGTCGCTATTGAAAGCTTCATGAGACAAAGGCCTCCTACTTTTAGTGGATCATCCGATCCCACGATTGCTGAACAATGGATCAACTCCATTGAAAAGATATTCTCCATCCTCCAATGCTCTGAAAAAGATAAGGTTCTCCTGGCGGCTTATCGTATGGAGGGTGAAGCTGATCAATGGTGGACGTTGATCAAAAATACGAAGCCTGAGGAGGAGATCAAGGCTTTGTAATGGAAGGTATTCCGGAAGATGTTTTTCGATAAATATTTTCCACGCACCCTCCGTCTTAAGATGGAAAGGGACTTCCTTTCCCTCAAGCAGAAAGATGAGGAATCTGTGGGAGCGTACGAGGCAAACTTCACAAGGCTTGCACGATACGCTTCCGGCTTTGTCGTTACCCCCGAATGCAAGGTTGACCGCTTCTTTGGTGGGCTGAAGCCTAGCTTGCGGAAAGCATTAGCGATCCGTGACTTCGACAGCTATGAGGAAATTGTCCGATGTGCCCTCAAGGTTGAAATGGAGATCGGAGAATCACAGGGGTATCATGGGGACAAGAAGCGGAAGGTGGACTTCAATGCTGGTTGTCCGATGGATAAATCCAACGGCGCTAAGAAATTCCAGCACCCCACTTTCCAAAAGTGTGGAAAGAAGAACCATGGAAATTGCCTTAGGGGACAAGAAAATGCTTCAAGTGTGGAAGAGAAGGGCACCTAGCTGTTAACTATCAGCAAGAAGGACCCGCGACTGCGACAGAGGAGAGGAACGCTCCGTTCGAACCTCAACGCGTTGTTCAATGCTTCAAATGCAAAGAACCGGGTCATTTTGCGAATCAGTGCCCTAATCCAAGGGTTATCGGAGGCAATCAACAACCTCCAAGACATCAAGGAAGAGCTTTTGCCATCACTTCTGCCGAAGTGAACCCCGAAAACGAAGTGGTGATAGGCACGCTAGTTATTCATTCAAGAATAGCGAACGTACTTTTTGATTCAGGTTCTACGCATTCTTTTATATCTCAAAAGTTTAGTAGGACAATCCCTGCACCACCAAAAATCATGGAAGTAAAGATGTCGGTGAGTACGGCAAATGGGGCAATCATTGCATCCAATGAGTATAAGTCCTCCCCTGTTATAATCTGTGGATTGAATTTCCCAGCGAACCTCATCATACTCCCTTTGGTGGAATTTGATGCAATTCTTGGCATGGATTGGCATTCCTTATATAGAGCCAACATAAATTGTCGGGAGAGGGAAATCACACTCCATATGGAGAATCGACCCCCGATTCTTTACAAGTGTCAGGAGGAAGATGAATCTCCTTTAGCTCCATCATCTCAAGCATGGATATTACTACCTTATGAGCATGCATATTTGGCTCAGATGATTGAGTCCATGGAAGAAACCACCCTTGAAGAAATGCCTATTGTGAGGGAATTCGCTGAAGTATTTCCCGAGGAACTTCCTGGTCTTCCTCCAAGAAGAGATGTTGAGTTCTCAATTGAACTTATACCTGGGGCGCTACCAATATCCAAGACTCCATATAGAATGGTTGTGGTTGAGCTTGAAACACTGAAGAAACAACTACAGGAGAATCTGGATAAAGGGTTTATATGCCCAAGTGCATCACCATGGGGTGCACCAGTCCTCTTCGTCAAGAAGAAGGATGGGTCAATGCGGCTTTGCATCGATTATCGTGAACTTAACAAAATCAAGATAAAGAACAAGTATCCTCTCCCAAGAATCGATGACTTGTTTGATCAGCTGTGTGGAGCACAATACTTCTCCAAGGTCGACTTGCGGTCGGGATATTATCAAGTAAGGGTGAAGAAGGAAGATATCCCCAAGACTGTTTTTCGTACAAGGTACGTGCACTATGAATTCATAGTAATGCCTTTCGGACTCACCAATGCTCCAACAATATTCATGGAATTGATGAATAGAGTCTTTAGAGATTACCTAGATAAATTTGTGGTAGTCTTTATAGATGATATTCTAATATACTCCAAAACCAAGGAGGACCATGAGGAGCATTTAAAAACTGTACTAGAGACTTTGCGCAAGGAGAAGCTCTATGAAAAGTACAGCAAGTGTGAGTTTTGGTTGAAGGAAGTATCATTTTTGGGTCATATCATCACAAGCAATGGGATATCTGTGGACCCCTCCAAAACAGATGCAATTGAGGGATGGCCGAGGCCAACATCGGTAACTGATATCCGTAGCTTCTTGGGGTTAGCTGGATATTATCGACGATTTGTGAGAAATTTCTCACGATTGTCCAACCCTCTTACCAAGCTAACTCAAAATGGAGTAAAGTTTTCTTGGAGTGATGAATGCGAAGAAAGCTTCAAGGAGTTGAAAAGGAGGCTTATCACTGCACTCGTGCTCACTTTACCCACAAGTGGGGAGCTTTTTGTGGTATTCAGTGATGCTTCGAAGAAGGGCTTAGGATGTGTGCTGATGCAGAATGATAAAGTGATATCCTATGCCTCAAGGCAGTTGAAAATCCATGAGCGAAACTATCCAACGCATGATCTGGAGTTGGCGGCGGTGATCTTTGCCTTGAAAATCTGGCGGCATTATCTCTATGGAGAGAAATGTGAGATATATACTGACCACAAGAGTCTTAAATATATATTCCCACAGAAAGAGCTTAATATGCTCCAAAGAAGATGGATAGATCTCATCAAGGATTATGACTGTTCAATACATTACCACCCTGGGAAGGCGAACAAGGTGGCGGATGCCCTAAGTAGAAAGGATCCAGCAATTCTATCAATGATGAGAATTGAGAAGGATCCAATCTTCTTAGACTTGATGAAGATGGACGTGGGAATCATAAAGAAGGGAACATCATCAATCCTTTCACAAATTATTGCTCAACCATCTCTTTTGGAAAGGTTAAAGGATGCTCAAAAGGATGATGCGAGAATCCAAGAAAAAGTGGAAGCTATCAAAAAGGGAAAATCCTCAGAGTTTAATGTTAATGAAGAAGGAATTGTGCGGTTTGGGAAAAGACTATGTGTTCCATCAATTTCGGAGCTGAAGAAGGAACTTTTGGATGATGCACATAGTTCGAATTTCTCTATTCACACAGGGAGCACAAAGACGTATCGAGATCTCCGAGAAAACTTTTGGTGGGATAATATGAAGAAAGAGATCGCTGAATATACATCAAAGTGCCTGGTGTGTCAGCAAGTGAAGGCAGAGAGGCAGATGTCTAAGGGGATGATGCAGCCATTTCCCATACCAAAATGGAAATGGGATAACATCACCATGGACTTTGTCACCAGACTTCCAAGGACATCCAAGGGAAACAATGCAATCTGGGTTGTTGTGGATCGTCTTACAAAGACTTCACACTTCATTGCTATTCGAGAGGATTTCTCTTTGGATCAACTGGCACGGATATATATCAGGGAAGTGGTACGGTTTCATGGAGTACCACTATCTATTGTGTCTGACCGAGATCCAAGATTTACCTCTAAGTTTTGGAAGAGTCTTCAACATGCTCTGAATACTGAACTGAACTTCAGTACGACCTATCATCCTCAAACTGATGGCCAATCCGAGCGGACTATCCAAACACTTGAGGATATGTTGAGAGCGTGCTCAATGGACTTTAAAGGAGGATGGGATCAACATCTTCCTCTAGTTGAGTTCTCTTATAATAATAGTTTCCACTCGAGCATCCAAATGTCACCATATGAAGCCCTGTATGGGAAAAGGTGTAGAACACTGGCATGTTGGGATGATGTCGGTGAACGTAAGCTGCTTGGACCCGAAATGGTCGAAGAAATGGTGGAGAAGGTGAAAACCATTCAGCAGCATATCAAGGCAGCCCAGAGTCGGCAGAAGAGTTATGCAGATAATCGTCGACGAGACCTTGAGTTTAAAGTCGGAGACATGGTGTTTTTACGCATATCTCTATGGAAGAAGGTCATGAGGTTTGGAAAGAAAGGGAAGTTAAGTCCAAGGTACATCGGCCCCTTCGAGATTCTTGATCGTGTTGGGGCTGTGGCCTATCGACTGGCACTTCCACCTACTATGGCCAAGGTGCATGATGTCTTCCATGTATCCCTCTTAAGGAAGTACATACCAGACCCTTCACATGTACTCTCTTCCGAGGTGGTACAATTAGAAGACGATCTTTCTTATGAGGAGCAACCAGTGAAGATCTTAGATCGTAGAGAAAAAGTTCTACGAAATAAGAAAATGCCCCTCGTCAAGGTGTTGTGGAGAAACCACACATTTGAAGAAGCAACTTGGGAGTCGGAGGATATGATGAAGCTAAGTTACACACATTTGTTTTAGTGTGGGAAAAGGAAAATTTCGAGGGCGAAATTTCTTAAGGGGGGAATGTTGTAATGACACAAAGTTTCATTAATGGAAAATCCCTCTTAATCCAGTTAAATGTTTCTTTATGAAAAAAAATGTTTTTATAAGATATCATCTTTTTTAGTTTTACTTTAAGATTTGTGACCGTTACTTTTATAGCCGTTGAATAGTGATCATCTGGGTAGTTTAAATATAAGGCTTTAACAAACCAATTTTCTACTCAGACAAAGGAAGCGATGGCCTCATCAAGTAGAATTGCCCCTTACGAAGCCCATTTGTCAGAGCTCGGAAAAGAGGTGGCGTCTTTGGGATTTTCCTTTGACCAAGCCTAAGCTGAGCTTCATCAAGTCAAGCTCGAACGTGATCGTCTACGGGAAAAATGGAAGTTGATAGAGATTACCACTCGAGCGATGTTATCCGAGCAACCCCAAGAGTCTGTCACCATCGCACACCTTACCCTTAGGTCTTATGCGGCTATTTTAAGGGGTTAAGTAACAAATAAGTAGTATCATGTTCATGCACATTACTTTTGTATATAATAATGAATATAATTTCTAGTCATTTTTGATACATTGTAATTAGTTTTTAAAGTACAAATGGTGTTTTTAGTTATTATTTAATTAAGAATTATATTTTATTAAATTAAAGGATTTTTGAATTAAATAATATTTTAATAAAACATTGTTATTAATATTAAATTAATTTTTATTAAATATAAATGATCTTATAATTTTATGAATGCAATTAAAATTTTTATTAAGGTTTGAAAGCCATTTCTGTCAAAACCCGTGAATTTTTTTATAAATGCCGGTTTTTATTTTAAAAGTGAAAATTCACATATTTAGAAAATTATTTAGATAAAATAAATATTATTTTTGGAATCAGGACGTCGAAATTATCCAATGGTGAATTTTTCACAATTTTCTGAGACAGTCAAATTTTTGGGTAAAAAAATTAAATACCATTTAAATATATAATGTGTTTTATGACATCATAATGACCCAATGGTGATGTAATAAAATACCATAATCCTTATGTTCGGCCAATATGTGTTTTATAATTAAAATAATGAAGTTTTGGGTTTGTTTGACTTACTTTTCAAAGCATTAATGGAGCCCTCAAGACTTATTCAACACTTTGCCTTTTTAAATTAATTTCCATGGGAGTGTGACTCACCTCCACATAAGCAACCCTAATTTTTTAATAAGTTCGGACCTTGGCCTTGTAAAATATTGTTTTCCTCTTTCCTTTTCCAGAAACCATGGGCAAATACCATGGGATGGTTTGTGGTTTGGATTATTTTAATATAAGGGGTCCCAAACCTAAATAATAAAGAATTCTCTCACCTTTCCTATATAAACCCAACCAAGCTCCCACTTCCTCCTCACTCAAAGCCCTTGAAGTTTGTCCAACCTCTGCCCTACTCTCTCTAGAATCCTCTCAAGGTGCCCCAAGCTCCCAAGAAGCCTCTCACAAGCCTCTCTCTAGCCTTTGGAAGCACACTTCCAAGTAAGGGGTTTTCTTCCTTTCTCATTTTTTTGTCAATTTTCTTTAAGTTGTATTTCCCTTTTTATTTCAATTATGAATGTTGGGGTATGGTTTCGCATCTCCCCCATACTGTCCTCTTATTGTTTGAATGGTTTGAGAACCCTTTCTCTCTCATTAAATGCCTCCCATGTACACCCGTTACTATGCCAAAATTCCGAAAGGAACTTCTCTCTCTTCTTTTACATTCAAGCAATAATTTTGTATCATGAATCTAAATTCCATTTCTATTGTTGGGACATGTATATATATGATCTCCTTACTGTCCATTACATGTAAATATGATGAGGAACCCCTTTCTCTCTCATCAACCTTTTTTATGAATTCTTATGTCACGCCGTTACGCTGCCGAAATCGCACCGATTTTCTAAGCCAATGTCTTTGTGTAGTGAATACCATGCCCATTTCTCCATCAAGGGTATTCACCTTTATACACATATACGTATTGATTGTAAAGTTTCATGTATGAATTCCACATTCCTTTATCGTGGAAGAAATGATTATGTTTTATGAATCCATGTTTTATGATCCATGTGGCACACTTATGCATGAAATGAAATGTTTAAGAAGGGTGCGCCCTTTATAGCGCTCCAATGCATTGGGTAAATTATAGTATCATGATACATCATGTGCAATGAGTGTTTACTCATGCTAATTCAAGTGCAATGAGGGTTTACTCGTGCTTCAAGTGCAATGAGGGTTTACTCATGCTCCATGTGCAATGAGCCTTGGCTCATGCTAATTCAATGTTAAGTGTTGTTGCCACATTTCCATGCTATGATTATCATGCTTTATCATGCCTTTATGTTCATGTTTCTCTTATTCTCTATCGATATGCCTATTGCCTAACATGTATTGTACTCCTCATATTATTCATTGTGTACTCCCTTACTGAGCTTTATAGCTCACCCTTTTCTTATGCATGTCCTCAGGTTATCCCATGCAATGCTAAGTACGAAGGAATGTAGTGGTCATGTAAAGGAAGTTTTCAATAAAGATGTTGTATTTCAAGTTTAAAGATTTTATGTAATGATCCTAAGCCCCAAAGATACTAAACCTCTCGATCTTCTTTGTTGTATCAAGTGAATTTTTATGTAATAAAACATGCTTAAGTTGTAATAAAAAGCAGGGTTGTCATAAAAACTATATTTAATGACGGTTCTCCATCAAAAGGCGATAAGTGGACCTTTAGTGAAAATTAGAGTATACATGCCTAAAATTGAATTCTTTTCGTATTTTAAGCCTTTATCCTTTATTAGATAAATGTAAAAACATTTAAAAAATATATATAATCATATTTTAGTTATTTCTATTCATTTAATCCAATACAATGACTACGTGTTAACTACCATTTAAAATAATATTTTTTTATTACTAGTGTGCAACAAAAGATTTCAAAGAAACTCTTTTTTGCGTATCGGGTACGCTATCGAACATAGAAACCCCTTTAAAGTAATATTAATATTTAATTCATAAATATTAATAAATATGAAAATGCTTTATTCTTTATTTACCTGGGATGTTACATCCTTACCCCCTTTTGGGAATTGCGTCCTCGCAATTTTATTCACTTATCAAAATAAGTGGGGGTATTTATCCCTCATAGAATTTTCAGATTCCCATGTTGCCTCTTCAACCATATGGTTTTTCCATAAACCCTTTAACGGGTGAATTACCTTATTCTGCAACACTTTCTCTCTACGATCAAGTATCTGGACTGGTTGTTCTTCATAAGATAGATTCTCTTCCAACTGAACTACCTCTTGACTCAAAACATGAGATGGATCTGGCATATACTTTCTCAACATCGAAACATGAAAAACATTGTGTACCTTACATAAACTTGGAGGTAAATCCACTTGGTGAGCAACTGATCCAACTCTCTCCAGAATTTCATATAGTCCAATGAACCCTGGACTCAGCTTTCCCTTCTTACCAAATCGCATAACACTTTTCCACGGTGAAAAATTGAGAAAAACATGATCACCTACCTCGAAAGAAAGATCCTTCCTCTGTTTTCCACATAACTCTTCTGCCTACTATGAGCTGTTCTCATGTGTTTCTGTATCAACTAAACTTTTTCTGCCAACTCTTCTACCAATTCTGGTCCCATCGTCCTCCTTTCACCCACTTCATCCCAGAAAGACGGAGTTCGAGACCGCTTCCTATATAACGCCTCAAATGGTTCCATCTATATACTGGAATGAAAACTATTATTATATGAAACTCAACCAAAGAAATTTGTTGGTCCAAACATCCCTGATAATCCATCGAACAAGCACATAGCATATCTTCCAAAGTATGAATTGTTCGTTCTGATTTCCCATCTGATTGAGGATTAAAAGCTGTACAAAAATTTAATTCAGTACCCAACAACTTCTGAAGGCCTTTCCAAAAGTTAGAAGTGAACCTTGGATCACGGTCAGATACAATGGAGAGAAGAACTCCATGTAACCTGACAATATCTTTAAGATACAAACGGGAAAGTTGATCTAGGAGAAAATTATCTCGTATAGCATGGAAATGAGTAGATTTAGTAAAGCGATCAACAATAACCCAGATTGCATTATTACCTCGAGGTGTCTTCGGCAATCCCACAACGAAGTCCGTGGGCATATTTTCCCATTTCCATTCTGGTACTGGTAAAGGCTGAAGCAACCCTTTTGGTAACTATCACTCTGCTTTAGCCTGTTGACAAGTCAAACACTTCACTGTAAAATCAGCAATATCTCTTTTCATTCCATCCCACCAGTAATACTCCCGCAGATCTCTGTACATCTTAGTACTACCAGGATGAACTGAAAACGGAGAACTATGAGCTTCAAATAACAACTCTCTCTTCAATTGTAAATCACAAGGCACACACAATCTCTTCCCAAATCTCAAAACACAATCATTATCAATGTTGAATTCTGGAAACTTACCCTTCTAAACAAGCTCTACCTTTTTCTGTAACTCACTATCTTGCTTCTGTGCTTGCTTGATTTTGTCTGATAGAGAAGATTTCACTGATACCTAAAACAAAATAGAAAGAAATCCTACACTAACAACTTCTATGCCAAATTTCATCAAATCCTTAACCAAAGGATCACGTTCCAAATGCAACCTTGTTAATGAAGCATTACTTTTTCGACTCAAAGCATCAGCCACATTATTTGCTTTTCCCGGATGGTAATGAATTGTACAATCATAATCTTTGATTAATTCTATCCATATCCTCTATCTCATGTTTAATTATTTCTGAGTGAATATATAATTTAAACTTTTGTGATTGGTATATATTTCACACTTTGCTCCATACAAATGATGCCTCCAAATTTTTAAAGTGAAAACAATAGCAGCTAATACCAAATCATGTGTAGGGTAATTTACCTCATGAGTTTTCAAGTGTCGTGAAGCATATGCAATTACCTGATCATTATTCATTAGGATGCAACCATGTCCTTTCAATGAAGCATCACTGTAGATAACAAACTCACCATTCCTAGAAGGTAGTGCCAAAACTGGAGCATTCACCAATCTTCTTTTCAATTCCTGAAAACAATCATCACAATATTTTTTCCAGATAAACTTAACACCCTTCGGAGTTAAATTAGTCATTGGACTAGATAACCGTGAAAATTTTCTAACAAACCTTCGATAATAGCCTTCCAAACCAAGGAAGCTATGAATCTCAGTTACATTTATGGGTCTTGGCCATTCTTCCACAACCATTGTTTTTGCAGGATCAACAGTTATCCCATCTTTAGAAACAATATGACCAAGGAATGAAATTTGTTGCAACCAAAACTCACACTTGCTGAATTTCCCAAACAATTTATTTTCTTTTAAGGTTTTCAAAATAACCCTTAAATGACTTTCATGCTCCTCTTTAATTTTAGAAAACACAAAAATATCACCAATGAATACCACCACAAACCTATCCAAGAACTCATGGAAAATTATATTCATTAAGTCCATGAATACAGCGGGTTCATTGGTTAGCACAAAAGGCATTACTACAAATTCATAATGGCCATATCTTGTTCGAAACACGGTCTTTGGAACATCTGTTTCCTTTACCTTGAACTGATGGTACCCCGATCTCAGGTCAATATTTGAAAAATACTGAGCTTTCTGGATATTATCAAACAAATCATCGATATGAGGCAAAGGATATTTGTTTTTAATAGTGATGTTATTCGAGGCTCTATAATCAATGCAAAGTCTCATAGAACCATATTTATTTTTAACAAATATAACATGAGCACCCCATGGTGATGTTCTAGGTCGAATGAAACCTTTCTCTAATAAATGATGCAATTGCTCCTTCAACTCTAAAAGTTCAATTTGAGCCATTCGATAAGGGGGTTTTGAAATTGGCTTAGCATCAGGAACTAAGTCAACAGTAAATTCCACTTCACGATCTGGTATTATTCCAGGCAACTCATCAGGAAAAACATCAGGATACTCATTTACCACTGGAACATCATTAATCTGAACAGTTCCTTTGTATTCAATGATGTATGCATGGTAACATTCATTTCCATATTTTACAAGTTTCTCCGCCTCATGATAAGTTATCAACAGTAATGGTTCATTCTTGTACACAAACTGAAAGTCTTTCTGAAAAGAAACTTCTTTAGCTCTACAGTCAATCTTAGCATGGTAAATAGAGAGCCAATCTATACCTAGGATAACATCAAACTCTACAAGAGGTAAAACAATAAGGTTTGCAAGTAGGAACTTTCCACAGATAAGGATAAGAAGATTCTTATAAATTCTTTTTGCCTCAACATTTCCCCTAGGTGTTTTTACCACATGTTCAAGAGTCATTTCTTAAGATGGTATTCCCATTTTACTAGAAAATGTTTCAAAGATGAAAGAATGTGTAGACCCCGAATCAAACAACACACTGACATAATCTGAAAAAACAAACAAAGTACCTGATACAACTTCATTTGATGGCCCGAAATCTACTGAAGTAGTTGCAAAGGATTTTACCACCCCTTTCTTCTTGTAGTCTAACTGCTTTTCATCACTCGAGCTCTTTGTCGGACACTCATTTGCATAGTGATCCATCTCATTGCACTTAAAACATTTCACTAACTATAAATCAAATTTGGACTTACCATCACCTTGATCTTTTTTAGTGCAATCACGAGCCTTATGTCCCATCTTACCACATCGGTATCACTTTCTAGAATTCAAAAGACATTCCCCAGCATGCCTTTTACCACATTTATCAAAAACTGGAAACTTAGTTTTCTTACCATCAGACCTTTTTGAAGAATTCTTTCCTTTCTCCGGCCACCTTGGTCTCTTCTTCTGCTAGTTGTTATAGAACACTTGATCATCGGAAAACTCCATTTCCACCAACTCAACACATCGAACAAGCTTTTCATAACTTTTAAACTCACGAGAAGCCAATGCCCTTCGATATTTTGGCTTTAATTATGAGTAAAAACGATTGATTTTACTATCAAGGTCTCGGATAAAATTTGGAGCATACCTTGCCAATCGAGTGAACCTTTCTTCATAGGCAGCCACTGAGTCTTCATCTTGCCTCAATTCCAAGAATTGTTTTTCCATCCTAAGTAGAACAGCCTTAGGAAAATACTTCTCAAGAAACATACCTTTGAATTCACCCCAGTCAAGAGCATCAATCTCATCAGCGTCCCTGATATTGTTAACCATCGACCACCACTAATCTACTTCACCCTCCAAACGGTAAATAGCAAGACTATCCTTTTGATTGTCTGATCACCCCATGACATCAAAAATCTTCTCCAGTGCTTTAATCCACCCTTCAGCTAACACAGGGTCATATGATCCTCTGAATGATGGGGGATGTTGCCTTATAAAATGTTCCACCACTAACATGTTCCTCTGCAGTTGATCTAGATGATCTCGTGCATGGATACCACCACCATTTATCGATTGATTCAACTGCGCCATTACTGCAACAAACTGTTCAGTTCCAATTCCGACCAACTCAGGATGCTGAATCGGAAGGTTATTTCCTTCTGTATGCCTTCCTAGCACTGCTTCCCTGTTTCCTCTGCGGAAAACCATTATGAACAAACATGTCTTAGATGAAGCAACATGGTAATCTTCAAATGATATATCATTTCAATTTGACCATAAAAAATATTTTTGGATAATAATTTAATATAATTCTAACTCCTAAAGTTATCTAAACCGACCTTTGTTACCAACTATAATGCCCCAGCCTTAAACATTACTTAATCTTGAGTTTTTACAAGATTACACATTGAGGATCTTTTCAGGTTTAGAGTTTTAGAGAATTGGATCATAAAACATTCATTACATCCCACAATAAAACAAAGTGGTTACAAGATAGTATTTACTTTTTCCCATCAACGGAAACATATTTAAAATAAAACATGGTTTCCTTCATGAGACTTCCTTGACACTATCATCACATCATGTACCTTTCCCTTGACCTATGAAAAACATTTCAAAAACATGGGATGAGCATAAAAAGCACATTAAGGGATATAAAAATATGGAAAGGAAACATGAGTACATATATACATAAGAATGAAATCATACTTTACCCATAAAACATAAGCACTTTAACATACCTCATCAAATCATGAATAAATCATAGAAATCATAAGACATAAAGGTAACATGAGGCATTCATAACATTTTTACGTAGGGAGTAACCCTCTTGGTTACGTTTGGAATACCCATCAAAGTATATTCCCTAAATCTCTTAAGAGAAACCTTAACATTTAACTCCTTCGCATTACCCAATGCATTGGAGAGCTATATCGGGCTCACCCACCCTTAGTTTATCACGGAACCACCCGTCTTCATAATAATTCCCAAGAACCATAACATAATCGTATCACATAAAACATGCATAAAAGAGGCATAACATTTCCACATTTCAATCACAAGATATCAATACAACACATTGATATAATAAAAACATTATGAAGACCATTTTCATTAACAAAATAAAAGAAAATTAAAACATGGTATTTATTTTTCATTTAAAAAAAGTATGGCTTGTAGAGGAATCCGAAACTCAAATAATAGTCACGGCGGCAGAGAAGTCGTTGTCGCCGCATACGTACGACAAAAAAAAACATTCCCTTTTCTCGTTTAGTAAATGCTTCTTATAAAAATATTCCTTTTGAGTAAACGTAAAGTTCAAAGGGGTTTATACACCGTATAAAATAAAGTTGTGTATAAAACATAATATGCCCCAATGAAAAGAGATTGAGACGAAGTCCCATACCTCGGGTCCGACTTGACTCGGTCGTTCTTTAATATCTTGAATAATAAAATTGAGTTAATTTATACTTGATTAAGAACCTTTTTCTAGTTAATTATTCATTTTATATCACTTATTACCTTGTCATAAACACTATGTAATTATTTAAGTTAATAACGGTCATTTTATCAATCATTGGTACTTGATTCAAAACTAAACTCTTTCAAATTACAAGTTGTTAATGTATCCATTATATCCAGAGTTATACTCATGATGTACATATCATATATATCATATATATCCAGTATATACATGCATTTATAATATTACATAACGTTTAGAGGTAAGAAATGAAATGCACCATTCATGGAGACGGTAAGCCGTACGTACGCATGAACGCTACTTTCATTTCGATTTCGTATTTTATGGAATGGAATCATAATGATATAAAGGTATTTTATAATTCCATTATGATATCATATATAATATCATTAATTACATCCTTTATACGTCCCACATATGTCATTAACGAATCAAATCACTTTGAGGGGGCGGTAGTCCGCACTTTCTAAAATAAAGATATCGCGTTTACCCATAATGGAAACCATAAAAGGTATTCCATAAATTAAAAATATAGAATCTTAAGAAAAAAATAAACATATTATATATCATATATAAGTATAGTGTAATCTTAATATCCACCTTTTAAGGTGTTAAATGTATATTGAACAATCATCTTTTCGTGAGGCAGAAATTCGTCATCCACGGAAACAGTATGTTCTTTAACCATTAGATGTAGGTGTGTGTTAGTGTAGCTCTAATAATTATTAGAACAAAATCCTAGTATATGGAAGATACTGGTGTTGTTACAAAAGAAATGAATAGAAAGAGTTTAGTGGGATGGAGAAGCAAAATAAAACATAAGAACACAATATAAGACACTACCTTTAAATCGGGTAACTCTTTTTGATTTGAGCTCAAAGGCTTCCTTGGGAAGACTTTTGCCCAATGTGAGGCTTCAAGGAGTAAGAGAGGGATGTGGAGATTCAAAATGGAAAGGGTTTGGCAGAGCAAAAGGCTTGATATGTGTGGGTAAGGTGGTAGAAGTTGGGGCCTTTTATAAGAGGAGAGGAGGGGCACTCTTGGAAAGTTATAAAAGGTTACTTTATTATAAAATGCTTTTCGGATATAAAAGGTCCCAAAATTATAACTTTATAGGATAAGGTGATAAGGGTTATAAATCCACCCATCAAATAGGTTTTTGAGAAGTGTAGGTCTTATAGTTTACATTATATTTTCATTTTATTTACATCGTTAAATAATGAGGTAATCGTTGCATCATCATGGTGTCATAAATAATTTAATTTATTTAATGTATAAAAATTATAAAAAAAAAATATCATGATGTAGGAAATCTTTTTATCTTTATAATAAATATTTATAGTCAAAAATATGACTTGTATTACCCTATTTAATTTTTTTTAGTAAAACAACTCATGTTTGTGTCATTTTTACTTTTACTTTAAATAAAAGGCATTAATGTCTCTATCTTACCCATGTGGCTCCATGGGGTCCCACAAATCGACCTATGGGTTGTCTTGGTAGGCAATGACACATCCAATAAGGGTAGAACATGTGTCTAGGTATTTTCATTTTATTATAATATCATTTTTTCCTTAAATTGCACTAATTACCACTAATCACGATGAAAACTTAAAAGTCACTATTCACCAAAAAAATTTATTTTAATCCCATTGAACCACATTTTACTTATTAATGAAAAACATGTGTGTCAGAGTTTTGAAATTCAAAACACAGAGGTGGTAAAATTTCATTTAAACAAAAAATCAGTTTTTTAAGTACCACTTAGTGATTTCACTTTTCATCAAAAATTGATGTTTTTCAGAAAAATACCAAAACATCACCCTAAGCTATATTTGAAATTATGAATTCAAAAATGATCTCTATTTTACAAAATCCAAACATATAAGTTATATTAATTAATTTAATAATTAATTCCCACTGTCAGAGGAAATAGCGTGTTTTTATGAAACAATAAGTATCAAACGATTGACACTAGTTTATGTCCAATTTCAAAGTAAAATTGATTCCAATGACCACTATTGGATTAAATGGTAAAAATATATTCTAATTGAACTTTAAAACCAATTCAAAATATAATCTAATCACATAAATAAATTAGATGAAAAAGATGTTTTGAATTAAAATACATCATTTTTTACTATTCATTAGAAAATGAACTTTGTCGGGAAAATACCAAAAATTCACACAAATTAAATTTTGATGTCCCTATTATAAATAAGAATTTTATTTGGTCCAATAGAATTTATAAGAGTGACCAAAACTATATTAAATTACGGTTCGCCATCAAAAGGCGATAAGTGGACCTTTAGTGAAAATTAGAGTATATATGCCTAAAATTGAATTCTTTTCGTATTTTAAGCCTCTATCCCTTATCGGATAAATGTAAAAACATTTAACAAACATATATAATCATATTTTAGTTATTTACATTCATTCCTACCAATACAATGGCTACGTGTTAACTACCATTTAAAATAAAATTATTTTATTACTAGTGTGCAATGTAAGACTTCAAAGAAACTCTTTGTTGCGTATCAGGTACGCTATCAAACATAGAAACCCCTTTAAAGTAAAATTAATATTTAATTCATAAATATTTATAAAAATGAAAATTATTTATTCTTTATTTACCTGGGATGTTACTAGAATACTCTAACACTATCATAGAGCCCGAATGAAGGTGTAAGAATTCCCAAAAATGATTATATCATAGTGTTTGTAGAATTAAGTGATTGTGGAAAACTATCTAGAAGTCTGTCCAAACCATTCCCTAGTGTGATCATCCTGAGATATTGTATCTCTAAAATGCTTGCAAGAATCACAAAGCATGTGGACTGCACGTTTAACCCTCCACCCTGGAATAATCTTCATATGATCAAAGATGGAATTTATGATTTCTATCAATGACTCTACAACATGAGGATCTCCACTCCCTGTGAAGGTGGTAGGGTGCTACTACAACAAGTCTCAAGTGAAGTCTTCCATATATGGGATGGGTCTAGGAATATTCTAGACTGAATGCATAAACATGAGATTACTATCCCCAAACTAAGTGTTAGGGACCATTAGATTATGGGTAGGTGGATGTACCGCAGGAGGCACTACAAGAGGTACCACTGGTGGTTTAGGACACAACATCAATGGGATGTTCTCATTGCCACTCTCCTGAGGCATAGAATAAAGTCATTGGGGAATCATTGGTCTACAACATCCAAACACAAACCTTTAGATAGAAATTAACGAAGATGAGGAAAACAAGTAAATTTTAAATAAACGTGGTAGGTATATAGCATGCTTCTTAGAATTACACAATAATTAGGCCAATCCAAGAGTTGGGTCTATATAAGGAAGAGTAAACATAAAGGATCACAACAACATGGCCCACCTCCTATTTCAAATTAATCTCATGTTAACGTCTAATAAACTTACACAACATTATATTTAATAAATAAGCACTCCAATAATTTTCTTCTAGGAACATTAGCACTCACATGAAAATAGGAAAATGCACACTGAATGTAGATGTGTCTTGACAGTATACATGTCATTTTAATCCTATCATGCCTAATATTATTCATTTAAATGCATTTCCATCATATTATCAGGATTCAATTGTAAAAATCATTATATCAATAATACTAATATCCAAAACATTGTAAAATGACTATTTCACCCAATGGTGAATCATATCAACACTAACTAGCATATTCAATATCTATAATCCCAACCCAATAATTAGTGTTTCCCCTGTACATTGGTAAGCTATGTCCATGTACCGGCTATGTTCCAAATCAATATATCCTTGTATCATATCTAACCTAATTAGAAAGACAAAAGGAAAAAACATCATGTGATACAACTTTGTAGCATCCCCATCTTAGAATCCATTGGAAGGGTGCTCAAAGTCGGGTTGGAAACATAACCTCAAGCACATTTTCTTGAACATGAAAGGATTCTGACTTGAAGGGAGATCATTTTTAATGTCTCTATGGGGAATAATGTACCCACATAGGTAATATGTAATATAGAGGAGAGGAAAACTGGTTTATAACAATAGAAGAAGCATATAAAAAATCAAACTACATGAGAGGAAATATGAATAATCCAACAAAATAAATAAATAAGGTGGAAGATTATATATAAACAAGATAAACAAAAATTTCTTGCCATGATATTTTTTCAAGAATATATGTACAGAAAAATGGAACACAGGAATGATACCAAATTGAACTGAAAAGACACAAAGTATGTCAACTACATCTGGAGCAAGGCTCGGTCCTATGGATCCTGTCCCCATCCAAAGCAGGAAGGAACAATCAATCTTCATAAGGAGAAAACTTTCCTACTTTGATACCTATAATAATATAATCTACTAGGGTGCCAAAAATTCCTATGTACAGTTTTGAGATAAAATCCAAGTAGGTCGGAAACCATACTGACTAAACCATTCCATTTCATGCATTAAACTAAATTAGTGCAACATTATATGATAAATTCAAAATTTTAAATAGAAAAAAAAATTAACTATAAATAGGTTCGATCCCCATTAATACCCCTATCACATCACCTACTTCGACTTAAGCTAGGAGTCTGAATAAAGTAAATGTAGAGAGATGGATGCAAACATATATATAAATAAAGGCTATAAATAAAGAAGTAGACAAAAGGGATGAATACCCTTAGCTTCTCTTGTATCCCAGTTTATGTTTATGTGTAAACAAAGTGTTCTTCAAGCACAAGAAACATATAAACATGTTCTACGGAATAAAGGCTGTATAAATAATCATTTTCCATGAATCATTATTATTATTATGTTTATGTTTTAAAGCTATATTAAGATTCCTTCTAGAATGCATCCTTGCAGTACATCCTTAAATTATTCCAATACCACTGAGCCCATCCAAGGAAATATTACGAATACCTAAGTATCGCTTGAGGCATGGAATTATCATGAGTTTGTCCCAGTATCCCACAAAAGTGGCCAAGTATCACCTGAGGCATGGAGTGGCCACTTTTCAAAATGGGTTCATTACAGAATGTCCCTTTGCGCACTTGTATCACATCAGAGTATTTTTGAATCCCAAAGAAACCCTTACATGGTAGAGCCTAAAACATCATCACCCTGGAAAAATGTTTAACTACTCACAAATGGGGATTCCTTGTGTAATAGTTAATATAGAACTCATGTTTTCTCACCACCATGAATTTTATTAGGATTCATGGAAGCATATATCACAAGAGATTAATTTATAATTGTAATAATATAATAAGATAAACTCAAATCCACATAATAATTATCATTCTAGTCAAGAAGTTCTATGCAAGAAAAGTTATCATCGAATATATAAAGATCAATATTTTAATTAATAAATAAATCATCACAACAAACTATCAAAATTCCAAAAAATCATGGATTAAAATTGTTATAAAATGATTATTTATGTTAAAATCAATTAGAAAGGTCTATGCAAAACATGCAGTTAAATTAATTAAATATTCAGGGAAAACATTATTTTTTTTACCACTTCTGTACACCCAAAGGGGTTTCCATCCATGTTGCAAATATTTGAATATTTAATTTATGACAAATAAGATTGAAATAATTTAGTGAAACAATTAATTTAAAAATATTGAGTGAAATTGAAAAAATCTGGTAGAAAACAATGAGTGGAAATGTCATGCAATTTTATAAATTCAAATGAAACATATTGAAAGTGAGTAGAATCCCTAACTTAAGGTTGTACATGATCCTATGATCTGTGATAGTCTTTGATTTGACATAAAACATATGATAACATATTATTTTATAAAAACACCAATTTTAGGTAAAATTTTTGTACGAAAGATCATGTTACAGATTTTGAACGACATCACATGATTATCAGTACCTAGATTTTTCCATATCGAGTAGTTTATTGTGCACCTGATGGAAAAGAAAATGGATGAAAAATGGGGGTGCAATGGTATTCTAAAGGAAAAAGAGGTAGGATGAGTCACACCACTATGGGGGAGCCACAAGGGTGATACCTAAGAAGGTGGAGTAAGAGAGGAAGAGAAAAAAAAAAGAAAAGGGAAAATTAAAAGGGAAGGAAAAAATAAGAAAATAATGTGAAATGGAAAAAGGAAAACAAAAAGGAAACCTAGAAAATAATAAAATAAAACTTTAGGGAGAAATAAAATCAATTAATTAAAATGCTTCTCTCCTATTTTAATTATTTTATATTTTTGTCCATCTATTTACATTCTAATTATTTATATTTAATGCCTTTTTAAAATCTTTTTAACTTCCTTAAAATTATTATCACACCATTTTATCCTTTTAATTATTTTACCCAGAAAGTTATGCAAAGGTGTGACATATAAATTCACATAAGTCCCGAGAAATTATGTAATTAATTTAAATAGTTACCCAGGACACTTAATAGGGTGTACGATCATGAGACCTGAAATTCTATGATTATTGGGACATGAAAATGTAATGGTCCATAACATGATTAAAGCCTAGACGTTACAATTATTTGTTCTATAAAATTAGAATAAAAAAAATATATGGATTTGGTTGAAAATAAAATAACATTAAGAAGAATGATCATTCTTTAAAATATGTTTTAGATCTTAGTATTGACAAATGTCTCAATATAAATACTCTAACCTTTTATTTTGAATGAATTGAAATGGAAAAATTACTTGTGGTAGTTTCTTATTTTATCCATTGTCTAAAAGAATGTAAGAAGGAATATTTTATCTTATTGGGTGATTAAATATATTAAATATATCACATGTTAAATTTTAAATTCATGTTATCCAAGTTAGTTCTAATAGACTGATCAGGTTTTTTATTATATAAATGTTGTTGAAGTTGTGTGATAGTTTTTAATCCAAAGCTTATTTTATATGAGACTCTTGAGAATCAATACAAGAATTTTAATTTCATAAACTAATTTGAAATTCATGATAGGGATAATGACTTACGATATTATTAAAGGGTTTTGGAAAATTCTTAATTAATATGAACATGTAGAAAGTGAAAGAACATGTGATTATTTAGGATGATTCTTCTTTAATGTTAGAGTATTTATTCCCTCGGAAAAAGTATAAAATGTTCTATGAGGATGTAGTTTATTATTATTCTCATGATAATTTTGAATCAACAATTATGAATAATATTTCTCTGTTGGGTTTATGTTTTTTTCTAATTTTTTCAAATTGTGTAATTTCTTTTCATTTGATTTATTTTTAATGAAACATTTCTAGCATGATAGTTGATATTGAAATTAAACAGTATTTTTTGGATAGGTGGGTAGATGAGGTATTAAAATATTCCCATAGGGACACATATTTATGTTTATAATCATGTAATATTATTAATGAAAAAAAATTATTTAATAAATTTTTAAAAAGAAAAAATATATTACTCACATAACCATTACTAAGAAATATTAAAAATATTTATTCCTACATGTGAACATCATATATTTGATTAAAAAATTAAGTATATTATTAATAATCTCTTTAATGATTATTTAAGATGGATGACCGGTCAAGTGGTAGAGGGGTAAAACCACAAATTTTTAGATCGATGAGTTTTCATGAAGATGAAACCAACTAAAAATTCAAATAGTGGTTGATCTAGAGACCACAAAGATTAAGAATATTGAAAATAAAAAGGATTTATATTTAGTTTACAATAAATCCAATGGGTTGGGATGTTCCGACACAAATGTTTTTAGAAAAAAAAGAGTAAATTTTAATATGTGTTGAAGGTCACTTCTTGTCTTTCTTTCTCTAACATTGACACAACTCGGACTAGAAGGGTGACTAGGAAGAGAAATTTTTATCATATTTTTGTGATTCATTAATGAGTAAATGGTCATGTAATTCTATGAAATTACTTATTCATTTTGTGAATATTTATTCTAAATGGTGAAAAACAATGTAATATATCTAATAATACCCAATAAATTGCAGTGGTATGTGGATTTGATGAATGAATGATGACAGTAAAAGGGAGAGGTTACTACCACGTGGTTTTCTAGTTCAATGAATTTAAATAAAGGGAATAATATAGTGACTCTATCCTTTTTCACATATCATTACATTATTTTAAGCCTTATTACATATAAAATTAAATGCCAATGATCATAATTTCATGTTTTATTTGAATATTAGGTACACAAAATTAAAAACATTTAGATAAAATTAATAATATTTATTTTAATCATTCGTAAAGTGCTTAAAAAACCTATTGAGATCTACCATCATCAAAGGATTACTAAGGGATTACATCAATAATGGGATGAGCTAAAAATCCCAAAAAGGGAATAATCATAAGATTAAAATATTGCACATTTGTTAGAAGGCATGACATGATTACATAAAAGGAATGAAACATGAATAAAGATACGTAAAAAACTAGTTTAAAATATGAAAATATAATAATGGAAGTATATAAAAGTGGAAAAATATAAAACATTACATAAACATGACTCACAGCTATCTTCCAAGAATATATCTCACAGTAGAAAAATTTCTCTTCAAGGAATCATGTTCACTCCATGTACCATCATGACATCTGATGGGACCTAAACATTACCCAATATGTTGGATCTCTCTCTGGGTGGACCCATAATAACATTTTCAATCATATTAATTCCACCTGAAGAATCAAACATAAATATAAATGTTCCTCATGGAATGAAATGGTTATTGTAATCATGTCATAGAGCATACGAAATGGAAAGCTAAAAGATTCCATGAAAGAATTGATTTAAAACATTAATGGAAAATCCTTATGGTATATAGTAATATATCAGGATAATTGTTTTCAATATGATTTGTAAACATGAAAAAATAAGTGTTTAATTAATATTAGAAATGACCCACTTTAATGTGTTTAAAGGATATATTTTTAAGAGTATTTACCCCCAAAACACATAATTATTAGTATAAAATACTAAATGAACCAAGATATATTTTCTTGAAAATATTAATGATTTTAAAAAAATAAAGGTTTCTAGAAACATATTATGTAGATCACCTGAAATTGGGTATGAAATCGAGAAGATCCCGTTAATTGGGCTTCGTTATCAAAATGAATTGAAAATGGAACATTTTTAAAAAGATGTATTTCCCTATTAAAGTAGTTTGATCATATCTAGATAACTTTTTTGGGAGAATAAAAGTATAATTTAGTGTAATTTATAAAATAAATAAGAATTTCATTGTGGTAAAGATAGATAAAGAGTAACTTCAATGAAAAATTGTGTTTTGGGTTGAATCTCTTGCCATATTTCCAAAAGTGTTCTTTACATGAAAATAATTTATTAGAAAATATAATTAAATCAATAAATTAATTTATTAATAACCATTTATATATTTATTTTTTTTATTATAATTTTTATTAATTTCATTTATGACGTTTTTCATAGGTAATGTGATTCAATTTCAGCATTTAGGATGGTTGGTTTCATTGGGTTTCATGATCAGTTTAACTATATATATGTATAGAAAAACATATAAAATGATAATGGATAGAAATAATTTGATTTATCTTTTCATAATTATCTTCCATAATTTTATATTTTTATACAATTTATTGCGTTATTTTTTGTGAGGATTAATTATTACATAAGATGTTAGTGATAATCATTTCGATTATTTTTGTGATTTTTTAATCATCCCAAACTAGTTTTATTTTATTAATTAATATTATGTATAAAGAATGTTTCCAAAACAATAATTAGACTATAATAAATATATGATACGATTTTTATCCATAAAAATTATTTTTGATCATCTGTTATGGGATTAAATGAAATTGAAAACACAGTTTCCTTGAATGTGATAAATTAACACATCACAGGCAAGGTTTTCATCATTAGAAAAAAAATGAAAGGCGAAGTGGTTTGAGGATTAATTATTACATTAACATAATAAAATTATAGTATATATATGATAATATAGTTTTTACATCACTTGGATATTTGGAGGTAAGTATAGAATAAAAATAGAAAAGAAATTAGTAACGAAATTAAAAGAAAAATAAAGAGGATTTTACCTCTTCAATTTATCCCTTTTGAGATATTCCCGAGGTGTATAGCCTTAGAAATTATTTGATACTAAGGGATCTTAGACATGATGGATATTATTGTCAAATATCTTGGGAGGCATCTGGGCAGAGATAAAATCTTAAATGGAGTGAGTAAAATAGGTTGTGATAGGTGATATATATAGTGGATGAGAGGGTTTCTATTTGATTATTTAATTCATAAGATCATTATTTTGGCTCAAGACAATGAATAGTTTATAATTATCAATAAATAAATTAAAATAATGAATTATTTTTTCTTTATTGTAGGATTATATCCTCCATACATCAACATTGAGTCAATAATTCATGTATTTGTAAAATGTTGCAAATTATTGTATTACACTATTCATAAAAAATTCATCAAATTAAGAAAAATCCCAAAAAATTCACCCTCAAAATTTTTCAACATGTGTAATTAAAAAATTTGATACATTTAATGAAAATAACATTCTAAATTTTTAAATCATAAAATTTTTAATTAAAATCATCATTTACGTAGAAAATACGGTTTATTAAATTATAACTTATTTTATAACAATTTGAAAATATAACTAAGTCTAAAAATAATAATATTATATTCATAAAAATAAAAAATATTAATTTATGAATGTATTTTATGAAAATATATTTTATTTTGAATCATTATATAATTTTTAAAATTATAAATAATCCTTTATGTTTCATTGAAATAAAAAAATTATTTTATCATTTCAAAAACTTTTATTTACACATAATATATTATAATAATGTAATATGTATTTATATAAGATACCTAAATTTTTCTTATAATTTCATTGGTTTGTTCAAAATTCTGTTGGACGATTTACTATTCATAAGGATCATTTTACTATTCCAAATGTTATGTTACTATTCAATAGGTATAGGCCCCTTAACTTCTTCAAATACATCTTATTTCATTTATACATAGTTTATAATGTTTTAATCATGTTATTAAGGTGATTTTATATTATTATAATATATGAAACAATTATAATTATGGAATTTCCATTGATAAAATTTTGGGTCCTCACATTCTACCCCCTTATGAAATTTCTCCTTCAAAATGTTATTTTACGTTATAAGTTGAAAATAGGTGAGGGTGCATCTACTTTATCACATCCTCTAGTTACGGTGTTTCCTAATCCTACTCATGGTTCCGCTATAGTACATTTACTAGGGGAGTAATATTATTGTGTTGAAAATTATCTCTACGATCCAAGATCATCACAAGTAGCTCCACATAAGAGAAATCATTTTCCAACTGTACCACATCTAAATTCAGTACATGTGATGGATCTAGTACGTACTACATCTAGAGGAAAAATTTAATTCATCATTGACGAGGGCCATAGTAGGTGGATGTTCTAGTTGATAGTCAATAGATCTGACACGATCAAGGACCTCAAAAGTATTATGTACCTAGGACTTATATTTCATTCATTTCAAATTATCATGTTCTTCTTCCACAGAGGTATGTAGAAGAATACCATGTCCCCAAACATAAACTCAAGGTCTCATAGTTGTTTTTCATCATATCTATTTTGTTGACATTAGACGTACTTGATGTGCAGCTGAATGGTTTTCACCATCTCCACCATTTAGTAGACCATTTAAGGTTATATCAAATTATGTTCACCGACATTATCCCAACAATTTAGTGACCTACTTATTTTCTGATAAATATTTTTATATGAACAAGTTTGGATGTTTGAGGGAAAATTATTATTTTAAGAGAATTCAATTAGGGAAAGATACTAATGTAGTCATTATTTGAAGAACATAGAACACTGTCTCAACTTCCCTTCTAGTTCCTGAATAGTTTTATCATATTGGACATCTGTCTGATTATGATAGGCTATTCTGCAGTTCAACTATGTGATCTAATAATTTTGGATATTTTTCTAGAACATAAAATTGAATCATGGGTCATTTGTAGATAAAATAGATAGTGGTGTTACATTCATCCTTACAACTTCTTTGATGTATATCCTTCTAACTTGGTCCAATTAGAAGTCCTCTCAAATTATGAAAATAATTTTTACCTCTGTAAGATGTTCAATGACAAACTATTTAAATTTTTTTACTCTGGATTTCTTCAGTTGTCGAGTGACAAATTATATGTTGATGTTATCCCATTTTCATGTTGGTATTGGTAATGGTTTCATCATCACTTTATAGTTTTTCCTTTTATCCTTATCTTGATGGTGTACCTGGATCATTGATGTATATTCAATGATATCATTTTTCATATTTCCCCTCAAAAGTTCTATCATAGATTCCTAAAATTCATTGTTTCCCTGTGAAAATAGAGAAGTATTTTCAATGTGAATCAATCATAATTTCTTTCTTTATCTTTGGGTTGGATGGAACCCATAGTCATGAACCAAATATTTGGAATCCATCATTTTCAATTTTGAACACTGAGGTTTTACCCTTTCTTCTGGATTCCACCTTCTTCTGAATAACCATATCTTTTTCGTGAGAATCCTTTATTATCATTATGATGAATGGTTGATATATCATTACAGAATAGATTTACTAATTTATATGTTTGGTAATATGGCCTCAAATTAATTATCCTCTCTTAACATTATAGGAACATATAGCTTGTTGTTTTTATAACTTCCACATCATGAAGCCTATAGGGATTAATATTCTCAGAGGATATGCTATTGTTCTTCATCATTTTAGACCCATGTAGTCTATTTACCCTTTCCCACTAATTTGGGCCTTTCAGTCTTTGTTTTCTTAATTGAATAATAATTTAAATTATAATGATGATTAGAGAAATGATTTATGGTGTTCATTCCCTAATTATTCCTATTTACGTCCTTTTGAAAGAAAATAATATCATATCCTTATCAATTCTCAATATTGATAATGTCATATGATATTTTATACTTAGAGTATTCATTGAATTATTATTATTACTAGAATGGAAGAAAATTTATTAGATGAAATATTTAATGAGCTCTAATCATATTTGATGGGGAATATTAATCTCATTTTTTGTTAATATATATCTGAGGCTCTTATGATCAGTGTATTTATCACATTTCTCCACATAGATATAATTTCATAAGAATTTTAACATAATGATCACAATTTACATATCCAAATCATGAAAGGGATAGGTTTTGTCATGAATTTTCAACTTCCTTGAGGTGTAGGGTATGATTTTATCATTTTTCATCATTTCACAACCTATTTCCTTTGAAGCATTGTTTTACACAACAAAGAGTTTCCCACATGTTGTACGAGAATGTATCGGTGTAGTGATAAGCCTATATTTCCACTATTTTTAGAAGCATTATGATTCACATTTCCAGACAAACATTACTCCCTTCTATGTCATATTGGTTAGTTGTTTTCATAATAAATGTAAGTTCCCCAGAAATTTTCAGAAGTACCTAACTATACCAAGGGTACTATAGACCACAATTAAAGATGTTTTTCTTGGCCACTCATAGATATCCTTTATCTTACAAGGGTCCAATGATATTCTTATTCTAGTTATAACATGACCCAATAATGATAAATCCTCCTTCTCGAACTCACATTTATAGTACATTGCATAACACTTGTCCTTTATCAATTTCTTCATCACAAAATTCAAATTTTACTCATGTTCCATCCTACTATGGGAGTATATCTTGACATTATCAAAAAATAATACCCCAATTTATTTTGAGGTAATTTCTAAAAACACTATTCATTATTCCCATGAATATTTCTATAGAATTAGTGAGTCCAATGGGAATCTCTATGAACTCATAGTTTCAATACTTCATTCAAAATATAGCATTGGGAATTTATTCCGTCTTCACCATTATTTGTGATATCCTTACTAAATGTCCACCATAATTAATAACATTCCCCATGTAGCTAATTGAAAAATACTTATATCCATAAAATTTTGTATTTGTTATTTATCGTGATTTTTTTTTTTTGAGTTTACGATTTTCAATTCAGTGGAAAATTGTTCAATAATTCTTCTTGATAAAGAGTATTAGTGCACCCCATGGTGAAGAAATCAATCGAATAAATCCATTATCTAGATAGTCATGTACCTACTAAATTAGTTCTTCCATTGAAAGGATTCATTTTCTATAAGGTGTCATTAATAAACTGAGTTATCTAAGAATAATATCAACTTGGAACTTGACCTCATATCTCGGAGGAAGACCTGGAAAATTTTCATGGAATACATCAAGGTATTCAATCACAATGCGAATGTCTTCATAAATGATTCATTAATTTTTATCAACCATTTCAATGAAAAATTATATCTCATAATGTAACAGCATACACAATTTAAAAGCTGATTCTGAAGGAGATCCATCATCATTCTAGGTTTTATAAATAACTGGATGATTCATCGAGATTTGAAGAGTGGTCTCCACTTCCAAATAGTTGATGTTGGTTTGGTATTATGGTATCTAATCCATGAAAAATATAGAACATAACTTTAATGAAGAAAATAATACAGGTCGGTATAATTGGTTTAATAAATAAAAATTAACTAGTAATGATTTATATACTTTGAATGAAATTATTTCCCCTTTATTTAATCTCACATATAACTCAACCACCATATTTTATATTTTTTGTTTTAATAGATTAACTAAACATGTGAGATATGAAATAATGAACAGAATCAGAATAAACTAGTACATATTCTGTTATTGAAGGAATTACTAGTGTACCTTTCACCACATCATTGTTGGGATCCACCCAATTAGTGGAGATTACATATTTTTTTCCTTTAGATCTAAGAGGTTGTTTTAATTTTTGATATACTCCAGCAACCCATGGCTATGGGAAATGGCTTGTATACTTCCCATGCTTCTTGTAGTTAAATCAATATAGTAATGGATATGTGATGATTTAAAATTCCCTTTTTTCTTTCACATTAGTTGGATTATTTATATCCATTAAGATGGTATTATACATATTCCTATCTTAACAACATTTCAATCATATATTACTTCCCTTTAATAAGTTTCCTAGATTTTTCTTCACACACATATGACACATGGGATGTTTGGTATTCTTTTTGTTAGATGATTTATCAATCAATCCTTCGGTATTAAACTCTATTTTTTTATTTTTGGCCCCACTCCCATGATACCAATGAGAGTCTCAATAGATGTGAATTTAGACTTATAAATAATTTACCCACATTGAATTTGGTTTTCATGAAAAAGTTGGAGGTCTATCGTGTAAGCATTTTCAAGTATTCTTTATATTCCTTAATAGATTCATTTTCCTTTTTATTCAGTCTGAGGAACACCCATTCCATATATAGATGAAGTGTTTGGGGAAAATATATAATGAAAAATATTTTTTTTGAAATATTCTCATTCCATGGAACCAATTCCATCCTTTAAAATTGTGATCTTGATTTGTTTCAAACTTAGATCGGCTACCACATCAAAATGATATACCTCCATAATAATTTTCTCTACTTCTGACCACTAAAGTAAAATGAATATCTTCTCAGAGGTGTTAATCCATTGGTCTATTAGAATTGGATTATAATATTGAATAAAAATTGGAGGCATTTTCTATATAAATCATTCAACAACACTATTCTCATTCTTCACATAATGACGTTGTTCCAAACAATTAATGTTATTATTCATTACATGGTCTAGGAGATAAAGTATTGTCATTATGTTCTGATCATCCTTTCCCATCATGTTTCAAATATTATTAGGGAAATATTCAAATTTCCTATCACATTGTTTATTATAACAGGTTCTTATATTTCTATACATTGAATAGGAAAAATAAATTACAATTGCTGGGCCCGAATACACGTCTAATAAGAATATTAAATGGAAACATTGAAAATGAAGTGATAAACATGTAAATGGAAATTATACTCTATATTATGACACCCTAATTTAAAATCTAGGTTATCTATGGTGATATAATTATATATATGATTCTTACTAAATTTTTATAGTCTTATTCTCCATAAATAACTAAACCTTGCTCTGATTCCAAATTTAATAACCCCATCATTTTACACATATTATTACATGAATTTATGCATAATTAACCATGAAATTACAATCCAGTGATCTTACAGTTTTGTATATTTGGGTGATTATGTAAATAAAAATGATAACATGGAAAAGGAATAAAACAATATTTAAATTAATCACACATAAGACCTCATAACTTCCATTGATCTAAAAAATCATTAGTAGACAACATGAGGAATACATAATCAAAGCGATGAGATAAAAATTACAGTATTGGTGTAAGAAAAAGAATAAAATAAAACACATTGGTTCGAATGAGTAATATAATGAATTAAAATACATGGAACTTGAATTAAAATAAGGTATAATAACTTGTATAACATGGGAACATATAATCATTGAATCATAGAAAAGCAGAAACACCATATAACATGACATAATCATTAGTTAAGGATAAATGCCAAGACTCTATCACAAAGTGTACAATGTCCCCTAAATGAATCATGTAGACTTCCTATATCGAAATGACATCTCTTAAGACTAAAAATTTCCCAATGAATTGGAGTGATATCTAATTGAACCCATCGTAACATGTTTATGAAAATTAGTTCAACATTATGTATAAAAAATTAACATATGGGATAACCATGGTAATAAAAGGGTATCATAATAATGTCATGGAACATAAAAATGGACACATACCAATGTCCATGAAATAATTGACTTAAAAGAATAAATGTACATTTATAATTGTTAAAAGTCATGGATGATGATATGTTATGTCAATATTAAGTGCAATCATGTAAAAAATTATTGAGAAACATAAAAAATTCTCCATTTGTTAATATTTATCAAGAAATATTAATGTTTATATAAAGTGTAAAAATGAATAATTGTTTTTACAAAAAATGAAATGAACCTAGATATTTTTTAAATGATAAAACAAATGATTTTTTAAAAAATAATTCTGAAAACATATTATAGAGGGAACATAAAGATTTTTATGAAATCATGGTGTTCTCTTTAATCATGATTTCTTCCCAAATTCAATTGATAAGGGAACCTTTTATAACATGTATTTCCCCATTATATAAGGATAATGTTATCTAGATACATTATTTCGAATCTTATAACTAGTATTTAGAAGCATAAAAATACAATAAAGGAGCCTTCAGTTTATGTAAATAGATAGAAAGTGTAACATGAAGGAATAATGGAGGTTCATGTAGAGTCATTTACCTTATGTGTGAAATTATTACACACTTATTCTTAATGCCTTGTAAAATCAAATTAAATCCATTAATTTATTGATTAAGAACCATTTATAATTTTATTTTATTTTTTATAATTTTTATGTTCATTTATTCACATTTTTATGGGTTATAATATTTAGTTATATCATTCGAGGAGGTTGGTTTCCTCATTTATCATAATTATTTAACTCGTATACATGCACAGAAAAAGATGTAAACTGAAAATGGTTCAATAGTTTTGGACTTATATGTTATTATTAAAAATAAAAAATATTAATTTATTTAATTATTAATTTTTTAAATAGGTGTCTGGATGAATCATTAGATAAGACGCTATTTATAACCATTTAGGTTATTTTGGTGGTTTTTACATCATCACAAACTAGTTCTATATTATAAATTTATACTATATATATATAATTATTATATAAAATTACATTTGATCTAATATATATATACATATATTATAATCTTGTTTAACAATATTTTTTTATCATTCTTGATGGTGGTAAAAGAAATTTAAAACATGTTGGCCTTTAATGTGATAAGTTAGCATATCCTAGATGATGTTTTAATTTTTACAACAAATAAAAGAGATGAATAAGTTTTATGATGAATTATTTCATTAAAATGATAAAATTATAATATATATATGATAATTGAGTTTTCATGTCACTTGTATTGTGTGAGTGGAGGGTAGAATAAGAATATTATTTAAATTTGAAAATAAATTAAAATAAAATGAAATAAGATGATTCCTCTTGAATTACACCTCCTTGAGAACCTCGTTGGGAAATGGATTTGGTATTTTATTGGGAAAAATGGAATATGGTATTGGTGGAGTGTCATGGAATGATTATTTGGAATAATTGGGACAAGAATAAATGCATTAATGGTGTGAAGAAAAGATTTTGGGAGTGTGGTATTTATAATGGAGGAGTGGGGTGTGTTTTGATTATTTAATTAAATAGTTTATTAATTTGGATCAAGAATATTAATAGTTTGAGAATTATAACTAAATATATTAAAATAATGATGGAGGGATCATGATTATTGGATTACATCAACCATACATCATATATTAGTGAATAATTCATTTATTTGGTAAATACTGAATATTATCGTATTTCACTATTCACCAAAAATTCAACTATTTAATAAAAATCCCATAAATTCCCCCCAACCATTTTTCCTCATGTATAATTTAAAAATAAACTTCATATTGAAAAATTTATATTATAAATATTGGATATTAATTTTTTAATTAAAATCAGTATTTATTGGGAAAATATTGATTTTAAAATTATAATTGATTTTATAACACATTGAAAAAATAATCGAGCACTCATGAAATTATATAATAATAATTATGACCCAAAATATTAAATTATTAAAATATTTTATGACAAAAATTATTCCAAATTATCATTTTAATTAAATATTATAAAGAAACATTATTCTTAAAAAAATACCAAAACATAATTTATAATTACGAAAACATTGATTTACATAGAATATGATTTAATTACGTAATATTTTCGTTTATAGGATTCATATATGTTTTTAAAATGTATTGGAAAAATTACTTTTATGTTGTCCGGTTTACAAATCATAAGGGTAATATTGCTATTACTTAAGTAATGTTTATATTCCATCTATTTATTTTCCATAAATTCTTAAAAAACATTTATTTAATGTATTCTTCATTTAAATCGATATTATTGTGTTATTAATGTGATTTTATGTTATTATAATATATTAAGTATTTATAAGTTTGTAATTTCCACTGATTAAATTTTTGGTTGTTAGACATGGAACATTAAAATCAATCTCCCAATATCATGAATTTTAAATAATAGATTAATGGGATATGAAATTTTACTATACCAATGTTCGTAATACAAAATCATAATAATGGATCCACATATACATGATGGATTGGAATTACTATCCTTTGAGGAATTTAGAGGATATGTCGTCATATGTTAGTAATCCTATTCGAATGGATAAAAAATAGAAAACCAATAGATTGGGCACTATACCAGGATTATAGTATAGGATGACATGTCTAAAACCCTAGTGGAATATGTGTTACTTATAGAATAGTTTGAAATCATTAGACTTGAGATTTTGTATTATTGGATGATGAAATTCGTCTAGGTGTGGAAATATTTGGTAATCTAATAGCTAAATGTAATATGGACAAACTATGTAGATTTTTATGGTAATCAAGCATGATAATGAAATTGTTTTGGAGGAATTGGAAACATATGATGATATATCACAATCCCTAGAACCTCAAAAGGGATGAAACCACTGTAGGTGGGAAGGAAAATGATAAGATTGAAAATCTTGAGAAAAGTTATGGTTGGTCTATTTTGGTGATCTAGAAATCCTAGAAATGGAATTGGTATTGAAGTCCCAAATTAGATGGATTCTTACACATATTAAAATTTAATAAAACAACAATGATCTCATAACATATTTATTGCGAGCACAGATGCAGGAAACATCCTAACAGAAAAAGTTGGCAAGAAAGCAAATATCTTGTAAAAAAATCCATAAGAGGATTTAAAGGATCCTCCTAAAAATATGAACATTTTCACAAATGAACATCACGAAGATATAGTAAATGTGATATAATCTTGATCCCATGGTCTTAATGATGTCACTCCTTTTATGGGGCCTAAATGAAATGGGCAGGATGACTCCCTGAATTCACCACTATTGGTTAATATGAGTGGTGAAATGAATTTTCAAACTATTTTTAACAATGAATTAGATAAACCATTAATAAATATATCCTCTTCATTGGCTTCCAAAAAGAAAATTCTAGTGTATAGTGACCCTAATATTATTCAATCTAGTAATATGTTCAGAAATATGAATAGTGTTTTACACTAATGAGATTGATGAACCACATCACCCTGAGAATATTGAAATCTCTCCAAATAAAGAGTATGGATAATAAAATGATGAATATGTAGAGAATTTCCATGATGGATTGGAAGAAAAATCAAGAGTGGACCCAACTACATATGAAATAATGAATAATGGAAGGGGGGGAAAGTAAATTTCCATAGTGATGTGGCAGAGGATGAATTACCCCTCACAAGGAGAAAAGAACTTCCAAAATAATTATATTATATTGGAATTATTAATGGAATGTGAATACTCCAATGACTAAGGACCATAGTGATTATGTGTGAAAATAGAATCCTATTACCATTAGAATGACAGATCCAAATATAAAATTTATAAAGTAGTTTTATTTTCAAATAGGCCTATATTTAGAATGGTTTCCCTAAACATGTATGATATTATTACATATCACCTTTGGGTCCTAAAAATGAGTCAATTCACACACTCTCATGTATAAATAATCACATTATATTTTTTCTATATCTGCATCCCAGGCCGTAGCATTATATCACTTTTTTCTATGCACACACATCATACATGCAAATAATGGTGTTATTGAAAGACTTTTAGTTAAACTATGAAAATATAAATCCTAAATAGGATATTTTTAAATAATTAAACACATTATTGAATCCTATGGAATAAAAGATTCAATTTCAACTGAGAATACTCTACATAATTCTCATCATGCATTTATCGATGAAATCGTGATGATGTATGAATTATGGGTGCTGATTTCACCCTGAAAATGTAATATTTTAATTGAACTTATTAAAGAAAACAAGATATTTTTTTCAATTATATTAAATGAGTGTTGATACTGAAGTCTCAGGACACACACTCCCTAACCACCACTCAAATGAAAATCCTATCATTTTGAGCTATCCACTCATGATGTGAGGTCATTTCCCCTTCCATTTATATTCAAAAATGGTAGGATTGTTACTTATGTATGTATATAATCAATAATGGAGGCTAGGAGGTTGGAACGCATTGGTAGTACACTCAATACCATTTTATAAAAATCAAATAATATTAATAGGCTTAAAAGTCATTTGATCATAATCTATTTCTCCTAGATTGACCTTCAGAAAAAGAGTAGTTATGAAAATCAGGATAGCTTAAAAATCCAAAATCAGCACCATAAATACTCTCTAGTGAATAAATAAAATCTCATTCCAGGTTTTATGGTTTTCAAAATGTCAAAGAAATGTTATCACTAAATTAGTAATATTTTATATCATTGAATTATGGTTATTGAAACTCAAAAATATTTCATATGGTTTAGAAAGAAAATAGAATAAGGTTCCAAAAAAGGAAATCATTATCAATGGATGTCTTCAGGCCTCTAATATGGAAATTTGAAATTTAGTTGTGAATTATTTCAATTATATTTACTCTAATAATGTGATGTGTTGAGGAAATAATTTGATTGGAAAAATATATCCTTTTATTTCGGATCACTGTAATAACTGTCTAATCATATCCCCTTCAAACGAAAAAATGAATGATTCCCCCTTCTATATAAATATGGAAAATGCTGTTGTTTCATATGAATTTACATATAAATTTTCAAGTTTTATTGGGATATTCTGTATGATGAAATAACTAAAAAAATAAGATAATTTGTTACTCTATCTTATATTCCTAATAGGGTCAATTAAAATTTCAGTGATTTCATTCCCAAGGAGGATAATGTATTGAAAATTAAGGATTTCTGATCATTTTCTCTTGGGACCCCTATCCTTAATGTCATTATAAATTTCATGTTGACCATAATGGGAGGTATAATTAAGGAGAATACTACCCCAAATCAGTTTGTGTTTTTATATAATAGGAAAATCAGGAAATTTTCATCCACTACATCGAAAAGTCGTATTCAATTGTAAAATAAATCAAATAAAGGGAACATTTACCATGAAAGTGACATTTCTAATGATTTTGACACTCTAAAATGGTAACTTTTAATTTTTATTCCCAGAAGGTATGGATTTTCAAATTCCTTTATCATATTTATTTTCACCATTCAAAGCTCTCCAAGTCAGTACATCATCATAAATGGTTTTCCCAATAGCTATTTGAATTGAACAATGGGTGATTGATAAGTATTTTTACTCTCTGGTTTTATATTCTCCATTTCTAAAGACAACACATGATGATTATTTGAGGATGTAACATAGATTTGAATCCATAGGAAAATAAACTAAGGTACTGATACTGTTATTCCATCAAACTTATTTTATATTAATGAAATTTTCATTTTTGGGAAATCATCTTAGAAACACATCTATTGTATTAAATTATTTTCTGCTCACTATGAGGATGTATCTTATCAATCCATAAGATGGAAAAAAAATATTTCATTATTTTAGATAAAATATATCATGGTATAAAAATAGGGTCGCTAGAACTATTTGTGTTATGTGCTGCTCCATTCCCTTTATTTATCATTCTATTCCCTTTGTTTGTGCCGATCTGTGAAGTAAATATCATGGAGTCACATTATCTTGAATAATAAACTATTTGGATAGGTTGAAGTAGAAATACATATATCAAACTAGAAGTGTTTACCTTATTAACTTGGTTATCACCTATATATTTGTGTATTCAGTATATCACTACAAAAGCCATGAATCCTAATTTTTTATCTCAAATGCATGATGATTAACTTAATTTCGATATGTTTATTTCAACAATGGATTAAGATAAATCTCCCATGGAAGGAATTAATCAATCCCATTGGAATGGGGTCCTTCGAATTAAAGACCATAATATTTTCAATGATGTACTTATTAATATATTTACAAAAAATATTTTAACTTAAAATTACTCATCTATTTACAAATTATATTTATGTATATAAATGAGTATGTGAAATTGGTATCCATATTATCTTATATAATATTTGTGGCCCTCTATGAGGAATTATTTTACTAAAATCATGAATAACTCACAATGATTTGTTAGTATGAAATCAAAAATTAACTATTGGGATACTTTTGGGATGGAGTGATCACAAATCAACATTAATGTGCCTTCTAGAATTCATAGAATGATTGTGGATGATATAACTCACAGTAATAGTTTTGATGATTATTTTCTATTTCAAACTATCTTGTAAATACAAAAATACAACTTCATGGTTAATTACACCCTAATTGGTAGGCCTTAGAAAAATTGTCTCCGTAATTCCAAGGATTACTAAATCCTATAGTGTTATGGATCCATCATACCAACCACATGGAAAATATATTCTAGCTTTAATACCAATAAACCTTCATAATTTAAGCTTCTCTAGAGGATTTAGAATAATTTATTTCCCACACATGATTATTTGGGGAGGTTTTTGATGAAAATTGTATCATCATGTCACCTTTGGTTGAGTGATTACGAAACATATAAACGCTTATTTATGGGCTTTACCTTCTACGATCTCTAATGGATATATGTTGGTAGCCAATTTCGCATTGATATTTGTATTCACAAGTATCTATATGATTTAATGGTATGCATGAGAGACAGTGTAAGGAGTGAAAAGATTACAACTCTCTATCTACTAGAAATAGTTATTGTCTTTAAATCATTAAAGATTGTCATGCTTATATAACAATCAATCACCATTTATTCATGTAGGTACTCATTCCATTCACTAGGAAATACATTATTATTTATGTCTATATGATGGCGCTATGAACAACAGCTTCCTAGACCTCAATAGTCATAGACTACTATCCATTCTAGGTACACCAATGAAGCCTCTAATGTAAAATTTTATTTGTTAGATCCATAATATCTATCCATTCATAAAGGAAAGTGATGGTTTTCACACCCGAGTTTTTCGTAATTTACCATTTCCTCTTGAGTGGGTCTGGTTCTTGGTTATTGGCTCATGAACCGGGTGTGGAAGGTTTGAATTGTAGATTTATTCCCTTTGTGTATTCTTAGTCTAGAGAAATTCAATGAGTCTCCCAATGAATTTTCAAGATAAATGTGATTTTTGGGTGGAAATGTGTGGCACAGAGTTTTATAATGGTTTATACAAAGCTTGAGCACTACCCATGTAACCTTGTGGTAGGTTATAGTTTGAGGAAGCTACTACTACACAGCTAGTGTACGATTATGTACCTCGGCCTAGAGATTTTTTTGCAGGTTTGGGTCTTATCTAGAAGATGCCACATGGACTACACATAGTATGTTTGGCCATTTAGATTAACCATGCAGTAGATACCCTCCTAGGCAGGGATGGGCACATAGTCACTGAACTATTTGATAAACCATTTAGACAAACCATGTGTCATACCCATGACATTAAAATCATTTTTAACTTTATCTCTCTCCCCAATGTTTAAAAAAATCCCCATTTTCTTCCCCCACTAAGCTACCTCCACCCTAGGTGCTTCTCTATCCTCATTTTCTCACTTGGAACCCCATTTTTGGGGAGACGTTGAAGTAGATACCTCATGAAACATCCACGTAAGTCCCTATATCCTTTGATTTACATTTCCTTATAGGGTTTCTCCAATATTCTTTGGGGTCTCACTTCTCTATCATGTTAGATGTTAAATTTAGGAATTATTAATTTAAAACAGGGTTAGATATGGATTTCTCTTGTTTGATAATTCCCAATTAGAGTTCATTCATGGTGTAGTTGATGTTTCACATCATTTAATGAATGTTTATCCTGTTGGGGAATGTGGTTCCACACTCTAGTATTTTTAGTTGATTTGATTTTCATTCTTGGTTACATTTTACATGTTATATGAATTTGTTTGTGGTGAGAAATATTTTTTTGAAGGTTTTATCATATTGATGTGTTCAGAATGTATTTTATAATTTAAATAGGAAAAATATTGTGTGTTTGAGTGTGGTGTTTTGTGTAAATGTTTTATGGGTTTTTTGGATGGTGTGAACCATGTTTTAAAATACACTGAAGGTGAGATTGAATTTTGAAGTTTTTTTCAATTAAAATTTAACATTTTGGAATATTGAACTTGTTTTGGAATTTTCAACATCAATTGTAAACTATTGAGAAGGTGGGAAGAATATTTTAAAAAATATCTTGGTTTTACAATGGATTTACAAAGAGGATTGGATTAGGGAATTGAATAATTAATGGGGATATTTTATTATGTTTTGTGAAAAGGGGAAATTTATGAATTGTGTTAGTGATGTTATAATAATCACCCAACGGTTCATCAATGGAAATAAATTCTTATAATTATTAATTATTTTATAAACAAATTAGTAAGCACAATGTAATATCATTACACTATATACTATGTGATCATTAATCATAATTTTTACCCTTCTATGTTTTGAATTTCTAACCTACACAATTGTGTTTAAGTTAATTTTTTGAGTTCAATAGAACAAACATAATTTTAGTTGCATAGTAACCTACCCTTATGAATACTATCCTACCCTTATAAATAATAATATAACAGTTATGAATTTTAAATTATCCAAAATAATAGTAACCATAGTAGTGCATGATTAAATAAAATTTAGGTATCTTATATTTGACAATATAACCATAGTATAAGAATCAACTTTTGATAGTCATAAATAAATAATTACAAATAATTAATTT
Organism: Viscum album; assembly: GCA_963277665.1. Lineage (NCBI taxonomy): Eukaryota > Viridiplantae > Streptophyta > Magnoliopsida > Santalales > Viscaceae > Viscum > Viscum album. Next base: position 1,896,626,187 of record OY728153.1, read on the forward strand.
GTTTAAAAGAAAATTGATTTTACTAAGATGTTTTCATATATTAAAATATTTATGTCTTATTGTTTTGAGATAATTTTATAAGACCTAATGTAAATTTTTAAAGCATTAAGAAATTAGTTTTAATTTGAAAATTTTAATTTTCAAGTAAATTATTATTTCAATTAAAATTTAAATTAATCGCATCTAGAAAAAGATTTTTGGAAAATGGTGTACATTTTTTGGATTCTACACATCGATAAATGGTTAGGGTGAAGTTTTTGTCTTTTTATGAAATATATGGATTTATGGTGAATTGTAAAATATGTTAATTTACCATATAAACACATTATAATTTAAATCAATTATTACACACATCACAAGTGTCGTAAGCTCCCAAAACTAGAACTGAGATGCCCTATTTACTATTCATGGTCATTGAATCATTAGTATTTCTTATGCTGGTGTAAAATAATAAACTAATGATTAAGATATTAAGAAAACCACCATCCCCTCCACTATATATACTACCCATCACCCCTTCATTTAATCACTTATATCAAGCTCCAAGCCTTGTCTAAACTCTGCCAAAACATCTTTCCTATCCCCTCCCCCACGTCCCAATATTTCTGGTCTCATTCAATGACCAATCCATGGTGACATATAGAGGATTCAAGAGGTTAATTCTCTCTCTCTTTCCCTTTAATTTCCATTCAATATCATGTTTTTCTAATATCTCCCCACCTATCTAGATCCAAATGGTATTGTAACTCCAATATCATACATATATTACAATTTCATCATAGTAATTAGAAAATATATCATCCATTATCCTTCTCTTCTCGTTTTAATTTGTGAAAGGAAAACGTTGTTCGTGAGGTGTTAATTTATAATCTTCAATGACAACATGTTTACTTTTTTCCTTTTCCTCATTTAAATATGTTCATGAAAGCATTTTTATAGTTGATCCAAATCATTTTATATGTATTATATCCTATTTTATGATTGGTAATAGATTTATGTACATATTACAGAATTATTAAACAAATAATATCATTGTGGCCAGAAAACTTCCCTAATTAACCCAAACAATCATCATTAACTTCTTATCAAATTATTTATTCTCATGGTATATAAAAAATTATTTATAAGATAATTTCATGTTCAGTAACATCATCAGTAACATATAATTATAATTTTGTATTATTATCCATGTTTAAAATAAACTTCCATTCCAGAATACAAGTGAACTGTTCAAGAGTACTACAAAAATTAAAATTCCCAAAAAATGGATTTTAACTCTATTAGACATAAAAAGGACAATAAAAAAATTCATGAAACAATAATGAAACTTATTATTGTTTAAAAGGTTCTTTATATTTTAATTAATTAACATATTGTCATTATACAAGACATTATTGGGAAGAAAGTGTTCAGATACCATTTAAGGGGAAATTCTCAAACCAAAATTCTGTTCCTCAGGTTCTCCCTCTTCCACTCCATGTTCGGAATGAGTTATCCATAAAAATAATATATTCGTTGTAATCATATATTTTATGGGATATACATTTTCTATAATTTTTTAATGAAAAACCAATTTATTTCCAAAAGAACTCATCTTTCAAATAAACACACTCTTTTTTGCTAATTTAATATTTTTTCACTCTTTACTCATGGTTGATGGTTCTATATCAAGAAATATATTCCATCATTATTTTAGAGACCACATATTTATGAATGTATGAATTATTTTTTGAAAACCATTTTTTTAAATGGGTTATTTTATGTTCTTGTTTGAAATATTTTCAATGTGGAATGCATTTTAATATAAATATTATGATGTGACGGGTGTGCCAGGAATTAAATCGCATAATATGAATGTTAGGATGCAACGGGTGCACCAATAATTATATAGTTCTCAAATGAATCAGGTAAAGTGATGAATCTCGTGAACTAAAGTGAAATGATATGTGAACATGAAGCTATCTTTGTTCACCACTATGTGTGAATGTTGGAAACTAAGGAAATATGTTACAGTTTTATGCATTGTAACATTTCAAGTCTTTTATTAATGCTTACTATCATATTCATGATCATTTTCATGTGTTATGATTATTCTAACCCATTGTTTTATGGTTTATATCTATCATTTCACTAGGCTTTTAGGTCACCCCTTTTTGATATATCTCCTCACGTGAATATGAGTACTATGGAGTTTCCAAGGGACCATAAGAAGCTAAAGAATATTCGATTAAATTAATGTTTATGTTTGATGCTGTAAATGTTATGTATGGTCCTAGTTTTTCCAATACACTAAACATATATATCCTCATTGTGTAATACTATTATTTTTTATATTTATAATTATTTAGTATTAATATAAGAAAAGGCAGGGTCTCTATAATTGGTAACAGAGGAAAGTGTTAGTCAATTCGGGAACTAGGATTAGTGATCCAAAGAGAAAACTTCTAGTATGAGGTACAAATATGCCAATAATAATCTTTACATTGAGATCCAATAAGTTATTATTTTATTAAAAAAAATTATAAATGAATAAGTTATTTAGTCATGAATCATTGACTTATGTTTTTTTCTAACCTTCTCATTTATAGAAAATGGTGGGAACAAGGAGAAACCAGGACAACAAATCATGTGAGGGATAATGCAAATATTTCCTAAATGACATCCCAAATGTTTAGGGATATATAGTTCAAAAAATAATTTTGATTCTTACCCAACTATCTTCAGTTATGAATAATATCTAGAATAAGGGGAAACATCCTCCTTCCCAAAAGTGGGAGCATCTTGCTATCAAGTGTTTTATGCGGCAATGAACACTAACATTTAGTGTGTATTTTAATCAACAAGTTGCAGAACTATGGGTCAACACCGTAGAGAAGATATATTTTCTTCTTCACTATTCTGAGATGGAGAAGGGGACAGTAGTTTTTTATCATCTACATAGATAGGTCGATCAATTCTAGTATTTGATTACGAACACCAAGCCAAGTGATGAAATTGAAGAGTTTGAATGGGAAGACATTAAGATCATGTTTCTTAACAAGTATTTCCAACTGAACTCATCTTAAGAAGATGGAAATTGAATTCATAGAACACATGAAAAAGTAAGGAGAACCAGTCACAACATACAATGAAATTTTCATAAGTCATTAATTGAATGCTTCAGGTTTTGTTAACAATAATGATTAAAAAATTGATAGATTTTTTAGTTGACTAAAACCACACCTTTGAAATGCTCTTGCAATTTGAGTGTTTGGGAGTTGGGAATAGGCTTCTCTATGTTCTCTAAAAGTGGATAAGGAGTTTGGAGAATTCTCCCATGACTAAGTTGATATGAAATGAAATATGGAATTTCATGCTGGAGGATCTAACAAAAAAGGTGGGAAGAAAACTAAACGACCCACATTCCAAAAATGTTGAAAGTTACATCAATGAAAGTGCATCAAAGGTATGGGGAAATTATTCAAGTGAGAAAAAGAAGGCCAACATGATCAAGAGTGTCAAAATGACATGATAAGGATAGAGAATGTGGTGGAAGAAAGGAGAGAACAAACCATGGTCCAATTCTAAAACAATAGGGAGGAAGGGCACTATGAAAGATGGTACACTAAACCACCAGTCCTTGAGGGGAATTCGTGTCATCCTCCATCAAAGCTAAATGAAAAAGGGAATGGTTTTGACATCACTACTATAGATGTGGATTAATATAATGAATTAATACATGGTATACTTTTTATTCACTCAATAATGGAAAAAGTATTATTTGATTCCGGTTCTATGAATTCCTTTATATCTTGTAAGTCTGTTAGAACTATGGAATCAAATCCTGAAACCATAAAGTAGAGATATCTTTAAAACCACAAAGGGTGGAAATCATTAAAACCCAAGTGTTTTCCTCTTATCATATTGGCATATGTGGAGAGATTCTTCTAGAAAATATCATAATTCTTCCCTTGGGGAAATTCAAAGCTATAATGGGAATGGATTGGCACTCCTAATATAGATCACATATAATATGTTGGAAAAAATTTATATCATTTCATATTTCAAACCATCCCACTAACCTATAAAAACTTCATGGAATATCATGAATAACCTTTGAATAATCCCTCAATGGTTTGGTTGTTGATTCCCTATGAAGAATCATACATTTCTCAAATGTTTGAGTCCAAAAAATAGTGCCAACATTGTGGAAATTACCATCGTATAATAATATAATGATTTATTTCCTGATGATTAACCTAGATATCCCTTGGATTATGATGTGGATTTCTCAATAGAAATCATACCCGAAGATACTCCTATCTTAAAGTGTCCCAATAGGTTGGATCATATCGAACTACAGGAGTAAAAGAAGAAGCTATAGAAGCATTTGGACAAAGGTTTCATACACCCAAGTGAATCAACATGGTGTGTGGTAATGATCTAATTGAAGAAGAATGATGTAACAATGCGGTTGTGTATCAATTATCGGGAAGAAAACAAGATCACCATAAAAACAAGTATTATTTTCCAAGGATGTGTGACTTGTTCAATCACTTAATAGGATATCAATACTTCTCAATGGTGGAACTTCATTCATTATAGCATCAGTTAAAGATGAAGAAGGAATATATTTATAATACTACCTTCCTTACATTGATTGGGGACTATGAGTTTCTGGTAATTCCCTTCAGACTTACTAATTCACCTGCAATCTTCATGGATTTGATGAAAACAGTCTTTTGACATTACCTAGACTAATTTGTGGTAGTGTTTATGAATGAAATTCTCATCTACTCCAAAGAGGAAGGGGGAACATGAAGAACTTATATGACTTTTTTTATGACATTGAGAATGGAGAAGTTGTATGAAAAGTTCACAAGTGTGACTTTTGGATGAAGAAAGTCACCTTCTTGTTATATGTGATCACAAGTGAGGGAATTTCTATAGAGGCTTCAAAAACCAAGGTGATTGAAGAATGGCCCAGGTCCTCTAGTGTCACAAAAATATATTGTTTTCGTGTATTACATGGGTACTACTAATGTTTTTTGAGAAATTACCCGGGATTTTTAATCCCACTAACTGTGTTAACAAGGAAAGGTGTAAAGTATGATTGGACGGAATAATATAAGGGAAGCTTCAAGGAGATAAATAGAAGGCTTATCACTACATATGTACTCACTTTTCTGAAGAGTGGAGAATGTTCTGTGATATAAAGTGATGATTTAATGAAATTTTTAGGTTGTATACTCTTGAAAAATGATAATTTGATAGCCTACACCACACATAAGTTAAATATACATGACAAGAACTACCTGACACATGATATAGAGATGGAATCCATAAATTTTCAATGAAAATCTCGCAACGCTACCTTTATGGTGAGAAGTGTAACATATACACCAACCAAAATCGCCTAATGTATATATTCACACAAAAGGAGTGTTTCATGCATCAAAGGATATGGTTAGAGCTAATCATGGCCTACAATTTCTCTATTCAGGATCATATTGGTATGGAGAAAAAGGAAGCTGATGCTCTAAAATGTAATGTACCTGATACACTATCCATGTTGTGGATTGAAAAAGAACCTATCTTTTAGGATATTCAAAGGATATATTTGGAAATCATAATTTAATGGGATACATACTACCTTTCCCAAATGATTGTGCAATAATAAATCCATGAGATGATAAAGGAGGTAAAAAGGGATGGTTTGGAGTTACAAAATATGATGACAGTAGTAAAGTAAGGGAAGCTGTAAGAGTTCCATATCAATAATTATGGTGTGATTCTATTTGGAAAGTAGCTTTGTGTGCCTTCATCACCTAGGATATAGAGGAAGATATTGGAAAACACTCGTAGCACAAAATTCTCTATCCCTCCTAGAAGCACCCGAATATAATGTGATCTCCTAGAACACTTCTGGTGGGATAACATGAATAAAGAGATTACAAAATATATCTCATGGTTCTTGATATGTTAAAAAGTTAATGAAAATAGAAAAAATTCCAAAGGTATGATGAATACATTGCCTATACCCATGTGGAAATGGGAGGGTGTAATAATAGACTTTTCACGGGTCTCCCAAAGACGTCGTTTGGAAATAATTCGATATGGGTGGTGGTTGACCGACTCACCAAGACTACCCATTTAATCTATATTCGGGAAGATATGTTTCGTGAACAAATTTCAAAGATATATGTAGAGGAAATGGTGAGGCTACACGTTATTCCACACTCGATTTTCTTTGATCATGATCCACGGTTCACATCTATATTCAGGAGAAGACTTATACAAGCTTTGCATACTGAATTGAATTTTAGAACAACCTATCACCCCAAAACTGATGGCCATTCTGAAAGGAATATTCAAATGCTTGAAGATAGGATAATATCTTTATCTCTAGAATTAAATGGTGGATGAGATCAGCATATCCAATTGGTTAATATCTCATACGAAAAAAACATCAACTCGAGTATTCAGATGGATCCATATGAAGCTTTGTATGCAAACAAATGTAGAACCCCAACATGTTGGAATGAATTTGGGGAAATAAAACTACTTGGATTGGATCATGTAGAAGATATAATAGTAAAGGTCCAAGTCATCCCAAAACACCTCAAATCTGTCATAGTTGGAAGAAGAGCTACACTGACAATCATAAAAGGGACTAGTAGTTTGATGTTGGAGATAATGTCTCCCTTATAATATCACCATTAATGAGAGTCATGTGATTTGGCAGGAAAAGAGAAGTTATGTCCAAGGTAAATTGGTCCCTTTGAGATATTTAACCACATGGGAGCTATGGAATATCATCATTCACTTCAACAAAATTTGGCCTATGTTCATGAGGTGTTTCACATCTCACTCCTAAGGAAGTACCTACTAGATTCCTCACATATACTGAACTCAGAGAATATATATCTAGATGATGATCTCTCATATGAGGAGTATCTATTAATGATTCTGGATAGGAGAGATAAGGTTCTTTGAAACAAGACAACCCATGATGTCAAAGTTTTGAGGAGAAACCATATGTTTGAAGAATAATCATGGGAACTGAAAGAGGTGATTAAGGAGAAGTACCCTCACCTGTATGTGTAAAATTAAATTTCTAGCGAGAACTTTTATAAGGGGGGTGATTGTAATGACACAAAGTTTTATCAATGGAAATATATTCTTAAAATTACACCATATAATATAATGACATTAGTAATCACAATGGAATAACAATATACTAAATACTATGTCATCATTAATCATACTTTTTCCACTTTTATGTTTTGAATATTGAAAATATGACATACACGGTAGCATTCAGGGTGATTTTTGGAGTCTAATAGAATAGGCATAATTTTTGGTTAATAGTAACCTACCCTTATGAATATTATCCCATCCTTATAAATTGTAATATGACCCTTGTGAATATAAAATCATCAAAAAGAATAGTAATATCATCAATGAATGATTAAATAAAAACTAGGTATCATATAAATGAAAATATGACCATATTATAAGAATGTTTTTTATGTAAGTCATAAATAATTTATTTGAATTAATTAATTTATTTAAAATAAAATTTATTTTCCTAAAAATTATCATAAATTAACAACTTTATGTCTTAGGGGTTTAATTTAATTTTATTTGACCTTATGTAATTTTTAGCAACATTATGAAATCAGTTTTAATTTTAAAACTTTATTTTTCAAGTAAATTATGATTTTAAGTAAAAATTAAATTAATAATATTTACTAAAATATTTTTGAAAAATGGATTTAATTTTTGGATTATAAACATTTAAAAAATTTATAGGTGAATTTTTTAGATTTTTCTGAAATACAAGAATTTTTTGATGAATAGAAAAATACGTTAATTTACCGTATAAATACAATATAATTTAAATCTGCTATTCCTGAAATAAAAAGTGGTGTAAGAACCCAAAACTCGAACCCACATTCTCTTTTTAATATTCATGGTCATTGAATCATTACTATTTCATATGTTGGTACAGATTAATAAACTAATGATTAAGATATTAAGAAAACCTCTCTCCACTCTACTATAAATACCATCCATCACCACCTCATTTCCTTAATCCTATTATGCTCCAAACATTTCCTAATATCTACCAAAAAGTCTTCCATATCCCCTTACCCACGTCCAATAGCTTCGAGTCTCATCAAAAGACTAATCCAAGGTGCCTTAATGGGTATTCCAGAGGTAAATTTTATCTCTCTTTTCTTTTAATTTCCTTTCAAATTCATGTTCTTTTCTTATTCTACCCCACATATTCTTATACAAATGGTATGGTACCTCTAGTATAATACATATAGTGAAATTTTATGATACTAGTATTATATTATATCATCCATCAAATTTCTCCTCTACTTTTTATTTTAGAGAGGAAAACGTTGATCATGAGGAGTTAATTTATCACCTTCAAGAACAAAATGTTTTTTATCCTTTTCCTCCTCCAGATATAGTCATGAAACCATTTTTATGGTTGAACATGTTTATGTTATATGTATTATATCCTATTTAATGTTTTCTAAGAATCTTATGTATATATTACTAAACGATTAATCAAACAACATCGTTGTGGTCGAAAAATGGCCTGAATTAACCCAAATGATCTTAATTAAATTCTTATCAAATGATAAATTCTCATGGTATATAAAAATATTATTTATAATATCATTTAGAGTTATGTAACATCCTAACTAACATATAATTTCAATTATATTTGTTTATAAATGTTTTAAATGATCTTCCATTCACAAATACAAGTGAATCGTTCAAGCAAAATGCAAAAACGAACATTCCCGAACAATGGATTTAAACTCTATTACTAGGCAAAGGCCCAAAAAAGAATTATATGAAAGTATAATGAACCATATTCATTTATAAATGGTTCAATAATTTTTATTTATTTAACAAAATCTCATTATACATTACACTAATGTGAAGAAAGCGTTCAGATTCAAGGTATGGTGAAATCGTTGAACCCAACATTCCTTCATCAGGTTCTCCATCTTTCGCTATATGTTTGGTATGGTTTCTCATTAAAAATAATTTATTCAAAACTATATTATCATTTATATTATATTCCAATTCCATAATTATTTTTATTAAAAACCTAATGTTTTCCAAAAGAAGACATCTTTCAAATAAACATGCCATGTTTACTTCTTGAAAATTGTTTCACTCTTCCCCCATGGTTTACGGATCTATGTCAACAATGATATTCCCTCATTATTTTGGGGAAAAAATTCTTTTCAATGTATGATTTATTATGTTTAACCCATTTATTTTCATGTGTTATTATATGTTCATGTTTAACATATTCTCATTCTTGCAAGAATCATAATGTAAATATTATGATGTGACAGGTGCGCTTGGAATTATATGTCGCAATATGATTGTTATGTTTTGATGGGTTCAGAAAGAATTATACATTAATCCAATTCATTGGGTAAAGTGAATAATCTAATGAATTAATTTAAAATTATGTCTGAACATGATGCTATATTTTTTCAAAACTATGTGTTCTAGTTGACCACTAAGACATGATGTTTCATTTATATGAATTCCCACACTTCAAGACTTTTATTAATTCTTCCTCTCATGTTTGTGACCCTTTAACTATGTTAGGATTATTATAAACCAATTTTATATGGCTTATATCTATCCTCTTAAATGGATTTCATCTCACACCTTTTTGATCAATATCCTCATGTGAATATTTGTACTATGGAGATTTCATTGGACAATAAGATGCTGAAGAAGATTAGATTGAATAAATGATTATGTTTTATGTTGTAAATGTTATGTATAGTCATAGTTTTCACAAGACACTAATGCTATGGATCCTTTTTGTGTAATACTATTTTTTATATTTATAATGATTTTATAGTTATTTAAGAAGACTCATGGATGCTATATGTAAATTCAAGTGAATTTAGTTTTAGTATGGTTTAAAAAGAATATGTTTTCTTGACAGAAAATGGTGATTTCCATGCAATTATTTCCATTGGTTTGTGAAATTGTTTATATGTGTGACATGTGAACATGAACATGAAAACAAGGGAATCCGAATATGTTTTTGGGATGAGATGTTCTAATAGACTAGATGATTTAGAAGAGTTTTGACCCAATTTCGTCTAGCATGATATATTCTTATAACACTAACTAAACTATGATGATGATTATATGAGACAAGAAGTCCATTTTGGTGTCCCCTCCTGATGGTTCATGTATGTTAAATCTATAATTGTGGTTTCTATACAATCCACCACAATGTTATGATATTATATTTTCCCCTAGTGGAATATTAACTCTTGGTATTTACAAATGGTTCTCTCTTGAAAATTGTTTATTATATGACATGGTTCCATATTTCAGTATATGTTAGACATTGAGTTAATTTCATTTTTTATAAGTTCATTTAGTAACGTATTTTATTGAAAATTTTCCCAAAAAATGGGGATTCCTATGAAATGTTTTCTTAGAAATTCCTTAAATTATTTTAGATAAATGATAATGTTAAATGTTATTTTAATGTTAAAGCATGGAATCAAATTATTTTGGGTAGAATCCAAATGGGAATTGGATCACACCCTTTATATACCTTTGGGTGTATGTAGACTACGATTGTTGGTAGGAAGGGTAAGGTATGTTATGTTTGTGGTTTAGGTTTCTAGAGATACTCTTGTGGCACTAGCTTGAGGGTGGGGCCCCTCTTGTCATGTGGATTCACTTAGGTATTTTTTGTGATTTCCATTCAATTGTAGTATGTTGGATTTTGGTTGCAATTTAATAGCAATGAATATAAAAATAATTGGGCCATGTTTTTCTTGGTTATTATTGTCGTATTATTTTTTTGGATGGTCATTTATGAAAGTCTGAATGGGTGATATGCTTCCCAAAAAAAGTAATTTCGATACTTAGGACCTATTTTTCAACCTGTGGTGATCAGGAATTCCCTTCACGACATTCTAAGGACCATGTTGGGTTCCGGTTTGAATCATAGACCATCTTGGTTGATGGAAAATGGTATCATATGAGGTAATTCTCTTTTGGGTCATTTTATTTGGGGAAGTGTCTTTGTAGAAAAGAGCAAGGAGTGTCTGTACATGATGTTATGCTTAAAATTACAATTCATGGTGAGCAGAACTCATGACGAGACAGAAGTAATTAGAGGAAGTCAGGTTTTATTTTGGTTTTTTGGATATCATTAAATGAAACATGAAATGGGATAGTGTTCTAAATGTGCTCTCAGGGCTTAGCAATCCATGTGGGGTTGGGGACATGATACTAGAATTGTCAAGACCCATCCTAGTGGGGCACATGCTGTGACTACCCAATTTTACAACTAATAGGAATGGGATGGTGACTGAAAATATATAAGTATATAACTAACATGGGTAGTTTTTTTCCTATACATGTACACACACACACATATACAATCACAAAAACTGCATAATTGTAAAATCCACTAATAACAAAATCCATTCATACCATAATATCCAAATGAGAGGATGATAAGAAAATAATGTGTAGTAATATAAACTGGGACAAAATACAAGAATAATAAAAAGAAGTCTGTAACCACAAGTCCAACCTGTGTGAATGGGTACATGGACTATTGCCTGTAAGAGAAAGAACACCTTGGCCCACCTGATCTTAGAAGGAATCATCAGTACCTATTCCACCTAGGAATCCATCAAAATGATTATAATCTTCACAAGACACAACACTTTCTGGTAATGACAATGAAGGGATGAGTATAATAACACACATTAGGACACCATGAATCCATAAAAAATGAACAATGAAATGTACAGTTTTCATTACATTATATATGTCTATAGAACATATAACCAGAATATGCAGATATACTCAATCCCAGACATAAAGTCTAGAGGAATTACACAACTATTGCATTCCAACACTAGGGATCCAGGACAATGATTCCATGAAGAACTCACATGGGAGAATACACTTGTAAGTTAGATAGAATTTATGATGTCTGTCTGGAAAGTACTGAATGCTGGGAACCATCCGAAGAGAAAAATAAGCTAATATATCTCAATATAATATGATACCATAGATGAGGATCATAGGCTATGACATGGGGTGATACCAAAAAACCATCTGGATTAACCTACTACACAGAGGATCGATGCCCTATGATGTTGGTCACCTCAATACCAATGACTCTATATAGGCCATGAAGAATTTATAGATGATCAACCTAAAGCCTCTCAGGAGATTCCAATAACCCTATCTAAGATTTACGGCCAAATTGATCATACTCCTATGATTAATAAGTGTTATGCACTAACCATTTAGTATGTTATCAATGTTATGAACCATAACAAAACATGTTCATGATACAGTGGTCAACTGAATAAATCCATGTAAAAATGGATGCATGATGGGTAGTAGGGTCACAAACCATGTTTCATGACTCAGAGTACTTCACATTTATAATGATCCATGTCATTACATGTTATGTCATGTAAATGATGGGTACACATCACCTAGAAGGAGTCACATGCTATGCCTTTCCTTCCACTGTCAACCTTTGTACTCGACCGCGTGCCAGTACATGGTGTGAACTTGTGTATTGCATCGCTTGTACCATTACATGTGGTCCTCCATTTACGTAGACCATGACAAGTCATTAGGTATGATACACATTGTGTAGGTAAACCATGTACATTGTCTAATGTGTGTTTATCTTCCGAGATACACACTGAGTCTCTAGGGAGGGACTCGAAGTCATGTGATAGGGTCACATACCATTTCACATTTAAGTATCTCTTCAAACCATATTTGCCGAATAGTGGGAACCATAGGACATGTAACTGATGGATATAGACCATGTTTAATGAGATTTTTGGAACATATACTTCTTCCTAATTTGTGTCATCTAATCATATGGGCCCTCTACGGTTGTATGTTCACCTCAACAGTCAAGATCGAGGAGTTTCAAATAACCCTAACAACGAATAAATGTGTTTTGGGACTTTAATCATATTGAAAAAAATATTTAAATCCATTCTATAAAAACCACCCAAAGAAAGATATCACATCAATCTCTTTTAGTCATCTGTCCCTGTCATTTTTTTCACCTGTGCTATGTCATCCTGTTATTGGATCTTCAATTTCAGGTCATTGTGCTATGAAACAATGTTGCAACAATCATTTTTTCATAACCACATAAGAATTAAGAACACACATAGTTAACAGGGGAGAAATTTCACATTGAATAAACCCGATGAATGAAACTCAACCATGGTTCGTTAGGACCTTGATTTGTTCCCTTAAAAAATCAATAATCATATCAATTTTTAGTTATGAAACCCCATAAATCTTGTAGTGTATAACCCATCCAAGAAGTAATGAATGAACTGCAGATCAACATATTCGTTGGATAGACTTCATTAATCACTGATTCTAATAAAGGGTAAAATAAATAAAAACACACCAACATGGGAAAATGGTAGTTTTTTATTGAAGACATATTTTCATTGGAGCATCATGTTAAGAAAATTCTTTGTTCAAAGTCTATGTTATCAACACATAGAGAATTATCATTGCTTTATCTCCAGATATTTCGAGGAATTTCTAGGTTTATGAATATATCCCAAGATCCTTATCCTAGGTTAAGGCCACTTCTCTAAACACAATGGTGCTCTCGGATTTTTGTTTTGGGAACCCATTTATATGTTATACAACTTTTTTAGAAAAAATGTTCACTTGTGCTATTTAAAAGATAAATATTATTCAAACATTTATCCTACAAACACCATGTCATAAAATCACATTTCATTTCAGCACATAGTTTGAAAATAAATCCATATAACATTTAAAAATAAAACATGGAAATTAGGGACATTACATTCTCCCCACTATGGGGATTTACTTCCCTTAAAATCCAAAATAAAGGCTAGTCAAAAGACGAGGGTTTTAAGAAAGTATCTATTTATCTCATTCTGAGTTTTTTTATTTGAGATTTGAATTCATCCACCAGACACACACTAAATGAATTGACCTACAATGGAGGTTCCTCTTTTTTTGACCATTGATTTACATTGGGTACTCAGCAAAAGTCACCCCATCATTAATGTCTATATCACACCATTTGATGACATGTGATGGATCATTCACATTCCACCTTTGATGTGACACGTGGAGGACTTCATGTACCCAATCTAAGTGAATAGGTACTGTTTAGTAGTATGAAACCTCATAAAACCTATTTGGTATCTGAAAAGGACAGATATACATTAGAGATAACTTGAATCCCCAAATAAATCCTCTAAATCCCCATCAAGGTGAAACACGAAGGAATACACAGTCTCCTTCCTAAATGTACAACAACCTATTTTTCCATTCATCATAAAAATTCTGAAAGATCAAGGAAGTATTCTTCCACCCATAGTGATCTACAGCTTCCCTAAATAATATCACACCATCTTTAGGCCCATAAGTGATGATTCCCCTAGGTCAGTATAGAAAGTTTTTGACCTATAGGGTTTCCCACAAAATGCCTCAAATGGTGCCATACCAATATAGGAATGATAGATATTGTTTTACATGAAATCCACTAGTGGGTGGTGATCCTCCTAACTATGTCCAAATTCAATCATGAAATCACACAACATGCCCTCCAAAACCTGAATGGACTGCACTCTCCGACCATCTGTATATTATTCATAAGATATGCTCAAGAATTATTAGTTCCCAAACCCCTCTTGTAATACATTCTATAATTGTGATGTAAAAAGATCATCACGATATGGAATAATGGGAAATGAAAATCATTACAGTCGAACTATCTACTACATGTAGTGGAATCCTAATAACTTTACTGAACTCTACTTTTGGATTGTTCAGAAGTGGGATGACATGGTGAGTTGGTAAATGATCACCTATTTGGAATCATGTCCCCTATAATTACATTTTAAATGCATCACTGAGACCATCGATATCCCATCCCCACTCATTCTAGAAACTCAAGGTGTTGATCAAAACACCATTGGAACCTGGTGCTCATCCTTCACTTGGTGACATGTAAGAAATTGAGAAACATACTATGCCACTCTATTCATCATTCCAAACCACCAAAACTAATGTTAAAGGACCTGGTATACATTCTCCACACAAGGTTCTACATCCATAGGGGATATTTTAAACTACCTCAGATCCACCTCCCATAACACCACTAGTACTACTATGCATCCTCTGAAAATGGTGACACGATAGACACCATTTGAATATCCATCAAGAGCCTTCCCTGTGGAAATGAAAGAACATAGGGTCTCATAGTCGGTATCCCCAAGACGTACATTAATTACTCACTGTAATAGTAGAGGAGTGAAAACCTTCAGTTATTGTTAATTGTCTCAATATCCATCTACAAAGGATAACTTTAATTAGTCTAACTGTTTTGAAACCCTATTAAAAAAATATAAAATAGATCTCGTATTGAGAGAATAATCCTCAATGTTCCCCTTCATAGCAGTATAGACTATATAAAATTCATTTTCCTAGAGGAACTCAATCCATTTACACTGTCTCTTGTATAGAGCCTTCTGAAATAAGATATATTTGATACACTTGTGAATATATTAGATGATAAACTACAAACCCATTAGGTAGTGTCACAAGTTCTTAAATGAAAAAGATACCACTGCTAACTCAAGATCATGGGCTATTTCGTTATACTCACGTGGTCTCAACTTTCACAAAAAATATATATTCACCGATTAAATCTACATCAAAAATTAAACATTCCTAGTCATTGATGCATTGCAGAGCACTACATAGTCAAAACACTCATCCACAAATCACATCATAAGGGTGCCCATCAAACACTATCTCAACTATTGAAAAGACAGTTTATCATCCCTATCCACACAAATTCATGTCTCTTTCAAGTCAAATCTATCATAGGTATTGATATTTTGGAGAAATTGGGTAGGAATATTCAGTAATATCCAACTATCCCAATGAATCTTCTCAGCTCCATCACAATCCTAGGTGTCTCCCATACTAATGATGCCCCATCCTTGGCCAGGTCCACAACCACTCCATCTTCAAGATAACATGTCCTAGAAATTAGACTACCTGAATCAATAACTATCACATCAATAGTTTACCAAAATGTTGGTGCTCCCAGATTATGTTCAGGTCAATAATTAGGTGTCCCATATGCACCTCCTCAGATGATGAGTACACCAAGATATCATTGATGAAGACTATCAAAAACCGGAGTAAATAAGGTTGGAAGATCTGTTTCATGAGTCCCATGAGCACTACATGGTAGTTTTTCATGAAAAGGTGTATCACCAAGTACTCACAATGATGGTAAAGACATATGAATGTTTTATTCAGTATATCCTTGTACTATACTCATAGTTAGTGGTAGCCTAATCTGAGGTCATCATTTGAGAACCATTGTGACCCTCTCAATTGACCAAATAGTTCATCAATTCTCAGTAGTGGATACCTATTATTCACGGTCAATTGGTTCAAGTGCTGGTAGTCCATCCAAAACTTAAATCTCTCCTATGAATTTTTGTAATGAATAATTGAAGCCTCCCATAGTGAAACATGAGATCTCACAAAGCCCTTTTTTGGAAGTCTGCCAACACACCCGTAGCTAATGAATCTCTATAGGAACCATCTATTATGTTGGTGTAGATATCAGGGTAACTCTTGGGAGTAAGTAAATGAATATGTCTATCTCTAAATGGGGATGTAATTCTACAACATATTCATGGTAGAAACTATCATTTTCCACCATTACTATTGGAATCCAGAAACTCATAATGTGAACAACACCAAGGGTAAGGAAAGCCTAATGATTAATAATCGGTTTTACCATCCTATGCCTGATTACATCATGTTATTCATGGGTTTCCTTTTTTTCCATCAACGGAAAACCTTGTATCATCATTGTAGACACACCACACCCTATTCCTAAAATACTTAATCTCTGTATGAACTATGGGTAACCAATCCATACCAAGAATGATATCATAAGGCCCCAACAATACCACTATGTGGTTCCAACCTAAATTCTCACCTCTAAGGGTCAGGTCACACAATCTGCCCAAATGGATGATCACAAAGTCTTATTTTGTAGGTTTATCCAAACTTAATGGTCGGGTAAATGGTTTAACCCTGTCATTAAGGTCACGAACAAGATATGTGGAGAGAATGAATTGAATAACACCTATGTATATTAGTGATAAAGATAAAGTATAAATAACTGATACCATAACATGAATAATTCCAAGATCCCCTAGGACATATTCCTTGACCACATGCAATTCTATTCTTCCCAGTACTATAGTTCCCTGAGCCTAGCATAGACCACCTGGATGTGGTGGTGGTAACATATTGAAACGTTAACCCCATCAAGATGCTCTCCCTTCTCCACTTCCATGTCTTCCTCCCTGCATATCATTATTATCATATCTCTATATCACCTTCTATGGTTAATACAATATATCCCTATTATTAGCCTGAATTTTCAAACAATATTGAGCAAGATTTCCCTTTCCGCCACATGAATAACACCACCTCACCCTAGGCTGACTGTACCAACCCTTTGATACCTGAACAATAGATCCTCTATCCAAGGACATCGTTATAAAATGTCTCTCACATCTAGGTCAATTGGAATAATATTGGCTCTGTACTTCTCAGTTCTCTACACCTGCTCATCCACTAGTAATTATAACTAATAGTATATTCTCATCCAAGAATATTTCACCACAAAATCCAAATCAAGAACCCGGGAATACTTCAAAATTAATAGAGGGATAACATAGGATTAGATGTCAATATACATAATTCATTAGATGTCATGATAAGGGATGTACTACACTCTAAAAATATCCATCAAGTACCTAGAACGATTGGTGAATCTCAATGAATACTAATCCATAGTCATGGTACCCTACTGGAGATGGAGAATCATTTAAATATGCACATCTCATAGAGTAAGTAGTGAGAACTCCTCTCTGAAGAGATAATAGCACTATGTATATGAATAAATCACCTCATCATGAGTTTTGATATCAAAATTTCACTATCATCTTGTTGAACCGTATAGAAGGATCAACGTCATTAATACCATATGATCTGCTGGTATCCTGATTACACAATAAAATCATGTCACCGCCTCAAGCATGTCATTAGAAACCTGAGAGCCATGATTACCACAGAAGCATAGGGGTCTATTTCATTGAAACTCATGAATTTCTCTCAGCCTGTTATCCTCATCTTCTAGTACTATGGTTTCCATGTGTTGGTCTATAGGTGGCAGTATTGTTGGTGAACCACCTGTAGAAAAAATCAATTGAACATGACTTTGTATCGAAGCCTCATCATTATTTTTTCCATCCACATGATCTAGCTACTGAATATTAGCTGGTGTGTGTCTCAAGAGCATCCTGTATGATGACATGATGTATCTCTATCAATGAGTACATCTGTTTAGCATACTCCAGAATGACATGAAAAAACCCCTTCCTATATGATGCAAAATGTTCTCATATACCAAATGAAAAGTAGGTTATCAATGTTCTTGTGTATGGATACGTCTTTGGATGCACCAACAGTAGTGTCCCTGGTCTGAATTCCGAACATGAAACACTTAACACTATTTCCAGAAAACAAACACACAAACTTCAAGTGATTAGATAGAACCGACAACCACTGATACCACTCTTTCTTGACCCATCCTAGAGGTGTATGTGATGTGATTCCAAAATTATTTCTATAGTAGGCCAGTGGATTAAGGATAACACCGAGTAGGCATATCAATAACATGGGAGGCATTAACTATGTAACTATACGCACAATCAAATCTCCAATCCCACAAAATGATGAATGTTAAAAACTACTAATCAAGAAATGTATGGAAACTAATATATCTCAACCATAGTACAATAGGAAAATAATGTGATGTAATGTAAACAAAGACAAAATAAATTCACCCAAAAATACCTCTATAACCACAACCACAACCTATAAGAAGATATTTTGGGACTGTTATCTTTTTTTAAGAACACCTCATCCTACCTGATCTCACAATGCACCATTTGGTCATGGTTATCCTAGGACTCCGTTAAAAGGATGCTCATCCAAAAAAGACACAACATGTTCCTGAAAATACTTTGTAGTACTGAGTATAAAAATACACAATTGGACACCTCGAAACTACAACAAAATACACAATGAATGGTATAGTTATATCTAAATAATAATTATCTACAACATGTATAACAAGAATATCTAGATATAATCAATCCATGACATGTAATCTAATGGTATGTTACAACTACCACATACCAACACTAGGGATCCATATTGAAGATTCCACAAACCACTCATCCCAGAGAACACACTGTTGAGTCGGATAGCACTGATGATGTCCATCCGAGAATTACTATTCATTCGGGCTCATCAAGAGAGCGAGATAAAATGGTAGATCTGAAAAGAATATGGTACCATAGATGAGGATCATAGTCAGGTCCATGGCATGATTACAACAACTACATCTATATTAACATGCTCCATAGAGGATTGACAATCGGTGATTTAGGTCACATAAATACTAACGCCTCTACCTAGGTAACAAAGAATTAATAGTAGCTTCGATATGGGCCTCTCGGGAGATTCCAGAAAATTTATCCAAGAAGTCCTGATAAAGGGATCATACTCTTATGAGTTGAAAGTGATTTGAACTAACCTTTAAGGAAATGATGACGGGTATGAACCCTAATGAAACATATCCAATATATGGTGGAAATTGAATCCAAAAATTTAGAATGGGATACAAGGCCTATAGTAGGGTCAAACGCCATGTTTATTGACCCCTGGTACTTCTCGTATACAATTAACTGTGTCATTCCATACGGTGTCATGTAGAATATGGGTACACGAAATATATATGGTTGGATTTCTAGATGGTGGAAAATAGGGTTTAAGATTTTTTTTGTTTAATTCCATTAACGGGTGGATTGTTATAAATTAATTTTGAGTAATGGGGGATATGTTTATCAATAATATATTTTTATAATCCAAACATTTGGTTTATTTCTAATTTCTTTTTCGGGAAATGGAAATTTATTATTGAAAGTGTTTTGGATGCTTTTTTTTAAGTAAAAAGATAGGATTTTTTTAATTAAATGATTATTGATGAATGTGGGGGTTGATGTGTAATGGAATGGATTTTTAGTGGGGTTAATTTTTTTAAATTTATATGTAATGTTTGAAAATGTAGTTTTATCTGAATACATGGTGTATTCATGATTTTTTTTGTGAGACTGAAAATTGATTTTGGTTTTTCTGGCTATGAGTTTTTGAAATGAGGATTCGGGTGATTCGAAATGGAAATGTGGGTTGAATGTTTATTTTTTATAATAGAATGGTTTTATATAAACCTGTTGTGTTTATGTGAGTGAGCACATGCATGAATATGTGTGGGAAAGTGGATGGGTGACCAATGTACCACAAGAATATGCATGTTTCAGGATTAAAGGGATACCATTTTTTAGTGTGGAACCCACCATTCTTGTTTTCCTTTCAAAAAATTATTCAAAAAAATGTGTTTTTATGATAAATCGTGATTGTGTAGTGTGTCATTCTGTATATTTCAAATTATGTTGTGAGGATTTTTGAGCTTGAAAACCCTTTTTGTTTTATCAATGTTTTATGGTGAGTTATTATCAGTGTGTCCGTTTTTGGATTGTGGTATCTTTGTTCATGATGATGGGTTGCAAAACCATTCAGTTGATTACCTCTACTTGATTGGTGCCTATTTTTGGGAATTTTTTGTCCAGTTTACCTCTTTTGATGGCATTTTTATTTTCCTTTTTTCGCTATTGTATGCCCCCAAAAATAATTATGAATTTTTAAGTGTGTCCACTGGGTATTCTTCATTTGTGGACCCTCCAGTTAATCAACATATTTACTCTCTACATGGGTTTCGATAATTGAATCCTCTTCTTCTTATTCGATTATGTAGGACCTCTTAGAGGTAAAGAGTAGATGTAGATGGAATTGATAGAAACTGTATATTCTAGAGTATCTTGAGTCGATGAATGTGAGTTATGAAAACATTATGCCCAAAGGTCTTGTATGTAAGTACTGAAGAGAATTACAATGAGGGAAGTGAATATAAGTTTGAAGTTTCTAGTGCTGACAGCTTTATTGAAAGAATATTGGATCATTCATTAGTTCATTCTATGAAAGGGATGATGCATGTGAATCTTCTATTTTCCTATTGCGATGAAGGTCCATGTTTATAAAAAGTGTGTCCCAAGGTGTGTTGTGTTATGTTGGTGCTATTTTGGTTGTTGTGTGGTTTCTTGTGACATAAAAAATAGATGTTTCGATTGGGGGTCTTCAATTCTTGACTACAGGTTAGGAGATGCTTCAAACATCATGGCTCCAACCATAGGCCATGGAGTGAAGCTCTTAGTTCTCGGGAACCCCCACAGGTGTGAAGAACTATGGTCCAGTGTCTGTATTCAGTATGAAAATGGAGACTGTTTAATCCTTTTGTGAAGATGTTCATTTCTAATGGACCCATTGGGTGGAAATAGACATGGGGAACATATCTCCATGATGTGAGCTACATGGATGAAAGTCTTCCACGTTAGATACAGAGAGGTATAGTCTTCTCATCTACCTAAAAACCCGTCAATTGATCCTTATTGGGCATGAGTCTCCTTCTGATGGAACTTGAAAGGGAAAAATTGTGAATAGATATCGGTTTAGGTTTTTTTATCAATGGAATATAGCATCTCGTGGGGATAGTGAACCATATCATGTTTTCTAATTAGTTTGGATCTTTTTATGTTGGGTCCCTTGTGGTGTGGAATTTGGTTTGTGTAGAATGATCCCCAGCTGGCCGATGTTAGGTTTCCTATGTTAGTTTATGCATGTTTTTTAATTAGTTTAGATCTTATGGTAGGGAGAATATACAAGGGTCTCATTGACATATATATGTATAACATCAGTGATAGCTTGTTTCTTAAGGTGGGGAGTCCATTTAGCACCCCCCCCCCCCAGTTGGTAATCCGATTGTGATTCTGTAGTTGGATTTAAAATGGGTAAGTACATTCATATCTCGGAGATTTCAAGATCCTTTAATGATTAAATGTTGGTATTATAGCACACCAAATGGTTTTATTGAAGCTACATTATGAATCTATCCATCAAGAGATGGATTTAATTTATTTTCTCATTTCAGGTAATTGGAGTGGGATTATTTTTGGTACTTTCTATGGTGTTTTTGGCTCTAGACAATGGATATGTGTTGTAATATTTCTCATTTGATTGATCAAATGGAGGTGTTTCCACTTTCATGGGTTTAAATCACCATAGTGGGGAGTCCATTATGGATTCTCGAGTTGAACATGTAATCATCTTTTCATGTTCCTAGTGTTATAGTATTTTTATCATTTGACATGCAATGGAATTATCCATGAGCTCTGTAGGAGTATTGGTTTTAACTTTTCGACCCGGCCATCCTATGGATTTATGGGGGAAGTAATCATTATGGTTGGGATAGTTTTCACACCCGAGTATTTATTGAATTCACCATTTCTTATTATTTGGGTTTGGTTATAAGTTATTTTCCCTTCAATCATGTGTGATGGGTTTGAATTTTTGATGTATTGCACCGGTTTATTATTAGTGTAGTGCTTGTACATGAGTCTCATGATTGATTTTCTACATAAATTTGAATTTTGGGTGGATAGTGTGTGGAATACAGTTGGAGCATGGTTAGTAGAAGTAGTTCACCCTACCCATGTAATCCTGTGGTAGGTTGTAGTTTGAGGTAGCATATAAAAAACCTATGCTTTATTACAAACATATAGATGATTTATTACATAAATCCATGTAAGATAACTCCAAGGGCTGATAGGTCTAGTGTCTTGAGAAATTAGGAACATTTCATAACAACTTAGAACATAAAACATATCATCTTTATTGAAAACATCCATTATATGACCGCAAAATTCCGTCATACATAGCATTGCATGGGATAACCTCGGGACTTGAATTTGAAAATGGTGAGCTATAAATTCTATTAATGGAGTAAATAAGGAATAACATGAATAATATAGTACATCTTATAAAATTGGTATATTGAGGGAGATCCAGAGAAACAAGAATATAATGGCATGATATATCATTATTATCATAACATGGAAATGTGGCAACAACATTTAACATGATTTTAGAATTAGGCCAGGATCATTGTATATGGAGCTTGAGTAAACCCTAATTAAACATGAATTAGCATGATAAAATAGTCATTTCACTTGGATAATCTTGTGTAACCCCTAATTTCATATGGTGTATGATGATACAATTCTTTACCCAATGCATTGGAGTGCTATCTGAGTGTACCCATTATAAACATTAAATTTAATGCATAAGTGCGCCACATGGATCATACTACATGGAATCATTGAAAATCATCATTTATTCAAAAATAAATGAATGTGTAATACGTACATGAAAATCTATAATCAATAAGTTAATATGTATAAAGGTGAATACCCTTAATAGATAAATGGGCACAATATTCACTGCACAATGACTTTGTCTTTGAAAAACGTAGTGCAATATGGGCAACATAATGGCATGGCATAAGAATTCATAAAAAAGGTTGATGAGATATAAATGGGTATCTCATTATATATACATGAAATGGATATTATGTGGGTAATATATAAATATTTCCCAACATATTAATGGCATTTATATGCATAATATAAAATAATTTCTTGAATCTAAATGAGGAGAGAGAAAACCCTTAAAGAATTTTGGCATGGTAATGGATGTACATGGGAGGAATTAATGAGAGAGAAAGAGGTATATAATCATTATAACATAATAAATTATGTATGTGGGTGGTATAAAATCTTACTCAAAAATTTTTAATTGAAAATAAAAGTTTATAAATGCGTAATGAAATTTGGACAACAATGAGATAAGAAGAAATCCCTTACTTGGAAGTATGATACTAAAGGCTTGGTAAAGGATTAAGGGAGGATTATTGGGTGGTTGGAGAACCTTCATAGGATTATTGATATAGGAATTCAGATTTTGGTCATTCTCCAAATATTTTGAGTGAAGATACGTGGGATCATGGGTGGGTTTATTTAAGAAAATAGAGGGAATTCCTTATTTTTTCAGTTTTGGATAGAACACATAAAAATAATAAATACGAAAAACCATTCCACGGTATATGCCCATGGTTTTTGAAAATGGTGAGTGAAAAAATATATTTTATAATTCCAATGGGAGAATTTATTATAATATTACTCTGGATTATGTGGAGGTGAGTCACACTCTAATTCAAATCATTTTAAACATTTAAAACATTTTATATGTCTTGGAGGGTCCACTAAGCCTCTATAAAAATAAAAAAACAAATCTAAAATATCATTATTTTAAAAATAAAACCTATATATGATGAAAACCCATATTTTAGTATTTTATTACATCACTAATGGGTAATTATGTGTCATATAACACATTATATATTTAAATGGTATTTAATTTTTTCCCAAAAATTCGGCTGTCTCCGAAAATTATGAAAAATTTACCATTAGATTATTTCGACATCCTGAATTGAAAAATGATATTCATTTTATCAAAATAATTTTCTAAATATGTGAATTTTTTATTTTAAAATGAAAACTGACGTTTATAAAAAATTCATGGGTTTTGAAAAAAACTACTTTCAAACATTAATAAAAATTACAATTTTAGTCATAAAAATTGTACGATCATTTATATTTAATAAAAATTAATTTAATATTAATGTTTATTTAAAATATTTTTTTAATTAGAAAACCATTAATTAATACAAATATATTTTTTGATTGAATATTAACTAAAAATACTATTTGTTCATTACAAACCATTCACCAGATAACAAGTATAAAATGAATGTATATTATTTATTCTATAAAAAAATAAACATGATAAAAGTTCTAGGGTCTTGTTATATAACCCCTTATAACACCCGCATTAGACATAAGGGTAAGGTGTGTGATAGTGCCAGACTCTTGGGGTGGATTGGATAACTTCGCTCGGGTGGTGATATCTATTAACATCTACTTCTTCTATAGGTGATTCCGTTCGAACATAACATGTCGAAGCTTGGCATTGGAATTGTCAAGATCAAAGCCCTATGATGCTACCTCCTTTTTGAGCTATGGAAAATGGGCTTCGTATGGAGAAATTATACTTGATGAGGTCATTGCTTCCTTTGTCTGAGTAAATTGGATTTGTTAATGCCCTTTATGTTTACTATTCATGTGATCACTATTCAATGACTATATTAGAAATGGTACAAATTTGTCATGTATTTTAAAACCCAAAAACCTAATACCAAGGAATTACATTTGCTTAATATCACAATTTTACATAGTACGAAATTTAATTAGATCAAGAGGGCTTCTCATTAATAAATTTTTGGGTTCTTAAAATCTTCCCACCTTAAGAAATTTTACCCTCGATTTTTTCTTTTCACATCATAAAACAGATGAGGGTTACTCTGTATCCACACATACTATTATTCCTACATTACTTCTTCAAACATGGGGTTTCACCACAACACCTTCATGAGAGGAATTTTCTTATTTTGTAGACCTTTTTCTCTACGATCTAAGATCTTCACCGGATTCTCTTCATAGGAGAGGTCATTATAAAATGGTACCACCTCTGGATTGGGGAAATGTGATGGGTTTGGTATTTACTTCATCAAGAGTGATACATGGAATATATCATGTACTTTCGATAGGCTCAGTGGGAGTACTAGTGGATAGGCCCCTACTTCAATGCGATCAATCATCTCAAATGGGTCAATGTACCTCACACGAGGCTTTACCTTCTTCCCAAATCTCATAACAATCTTCCACAGTGATATGTGAAGGAATACCATATCCCCAACATCAAACTCTGGGTCCCATCGATGATTATTGTCATAGAACATTTGTCGACTCTGAGGAGATTTAATGTGCACATGGATGTTCATAACCTTCTCCACCATTTCTTCGACAATTTCTTTTCCTAGGATTTTTCTCTCCCCAAATTCATCCCAACATGCCGATGTTCTACACCTCTTCCCATAAAGGCTTCATAAGGATCCATATCGATTCTTGATTGGAAACTATTATTGTAAGAGAACTAAACCAGAGGAAGATGTTTATCTCCTCCTCCTTTGATGTCAATTGATCATGGTCTCAACTTGTTCTCATGTGTTTGGATAGACTGCTCAGATTGGCCATCAGTTTTAGGATAACAAGATGTTATGAAGATCAACATAGTACTCAGAGCGTGTTAGAGACTTTTCGAGAACATAGAGTTAAATATTGGATCCTGATCGGATACAATTGATAGTTTCACTCCAAGAAACCATACCACATCTCAGATGTATATCCATTCCAGGTGAACAAATGAAAAATCCTCTTGAATTGAAATGAAGTGTTCAGTATTTTTAAGATGATACACTATATACCAGATAGCATTATTTCCATTGAATGACTTTGTAAGTCCGGTGACAATGTCCATTTTGTTGTTTTCCCATTTTCATATTGTTATGGGTAATGGTTTCATCATACCATTAGACTTATTCCTATTAGCCTTCACCTTCTAACACACCAGTCACTTTGATGTATACTCATTGATCTCATTCGTCATGCTATTCCACCAACAAAGATCTCGATGATATCAATACATTTTGGTGTTTTCTGGGTGAATGGATAAATTTTAACTATGTGAATTATCCAAAAGATTATTCATTAATTTCATATTTGATGGAAGACATAGTATGGTCCAAAATATCACAATTACTTCTTTATTAACTTTGAATTATGATAATTTTCCTTTTTGGATAGTTTCCTCTTTTATCTGAATTCCCACATAATCCTTCTAAGCATCCTGCAACCTTTCCAAAAGAGACGATTGAGTAATTGTTTGTGAAAGTATTTATTATATTCCATTTATTTATGATTCCTATTTCTATATTTATCATATATAAAAAGATTTGATCTTTTAAATTGTCTTCCATGAGAGAATTTCAGTGTATTATCTACTTAGAGCATCTTTCACCTTATTAGCTTTCCAAACCTCGTATTAGATTTAGTAGTCATAGTATTTGATCAGCTCTAACCACCTATGCTAGCACATATTCAAATATTTATTTGTGAATATAAATACGTGAGGATTTTGTGAACTGGGTATATTTAACACTTCTCCAAAAAGATGTAATGCAGCAAAATTCATAAAGCATAGATTACTACAGCAAACTCCAGATCATTTCTTGGATTGTTTTTTTCATGAACATTCATTTTCCTTAAATGATGGGAAATGAACTTTTCTTTTTGCATAAACACAGATCCATTTCCATTCTTTGAAGCTATTTCAGATGCTTTCTTCGTGTCACGCACATCTATCTATTGAGGATGAGGATGCACTTCCTTTTCCTATGCATTCCTACTTTCCAATGGCGGGTGGCATCTGTCCCTTATTAAGGGAGGTTTTATCCTTGATGAAATGGGATGGTGGGATTTTTGTTCCTCCTTTCATGGATTCCTCCTTGGAGATTGTTACATAGTCTGGGTTTGCCCCATAGATTATGACATTGTTTATGAAACTCTTCCTAGTGACTTGTATTTATGGATGTCAATTATTTACACTAATTATGTTAGGAAATTCCAAGGGGTTAAGTCACGGAAGAACCTTTCGGTCGGTGGAGTAGTCATGTTGGACATCACTGGTGTGTCTGGATGCTGGAACACTGACGTGTCTATTTTATTTCCCATATGATTGGTCTTATCAAGGGTGTTGAATCCAAAGGCATCCCACGTCAAATTCAGGGACTTATATCTTGTAGGAATGTCTATAATTTTTTCCATAGCTTCCCATGTTTGACATAGGGTACACCCCGAGTTTAATGTCTAGAGGAGACAGATCAGACTGATCGAAACACCGACAGGAGTGGATCATATGGGTGAAACCCCTAGAGGGTACACTGATGTTGGGGAAAACTAGTGGTTAGTTACCTAATTGTTGCTAGAAGCAGCGAGAGTGGGGGAGACATGATCTCACTGTGAAGTGGAGGCTCGGGTGAAAATCATTATAGATTGTGGATGGTTGAGTGAATATAATGGGGAATGAAATGGAACCGTCATGAGGATGATGGTGATGCTGGGAATGATCCTCAAAGAGACTTCCTACGTATACCTGTGGTAGGGAATCAATGTCTGCATAGTTTGGTGGTGAGATGGGACACCTAAAGAGGCAGCCCGTGAGAAAGGACCCATGGATGGGACCTGGAATAAGTTGATCCTCTAGGTTGGGCCTAACCTTGACGAAACAAATAATCTCAAGATAGAGTCCAAGTCAAGACATGGATAATGGGATTGACCCTCGGGGAGGTTTCTGACGTACCTTGCCTTGACAATGATCAATTTCTACATAGTTCAGGGTGAGGGCATAGTAATGGGGTGTACACATTGAACTACAACCCGAAAATATGTTTGATCTTACACATGTTTAGAATCTCGGGATGTTCTAACGCCACTAGGACAGACCATAGAGGTGGGTCCCAACAAAGGGGATTATAATGACTTACTACTGATTGGGGAACACAAAGGCTTACTGCTAATTTGAAGAAACAATGTCTTACATGTGATTTGAAGACACAATGGCTTACCAGTGATTGGGATACATATTATAATACCGCTGATTGTGAGACCCTACAACGTACTGTTGATTGGGATTGATCCTCATGAAGTCTTCCTATGTACCCTATCTAGAAGACAGGGATCAAACCCACATAGTTTAGAAGGGTATTGGTGGCATTGTACTAGACCGAAATAGGGGAATATGGTTTAACGTCATGTGGGGTGATGGTTAACTGACATGAAGTGGATGGAACTGATGGGTGTTGGTCATGATCCTAGAGGATGCTTCCTACTTACCTTTACTTGGAAAAGATCAAAGTCCACATAGTTCGGATAGGTGGATGTTGTTTAACGTCATGCGGGACGAGGGAAAAATGACGTGATGTTGGTCTGGTAAATTAGATGTTGGGATTGACCCGGGGGAGGATTCCTATGCATCCAGTCATGGCAAGGATCAATGTCCACGTTGTTTGGAAGGATTTGGTGAACCTACATGAAGTTGTCGGAACCAATGGAGTAGTTGGGCATGAACCTCATAGAGGCTTCCTATGTACCTTTCCATGGAAAGGATCAAAGTCCATGTAGTTTAGAAGGATTTGGGGACTACACGCTAAGGAGGCCCATGGTGGATGTCATGGTCAATGCTTACTATAATCCCATGTGAGCCCACGTGAATCCTGTATAGTGTGAGAAACAAGAGTCGGCAGAGACCTGACGATCACATCACGATAGGAGTGTCTGTGGGAAGTGGAGTGGGGTTCACACATGGTTAACAGCACAAAGAGGAAATAGGGTCTTATGAGTGGTTATCAGACCAGGGAGATGAAGATTAGGACTTACTCCTGGATGGAGGAATGATGAAACATAGCCTTGAGGGAGAGGTATGGGGTATCAGAGGTCCTTGTTCCCATATATCCTCTTAGTAATTGGAATTAAAGAAAGTAGGGGGAGCAACAATGTTGCCTCCCTCAAGAAAGGCTAGGGGCATACACCATGATGGATTCCCTTCCTGCAGATAGGCTCTGCTCCAGTAAAGATAATTTCATTCCATTTGAGGAATATATCACTCCCATGGAGATGAGAGGATGTAAAGAATATCCAATCCAGGGAACCCTACATATATTTTATGGTGTAAGAACACTATTTAATGTAATGTGATGAGGAAGATGTTTCTTGGAAATTTAATGTTGTGTATCTCGGAGGAGGAGGGTTCTCTCCTCACCCCAAGGACTCACATAATCGTCATTCCTTAACCCTTTTTGATGAGAATGCACCGGCAATTCCGTGGTGAGGGGGTGTGGTGGTGTGATCCAATGAGGCGTACATGTTATCCTGACTATGAAAAGAAGAAACAGACTTTAGATTGCATATGCGAAGAAGCATGAGGCTAAGAAACTCTATGTAATGCACCACCAAAGGAACCCTGATATACCTTCATACAAGATTGTAGGGCCATAATTGTGAACGGTGTGTAACATAGGTGTCTCTTTCATAATAAATGACTGAAGATGGAGCCTGTGAGAGGGACATCGAACACATGATAAAGTGTGCAAATGAGGAGAAGGTATAAAACACAACAGGAGAGGTTTTCATGGAATATGCCCACAAATATGGTATTTTGCATGAAAAAAGGACAAGTTGAGTGGGGGAAAAGGGGTGTGCTCAATGGTAGAGTTTGATGCACAGAGAGGGGCCATGGTTTTTTGCGCATGTGGATGGTGTTGCGTATAAGAAAGGGTGGAGGTTTTGTACGCATGTGCTAGGTTTTTAATGCAAGGAACCCAACAAATAATGACATGGGTGAGTTGTCAAGCCTGGGTGGTCATGCGTGAAGGCGGACCCCTAGGAGACTAGTCCAGTAAAAATTTTTGTTTTGAAGTCATCTTTTTCCATGGAGGAGTTGAATTACATGTAGGGGAGATGGTTTGGATTTATTATCTGTCGGGAGATGTAGGTTGAACTTCTATTCATAGGTGATCAGGGGCTACAGGAGCGCACGAAATTCAGGCCACACAAGAAACCTGGACCTGGGGGCAGTGGCCCAGAAATTCCCCTACTGTCAAAAAAATCCCTTTCTGGTCAGTATAGTTTTCTGCGTGAGGATCCTGTTTTCCACACACCTATCCAGTTTTCCATGCAGCCTTGTAGAACTTCCTGGTACCGGTTGTGGAGTCAACATGTGACACCATTTAATCTTAGGATACATTCTTGTGACCATTGGTGGGGTTTGGCATCTACAAATTCCTCCCTTGGAATCAAATATGCTAGGGAGCACCATCGTCAGATTTCGAGGGAAACGCCGAAAAGCCCGACCCCCTGGGGGTGGTGCGCGTAAAAGAACATAATGTGTGAGAAAATTGTTTCCATGCATGTGAAACCTTCTCCCGACCTATAAAATCCCTCAGAGGTCCCATGGTTTGTACATATTTTCTCATATAAAAATCATGGTGCTCTTGTGCGTGGAAAACACTTCTGCCTTGCGTGGAATTCGCTCGGTTTGGTGAAGATTTCCATATTTTGGTAGTGATTTTCCACTCAACTTCCTTTTTCCATGCTGCTTATGTGGTTTTCCTTATAACCATATGATTTTGGGAGAAACTATCCAATTTTCCATGCAACCATCTGATTTTTGTGTGCACCATCCTTTTAATATGTCCTCCTTGTTGATCTTTTCAGACATTGTGAATGAAAATGGCCATTGAGCATAGTGATGCCACGAGGGATGTTATGTATGCCGCAAGGAGGGAAAAGATGAGTTCTAACCCAGGGGTTTATTGTGAAAATAATGTCATATCCAAAAACCTAGCCTTCTTCAGTATGCTGACCCAAGATCAAAATGATTACCCTCTTTGAGAGAATATACCGTTATGGGACTTCAGTATTTGAGTAGAGGTACTAGTGCCGGGATTTGAATTCTATATGCTAAATTAATTGGTGAGACATGAATATGATCTTCTGTGATAAAACATCATTAACAATGGATATCCCGCCCGAGAAACTAGGAACATGACCATTTAAGTCCTGAACCTGTGGACCAGAACTATCTCGAGTGGTGAGTCAGTCGCCATGGATTCCCCAGCACATTATGCGCATACCTTATGACAGAGCATTACCGACAACATAAAATGTTGGCAACAGGATTGGGACTTGAGGATCATGGGAAATTATACTAGTGAATGGGATTGCCCATACAAGGTACACCAATCATGTGACTAGTTCGGAGCCGAAATGCGACATATTAGGCTTTTTGAGGTGGTGTAGACATCATAGTTTCACTTATATCATTAGAAGAAGCTTAGTGAAGAGCTTTTTAGATGGTGGTCCCTTGATACCAACACATTCCACCTCCATCATAGAGAGTTTGGAATCATTCATTAGGCCATCCACGGTATCGGAGGTTTTCCTTTGTATAGGCACTGATATGATGAATTCCTACAGACAGTGTATATCTGGGGGGATAGATTACGGACCACGGTTCTGATGTGACACCTGCTAGACCTAGCCAAGGAGAGGTTTTGATTCAATAATTTTCAAAAGGATATTTATTATTTGAAGTGGTTCATCCAGTTCCTTCAAAAGGACCCAATCATGAAGATGTCAGGGTGAGGAATGTGGTGTCCAACTGCGGCACACAAGAGAAAGATCGGGTCATATTGGAAAATCATATAGAAGAGGGACTACCAATCTTGGGGATTTCATGTGGATTATATATGGGACCCAAATTAATGATATGAAGGATTTATCGCATCTTTCCTAAATGGATTACTACTACTACTAATGGATTCCAAGATTGTAGTTCACCTAGAAACATTGTTGATGGCGGGAATTATGGCATCCAATCGGCGGTTCAACCCTAGGGGTACCTGTGATGGCCTGCCAATATGCCATCATGGGGTGCAATTCCTGGGGGGGTTCACCATAGTGGATATGTGGCCCTTTACAATTCTTTCAT
The DNA here is from genome assembly GCA_963277665.1 of Viscum album. Classification (NCBI taxonomy): domain Eukaryota; kingdom Viridiplantae; phylum Streptophyta; class Magnoliopsida; order Santalales; family Viscaceae; genus Viscum; species Viscum album. The sequence continues at coordinate 1,896,658,863 of OY728153.1, forward strand.
GGTTGGATCACATCTCAATACGGTGTGTACACTTTCCCAAATTATATTTGTACTCTAGGTAATGGTCAAGGAGCTTCCTTGATAAACATTACCGGGACCACGCCACCGATGCTCAATGAATAATGGGTAAGGATCAAGATTAGTAATCACAAAAATTTCACCTTTATCCCACTCCCCACCGCGAACGGCTAGATGGTAGATGAATAGCAATGATCACTGGAGCAAAGAGAATATTTTCAGAGCCTTATAGGTGGAGTGATTGTGTCTCGGATCGACGATAATATACTTTGTGAACCCAATGTGCCATCAAGGTTCTCCAGGAAGTTTGGATGCACTCATCAGAAGCCAAAAAATCATATACAGATGTCTGGGAAGAAGAACACCCTTTGATTCTTTGTAAAATGTGGCTGATGTTCATGAATTTTGGTTCTGGTGATGTAATCACCTTTCCCACACTAGAGTCTATGGTGGGCTCCCAATAAAATATGACGAGCATTGGGTAGAAGTATACCCCAAGGGAATCCAATAGAAATGGATTCAAAAAATCATGGAGGACAGTGTGGAACCTTGGTGGAGAGATATCCAACAAGTCACCACTAGGGAGGCGAGGCTCGGAACTAATCATAAGCCAGGACGACACAAGTCAGGATATCGGCAGCCTGAGCATTACATGGTGCAACCATGCCCTCATTTTCTGGAGGGACAGGGGCTCATGAACTACATTGCAGAGCAGCTGGGGAGCTTCCTACAAAGCAGTTAAGGTACCTACTTCAACCTTATGACGATGTAGTCTTCCATTCATTGTGGTTATCCTGGTTGATCTTGCGGCAATAAACGTGTATCGAATCCCTTTGGAAATAGATGGTATGGGATGGGATCCAGCTGCCAGAAATTGGCATTATGAGGATTCATGACAAAGTGAACTTTCATCATCATCCCACATATCTAACGGTCATGGATGTGTATCCATGCCAGAAGGGTCAGAATGAGGAACCGACGCTCCTTGTAAAAGTGATTCTCATTCAAGAGCATGATCAAGAACAAATTCCATTTGAAGATGATGACATCGATGATGAAATAGTTGAAAGAGAATCAGTGGAGAAAGAGGAAGAAGGAGAATATGAGGTAGAAATAAGGGGAGTAGATGAGGATCTTGGAGGCGAAGGGTCTCAGGGGATGTCCCGCTAAGGGAGTCCTTGGGAGAGCGGTGAGATCACCAGCTCTAACTTGGTTATAGTGGAGCAACTCAAGGTATGCGTTAATTCTTATCCTAGCATTTCCTGTTTTTTTATTTCATAATATCCAACTGGACTTTTAGTTTGATCAGGGAATATTGCTCCTAGTGGTTATGAAGCTCTATCCAAGGGGGGTGAAGGAGCACTAATAGAACATGGTGGGGAGCCGACACCCATTATTGAACTGACAAGAACTAAAGGATCACCTACATCGATATCTCATACAACTACTAGAAAGATGTAAGTTGAGGCACTAAGAAACTATAAGTTTCATTATTCAAACACATGTACCCTCACTAGAATTCTCTACTCATATTGGAATTAATTGTTTCTATAGTAATCACAGAATTATAGGCTCGACATGCTGTTGGATCTAGGCCATCCATAGACGATTCAGTGGAGAACGCACTGACCCACTCAAAACTCACATCACATATCGAGTCGTCCCCTTCACCCAGTGAGACATTGGCCATGAAAAATGAAAATATCAATTCTAGGGAGGATTTTGACGCCAGTGATGGTGGAATTGCTGAGATTGAGATGAGAGAAGCAGGACGCACATATGTTGAGGATCCTAATCCATTGGGAGGGTTATCAGATGGAGGACTTGCTACTATTCTTTTGGATTCTCTCCCCGACTATCGGCCTGCATACCATGAGGAAATAGATGAATCTGATTCTATAGGAGATAATGAGAGCCGTAACACATGGTGAAAGGGGTGGAAGTTTATCAAATTCTCTCATAGTCTTCTTCATGTAGGATGGATGAATCAGATGGGATCACTTCACACCTGGCTATGCTTTCTCTATGCTGGAGGGGTAGATCCTCACAGTCAACATGTAATAATTCTTGATTACATGGCTAAGAAGATATGGGAGTATAGGCAACATTTCTACATCTCTGGGCATAGGAAAGAGTCAATGAATACCTAGGAATTTTTGAAGGACGAGAAAGAGGTCTGACGCCCTAAAAAGAATGTGAAGGAAAGGAAGGCACTCATCACAACCCGCTCAGAACTCATTGAACAGTTGAGGTCTCAACTGACGGACACCCAGGAGCAGGTAGTGCATGTGAGTCTCCAAATAATTGAGCTCCAAGCTGAACTAGATCAATCACATGCAAGGGAAAAGAGTTATGTTATGTGTCTACTGGTGAATAGAGGTATCTTAGAGGGCGGGAGGTAGTCATGGAGGCCACAAGTCAGATTTTAGTGGTTCTTGATCAATCCTTCCAAAATGATAATCCTGAACGACCATGTTTTTGCTGAACCCATAATCTTTTTCTTTTTTACTGCTTCTAATTTTTAACTGTGTGTAAGGATGGACTACTTGATTATTTATTTTAATGCATTCTTACCACATCCATGACATAATAATCAATCCATCCCTAAGCTCACGTGGGTTGTTCCCTATGTGAGAAAAAAGGGATGCGTGTTTTAGCCCTTCATTTAAATGTGGGGGTGCTGATCAAATGTCAGACACCCAGGGTAGAAATGGCCATTTCAGCTTTTAAGAAGAAAGAGGGTGTCCGGACCTGTGAATAAAATCACCAATACATCCGAATTATTATTTCCCCAATGTGCTCTAGTGCATGAGCGAGATAATGCATGGGGCATTATAATCAATCCAATCATAGGGGAGTGGAATGTGTGAATCCTGATAACAAGAATTCCGAAATCTATGGGGGTGGTGTGACAAAGAAGTATATCATTTGATAATGTTCCAGACATAGCATTCCTATTTTGTTACACTGACATGGGGATAACAAACGAGGGCCGACCACTGACCATGTTCGAAACAGGGGGCCTGACTCGAAATGACATCATATGGTTTTCTGGAACATTACCCCAGGATAGTAGGTGAGCCATAGGCTGTGAATGAATACTGTTAGGGGGTTCCATTAAACATGAATAAGGGAGAGGATTCAAATAAAGGGTATGCAAAGCATGGAGTGTGTAGTGATTGGTTGTTCGAATGGTGATGAACACTCTTTAAATTTTTCTACAGTGGTGGAAACATGTTAGGTGAGCGCATCAGTCTGATCAGGGATTATTCCTAGATCCAAACATGACTAATCGGGTGAGGAATATGACCCATCCCCTAATTATCACGGGGCATCCTGAGATTGTTTAGGATGTCGTCATAGATTAAAGTCATGTGTTGGGGGCATGGTACCCAGGATGGGAACATGTGGCGTAGTACATATCCTGATGTGGATGAGAGCTCAAGAAAAACTCATTACACCATATATTCCAAAAAGAGTCCGGGCTATATAGGCCTGAAAAGAGGTCTAGGAATTATGGTTCATGGGGATGGACACGAAGATGCAATTTCTGGGCGTTCCTACATATCCCAGGAGGAAGAAAATCAAGACACACGTATTATTGGATGTTTTTTTTATTCCATGCAGATAAGACATAGAATGATATTAGTTTAAGTCCTTAGAACTCGGACCAGAGATGGTAATTAATGAGGTAAACACATGGTAAGGTAATTATAAAACCCAACGAGAATGGGGACATTGAGTCCAAATCAACATGTTTTCCTTGGGAGAGGTTTTAGGTTGAGGGACCAAAAATTAAAGATAGGTTGGGTTTGAGGAAAAGTGCACGGGCGTTCATACGTATCTCATGAGAATGAGAATCTAGCCACATGTATTTCTAGATATGGTTTGGTAAGTGTAATGACCCAAAGTTTTATCAATGGAATTCCTTTCTTATAATTATTCATTGTAGTATAATCACATTAGGAATCATAATGACATATAAATATATTAATATTATATGACCATTAAATATAATTTTTCCTCTTCTATGTTTTGAGTTTTGGAAATCCAACATACACGGTTGTGTTCAAGATGATTTTTGGCGTCTAATTAAACCAAAATAATTTTTGGTGAATAGTAACATAACCTATTGAATATTAACCTAACCTTATGAATAGTACTATGTCCCTTATGAATATTAAATTGTCCAATATAATAGTATCCTTACCCATGAATAATAAAATAAAATTTAGGCATCTTAGAATGTGATAATTTGACCACAGTAAACGTTTTGGTATTTTTGAAAGTAATAAATAAATAATTGTAATTATTTATTAAATTTTAAATAAATACTATATTCATAAGATGTGTTCATAAATTAAAAAATCTATGTCTGCTAGTTTTTATATACTTTTATAAGACCCAAAATATTTTTTGAAAGCATTATAAAATGAGTTTAAATTTTATAAACTATATTTTTCTAGTAAATAATGATTTTAATTACATATTAAATTAACCATATTTGGATAGTTATTTTTGAAAAATTGAAATAATTTTTTATATTCTACACGTCAAAAAATGGTTGCGGTGAAATTTTGAGTTTTTTCTGAAATACTTGATTTTTGATGAATAGTGAAATACTGCAATTTACAAAAATAAGCTAAATAAGATAATGATAGAGTCACATGTGATATTCTGCTTATGTAATCCCAATTTTTTCGAGATTAAATTCTAAAATTACTAATCTTGGTAATGGATGTTTCACTATTTCTTGTCTTGTGGGGAAATAATAAATTAAATGATTTTATATTAAGAAATACCCCCTCCTCTCCACTATAAATACCACCCTTCACTCCCTCATTCCCCCAAACCTCTCAAGTTTCAATCCATGTTTAAACTCTAACCAAGAATCTTCCCTATCCCCTTCCCCACATAAAATTTCGTATGGTATCATCAAAATACCAAGCTTAGGCCCCTTAAGGATGATCTCAAGAGGAGGATTCAAGAGGTAATTTCTCTCATTCTTTTCCATTAAATGTATTAAAATGTGAAGTTTTTTTCTTATTATCTCCCAACCAATACTTTTACAAATGGTTTGGTAACTCCAGTATTATACATAAAATGGAATGTTATGATACTAATTGGATATTATATCATCCAACCCCTTTCTCCTCTTCATTTTATTTTATATAAGAAAACGTTGTTCATGAGGTGTTAATCTATCACCTTCGAGAATGACATTTTTTATTTTTTCTTTTATACCTTCAGATCTTGTCGTGAAATAATTTTTATGGTTGAACCAGAATATGTTAAATGTATTAAGTCATATTTAATGTTCGGGAACTAACTTATTTACATATTACTAAATTATTAATCAAAACATTTTCGTTGTGGTTGAAAAACCGACCAAATTAACTCAAACAATCATCACTTAATTTTTATCTAGTGATTCATCCACATAAAATTAAATGTAATTAATCATAATATAATTTTTTATTGTATAATATCATTAATAACATGGAATATATGTTCTGGATGTTTATCCATGTTCTACACGAATATCAATTCATGAATACATGTGAAACACTCAAGAGAACCATAAAAACCAACACTCCCGAGAAATGTTTTTGAACTCTATAACTTATCAAAAGGCCCATAAAATAACATAATGAAACCAAAATGACCAATATTAATGTATAAAAGGTTCTTTAATTTCTAATGAATGAATATAATGTCATTATACATGACATTAAAGTGAAGGAAGCTATCAGATATAAGGTAAGGGGAAAATCTAAAACCCAATTTTCTTTTTTCTTGTTCTCCCTCTTCCTCTCCAAATTTGATATGGTAACTACTTTAAAATAATTTTTCATCATTATCTTACCATTTATGGAATATTCATATATTCTACTCATGTTTTTGTCAAAAAAAAATTTTCCAAAAAGAACATTTCTTTTAAGAACACACATTTTAACTCTCATTCATGGTTTATGGTTCTTTTATCATGTATGATATTCTATAGTTCTTTTGGGAACCCAAAGTTCATGAATGTGTTCTTATGATTTGAAACCCATTCCTGAAAATTATTTAGTTATGATCATTATTTATATATGTTCTATGTGGAATTCATTATAATGATAATGTTATTATGTGATGGGTGTGATCAGAATTATATAGCACAACATGAATGTTTGAATGTGACGGGTGCACCCAGAATTATATAGATCTCCAATTCATTGGCTATAGTTATGAATCTCATAATAAAATTTGAAATTTTTTGTGAACAAGATTCTAGATTTGTTCAAAAGTATGTTTTGTAGTTAATCCCTAAGACATTATGTTTACTTTTTATGCATTTCCACATTTCAAGTCTTGTATTTATGTTTCCCCTTATGTACATGATCCTTGGACTATGTTATTATTATGCTAATGCATGCTATATTTTTCATATATGTTTCCTTACTGTACTTCAATCTCACCCCATTTTATGTATATCCTCATTAGAATACATGTACTAAGGAGAGGTCAATTGCTAATAAGAAGCTTGAGAAGAAGAAATTGAATAAATGTTTATGCTCGATGTTGTAATTTTTATATATGGTCATAGTTTTCCCAAGATAGATTATCATTTTATACTATATTTGTAATACTATTATGTATTTTATCTTTAAAATTATTTAATGGTAACTTATGAAAAGAATGGGTCGCTATAGTTGGTATCAGAGTAAAAACTTCGTTAATTTGGGGATTAGGATTAGTGAACCCTAGTGAAAACCACTAGCATGAGTATAAGTACAAATATGCACCCAAAAATTATTACATAGGGAACACATATTTATGATTATAGTATAAAATGTTTAAATTCATGATTTATTCAGGAATTCATGACTAATGTTTTTTTTAACCTTTTCTATTTTAGAAAAGGGTAGGAACCAGGAGAATCCTTGCCAACAACTCGTGCGAGCGCCAATGCAACGATTGCCTGAACAACATCCCAAATTATTTGGGAGGCGGAGTTCAAAATATCATGGTGATTCTTACCCAATTGTCTCAGGTAATGAACAATAACCAAAATAACGGTAAATTTCCTCCTTCACCAAAGATAGAGAAACTGACTATCTTATGTTTTATGCTGCAACAACCATCAACGTTTAGTGGATCATCAGATCCACTAGTTGTGGAATAGAGGGTCAACTCGATGGATAAGATCTTTTCATTTCCTCAATGTTCATAGATATATAATGTGAATATTTCCATTAATTTCCTATATGGAGAGGCTGATCAATGGTGGGATGTGATTAAAGACACCATTCTAAGGGAGGAATTTGAAGATATGGAATGGGAAGACATTAAGATAATGATTCTTAACAATTATTTTCCAAGAAATCATCGCACTAATATGGGGAGATAATTCATAGACTCATGAAAAAAGAAGGATAATCTATCACAACTTATGAATAAAATTTCACAGGGCTTTCATTGTACGTGTCGAGTTTTTTTATCAACAATGATAGAAAAATTGTTAGATTCTTTAGTGGATTAAAACTACACCTTCGAATAGCTCTTCAAAATAGATACATTGGGAGTTATAAATAAGTTGTTCGGGGTTCTCTCAAAGTGTATATGGGGCTTGGAGAATGGTCCCATGGCTATGGAGATATGAAATGAAATATGGAGTTTCAAGCCATTGGATCTAATGACAAAGGTGGGAGGAAAACTCAACGACCCACATGCCAAAAATGTGGGAAGTTGCACCATGGGAACTGCATTAAAGGGATAGATAAATGATTCAAGTGTGGGAATGAAAGAAACCATGCTAAATATTGTAGAAAATACATAAAAAATAAAGAATAATTTGGTGGAAGAAAGGAAAGAACCACTCATGGTTAAATGCTACAACTTTAGGGAGGCAGGGCACTATGTAAGCCAATGCACTAAACCTCGAGTTCTCAAGGGTAATCAGTGTTAGCAGCCACCAAAGACAATGAAAAAATTTAAGGTGTATTCCATCACTACTGTGGAAGTGGATAATGATAATTAAGTCGTACAAGGTACACTTCCTCTTCAATCATGAATGGAAAAAGTATTATTTGATTCAGGTTCTACGTATTCCATTATATCGTGCAAGTTTTCTAGAACTATAGAATCAAATCCTTGAAAAGATGAAGTAGAGATATCTATAAAAACACCAAGTGGTGCAATCATTACAACCCAAGTATTTCAATCTTCTCCTATTGGTGTATGTGGGAAGATTCTTCCAACGAATCTTGTAATACTTCCATTGGTGGAATTCGATGCTATAATGGGAATGGATTGGTTCTCATTATACAGAGCACATATCAACTGTCGGGAAAAGGAAATATATTTTCATATTCCAATCCATCCCATGTTCTCTAAAAAGTAATGAATATTAGGAATCTCCTTTGAAAAATACTTTAATGGTGTGGGTGTTGATTCCCAATGAAGAAGCATACCTCGCCCAAATGGTTGAGTCAAAGGAGACTTCAAACCTTGGGGAAATTACCCATGTGAGGGAATATGATGATTTATTTCCCAAAGAGTTACCTAGAATTCCTCAGGGTCGTGAGGTAGAGTTCTCAATAGAACTCGTACCTGGAGATACTTCTATCTCAAAGTGTCCTTATAGGATGGCTCCTATCGAACTAGAGGAGTTAAAGAAGCAGTTGCAAGAGCATATAAACAAAGGGATAATACACCATAGTGCATTACCTTGGTGTGCGCCAGTGATCTTTGTGAAGAAGAAGGATGGAACAATGCGGTTGTGTATCGATTATCGGGAACTCAACATGATCACCATAAAGAACAAGTATCTTCTTCCAAGGATTGGCGACTTGTTCGATCATTTAAGAGGAGCTCAATACTTATCAAAGGTGGATCTTTATTCTAGATATCATCTGCTAGAGGTTAAGAAGGAATATTTTTAGAAGACTAACTTCTGTACAAGGTATGGACACAATGAGTTTTTGGGGATTCCCTTCAGACTTACTAATGAACCTGAAATATTTATGGATTTGATGAATATAGTCTTTAGAAATTACCTTGACATATTTTTGGTAGTGTTTGTTGATGATATTATCATCTACTCAATGATCAAGTAGGAACATGAAGAACATCTAATAATTGTGTTGGAAACATTTTGAAAGATGAAGTTGTACACCATGTTCAGAAAGTGTGACTTTTGGATGAAGCAAGTCACATTATTTTGACTTGTGATCACAAGTGAGAAAATTTTAGTGGATCCTTAAAAAATGGAGATTGATGAATGGCCTAGGCCCTATAGTGTCACTGAAATTTGTTTTTTTTTCATTGATTAGATGGGTACTACAGATGTTTTGTGAGAGACGTTTCATTATTTTCATGCCCGCTAACTAAGCTAACAAGGAAAGGGGTAACATATGTCTGGATGGAAGAATGTGAGGGAAGCTTCAAGGAGCTAAAGAGAAGGCTGGTCACTGCACATATAATCACACTACCAAATAGTGGAGAATGTTTTGTGATATAAAATGATGCTTTAAAGAAAGGCATGGGGTTTTTACACATGTAAAATTATAATGTGATAGCCTTCGCCTCATGACAGTTGGAGATCCATGAGCAGAACTACCCGATGCAAGATCTAGTGCTAGCGGCCATGAGTTGTGCCTTGAAAATATGGGGTCACTACCTTTATTGCGAGAAGTGTGAAATATACACTGATAAAAAGTGACTAAAGTATATATTCCCAAAATAGGATCTCAACATGAGTCAAAGTATATGGTTATAGATAATCATGGATTACGATTACTGTATTCACTACCATCCTAGAAAGGAGAAAAAGGTAGTTGATGCTCTAATAAGAAAAGAACCTACTACTCTATCCATGTTTTGGATTGAGAAAGACCCTATCATCATGGATATAAAAAGAATGAATTTAGAAATCATAAGGATAGTGGATACATCCTACCTTTCCCAAATGATTGCACAACCATCTATCCAAGAGAAGTTTAAAGAAGCACAAAGGGATGATATGGAGATACAAAAGATGTTGAATGCAGTAATGGAAGGGAAGCAGCAAGAGTTCCATAACGATGATAATGTTGTGATTCAGTTTTGAATGAGGTTTTTGTGCCTTCATCACCTGGGATAAAGAAGTAGCTATTGGACAATTCACATAAGTATACATTCTCTATCCATCCTGGTAGCACCAATATATTCCCTGATCTCCGAGAACACTTCCAGTGGTATAACATGACAAAGGAGATTGTAGAATATATATCAAGGCTCCTGAAATTCCATCAAGTTAAATTAGAGAGGAAAAAATCCAATGGGATGATGCATCCATGGACAATACCCATGGGGAAATGTGAAAATGTTACTATGGGCTTTGTCATGGGTCTCCTGGAGACGTTGAAAGGAAATAATATGATATGGGTCGTGGTTTATAAACTCACCAAGACAACCTATTTTATCACTATTCGGGAAGATCTCTCTCTATAACACCATGCAATGATATAAGTGAAGGAAGCGGTGAGACTGCATGGTGGTCCACTCTCTATTGTCTCTAATCATGATCCAAGGTTAACATCTATATTCTAGAGGAGCCTTCAACATTAATTCAAAACTAAATTAAATTTGACCATGGCCTTTAATATAAGGCCTCGACCTTAAACCTTATTTAATATTGAATTAAATGAATAATTCACAATGAGGATCTTTTCAGGTTTAGAGTTTTAGAAAATTAGGACATAACTATTACATCTCAAAAGATTACAAAGTAGACACTTCTACTAAGTTTCCATAAAAAAACTCTTAACAAAAACATGTCTATTTCCATGTTTTAGATAGCATGTCTTTCCTTGATCCCATCCTTGACCCTATTCATCTTTAAGTCTTGTGTAAAACATTTCAAAAACTTGGGATGAGCATAAAAATCTCAGTAAGGGATATAAAAATATGGAAAGGAAACATGATTACATGTATACATAAGAATCAATTAAATCATACTTTACTAATAAAACATAAGAACTTTAACATACCTCATCAAATCATGAATAAAACATAGAAATCATAAGGAATAAAGGTAACTTGAGGCATTCATAACATTCTTACGTAGGGAGTAACCCTCTTGGTTACGTTTGAAATACCCATCACAGTATATTCCCTAAATCTCTTCGGAAAAACCTTAACGTTTAACCCCTTGGCGTTACCCAATGCATTGGAGAGCTCTATCGGGCTCACCTGCCCTTAGTTTATCACAGAACCACCCGTCTTCATAACAATGCCCAAGAACCATAACATATTCATAGCACATAACTTAAGTATAAAGGAAAGATAACATTCCCAAAATTCAATAACAATATAACATTTTTAGATATTGAAATAATGAATCCATTCTTAAAGCAATTTTCAAAATCATTTAAAACATTTAATAAAGAGATTTTTAAATCAAAGTGTCCCATAAGACATTGAATCTTTTAACATTTTAAACCATTAATATCCATATAAATAAATCCTGAAAACCATTTTGAAAACATGGATATTAATGAGAAATATTTATAAGATTAAATCATTAAAACATTTAAAACTATATTTTAGTTAAAGGGTTTTTAACAAAATAAGAGACACTTGAATGCAATAATTGAGGAATAACATTTAATAAAAACTTTATAATATCACGAGAATAATGGGATTCATGATATAATATTCCAAAGGACAGTATATACACCATATAAGAGTGAATTGGTGCATAACAACAATGAAGTCTCAATGGAAATGTCAATTGATATGAAATCCATTATAAAGATTGTATCCTTAAATTAATGATAAATCAGTTTCATAATTATGGGAGAAAAATATAAATACACCCAATATAAGTGGATATCAAGTCTAAAATAATGAAATGTCATTATCACATATTCAAAGGATGACATATTCTATAACTACATGTTGAACCCAAAGAAATCGAAATTGGGTTAAGAAGTTCCCTTGACAGCCTAACGGCGTCACATAAAATTTTATAAAAAGAGTTGATGAGAGAGATAAAGGGTATCTCATCTCTTGGACATAAAATTTAAGACAATAAGGATATATAATAACATATCCCCACATAATAAGATGAAAATTAAAAGATATTACAAAATAAGTCTTTTAAAAAGAGGAGGGTGAAAGGTTCCCTTACCGATTTGGGTAACTTTCGAAACGTACACTCCATGAAAGAATGACTATAAAACATTGATGTAAATAATCATAAATGAAATTATTTTACACAAAGATTATAATAATGTACAGTACATACACCACTCAAAAGGAAATATTGGCAAATGTAGCATGAATCTCACGAAAACACAAAGTGAGATGAAAAGCCCCTTATGAAATTTCGGCAGCCTAATGGCGCCAATTAAAACTTCCAAAAAGGATTGATGAGAGAAAATAGGGTACCTCATAAAATGAACATAAAAATTAAAGTATGATTAATATAAAATAACATCCCAATCATAAGAATGATGAGCTTAAAAGGAACGACATAAAAGAGGGTACATAAAAAGAAAGAGAGGGGTAGGATCCCTTACCTCGGGTCCGACTTGACTTGATCGTTATTTAACCTCCTGAATAATAAACATGAATTAATTTCTACTTGATTAAGAACCTTTTTCAAGTTCATTATTCCTTTTATATTACTTACTACCATGCTATGACCACAATGTAATTATATAAGTTAATAATGGTCGTTTTGTAGATCATTGCTACCTGAGTCAAAAATAAACTCTTTATAATTACAAGTTGTTCATGTGGTAAAATATATATTATATCCAGAATTATATTCATTATGTAGATATAATATATATCATATATGTCCATTATATACATGAATTTATAATATTACATAACATTTAGAGGTAAGAAATGAAATGCACCCTTCATGGAGACGGTAAGTCGTACGTACGCTTGAACGCTAATTCCATTTATATTTCTTATTTAATGGAATTAAAACATAGTGATACATAATAGTATTATAATTAAAGTATGGTATAATTTATAATATCATTAAATCTATCCTTTATACGTACCACATATGGTAATTACGAATCAAATCACTTTGAGGGGGCGGTAGTCTGCACTTCCTAAAATGAAGATATCGTGTTTAACCATAATGGAAACCATAATGGTATGCCATAAATGAAAAATACAGAAGATTAAGTAAAACATAAAAATATTATATATCATATATAAATATAGTTACATCTTAATGGCCACCTTTGAATGTGTCAAAAGAATATTGAACAATCATCGTTTCGTGAGGCAGTAATTCGCCATCCACAGAAACAGTATGTTCATTAACCATTAGAGGAATGTGTGTGTAAGTGTAGCTAGAATCCTTGACATAAGAACATCCTATTATATTTAAGATACTGGTGTTTTTAAAAAATAAAGGAATAAAAAGATTTTAGAGTGTTGGAGAGGCAAAATAAAACATAAGAACACAAGAGAGGACACTACCTTTAAATTGGGTAACTCTCTTTGATTTGAGCTCAAAGGCTTCCTTGGAAAGGATTCTGCCCAAAGTGAGGCTTCAATGATGAATAGAGGGATGTGGAGAGATGAAATGGGCAGGTTTTGGCCGATCCAAAGGCTTGAGAGGTGTGTGTAAGGTGGTAGAGGTGGAGGCCTTTTATAAGAGGAGAGGAGGGGCACTCTTGGAAAGTTATAAAATATTACATTATTATAAAATGATTTTCGCATTTAAAAGGTCACAAAAAGATATATTTCATGTATAAGGTGATAAGGTTTCTCAATACACCCATCCAATAGGTTTGTGACAAGTTTAAGAGTTCTATTTTACCATATCTTCTCATTTTATTTAAATCTTTCATTTATGAGGTAATCACTGCATCATCAAGGTGCCATAAATAAATTAATTAATTTAATGTCTAAAAATTATAAAAAATTTATCATGATGTAGGAAATCTTTCTATATTTCTAATGAATATTTATAGTAAAAAATATGACTTGTATAACCCCATCTAAAAATTGTTTTAGTAAAACAACACATGTTTGTGACATTTTAATTTTAACTTTAAATAAAAAGGTATTAATGTCATTTTCCAAGAAAAGTGGCTCCATGGGGTCCCCAAGTTGACCCATGGATTTTCTTGGTCGGCCATGACTCATCCAATGAGTGTAGGACATGTGTCTAGGTCATTTCAAATTATCAAAACATTATTTTTACCTTAAACTAAACTAATTACCTTTAATCGCGATTAATAAAACTTAAAAATTACTATTCACCAAAAATTATTTTAATCTCATTGAAATACATTTTACTTCTTAATGACAACCATGTATGTCGGATTTATGAAATTCAAAACACAGAGGTGGTAAAATTTCATTTAAACAAAAAATCAGTTTTTTAAGTACCACTTAGTGGTTTCACTATTCATCAACAATTGAAGTTTTCCAGAAAGATACAAAAAATTCACCCTAAGCTATATTTTATATTCTGAATTCAAAAATGATGTCTAGTTTTACAAAATTAAAAACATATAACTTTCATTAATTAATTTAATAATTAATTCCCACTGTCAGAGAAAATAGCATGTTTTTATGAAACAATAAATATCAAAAGATTGACACTAGTTTAAATTCAATTTCAAAATGAAATTAATTCCAAAGACCACTATTGGATTAAATGGTAAAAATATAATATAATTTTACTTTAAAAAAAATTCAAAAGATAATATAATCATAAAAATAAATTAGATTAAAAAGAGGTTTTGAATTAAAATACAACATTTTCACTATTCATTAAATAATGAACTTTATCGGAAAAATACCAAAAATTTACACAAAGTAAATTTTGATGTCCCGATTCTAAATAAGAATTTTATTTTATCAAATATAACACATAAAATTGTCAAAAAGTGGATTTAAAAGTGGCTCGTCATCAAAATGCGGTTAAATGACCTATTATAGAATATTAGAATGTTTACGCTTAAAACTAGATTCATTCGCATTTTTGATTCTCTAACATTTATTGTAAAAAGTAAAAATATTTGACAAAAATATATAATCATTTTCTAGTTAGTTCTGTTCATTCCCGCCATTACAACGGCTAGGTGTTAACTACAATTTAAAATAATATTATTTTATTATTAGAGTGCAAGGTAAGATTCCCAAGAAACTCGTTGTTGCCTATTGGGTACTCCATCGAGCATAGAGTCCCCTTTAAAGTAATATTAATATTTTATTCACAAATATGGATAAATATGAAAATTTCATATTCTTTACTTACCTGGGGTGTTACATCCTTCCCCCCTTTTTCGGAATTGCATCCTCGCAATTTTTAAAATCAGGCATGGAAACTTCATTGAAAAGCCCACATCGGAACAAGAGTCAGTAAAACTATCACATTAGAATAAAGAAAGAGAATTACAGAGGTCACCCGAGTTAACCCATACTAGGATTCCATGTAGGAAAACATGGACATGGAAGAAAAAACAAATGGTCATGTTCTGAGGGAGAGTGATAGTAAACATGTCTAGGAGAAAGTTAACCATAAGAAAATCAAAAAAATTTGGTGGGTTAAATGGTATTTGATTCCCCAGTAGGAAAAGTTAATAGACAACATTTTTGTTTTAAGTTACTTTTCATTGAGGAATTTATTTTTGATCTTAAGGAAACATACTTACTTGTCGTGTAGACTCTCATATCCTACTAGATTTCTCACCCAAACTCATATTTTATCCAAAAGATGAGTATTTAGGATGACTTGATAATATTAACAGAACTATAATCAACTTCTATAGAATCTCCTAATCCACAAAAGAGAACTATATATTTCCCATGTCTTTATACCTTAACCAAAACCAAAATTGTTAGAACAAGATCAGATAATCCACAAATGGATAATCCATTATAAAAAAAATATATTCTTAATCTCCAAAATTTGTCAAACAAATTCCAAAGTTCAACGAAGAGAATTCAATTAACAATTTGTCCATAAAATTATTCAAAGTAAACCAAACTAAGATTGAAACCCAAATATTTGAAGGATTTAATCACATAGTCTTCCAAGGTACAAATTAACATTTATCTCTAAATAACATCAGTCGCTCTTAAAGTCTCATATAGAAAAGTAATTAACCTAATCACATATCCTCCATGATAGGTTAATAATTCCCCTAGATAACCCAAAATAAACTTACTCTTAATTCATAAAATCATCTAACTAAAATAAATAAGTCATACTAACCAGGGACTTCACGTAGTCCAGCGGTAGGCAATAAATACAAGTCGTACTTTGGTTGTGGGTTTGATTCCAGCAGCATTGTCCGACGTGATGGGTTGTTACATGGTCTGCATGTTGTCCTTTTTCCAAAATTATATAATTCTTAAAACATTCCCCAAAACGAGATAAAATATTCAAAAATAATCATAAAATATTTTAACCTCAACTTTATCTCATGCCTTTCATTTTCCATCATATCATAGAGTAACCCATAATTTCCTAAAAAGTAAGGATCATATAAATCATAATGGTTACCTTTATAATTATTACCTGAACTTCCACATCGATTAGTCATCTCGTACATGATGCATTACAGAACATACCAAGGTTCAAGTGGTTGATCATGACTCCTTGATAGTTGGTTTAGAACAACCACTAGATTCCCCATTGAATCACCCATTTCATCCAGTCTCTTAATCAGATAACCACCATAGTTTTCTTCAAACCCATTGTCACTTTGGTTCCTGCTAGGTCCATCCATTTACTAAAAACAGAAATGTCAGTGTCAGTATATCAACAAAACCATCATGTACTAATGAGGAAGATAAACACTAAGACATACTTACTCATTCACTTTATCTAAAACTAGGACTCTTTCTAAAATCCTAGACATTATGGTAATGTCACTTATTCTTAGTGAATACACTAACCTCTAAAGTTATCTAAACCGACCTCTGATACCAACTATAAGGCCCCGACCTTAAACCTTACGTAATATTGATTTAAATGAATAATTCATATTGAGGATCTTTTCAGGTTTAAAGTTTTAGAGAATTAGGACATAACTATTACATCTCAAAAGATTACAAAGTAGACACTTCTACTAAGTTTCCATAAAAAACTCTTAAAATAAACATGTCTAGTTCCATGTTTTAGATAGAATGTATTTCCTTGATCCCATCTTTGACCATATTCATCATTAAGTCAAGTGTAAAACATTTCAAAAACATGGGATGTTCATAAAATCTTAGTAAGGGATATAAAAACATGGAAAGGAAACATGAGTACTTGTATACATAAGAATAAATGAAATCATACTTTACTCATAAAACATAAGCACTTTAGCATACCTCATAAAATCATGAATAAAACATAGAAATCATAAGTCATAAAGGTAACTTGAGGATTTCATAACATTCTTACGTAGGGAGTAACCCTCTTGGTTATGTTTGTAATACCCATCACAACATATTCCCTAAATCTCTTCGGAGAAACCTTAACGTTTAACCCCTTCGCGTTACCCAATGCATTGGAGAGATATATCGGGTTCACCCGCCCTTAGTTTATCACGGAACCACCCGTCTTCATAACAATGCCCAAGAACCATAACATAATCATAGCACATAACGTAATCATAAAGTAATGATAACATTCCCACATTGCAATAACAATATAACATTTTAAGATATTGAAATAATTAATCCATTCTTAAAACCATTTTCAAATCCATTTAAATCATTTAATAAAGATATTTTTAAATCAAAGTGTCCCATACCACATTTAATATTTTAATATTTTAAACCATTAATATCCATAGAAATAAATCCTTAAAACCATTTTTAAAACATGGATATTAATGAGAAATATTTATAAGATTAAATCAGTAAAACATTTAAAACGTTATTTTAGATAAAGGGTTTTTAACAAAATGAGTGACACTTGAATGCAATAATTGAGGAATAACATTTAATAAAACCTTTATAATATCATGAGAATAAAGGGATTCATGATATAATATTCCAAAGGACAGTATATACACCATAGAAGAGTGAATTGGTGCATAACAACAATAAAGTCTCAATGGAAATGTAAATTGAGATGAAATCCATTATAAAGATGGTATCCTTAAATAAAGGATGAATCAATCTCATAATTATGTGCGGAAAATATAAATACACCAAATATAAGTGGATATTTAGTGTAAAACAATGAAAGGTCATTCACAGATATTCAAAGTATGACATATTCAATAACTACATGTTGAACCCAAAGAAATCAAAATTGGGTTAAGAAGTTCCCTTAACAGCCTAACGGTGTCACATCAAATTTTAGAAAAAGAGTTGATGAGAGAGATAAAGGGTATCTCATCTCTTGGACATAAAATTTACGGCAATAAGGATATATAAGAACATATCCCCACATAATAATATGGAAATTAAAAGACATAACAAAAGAAGTCTTTTAAAAAGAGGAGGGTGAAAGGTTCCCTTACCAATTTGGGTAACTTTCGAAACGTACACCCCATGAAAGAAGGACAATAAAACATTGATGTAAATTCTCATAAACGAAAGTATTTTAAACAAATAGTAGAATAATTTACAGTAAAAACACCACTCAAAAGGAAATATTTGAAAATGTATCATGAATCTCACAAAAACACAAATTTAGATAAAAATCCCCTTACGAAATTTCAGCAGCCTAACGACGCCAATTAAAACTATCAAAATGGATTGATGAGAGAAAATAGGGTCCCTCATCAAATGAACATAAAAAGTACAGTAGGAGTAATATAAAATAACATCCCAATCATAATAAATATGAGCTTAAATGGAATTACATAAAAGAGTGTACTTAAAAAGAAAGAGAGAGGTAGGATCCCTTTCCTCGGGTCCGACTTGACTCGACCGTTCTTTAACCTCTTGGATAATAAACATGAGCTAATTTTTACATGATTAAGAACATTTTTCAAGTTCATTATTCCTTTTATAACACTTACTACCATTCTATGAACACTATGTAATTATTTAAGTTAATAATGGTCATTTTGTAGATCAGTGCAACCTGAGTCAAAAATAAACTCTTTATAATTACAAGTTGTTCATGTGGTAAAATATATATTATATCCAGAATTATATTCATTATGTAGATATCATATATATCATATATATCCATTATATACATTCATTTATAATATTACATAACATTTAGAGGTAATAAATGAAATGCACCGTTCAGGGAGACGGTAAGTCATACGTACGCATGAACGCTAATTCCATTTCTATTTCTTATTTAATGGAATTAAAACATAATGATACATTATAGTATTATAATTCCAGTATGTTATCATATATAATATCTTTAAATCTATCCTTTATACGAACCACATATGGTAATAACGAATCGAATCACTTTGAGGGGGCGGTAGTCCGCACTTCCTAAAATGAAGATATCGTGTTTAACCATAATGGAAACCATAAAGGTATGCCATAAATGAAAAATACAGAAGCTTAAGTAAAACATAAACATATTATATATCATATATATATATAGTGACATCATAATGGCCACATTTGAAGGTGTTAAAAGAATATTGAACAATCATCGTTTCGTGAGGCAGTAATTCGCCATCCACAGAAACAGTATGTTCGTTAACCATTAGACGAAGGTATGTGTAAGTGTAGCCCGAATACTTCACATAAAATCATCCTAGTATATTGAAGTTACTATTGTTGTTACAAAATAAAGGAATAAAAAGATTTTAGAGGGTTGGAGAAGCAAAATAAAACATAAGAACACAAGAGAGGACACTACATTTAAATCGGGTAACTCTCTTTGATTTGAGCTCAAAGGCTTCCTTGGAATGGATTCTACCCAAAGTGAGGATTCAATGATGAAGAGAGGGTTGTTTAGAGATGAAATGAGAAGGTTTTGGCCGAGCCAAAGGCTTTATAGGTGTGTGTATGGTGTTAGAGGTGGTGGCCTTTTATAAGAGGAGTGGAGGGGCACTCTTGGAAAGTTATAAAATATTACTTTATTATAAAATGATTTTCGGATTTAAAGGTCCCAAAAGGATATATTTTCAGGATAAGGTGATAATTTTACCAACCCCAACCATCCAATAGGTTTGTGACAAGTTTAAGACTTATAGTTTAACCTATCTTCTCATTTTATTTAAATCGTTCATTTATGAGGTTATCACTACATCATCACGGTGCCATAAATAAATTAATTAATTTGTTATCTAAAAATTATAAAAAAAAATCATGATGTAGGAAATCGTTTTATATTTTTAATGAATATTTATAGTAAAAAATATGACTTGTATAACCCCATATAAAAATTTTTTTAGTAAAACAACACATGTTTGTGACATTTTAATTTTAACTTTAAATAAAAAGGTATTAATGTCATTTTCCATGAAAAGTGGCTCCATGGGGTCCCCAAGTTGACCCTGGATTGGCTTGGTCGGTCATGACTCATCCAATGAGGGTTGTACATGTTTCTATGTCATTTAATATTATTAAAACATTATTTTTACCTTAAACTATACTAATTACCTTTAATCGGGATTAATAAAACTTAAAAATTACTATTCACCAAACATTATTTTAATCTCATTGAACCTCATTTTACTTCTTAATGACAACCATGTATATCGGAATTTTTAAATTCAAAACACAGAGGTGGTAAAATTTCATTTAAATGAAAAATTAGTTTTTTAAGTACCACTTAGTAGTTTCACTATTCATCAACAATTGAAGTTTTCCAGAAAAATACCAAAAAATCACCCTAAGATATATTTGATATTCTTAATTAAAAAATGATGGATATTTTAAAAAATTCAAAACATATAAGTTGCATTAATTAATTTAATAATTAATTCCCTATGTCAGAGAAAATAGCGTGTTTTTATGAAACAATAAGTATCAAAAGATTGACACTAGTTTAAGTCCAATTTCAAGATGAAATTAATTCCAACGACCACTATTGGATTAAATGGTAAAAATATATTCTAATTTAACTTTAAAACAAATTTATAAGATAATCTAACCATATAAATAAATTAAATTAAAAAGAGGTTTTGAATTAAAAGACAACATTTTTCACTATTCATTAAATAATGAACTTTATCGGAATAATTCCAAAAATTTACACAAAGTAAATTTTGATGTCCCGATTCTAATGAAGAATTTTATTTTTTCAAATATAACACATAAAATTGTCAAAAAGTGGATTTATAAGAGGTTCATCATCAAAATGCGGTTAATCGACCTTTTAAAAAATATTAGAATGTTTACTCTTAAAATTGTATTCATTCGCATTTTTAATCCTCTAACATTTATTTTAAAAAGTAAAAATATTTGACAAACATATATAATCATTTTGTAGTAAGTTCTGTTCATTACCGCCATTACAACGACTAGGTTTTAACTACAATTTAAAATAATATTGTTTTATTATTAGAGTGCAATGTAAGATTCCCAAGAAACTCGTTGTTGCGTATTGGGTACGCCATCGAGCATAGCGTCCCCTTTAAAGTAATATTAATATTTTATTCACAAATATGGATAAATATGAAAATGTCATATTCTTTATTTACCTGGGGTGTTACATTTAACCCCCAAACCAATGGCCAGTCTGAAAGGACTATTCTCACTCTTTACAATATGCTAAGAGCATTCTCTAAAGAATTCAAAGGTGGATGGGATCATGATCTCCCATTGGTTAAGTTTTCATACAAAAATAGCTTCCACTCGAGTATTCATATGGATCCATATGATGCTCTGTATGGAAAGCAATGTATAACTCCAATCTGTTGGGATGAAGTTGGAGAAAGAAAGATACTATGTCCTGATCTTGTGGAAGAGACGACCGAGAAAGATCAGGTCATCCAGAAACACAAAAAAGCTAATCAAAGTTAGAAAAAGTGCTACATTGACAACCGTCGAAGGGACTTAGTGTTCGACGTTGGAGATAAAGTATTCCTTCGAATATCACAATGGAAGAGGTTCATGGGTATGGACAGAAACAGATGTTAAGCCCAAGGTACGTTGGACCGTTTGAGATCCTTGTCCGCATAGGAGCCATGGCCTATCGACTTGTAATTACTCTGAATATGGATCATGTTCATGATGTGTTTCATGTATCACTCTTGAGAATGTAGAAACCTAATCCCTCTCATGTACTCAACTCTGAGGTGGTATAATTGGAAGATGATCAATCTTATGAGGAGTAGCCAGTAGAGATTCTGGACCTGAGAGATAAGGTTCTATGGAACAAGACAACCCACCTTGTCAAATTTTTTTGGAGGGACCATAAGTTTGAAAAAGCAAAATGGGAACTGGAGGAGGTGATTAATGAGAAGTAACTTCAACAGTTTTTTTAAAAAGAAATTTCAAGGGTGAAATTTCATAAGGGGGAAGAATGTAACGACCCAATATTTTATCAATGGAATTATCTTCTTATAATTATTCCTTATAGTATAATCACATTAATAATCACAATAAAATATAAATATACTATATTTTATTTGACTATTAAACATAATTTTTCCACTTCTATGTTTTGAATTTTCGAAAATCTGATATACACGGTTGTGTTTGAGATGATTTTTGTAGTGTGATTAAACAAAAATAATTTTTTATGAATTGTAACATACACTTATGAATATTAACCTACCCTTATTAATAGTACTATGACCCTTAGGAATAGTAAATTTCCAAAATAATAGTATCCTAACCCATGAATAGTTAAATAAAATTTAGGCATCTTAGAAACTGACAATTTGACCATAGTAAATGTTTTAGTATTTTTGTAAGTCATAAATAATTAATTGTAATTAATTAATTAATTTAATATAATATGTATTTTCATAAAATATGTTCATAAATTAACAAATCTATGTCTTCTAGTTTTTATTTAATTTTATTAGACAGTACATAATTTTTGAAAGTATTATAAAACCAGCTTTAATTTTAAAAACTATATTTTTATAGTAAAATATGTTTTTAAATAAATTTTAAATTACTCATCTTTAGAATGTTATTTTTTTGAAAAATGGGCTTCATTTTTGGATTCCACATGTCAAGAAAATGGATGGGTTGATATTTTGGGATTTTTCTGAAATACATGATTTTTTTATAAATAGTGAAATACAGAAATTTACAAAAATAAGATAATTAAGTTAATTATAGAGTCATGTGTGATGTTCAGCTGATCTAAGCCCACACACATTGGGATTAAATTATAAAATTACTATTAATGTTCATGGGAGATTCTCTATTCCTTGTCTTGTGTGGAAATAATAAATTAGTGGATTTTATATTAAGAAATCCCCTCTCCCCTCAACTATAAATACCACCCTTCAATACCTCATTCCCCCACACCTCTCATTATTCAAGTCTTGTCTAAACTCTACCCAAGCATCTTTCCTATCCCCTTCCCCGCGTCCAAGAGCATCTGGCCTCATCAAAAGTCCTAGCTTAGGCCCCTTTAGGAGGATCTCAAGAGGAGAATTCAGGAGGTAATTTCTCTCCATCTTTTATTTTAAATGCCTTTCAATTTCATGTTCTTTTCTTATTCTCTCCCAAAATATCTTTGTACAAAGGGTTTGGTAACTCCATTATTATAAAATTAATTTAATGTTATTATACTAATTGGATATTATATCATCTATCCCCCTTCTCCTCTTCCTTTAATTTTATAAAATAAAATGTTGTTCGTGAGGTGTTAATCTATAACCTTCAAGAATGACATGTTTTCTTTTTTCATTTCTACCTTCAGATCTGGTCATAAAACCATTTATTTGTTTGATCTAGAATATTTTATATGTATTATGTCATATTTTTTGTTCTATAACTAACTTATGTACATATTACTAAAGATTAATCAAAACAAGTTCGTTGTGGTCAAAAAAACCGTACTAATTAACTCAAACAATCATCACATAATTTTTATCTAATGATTCATCCACAAGGAATACAATGTAATTAATTATAAGATCATTTTAAATTTTGTAATATCATTAATAACATGTAATATATGTTTTGTATTTTTATCTATTTTCTACACGAACATCAATTCATGAATACTTGTGAAACGCTCAAGAAAACTATAAAAATGATCTTTCTTGAGAAATGTTTTTGAACTATATAAGTTATCAAAAGGCCCATAAAATAACATAATGAAAAAATGACCCCTATTAATGTATAAAAGGTTCTGGAATATTTAATTACTGAATATAGTGTCATTATACAATACATTTAAGTGAAGTAAGTGGTCCGATATAAGGTAAGTGAAAATCTAGAACCCGATTTTCTATCTTCAGGCTCTCCCTATTTCACTCCCAATTTGGTATGGCCACTCCTTGAAAATAATTTTTTCATCATTATCGTACCTTTTATAGTATATACATGTTTTCTACTAATGTTTATGTCAAACAAAATGTTTTCCAAAAGAACTCTTTTTTTATGAACTCACTATTTACCTCTCATTCATGGTTTATGCTTCTTTTATCAAGAATGTTATTCCTTATTTATTTTGGGAACCCAAATTTCATGAATGTTTTCTTTTGAAAGAAACCCATTACTTTACATGTTTTAGTTATGTTCATTATTTATATATGATCTATGTTACATGCATGATAATGATAATGTTATGACGTGATGAGTGCGCTCAGAATTTTATAGCCCAATATGACTGTCTGAATATAACGGGTGCACCTGGAATTATAAAATCATCAAATGAATTTGTTAAAGTGATGAATCTCATGATTAAATTTGAAATTATGTGTGTAAAAGATTCTATCATTTTTCACAAGTATGTGTGATAGTTAACCACTAAGACATGATGTTTCATTTTTAGGCATTGCCACATTTCACATCTTGTATTTATGCTTCCCCTTATGGTCATGATCCATTTATTATGTTATAATAATGATCACCCATGCCATATGTTTCTTATCTGTCCTCTACTGGGCTTCTTTATCACCCATTTTTATGTATATCTTCAGGTGACTACATGTACTAAGGAGAGCTCAAGTTCCGGTAAGAAGCAAGAGAATAAGAAATTGAATAACGGTTTATGCTTGATTTTGTAATTGTTATATATGGTCCAATTCTTCCCAAGAAACTAAACCATTTGAACATATATGTGTAATATTATTATGTTGTTTTATATAAAATTATTTAACGGTAATGTAAGAAAATTTTGGGTCACTATAGTAAGGTATCGGTGCCATGGATGGTGAGGTCAAGTTGGTCTAGTCCACGCACTAAAAGAAGAGTCATTTGGTATATCTTGATTTTCTTTTAGGATAGATGTGTTTTTTTGTGATGTGATAAAATGAGGATAGAGGGACCTAGTGTCTCCAGAAGAATCAATCCAAATGTAGGCATTGAAAAATGGTTTGGTGGATAACCAATACCCAACATGATTTCCACTCAATTGAGGCCATCACAATGTACTACCATTTTTCATCATGCGGATTGGACAATAATATCAATGTTTAGGGAGATATGACAGGACCCACCATTCATTTTAATGTCTTGTAATAAAGACACAATAGTTTATAGTCATGTGGGAACATGCAACATAGTTTAATGTCATATGGCTCAGACACTTCTAGGGAAGAAACCTCGGGCCAAGGGGATAGAAAATGTAAGATAATAAGAGGCTGGACCTATGGATGAGGCATCTAACTATTCCTACATACCCCATGGGGATTGAAATAAATCCATATGTAGTTATATAATTATATTTTAACATCATGAAAGACTATAGAATATGAGAGACTTGCTGCTTGAAAGTATGTATGTGGAATGACTATTTAAATACCGATGTGAAAGAGGACATAATCCCACCCACACCACACACAAAAATCATGTATGAGTCGGGGCCTAAAAGGAGGAACATAAGAGATAAATTAATGGAACTCGATCTGAACATAAAGATGAGATTTTTGGGCATTCCTACATATCCCATGAGAATGGTAATCAAGTTATACATTGTTCTAAGGATTTCAGTTCCTACACCTTAAGGAGCAGGCATATAAAGAGATCTTAGATTAAGGTATTAAAGCTTAGACCATGGAGAAGTGGAACTCTTCCACGTAAGCACAGACATTGATATGATCACTAAGCCCACATGAGTCAAACATAGTGTGGGAAACAAGGGAAGATGTGATCTTTACAACACATGGAATGCACGTTCAGAGGAAATCAGTTCGAAGCCATGAAAAAACGCCTCAACATGTCTTTTTTCCTTATAATTAAAAAATGTGCAATGGGGAACTGTACCTGGAGTGTCAAAGTTCTACATGGACATGATGAAGTGGATAAGGAGTTGAATCATGCAATTGACACTTCGGGCTTGGTGGGGTTGGGGTGATGATGGAGGATAGCTATTTACTATGTTTTAAACACAACATCCATATCATGTGACCTGAAATGGGAGCTGCAAATGAGAATCAACTAATGACCATATTCACAATGCAAGACTTGTATCAATTTTTTGTTCGAGATCCTCGTGGAAGTTGACCTAAAATGGTTGGAGACCCCTTGGTCGAAGAATCCATTCCATTTGGGGGTCATTTTGGATGTGAATGATGTTGGAAGCCCAAATTAAGGGGAACATGAAGCCAGAAAAATGGGTGAGAGCATGTCAGGTAGAATCCGACAATCTATGTCTCGAAATTGATTACTGTTGGGAACATTGGTGAATTGTCGATGTGGGTCATGGGGCCCAACATAAGTGTAGATGATTTAAAAAGATATGTCTAGGATAGGGGAGTGAAGGGATCTCAGTAGAAAGAGGTACATGGTAGGGTTGATATAAACCGAACATGAATGGGGATAGAAGTCCTTACCGCACCGTATACCACTCCCCTATAAGAACTCAGGCCATGTGTCCATGAAGATAATTTGGATTATATTAAATGGGTTTGGGCTAATAGACAAAACGTATGGGTGGTACTAAGTATCCCATGAGGAACTAAATCATTTAACACATAGTTCTATGCTTTTAGTTTAGCATCTTTCAAGATGATGACGGAAGGAATGCGTATGGCATGGTGAGTAACCCGACGCGAATGAGGACGTAAGTCTGTACCACACTACAATATCCTAGATGAGAACTTGGGCCAGGGGCCGACATGGTTGAGGGCCTTAAGGTAGGAAGACCCAATCAATTTTTAGTTTAACATCTTGTGGTGAGGATGATGGCTCTCTTGGATTAAGGTCATATGGCTTGGACTGTGAGGTCTCTATGGAAGGGGATTCATGCTGTGGCCATGATGAACCCGACGTAGATGATGGAAAAAGCTGGCACTATACCATGTTTTCCATCCCGATGAGAAATTTTGAGTTTTTGGGCTGGGCCAATAGACAAAATTTCTAGGAATTCTTACATATCCCCTGAGGATGGGAATCAAGTCATACGTCAGTCTTGGAGGCCATGCAGTTTAGCGTCTTTTGGTAAGGACGTCGTAGAATGGAAGAAATAAGAGGGAGCACATGGTGTGATCATTGTAATCCCAACATGAGTGGGGCCAAAGAAAATTACACTACACCATATAGGGACATCCAAGTGAACCACACCAAAGGGGGATACTCAAAGAGAAGATTTGGGGGGGTCGACTCAAGATGAAGAATTTGAGCATTCCAATGTGTCCCATGATGATGGGAATCAAGACATTCATAGTTCTTGGAGGTTCTATGAAGATTCATGTCAAGCTGCCAAGATGGTGGACAATTTAATGTTATGAGGTACCATTTATGGTTTAACATCATGTAGGACGACATACAGTTTATGGTCATATAGGATCGTATACAGTTTAATGTCCTGCAGGACTACATACAATTTAGTGCCATGCCGTAAATAACATTTTAAGGTCATGTAGGACCCTATTTTCTAAAGGTATGTATTGATTGAGGAACATTGAAGTGGTGGGAGGCTTTATATGATCACCATACATGTTCACTAAAGAGTACACACCATTATAGTTAACCATGTGAATTATATAATGACCTTCCAATTTGGGTTCCAATTTTGTTGTTTTTCATCTAGGTATCATTGGTGTTATCAAGGCCAACACCAAGCCACTTTATAAGAAATGGAGGAGGTGAACATTCTTATTGAAATCTCTAGAAATATTGTTCTAATTCCTTTTCAGATTGTGTAGGGTGAGAGGCCTCCTCTCATCGAGTGCTTCCAAATTATCCAGATGAATTTTAGCTACTTTATCTGGTGCTTGCTGATCATAGAAAAGTGTGCTTAATAAAGTAAAATGAATATCGATGGGTAGGACATCCAATGTTTTGTACACCAAGGATTATGGGGTCACCTATGTGGAATTACGAGTCCTCGTCTGATAAGCCCAAAGAGAAATATGGAGCTTGTCCGACCAACTCTTCTTGTCATGAGCAACCATTTTCGGCAAAATTTTAGAGAGGGTTCTATTAAACGCCTCTATCTTCCCATTTTTTTGCATGTGGTAGCGAGAGTTATGGATAGAATAGATGTTGTACTTGGCATAAAATTCCTTTCCCTCAGCCACTCGGATGTTGGTGTCATTTTCAATGAGGATGGGGTGAGGAATCTTAACCAGTAAATGATATTCGAGCTCACAAAGTACATGATAGAACGATCCTTGACCACCTTGAATAGAACCACTTCTGTCCACATGTAAATGAAATCTATAGTGGTCTAGAGAAACCTATACAAGAGAGCTGTCACTGGTGGATATAGTCGTATGACACTGAGCCCCATATAAAAAGGGCCACGAATATTTGGTAGTGTGAAGGGGATCGGGTGGCTGATTCCCAATGTTTACATGTATTTGGAATTCTTGGAATCTCTTGGAAAATTTGATGCTATCAAGGATCATGGAGGGACAAAAATACCCTAGTATGTAGATATGGTGGGAATTTTTTGGCCTGGTCTCATGAGCCCTATAGGAACCCTCATGAACCTTCTGCCTAACTTGGGAAATCTCAAATACTTTAATGCAATGGAGGAGAACACCATCAAACCTACACTTTTATAGGATCTGTCCAAGATCATGACCACTCTAGAGGGTAAATTGAAACATTAAGAATCATATTCTCTTGTGCATGGTTCGATCTTCTAGGGGATTACCATTCCAAAGGTACTCAACCAAGGTTATCCTTTAGTCAGGAGTAGATTCCACCACTGAGGTAGGGGGACTAGGGGTCTTGATGTGGAGGCATCGGTGGTAAGTTTTCTTACCTTGTGGACTATCATCGTCATCGGATGTGACGAGAGTGGTGACTCTTCAGTGTGCCATGTGGATAATCATATCATCCTATTAAGGATCTGTGAGATATTTATCTCGGATGGCCAAGGCATCAACTCGACCATTCTAGGATGTAGGGACATGGGTAATTTTTGGACAAGAATGGTACTGGGCCATCAACTGGTAGGAATGTTCCAACAGTAAATTGATCTATGGATTCCTGACAACATAGACACTATTGATCAATTTTATAACTACTTCGGAGTCCCCTTTCCAATGCATGTGGTTAAGATCAATCTTGAGGGATATCTTGAGGCCAGTGGTGAGAACCTGTTACTGCACATCATTATTGGTGTAGCCTTATAATAATAGGAATGAATACAGCAGAACAACTTGTTTTGGGGTAATAATGATGAAACCCTGGCCTACACTATTGAGCCTTGGGTCATTGAGTATTTTACTGGTATGGATCTGGGAAACACCATCAAATTGAATTTTCCAAAGCTGGATGGATTGGTCTGCTGAGAGGATTGCCTCATTAGGAAAATCAACGTCCATAGACTGGTCCGAAGGGGCTTGATGTGTGGTAAGGAAATCTGCCAATACTTTCCCCTTGATAGCCTTGTGAGGGACAAACCTGATGTCGAACTGCTGGAGAATCAATACCCACCGAACAAGATAACCTATCAACATGGGATGGTTCTTAAGGTACTTCATTGGATCGACTCAGGACACCAGTTGTACCTCATGGTGATGTAGTTAATGTCTCATTTTTTTTATTGTGAATACTAGCTCAAGGAATCCTTTCTCAATAGAGGAGTATCTGGTCTCCATTTTGAGGAGCATGTTGCTGAGGTAGTAGATACTGTTCTCAATTTCCTTGTTGTTCTTCTAGAAGATAAAGGCACTGAGGGATAATTCCAGGGATGTAATATAAAGGACCAGTGGTTTTCTATAAATTGGTGGCATCAAGACTGGAGGATGGAGAATATACTTCTTGATTTCCTTTAAAGAAGTCTTACATTCTTTTCCCAGCTGATAAAAATCACATTTCTACATTAGCTGATAAAAGTGCTTAAACATACCGATCAGATTTGCGATGAATCTGCGTATGTAGGCAATGTGGCCTTGGAATGCTTGAATATCCTTAATTTTTCTCATGGGAGTAATTTGGCTGATGTAACACCCCGAGATTTTATGAAAAATATTCTTTTAATTTCATTAATGTCTTGTGCTACACCAAGATTACCTTGCGCTATACGCAACACCGTATTAGCTTGCAGTATACGCAACACTATTCCTGGATCGTGTTATACACAATTTTGATAATAGTTATTCTACGCAACATTAAGTATATATATATATATATATATTCAATGTATAAATGAAATATGGTTGGATTCTGTTATACGAAACAATGAAGGATTCTTGCGCAACACGCAACCCTGACTTGGCTTGCATTACACGCAATCGCGACCTTCCTCGATAGTGTGTGTTGTACGCAATACTGGGTTTTACTAAACAACGATATATTATTATAATATTGTTATGAACTAGCCGTTATGAATAGTGTTAAATAAATTTTGAATTTTATAACATTATTATTCATCTTACACATTTCTAGAACATGGTATAAGAACAAAATAAATTTTTCGGGTAAAATAAGTATTTTTCAAAATATTCAGTTTTGCCGCCTTTTGATAGCGCACCCACTTTAAATCTAGTTTTTGACATGTTTATAAGTTTAATTTGATAAAATAAAATTCTTCTTTTGAATCAGGATATAAAAATGTACATTAGATAATGTTTTGATATTTTTCTGATAACTTTCATATTTTAATGAATAGTAAAAACACGCTATATTTTAATTAAAAACAACTTTTTTCATCGTAATATCTTATGTGGTTAAATTATAATATTGAATGGTTTTAAAGTATAAATAGAATATATTTTTACCATTTAATATAATATATGTCATTAGCATTGATTTTACCTTGAATTCGTAGGTTAAATCAATTCAATCTTTTGCAATGTTTTAAAGAAAAAAACCGTTTTCTTTCGACAACGGGATTAATTTTAATTTAATTTCTGAAAATTTTGTGTATTGAATTTGGAAAAATGGATTCCATATTTGGAATCAGTGGATCCAAATTATGTTAATAAGCTACTTTCTATTTTTGGTAATTATGAATAGTAACTACGGTAAATTTTATTTACTATAGTTAAAGGTAAATTGTGTAATTAAGGGTAAATATAATATTTTAAAATTACCCTAACAAATGTCAAAATCCTATTGGATGACTAAAATTCGACTCATATCACCTAGGGGTCGGATTAGATTCATTTAATTAAATTTTTTCAATGAAAATAATTTAATTATTATTAAAACCAAAGAATGTGACAACATGTCACTTTCTTAAATCTTATAAGTATAATAATTTTAATCTAGTGATAAACTTCATTAAACTTAGAAAATGAATAGTCTCAAGAAATCGAATACAATTATCTACATCATAGGAATTTATTTAGTATTTTTAGGGATTAAATAATTATCATTTATTATGACACAAAGATGATGCAGTAATTGTCTTATTAATGAAATATTGACATAATTGATGTTATAAATGCCCAAATAAATGTAATTTGAGACTTTTTATGACTTAAAATAATTTTCTAGGTTCATATGACATGTTATTGTTGATTTAAGTAACTTGGTTCGAACTTATCATTCTGTTATTAATTTCATAAAAATCATGTACCAAATAGTGTCAAAATTGACGTAAATTAGTTTTTAAAACAAATATTATATTATTAATTGTTATTTTATTCCTAAAAATATAAGGTTAGGCCAAAAGACTTAGATAAGATTATATATATTAATAATAAACAACTTGGGGTTCTTTTGCCTTGATATAGTAAGTTTATTAACCATATAGTGTAAGAAAACAAAAAGACACGGTAAAAGTTAAATTATTTAACTTAGAGTTAAATCTAATTGATAAGGTTACAATAATAACCTAAACTTGTATAAATCCTATTGGATGAGCGTTTTCAACCCCTCCCCACCTTATCTTAGAAATAAATCAATTTGGAGCTATTTAAAACCGAATTTGACTTTATAATAAAATAATAGTTTTAGTTATTCCAAAGGTACCCCTCTCCTCCCTTATAAAAGGGAACCTCCTCCCTCTCCTCCTCACACCAATTTGAGCATTCAAGCTCGTCCAACACCTGCCAAAATCTCTTCTCCACTTCCATAGTATCATCCTAGTGGTCCTGGTCGTCTTCAAAGACCATCCTTAGTTCTTTAAGTGGAGGTTAAGAAAAGGCGCGTCAAAAAGAGGTAATATCCATTACCGATCTTTTTCAATTTCTTTCCTCTTCAACATCTTATTATTTAGTTGTTTCATGATAAAGTAATAACATAAGTATTTCTTATATACTGATATGTTATTATAAATATGAAAAAACTCTAATTAACCTTCTATCCATCCTACAGAAAAAGGAAATCACCGCGCGTGCGTACGTACGGAATACCGTCTCCATGCCGTGGTGTAATCTATTTTCCACCACCACCTTACTTGGATGGGTATAATGGTGTAAATAATGACTATATATGACTATTATAAAGTGATATTGATTCTGAAATATTATACATACACTCCAATACAATTCCACGATCATAGGAACGATATCATCACTAATGCGTACGTACGGAATACCGTCTCCACGATGTGATGCGACTCGTTCTACATGATCTTCATTTAATAATGATTATATAAATGAATTGAATTAATGAATATGATATATGTTACACTAATACCATTCTGTAAATGAGGTATCTATAACCTAAAGATAAGAATAAGAATTTATTCGACAAACACGCATAAGAACAAAAAGTAATAAACACCCGAATAACAAGTAGTAATGAAACATTACTAATAAGAAGCTAAGAATATGACCGTATATGATATCATAACAATTAATATGATTCTGTAATAAGTTAATGACATTATTTAAATCATTATACAGGAGGTTCGGATACGTACAAAGCATATCAGACATAAGGTAAGGGAAATATCACAATCTCATTTTTATCCGAGATTGTTTATACTTTTGTATTTACTGGGGTGTATTTTATCATCCAAATCCATGTTTCCTCAATATGT
The DNA here is from genome assembly GCA_963277665.1 of Viscum album. Lineage (NCBI taxonomy): Eukaryota > Viridiplantae > Streptophyta > Magnoliopsida > Santalales > Viscaceae > Viscum > Viscum album. The sequence goes on from OY728153.1 coordinate 1,896,692,287, forward strand.
AATATTATTTCCATCCACCTAAAATTTTTTAAATCCAATTTTACCCTTCGGTGAGTTTTTAGTAAAGGATATGAAAGGAATCTTTTGTCATTTTTCATATGAGGTACTTTTTGACTTTTCCGACAAAAGTATGAGAAGAATGTTTTCTTTTAACTTATAAGACATGAATGGATTTTTAAAAAACATTATTTCCAAGAATATTCCCTTATAAGTTTTCAATTTTATTTTTAATCAACTTCTTTTAGTTATAATTTTATGATATGTTAAGAAATGAAAAGTGTTTTTGAAGTAAAAAGGATATTTTCCTCAAGAATGAAGTTCAAGTGTTTTATCAAAATTATTTTCCATCTAAGATAATAAAGGGTTATGTTTTTATCCCTATTATTAAATTTATTTGATCATGTTGTGATGGAATTATTTTTATGAATTCCTTTATCGTATATGAATTGTTTTATGATGTCATGATGTTTAAGATTCCCATTTTTATTACATGGGTTATGAAATTATGTATGGTTTATGATTTTTTGGCACACAAAAGAATGGTATAATTATGAGATGGGTGGGACCTATATCTCCCTCAAATGCATTGGGTAAAGATTTTATATCTCATGAGATAGACATGGCTAGAACAGTAGGTTATACCGGTTCAGTGAAACAGGACTGAAACAAGGGTGACTCGGTTCAAAAATGGACTTTGTCCACTAAGATAGTCTTGGAAACGAGTCTTGACTAATAAGAAATGATTATATATGATTATGTGTGTATTACACAAAGTTTCATGTTTTATGTTATGATTATTGGGATTACATTTCACTACTATGATTTATCCCATGTTATGAAATTATGATCTCTTTTGCAGGTTAAGATTTCCAAAAGATATGTTCTTATGAATATGATGTGATTGATATTTCTTTTGTTTACCCTTACTGAGCATTTGAGCTCACCCTTTTTATGTTTTATTTTTCCCAGGATATAAATAAAGGTTTTAGGAAAAAAAAGGAAGATCATTATGGGAGATGTTGAAGATCTTTCTCCACGATTAGAAGATTATATTCCGAGTTTCCAAAGACTCTAAACTATTACGGTCCTCGTGTGTGTGTTTTTGTTATATACTAAGTATTCCGCAAAAGTAATGTAATTTTCATGTACGTCAGGCTTCGGGTCTCTACAGTTGGTATCAGAGGAAAGGTTTAGTCAACCTTTGGAAACTAGGATGTGAGAAAGTTATTGAGATCCCTAGAGATATTTCTAAGGTATGTCTAGGGATGTCCCTAAGGATAAGTATACGTATAGGATATAGTCCTAGAACTACAGTAACGATATTAGAATTTAACCTAAGATGTTAGATATTAAGGGTACTCCCCCTTTACTATGTTGTTTTCCCTAGCATTATTTTTGCCTCTCACACTATTATTTTTGGGTTTTAGACGATGGATGGAACCCGAAGGAACCGTGTTGATCACTGTAATGGACAATGCAATGATTGTCCTTCTGAACAAACAAGTGTTATGGGATATGGAGTGAAAAATTTTATTGCTATACTTACACAAGCTATGAATCATTCTGGACATCCAAATGAGCAGATATGGGAACAATATTCTATTGATTCCTTCATGAGGCAACGTCCACCTTCTTTCAGTGGGTCTTCCGATCCACTTATTGATGAACAATGGATCAGTACCACTGAAAAGATAGTTTCAGTTCTTCAATGTTCTGAACATGATAAAGTCATCTTAGCAGTATATCATTTGGAAGGTGAAGCTGATCAATGGTGGAATCTTATCAAGAATACGAGGCCACGAGATGAAATTGAGTCCATGGAATGGGACGAGTTCATGAACTTGTTTTTCAGTAAGTACTTCCCTCATATTCTTCGAACAAAGATGGAAAAGGAGTTTCTTGAGATGAAGCAGAAGGATGATGAATCTGTTGGTATATACGAAGCGAATTTTACATGACTTGCAAGGTATGCATCTGGCATTATTATCCAACCTGAAAGTAAAGTTGATCGATTTTTCAGTGGCTTAAAACCAAGTCTTTGAAGGGCATTAGCTATAAGAGACTTCAGTAGCTATGAAGAAATTGTGCGTTGTGATATCATGGTAGAAATGGAAGTTGGTGTTACATATCCATCTCATGGTTTTGACAAGAAACGAAAGATGGAGTTCAAGGAGAAATCTCAGAATAATGGTGAAAAGAAGATGAGTGTTTCCTTATGCACAATGTGTGGAAAGAAGCATGGTGGAGATTGTCTTAAAGGGACTAGAAAATGTTTTAAGTGTGGAAAAGAAGGTCATCGAGCAGCTGAGTGTCGAAGTAATGGAAAAAGGGTTTCTAATGATGTGAATAAAGCAAAGACTGCAGAGAATGCACCACCAACACTTCAATGCTTCAAGTTCAAGGAAATGGGGCATTATGCTAATAAATGCCCTAATCCAAGGGTCAGTGATGATCGAAATGAGAAACCTCTTAAGGCAAAGGACAAAGGGAAGTCACATGCGATCACTATTGGCGATGTTGAATATGACAACGATGTGGGGGAATGATTAAGTGTTTATGTAATGGGATTCCAAAATAATGTTGTATCATGGAGTATTGGAATATTTATGTATTGGTCTAATGTGGTATTCAAAGTGATTGAGATATTTTTGGAAATAATATGATATGCACATAATGAAGGGAAAACGAGAAAATGAAATGTTTAACAATATTCATGAGCTCATGATTGATATAAGGACTAAGTGATATCATGGTTTGAGTATATAGAATTTTGAGGATTTTGGTATGTGGAAAGTGTTAACTTTTAACTGCATTCATTTTTTCACTATGGTTCAATGAGTATTCATTTTTTTTCAAGAGAATACATGATTATGGTATTCACATGATTGGAATGTGACCAACAATATATATATATATATATGGGGGATAAATGATAGTATTCACATGCTTGGTTGATGACATTTCAAGTAATCATTTTCTTTATACTATGATCATGGATCGAAGTATTTTAGATAAGCCTAAAGATTGGAATGGATTATATTGGACATAAGTTAGGATAAAACTTTTTTTCGATATTATTGATGGGATGTTATAGTAATATAGCTTTAGAAAAAGGACAACCTGCAGGACGGGCGACAGCCCATCACGTCAGACAAGGCTGTGGGAATCGAACCACAACCGAAGTGTGACTGGCCTTTATCGCCTACCACTGGCCTACATGAAGTCCCTGGTTAGTATAAACTAGTTTTATTTTATTAAGCGGTATGATATATGAAGTATAAGTTCATTTTTGGAACCATATATGATTAATCTAACCATAAGATGGACTTATAACTTTTGCTAACCTTTTGTTTGAAAGAGATGGAATGACCCATCATTCTATCACATGATCTCCTAACACATCACGAATAACAAATTCAACTTCATTTCATTAAGGGATGAAGTGGAAATTGTTCAATTCACGAACAATAGTGAGATTGTACCAAAATCATGCTAGTATTTCTTTTAATTCATCAACTTTAGGGAAATGATCCTGAAAACCAAAAATTTTGTCCTAGTTCCCTTATATCCGATTAATCAGATGGTACCTTAGATCATCACAAATCAATAGCTTTGTGATTGTTGGCTTTTTCATAGCCATGTTCTCTACCACTCTCCATCAGAACTTGATGGTTATATTTTTTTTACATATCCATATTTTCACCTATGTTCTCCTACGTGGAAACCCCGTGATGAGTTAATTTGGGTTACCGTTACATTTCATACTTTAGTTTTCAAAATCCATGTTTTGGTATTCCTTTTTACGACGTGGGTTTCTATTAAACAAAATTTCGAGTAGTAAACCATTTATAACCCCGACGAATTTTGAGGGAGAAATTCATTTTAAGGGGGGTAGAATGTAACACCCCGATATTTTATGAAAAATATTCTTTTAATTTCATTAATGTCTTGTGCTACACCAAGATTACCTTGCGCTATACGCAACACCGTATTAGCTTGCAGTATACGCAACACTATTCTTGGATCGTGTTACACACAATTTTGATAATAGTTATTCTATGCAACATTGAGTATATATATATATATATATTAAATGTATAAATGAAATATGTTTGGATTCTGTTATACGATACAATGAAGGATTCTTGCGCAACACGCAACCCTGACTTGGCTTGCATTACACGCAATCGCGACCTTCCTCGATAGTGTGTGTTGTACGCAATACTGGGTTTTACTAAACAATGATATATTATTATAATATTGTTATGAACTAGCCGTTATGAATAGTGTTAACTAAATTTTGAATTTTGTTACATTATTATTCATCTTACACATTTCTAGAACAAGGTATAAGAACAAAATAAATTTTTCGGGTAAAATAAGTATTTTTCAAAAACTGCAGTTTTGCCGCCTTTTGATGGCGCACCCACTTTAAATCAACTTTTTGAAATGTTTATAAGATTAATTTTACAAAATAAAATTCTTCTATTGAATCAGGATATAAAAATTTACATTAGATAACGTTTTGATATTTTTCTGATAACTTTCATATTTTAATGAATAGTAAAAACACGCTATATTTTAATTAAAAACAACTTTTTTCATCGTAATATCTTATGTGGTTAAATTATAATATTGAATGGTTTTAAAGTATAAATAGAATATATTTTTACCATTTAATATAATGTATGTCATTAGCATTGATTTTACCTTGAATTCGTAGGATAAATCAATTCAATTTTTGCAATGTTTTAAAGAAAAAATCCATTTTCTTTCGACAACGGGATTAATTTTAATTTAATTTCTGCAACTTTTGTGTATTGAATTTGGAAAAATGGATTCCTTATTTGGAATCAGTGGATCCAAATTTTGTTAATAAGCTACTTTTTATTTTTGGGAATTATGAATAGTAACTACGATAAATTTTATTTACCATAGTTAAAGGTAAATCGGGTAATTTAGGGTAAATATAATATTTTAAAATTACCCTAAAAAATGTCAAAATCCTATTGGATGACTAAAATTTGACCCATATCACCTAAGGGTTGGATTATATTCATTTAATTAAATTTTTTCAATGAAAATAATTTAATTATTATTAAAACCAAAGAATGTGACAACATGTCACTTTCTTAAATCTTATACGTATAATAATTTTAATCTAGTGATAAACTTCATGAACCGTCGAACATGAATAGTCTCAAGAAATCTAATACAATTATCTAAATCATAGGAATTTATTTAGTATTTTTAGGGATTAAATAATTATCATTTATTATGACACAAAGATGATGCAGTAATTGTCTTATTAATGAAATATTGACATAATTGATGTTATAAATGCCCAAATAAATGTAAAATGAGACTTTTTATGACTTAAACTAATTTTCTATGTTAATATGACATGGTATTGTTGATTTAAGTAACTTGGTTCGAACTTATCATTCTGTTATGAATTTCATAAAAATCATGTACCAAGTAGTGTCAAAATTGACATAAATTAGTTTTTAAAGCAAATATTATATTATTAATTGTTATTTTATTCCTAAAAATATAAGGTTCATCCAAATGACTTAGATAAGATTATATATATTAATAATAAACAACTTGGGGTCCGTTTGGCTTGATATAGTAAGTTTATTAACCATATAGTGTAAGAAAACAAAAAGACACGGTAAAAGTTAAATTATTTAACTTAGAGTTAAATCTAATTGATAAGGTTAAAATAATAACTTAAACTTGTCTAAATCCTATTGGATGAGAGTATTTCGACCCCTACCCACCTTAGCTTCTAATGAAATCAATTTGGAGCTATTTAAAACCGAATTTGACTTTATAATAAAATAATAGTTTTAGTTATTCCAAAGGTACCCCTCTCCTCCCTTATAAAAGGGAACCTCCTCCCTCTCCTCCTCACACCAATTTGAGAATTCAAGCTCTGACAACCCCTGCCAAAATATCTTCTCCACTTCCCTAGTATCATACTAGAGGTCCTGGTCTTCTTCAAAGACCATACTTAGTTCTTTAAGTGGAGGTTAAGAAAAGGCGCGTCAAAAAGAGGTAATATCCATTACCGATCTTTTTCAATTTCTTTCTTCTTCAACTTCTTCTTATTTAGTTGTTTCATGATAAAGTAATAACATAAGTATTTCTTATATACTGATATTTTATTATAAATATGAAACAACTCTAATTAACCTTCTATCCATCCTATGGAAAAAGGAAATCACCGTGCGTGCGTACGTACGAAATACCGTCTCCACGCCGTGGTGTAATCTATTTTCCACCACCACCATACTTGGATGGGTATAATGGTGTAAATAATGACTATATATGACTATTATAAAGTGATATTGATTCTTAAATAGTATACATACACTCCAATACAATTCCACGATCACAGGAACAATATCATCACTCGTGCGTAAGTACGGAATACCGTCTCCACGATGTGATGCGACTCGTTCTACATGATCTTTATTTCATAATGATTATATAAATGAATTGAATTAATGAATATGATATATTTTTCACTAATAACATTCTGGAAATGAGGTATCTATAACCTAACGATAAGAATAAGAATTTATTCGACAAACACGCATAAGAAAAAAAAGTAATAAACACCCGAATAACAAGTAGTAATGAAATATTATTAATAAGAAGCTAATAATATGACCGTATATGATATAATAACAATGAATATGATTCTGTAATAAGTTAATGACATTATTTAAATCATTATACAGGAGTTTCGGATACGTACAAAGCATATCGGACATAAGGTAAGGGAAATATCACAATCTCATTTTTATCCGAGATTGTTTATACTTTTGTATTTACTGGGGTGTATTTTATCATCCAAATCCCTGTTTACTCAATATGTAATATTATTTCCATCCACCTACAATTGTTTAAATCAAATTTTACCCTTCGGTGAGTTTTTAGTAAAGGATATGAAAGGAATCTTTTGTCGTTTTTCATATGAGGTACTTTTTGACTTTTCCGACAAAAGTACGAGAAGAATGTTTTCTTTTAACTTATACGACATGAATGGATTTTTAAAAAACATTATTTCCAAGAATCTTCCCTTATATGTTTTCACGTTTACTTTTAATCAACTTCTTTTAGTTATACTTTTATGATTTGTTAAGAAATGAAAAGTGTTTTTGAAGTAGAAAGGATATTTTCCTCAAGAATGAAGTTCAAGTGTTTTATCAAAATTATTTTCCATCTAAGATAATAAAGGGTTCTGTTTTTATCCCTACTATTACATTGATTTGATCATGTTGTGATGGAATTATTTTTATGAATTCCTTTATCGTATATGAATTGTTTTATGATGTCATGATGTTTAAGATTCCCATTTTCTTACATGGGTTATGAAATGATGTATGGTTTATGATTTTGTGGAACGCATAAGAATGGTATAATTATGAGATGAGTGGGACCTATATCTCCCTCCAATGAATTGGGTACAGATTTTATATCTCATGAGATAGACATGGCTTGAACGGTAGGTTATACCGGTTCAGTGAAACAGGACTGAAACGAGGGTGACTCAGTTCAGAAATGGACTTTGTCCACTAAGATAGTCTTGGCAATGAGTCTTGACTAATAAGAAATTATTCTCTATGATTATGTGTGTATTCCACAAAGTTTCATGTTTTAAGTTATGATTATTGGGATTACATTTCACTAGTATGATTTATCCCATGTTATGAAATTATGATCTCTTTTGCAGGTTAAGATTTCCAAAAGATATGTTCTTATGAATATGATGTGATTGATATTTCTTTTGTTTACCCTTACTGAGCATTTGAGCTCACCCATTTTATGTTTTATTTTCCCCCGGATATAAAGAAAGGGTTTAGATAAAAAAAAGGAAGATATTTATGGGAGATGTTGAAGATCTTTCTCCACGATTAGAAGATTATATTCTGAGTTTCCAAAGACACTAAACTATTACGGTCCTTGTGTGTGTGTTTTTGTTATGTACTAAGTATTCCGCAAAAGTAATGTAATGTTCATGTATGTCAGGATTCAGTTCTCTACAGCTGATGGCATTGATCTTTTCTAGGTCGGTTTCAATGCCCCCGTATCTGATAACGAAGCTGAGAAACATTCCTGAGGTGACCTCAAAGGCACACTTCAATGAGATCATCTTTAGTTGGAAATATTGGAGGAATTAGAACACTTTATTGTGGTTATTGATATGGTCTTACAAATGGGAATATTAAACCACCATATTTTCTACATAACATTCCACCAATTTTCCAAGGATTGGTTTAAATATGACATGCATGGAATGCTAAATTGTGGCACCATCATTATTTAGACAAAAGGACATGAAATTGTATCAAAAAGTACTGTGTGGTTCCTTGAAGGTTGTAGACTCTTCATCCTTTGGAGCCATTCATATCTAGTTATACTTGGACTACCCATCCATAAAGGAGAGGGCTTGGAACTCAGCTGTAGCATTAATCAACTGCTCTGTCACGGGAAGGGGGAAATCTTCCTTTGGAATGTGGTGGTTGAGATACTTGATTTAAATGTTGAATTTGATATATCTATTCTTCATCCTAACTGAAAAAATGATGGCCATCCACTCGGGGTACTATACCTCATTAACGAAACAGGATATGATGAGCTTAACAGATTCTGTCTTGACCATGGCACTACGGGAAGGGTGCATCTTTCTGTGAGGTTGCTTAAACATGGGATTAATGAATGGGGGATCGAGGCAATGGACGAATACCAAAGGATATAGTCTGGGTATCTCGTCATTACTCAAGGAAAACACATCATGTTGATCCTTCAAGGAGTCCATGTACTATTGTGGTTCCTTGAGAGAAAGAGCGGTATTGATCAATAAGGGTTTCAAATATGTCTCGCCACTGAGATTCACCTGTACCAGTTCATCAATAATGGTAGAAACAACCTCTTCGATATTACAGGGAGAATTATCTAAATCCTCTTCTTTAGATTTGATGGAGGGATCCTTGGTGGGAGGAGATTTCTCTACCACTAAGTCGACAGATTCTGATGGGAGACTTGTTCCAGCCTAAGCAGAGATAGACAGTGCAGTGGAGGACTGCTTTATAATAGATACCATAGCAATGAAGGTTGTCAACGGGATCCAATACGGTCTCCAGACCAAGTGGCTATGCTTGATGATATCGAAGCAATAGTGGCATGTTGTCTTGATCTATTTTATCCTAACCCGTCGAAATAAGAAAGTTTGTTGTATTTTCATTTCCATGGGGCGGACATCCCGATACCTTATAGGAGTAGGGGTTTTAGGGATCACTGATGCCTGATTCATATAATAATATGGGTTGATCCTCTGACTACGCTTCGACTTGGGAATTTGTTTCGTCATATTCCCAGTGACAAAAAATCATTTCACCAAATTGGGAGTCATGGCCTCCATTCAATGGATCGAGAAGACGTAGGCGTCATCTTTTTCGGTCCATGGGTTTATTGCAACCGCAACAGGCTCAACATCACTGGCCTGAATCTGTATGTCTTCACTCTTGTAATAGTCGGAATCCTGTTTGTTGTCTTCACAAGAGGCAAATGGAGATGTGTCACCTTAGAGTACGCCTACTCGACCATTAAGGGAGTACTTAAGGTACTCGTGATACGATGAAGGTACTTCCGCATGTAAGTGGATACATGGTATGATGGTCAATGCATCGTAAGCAGTGTCTTACGAAACAACCATGAACTCGGTGCTAGCTACCATACTGCCAAACATGTTTTTTAGGTAGATCTTGCCAAATGATGTCTGTTTTGTCCTATTATAACCACAAATTTTCCAGTTATAGGGACTCATATCATCCTCATATAGAGCCATCTTTTACAGTGTCCATGTCGGGATACAGTTTATCACATAGCATGTATTGACAAGACATCGACAAATATCTACACCATTAAAGTTTCCATTTATGTACTATCGGGGAATGTGCCCCTATATGAGAGAACCATCATCTTTTCTAGATAAAGAGAAAATGGCATGACATTCAGCATTCTCGAATGCCTCAACATGAAAGTTATCTGTAACAACTACCTCCTTCTCATACTAGAGGGGACTTATTAATGTCTCAGCGAGGGATTTACGCATATCCGCTGACAGGTGAAAAGCCTCAAGGATAGAGAGCCTTTCTAGAATGCTATAAATATTTTTCAGTACATCATACTTCCATTCCAGGCTTGAGATTTTTCATACATGAGGTCGCTCAATGACAGGAAGTATGTCAGGCCCTGATGGCTAGACCAGTGATTGATGGGAGTTGGGAATGTACCACTACTCACTAGTATAAGCATATTGAGTTCCTAAAGTATGAGGGATATTTGACTGAGATCGGTACATAATGGAGTGTGGCCGGTCACGATGTAGTTTGGGCATCACTTCCGGATCCAGTATCACAAACGTTGGAAAAGGCTGTCCTGGTGGCATCTACTAAGAAGGATGTGCATGCTGAGCCCTATGCTAGGTCTGCTGTTTGGTTTCAGCGGCATGCACGACCTGGCTGGATGTGCTGACTGAGGCACTTTGATGACCCACATAGTCACAGATCTTCCAACGCTGGTGACGACTGGGGACAATGGGGAGATCCATCCGTTTCTCCTCGTCATCATGAATCATGTAGAGGTTTACCAACTCTATGATGTTAACCAAGACATACCCTTTACATTAAATTGAAGAATCATCCACTACTAGATGGATTCTGGTGGGAATATCCATCTCTGGGATAGTGTAGTCTATAATAGTACTGAATGAAGGTGACATTGGCCAGGGGCCTAGTTTTTCCATACACTGCTGATGCTTTCACTTATAGGATACGGAGGGATGAGATGACGATGAAGAAGTAGTGGAAGGGCCTGATGCAATAGCTTTTGAAGGATCAGGTCGATTCAAGCATGCACGAACAATACTAGGGGAACAAGGGACCAACTTAAGATCCATTCGGTTGTCATATTTATGGGACCCATGGTTGGAAACCTGCTGCCACTCACCTCACGGTCACTACCACTATCAAGCATCAAAAATACACATTCCACTTGTGCCGAAGCTGGGCCCGACCAGACTATGTTGTTGTCAACCTTTCTTGGATCCATTATTTAAACACATAAAATTATTTAAGCGTGTACCCCTGGATCCCATGATAGGAGAATTGGTTGGGTTGATCTATTATATCCGCCTCTTCTGGACTCCTGCTTTTAGGAAAATGTACAATACCCTGTTCCATGGAACTTTGGAAATATCTAGGAACCAGATCCTCATTGAACAAGTTGGTATGGTTTCTCCTATTCGTGAAGGGGGCCTCGGGAGCCTGACCCTGACAAGGGGATGGAGGATCCTTTTGAGGATGCCGAGATTGATTATATCTTCTAGGTGGTGGTGGTGCATTATGTGGGGGAGCTTGCCAATTCTAATGTGGACACTGCTGAACTTGATGTTGCGCCTGTGGTGGCGGACCTTCATGAGGTTGTAGAAGAGGATCTGCCAGTAATAAATCCAGTTGTCTTGGGGCCTCTATTTGGGCCACCACGGTGTGCTCAGCCCTGGTGGCCCTCCTTACAGTAATTGTATGAAGCAATAGATGGGCCTAGATAGCCTATTACAAGGTTTCTCCTACAAACTGGGACTTATCAGAGAAGTCTCTAAATCTCTGAGGGCAGTTCTAGGTGATCTGATAGGGGACCAGTTCTTTCTTGACATTCCCCACACTCATCGTAAGTAGTAGCTCCTTGGTTAGTACAATGTCAAGGGATTATATGAGCTATCACGAACCAACCCGGGTCAACCCTGAACCGGTCACCGGAGTCAGTCCGCGACATGGCCCGAGAGGCGTTCCTGATCCTCCCGGGCAGGCGATAAGCACCAAGGCATCAACAGAGGCTGTGGGAAAGATTTTTCCGAAAATAAATACGTAAAGAAACAAAAATAATATAGAACAACATAGAATAAGTAAACTGAACAAAACTACTAAACATGAACAATAGAAAAATAAAACTAACCGAACACGACATCCGAACTAACTCCGTGCAACCCCACAGGTCACTTTCGAACTCAAAGATCAAGTATCTCCCAAGGCGAGCGCACTCAAGTCATAGCCTGCACAAACACTAAAAACCGAAAGAACTGTAGGTGTGACTATTAAAACTGAGTAGGCCAACCTGATATCTATTCCCAATGCACTACCATTAAAATTAAGAAGCATCAATTCGAATTTTGAACTAAAATATATTAAAATATGCATTTCTACAATTTTTACTTATAAAAACAAAGTAAAAGTCATTTCGATTAATCAATTGAAAAACTAGATTCTAACTTTAGGTTTCACTATGCTACTTTATGGGGAAAGAGATGATTTAATTTGAAACTCACACTAAAAGGTTCAAAACACACTGGCTTTAAAAGGAAAACATTTTTCATAGGAGTCAGGAAACCGAAACATCTCTTTCCATGGAAAACACCACTCAAGAGCACCAAAGTAGTCATATAGCAAGGGAAATATAAGTAGGTAATAAATTATCTCAACAATAGTTGAAACAGTTAAAAGCCACTAGACATAGACGAACCCTAGAGATCGTGAATAATCCAGATGACACTAATACCTACGACCACATTTATAGTAGCATGCCACATACGATGATATATAACCCTCCAAAATGCTCAGCAATCCTTTCTCAGGAAGAATGAGGTAAAATCCCACAGCAATAAACCCAAACATATTTGCTTACTCTGGGTCACTGGTTATTACCATAACCTACCAGTGCAGTACTCATCATAGAGAGTTCTCTCAACATGTTGGCTTCTTATGTCGCAAGTATAAAATTAGGTGATCCAACAGATGCTGTCGAGCATCAAATCACAACCCATATCTGTAATAATATTTTTCAGCAGGTCTCACTCCGAGTATCCTCAAGGATGACTCTCATGCCATTAAATAAATAGTTATCAATGGCCCCGAATCAAGGGACCTACATTATGGAACTCAGTGATCCCGTACCAATCACATCCCTACCATTCCATATTGGAATGGCATGAGGACCAACCAATGGGGTTTTTTATAATAAGCACTTCCTCTTATTTTCAAAATGTGTCCAAACGTGCCCTTAAACATTCCATTAAACATCCTTTATCAATGATGCAAACCAATTTCTAAAGTGGTGGAAGACACACCATTTACAAAATAAATGCATTCTTAAAACTGCCTTCAAAACATTTCAGATGCACTTTCAAACAAAACCAATTTTTTTGAAAAAGCCAAACTGAGCTACAATTCCTTGTCACAAAACCCTCCACGTTTTAAAGAAACCTACTTTCACACTTCACTTGAATTAAAACATTTAAATCTTTTCCAATTACCCCACAATCCGTTATTTCACAAGCAACAATTTTTTTAAAGCCAAACCACTTTGAAAATCCCTAAAAAGAACTCAAAACAAAATTTCACACATTTCCAACACTTAAAAATAAAAAAATACATTTTATGTTGCTTTTAACACATAATGGCCAACAGAGCACCATTACGACAACCAGAAATGCAATGCCTAGCAAACGATTTCAGTTGACCCACACAAAGTTGTAAAACACCAATTTGCATGTCAGGGTTTTATTTAAAATGATAAACCATGAAATGAAACTCAAAAATCATGTGTGGACCGAATGTAACATTAAATTATCAAAAACAATGTACGGAACTATAACTAGACGTTACCATTTTTATAAAGAAAATAACAAACTGCCCATTTTCAAATAAAGTAAATTAACCAAATATATAAAAATGAAAATTAACTCCTAGAAAGAAGAGAGAGCAAGAATAAATATATGGAACCCAAATTATGAAGTCAAGAACAATAAGATCCTACATTTAGTGTGCGCTATTTCACAAAGCAAGGCCAAAAATCGACAAACTATCTTAAAACAACATTTGCGCACTAAATTTATTTGAACCCGAGATTGAAATTAGCACCTATTATAAAATAAAGTATAAAATAATAAATTTGATGATTCTTAAATTAAAAAGGATAGGTTCATAGGAATACTACCTCAAGGCCAAGGCGTGATGATGGCGCAAGCTCGTAAACAAAACACAGCGATGGCGCTCACTCAGAAACTCCACGTGCAGGTCCTAAAAAGTCAAACTGACAAAAAAACATTTAAATAAAAGAACCCTTAATCAAACCAAGGTATATATATTTATATATCGAATAAAAATATCAAAGGAGGATAAAAAAATTGGGTAAAAATGGGTGGTCGTGATTGAAAACAGACCGCCGGAGGGCTGGTGGGGCAGAAGAGGGGTCTCGACTGGAGTACAGGCAAGCTCGCATGCTGCAAAAGCGAAAGACGCACCAGCCAACTGGGACCATGCTGGGAATTATTGCATTGGGGGGGTTTTGGGCCAGCCAAAGAGGCTGAGGCACAACAAACATTATGTATGAGGGGGTTTCACACTAGACAGATGATGGCCTAATGCTGATGGGTTGCTCTAGCACAGCTAGTGGAGGGAGCCGGGGTTGGAGCATGGTGTCGGGAAGGAGGGCTATTGGAAATGTTGAGCGAACACTGGGCAGGAGGTTGTCGGATGTAGGAGGTGCATATGGGGTGTGCACAACTAGGAGAAGGAGGTCTATGGGGCTGGCTGGATGGCCGATGTCTGTGTGAGAGGAGGCCAGGACAACGCTGGGTAGAAGTGGGTGGGGCGCCGAGGGTACTGAAAAGGGAAGGACGGAGAGTGCAGGGTTGCTAAAACATGGTGATGGGGATGAGCAATGGGCATGGAGTAGTCCAGGAGGTGAGGGAGTTTCACCGGCCGGGACGGATAGAGGAAGTAGCAGCACACATAGGAGAGGCCCGAGCCGGTGAGGTTTGACTTTACAGGGAGGAATGAACCGAGCGAGTGAGGCGCTGTAGGGGTGGTGCAAGTGGGAGGCCAAGGAAAAGAGGATCCATGTGTCGGAGTAGCAGCAGGGATGGGATTCGGATGGAGTAGTGCTATAGGGGGTGGCGAGGTGGATTCCATGGATTAGGTCATGCCGCACACACGCACACAACAAAAGTGGGGGAAAATAATTGTAGAGAGAATAAAGGGGGGGAACCTGAGCAGGAAAATAATAATAATAATAAAGTTGAAAATAAAACATAATATAAAATTTATTATACAAAACTAATAATGATAATTCTATAAATAATAATAATATAAATAATAATAAGAATCATAATAAATAAAATGAAAATAATAAAATTATTCATATTATTTCAATAGTAACAATATTATTAACATAATAAAATTTTAAACGACACTCTAATTAATGCACATTTTAAATAAAAAAACATTTTATTTAAATTTTCCAATGACAATGAGCGCAATTGTTAGGGCAAGGTTGTGAAGCTCCAAATTGAAACTCCACCCGTGCGCCCGATGATGTCGACACCAAATAACACACCTTTTAACATAACTCAATGAAACAATTCATCCAGGACACACCCAAACCACATAAAAATTTATTTAATGCCAAAAATAATTAAATAAATCTATAATCATGGGTCGGGGTGTGACAATTCTCCCCACCATAATGCTTTCCTCCCCCAGAAATCCATGACCCCATCCATCCGCTCGATCAACAACTAAGGATTCTACATTAACACGATCCAACATATTTACCCAAATACATTTCATCGACCAACTGCGGGACTTGACCTCATTTCCTGAAACAGATCATCAATAGAGGGGAGTCATGAATAGACTCCCCACCATAAGGACTCAACTGGAACCCGATAACGACTTCATAGAAAACTCAAAATACTCATAGTGGGTCTCCCCACCATAAAGAACCAACATATTAGTGACCAAATACAAATCCAACTTAGTCCAGAACCGGGCCTTACTCAAGCTATAAAAATCATTGAAAAAATATTTAAACCGCCCACTCCTGTCCAAAAGGGACAAGAGTTGATCCTAAAAGTCTATTCAAACCAAAAACCCTTACCCCATGGGCGGGGAGGGAGGACCCAAGGATTGGATCACTAAAACCATGACGAATGACTACTCACGACCCATCACTTCGGGGTAAACACAATCCAAAGTCGCATCTGATTCACATGGGTGGCCCACGCAAAGTAACCAATCAGTGACTTGCATCCAAAAGGCACAATTATCGACCATACATGAGGGATAAGTCCGTCGTGCACTTGGAGAAAAGAGGAAAAATACAACGACAGAGAATCTAGAGCAGCAACACCAAAACTTTCACAACAAAAGATAGAGGCACAACCTTAACCAGGCTCCTTAAAATTCTCCGGGGTTTCTGAATATGCGCTGGATTCACTCCAAGGCCTTTTGGCTAGAGATCTGATGAATTAAGTGTCTCCTGCCTCGAAGTTAGGTTCTGATAATCCTAATAATAAACAGACATATTTTGATTTGACAAAATAAAGGACATTATTTTAAAATAAAAATCATACTGGCATTGAAAACCCGAGTTCATCAAAAGTCCCACGACATCCCATACATGTCAAAACCCAAAACACCATCAGTACACTTCAACGCTAATAGAACACCTACACTAAAAGGAAACTTACACAAGAAACGTTAAACAAAAACACAACAGCACATCACTTCTGAGAACTTTCTCTATGACACTTTCTAGCAACGCCCCGACCGAATCATCGCAATTAACCCATGCATCCACATGCCTCGAAAGGCATCAGAGTGCTTGATAACAATGGCTCTTTATGACCCAACTTTCCAAACTGATAATAAATGAGGATCCCTTGTTCCAAAGAGGTTGATGATTGATCTCAAGGCCTCTTGATTCCATGACCTTCCCCATCCACTTTCATTTTCTTACTCATCTCCTTTCAAGAATCTTCACCACTGCTCATATGGATCAATGGAGGGATAACAACTTTGAGCACTCCTTCCAGCATAGCTTCAACATGAAAATCTCATCTCGCCACATCGACAAATGATGTTAGGTTGGAATATTACACCTTTGACTGTAGATCTGTTCATAGAACCACCTCGAAGATTCGAGCCTTCATGGGGTCATTCGTGGAATACAATGAATCATAATGGACTAGTTCTAGAAAGCACTAGAAATATTCCAACACAGATCCATCGCCCTGCTAAAGACAACACATCTCCATCCCCTATCTCACACATTATTCCTTAGAGAAATACTAACGAATGAACAAGGCCTTGAAAAACTCCTAGGTAAGCTCTTGACAGGGATTGTTCCGAGACACTGACTTAAACCACATCCACAATAAACCTTCAAGCAAGAAGGTCGAAAACCTGACCTTCAACGACTCGGGAAACTGAACAAGGTTAAAGTCCCATTCAATCAACTACATCCACTCCTATGCTACGAAAGATTCTTCTTGACCGTAAAATATAGGTTGATCTAGATTCCGAAACATAAGCATAAAGTTGTTAGTTTGATCTATCGTACTACAATCACCCATCGAAACTTCAACAGGATAACTGTTGGAAAAGAAAAGTTAAGAACCCGATCAAAGCCAAGTTAATAAATAAAATCCTAGAAAACAAACATTTCATAGGTGACATGGTCAAAACATAAGAAAGAAAGTTATCATGACATAAAAAAATTCACTTTAAGAACATCATTAATTTAAAACAATCTTGGTGGGTTAAACCACATCCGTTGGTATTCTTTAGAGTCTCAATCACATGCATGTATCCGTGCCACCCCATGCATCCATCCACCATACCAAAAAACCATTCACATTTCCAACATACCACTATGCATGTGAGGACCCATAGGAACACCAAGGCCAGAACAAAACAACATCATTTTCCAAAAACAAGTCATTCATACCACATTATTTATAAGAGTGCACAAATTAAACATGTCATTTTAAACAACCATTTTTAAAAACTAACATTGCTGATTAAAACCACTGCCAGAAATCAATGGAAACCCAAACCAACTCAAAGAGGGAACTAGTGTCCATGGGTGACTTGACCATATGGTTGGCAGCCATATGCCAAACACGTCACCAACACAGAGAGCCTTTTTGGACCATGCCCCTAGCTCCACATGGCTTGCCAGACCGTGCGGCTTAGGAGGAATATTAACCAAACTCCCATTGTCGTAACCCAATTTCAAATCATTTCCATAAAAACCCAAATAAATAAAATTAATCTGGACTTACCATGGAAACCCGTGGATCAGAATGATCAAGAGTTTTCGATGCTCTTCCTGCTCCTACCCCTCGAGTCCCTACTATCATACTCCCTCTACCTTGATATCCCAAATTATAAAGGGTTCCTTGAAAAGCAAGGTACACTAAGACCAGACCTCCTCTGATACCATTTTGTCATGAACAAACCCCGGTTGACCCTGAACCGGTCACCGGAGCCGGTCCACGACATGGCCCGAGAGGCATTCCCGATCCTCCCGGGCTGGCGACAAGCGCCAGGGCATCAATAGAGGTTGTGGGAACAATTTCTCCCAATATAAATAAGTACAGAAGCCGAAATAGTATAAAATAATGCAGAATAAGTAAACCGAACAAAAAAACTAAACATGAAAAAAATAAAAATAAATCTAACCAAACACGATGTCCTTACTAACTCCATTCGACCTCGCAGGTCACTCTTGAACTCAACAATCAAGCATCACCCAAGGAGAGCACACTCAAGTCGTAGCATGAAAAAACACTAAGAATAGAAATAACTATAGGTTTGAGTATTAAAACTCAGTATTCTAGCCCGATATCGTTTCCCAATGCAATACCTTTAAAATTAAGAAGCATCAATTCTAAGTTTGAACTACAGTATATTAAAACATGTATATCTACAATTTTTACTTAAAAAAGTACATTTCATTGCCCTTAATAATTTGAAAACCTAGATTCTAATATTAGGTGTCACCATCCTACATTATGGGGAAAGAGACAGTTTAATTTGAAACTCACATTAAAAGGTTTAAAACACATCTTCTTTAAAAGGAAAATATTTTTCATAGGAGTTAGGAAACCGAACACCACTTTCCAAAAAAAACACCACTCAAGAGCGAAAATGAAATCGTATAGCAAGGGAAATGTAAATAGGTATAAAAGTATCTCAACAATAGTTCAAAATTTTAAAATCCACTAGACATAGAAGAAATTGGAAGATCGAGAATAATCCAGATGACACTATTAAATGTGACCCCATCTACACTAGCATGCCACATACGATGAAATATAACGCTCCAAAACGCTCACCCATCCTTTCTTAGGAAGGCCGAGGGAAAATCCCAAAGAAATAAAACCAAACATATCGGCCTAATATGGGCCACTGGTCAGTACCATAACCAACCAGTGCATTAATCGTCTCATAGAATTTTCTCAATATGTCGTGGTCGTATGTCGCATGTATAAAAGGAGGTGAGCCAACAGATTCCACCGAGCATCAAATCACAACCCATATCTGTAATAACATTTCATAGATGGTCTCACCCTGAGTCTTCCCAAGGAAGAATCTCATGCCATTAAATAAATAGATTTCAGTGGTCCCCAATATAGGGACCTATATAATGGAACTCGGGGATCCCATACCAAGGACATCCCAACCATTCCATGTTGGCAAGGCATGAGGACCAACCAATGGGGGTTTTCACAAAAATCACTTTCTCTTATTTTCAAAAGGTGGCCAAACGGTCCCGTAATCATTCCATAAAAACATTCTTTCTTAAAGATGCAAACCAATTTCTTAAGAGTTGCAAGACACACCATTTACCAAAAAAATTCATTCATAAAACTTCCTTCAAAACATTTCCAATGCACTTTCAAACAAAACCTACTCTTATGAAAAACCCAAACTGAGCATCAATTCCTTGTCACAAATCATACCAAGTTATAAAGAAAGCTACCTTCACACATCACTTGGCATAAAAAAAATTGAATCTTTTCCAATTACCCTACAATCCGTTATTTCACAAGAAACACTTTTTTTAAAGCCATACAACATTGAAAATACATAAAAATACCTCAAAAAAAATTATTTCACATTTCCAACACTTTAAAAAAATAAAAACAAACATTTTATGTCGCCTTTAACAGATAAAGGCCAACCGAGCACCATTACGACAACCAGACAAGCAATGTTTAACAAACGATTTTAGTTGACACACATAAAGTTCTAAAACACCAATTTGCATGTCATTGTTTTATTTAAAATGATAAACCATATTCTGAAACTAAAAACTCTTCTGCAGACCAAACAGAACATTTAATTAAATAAAACAGTGTTCACAAGAATAACTGGACGATACCGTTTTTATAAAGCAAGGACGGAACTGCCCATTTTCAAACAATGTAAATTAACCAAATATAGAACAATGAAAATTAACACATAGAAAAAAGGTCGAGCAAGAATAAATAGATGGAAATAAAATTTTGAGGTCGTAAAAAATAATATCCTACGTTTAGTGTGTGCTCTATTTCAAAAATAAAATCTTAAAATCAAGAAACAAGCATAAAACAACACATGAGCACTAAATGAATTTGAACATAAGCTTGACATTAGCACCTAATAATTAGATAAATTAAAAAATTCATAAAATTGATGATTCTTAAATTAAAAAGGATAAGTGCCTAGGAATCCAACCTCAAGACCAAGGGATAGAGCATGCTCGGAAACCAAACGCGGTGATGACGTTCACTCAGAAACCCCCCACGACCAACAAAAAAACATTTAAATAAATCAAACCAAGGTATATATATATAAAGAAAATTTCAAATGAGGATAAAACAAGTGGGTATGAACGGGGGGTCGTGATTGGAAACAGACCACCAGAGGGCTTGTCGGGCAGAGGAGGGGTCCCGACTGGGGTATCGGCCTGCTCGTACGCCGTAGAGGAGAAAGGCGCACCAACCAACTGGGACTACGCTGGGAATTATCGCATCGGGGGGTTTTGGGTCGGCCAGAGAGGCTGCGACACACCAAACATGAAGTCCGAGGGGTTTGGTCACTAGACGTAAGTTGGCTTGATGCTAATGGGACGCTCTAGCATATCAAGGGGTGGGACCCGGGGTTGGATCATGGTGTAGGAAGGAGGGATGTTGGAGAGGTTGTGTGCACACCGGGAAAGAGGTTTTCGGAAGTAGGAGGTGCACAGGGGGGTACATACCACTGGGAGAAGGAGGTCTATGGGGCTGGCCGGAAGGTCGACGACTATGCGAGAGGCGGAGGCCGGGACAGCGCCGACTAGAAGAGGGTGGGGCAGCGAGGGTACTGATAAGGGAAGGAGGGAGAGTTTAGGGTCTCTAGAACATGGTGCCGGGTGTGAGCGATGTCCAAAGAGGAGGTCAGGAGGTGAGGGAGCTGCGCAGGCTGGGACAGATAGAGGATGTAGCAGCGCACATAGGAGAGGCCCGAGCCGGTGAGGTTCGATGCTGTAGAGAGGAAGGAACCAAGGGAGTGAGGCGTTGTAGGTGCGGTGCAAGTGGGAGGCCGAGGAAAGGATGAGTCGTGTGCCGGAGTAGCAGCAAGGATGGGATGCGGATGGAGTGGAGCTACAGGGGGGTGGGGAGGCGGCTTCCATGGATTAGGTCACGCCACACACACATACACAACAAAAGGGGGAAGATAATTGGAGAGGGAATAAAGGGGGAAACCCTAGAAGGAATAATAATAATAATAAAAATATTGAAGTTCAAAATAAAACATAATATAATAGTTTTTCAACAAAATTAATAATAATAATTCTCTAAATAATAATAATATAAATTAAAATAAAGAACCGTAATAAATAAAATGAAAATAATAAAATTATTCATATTATCTCAATAGTAAAAAAATTCTTAACACAATAAAAATTTAAATGACACTCTAATTAATGCGCATTTTAAATACAAAAACATTTTATTGCAATTTTTCAAAGACAAAGGGATGTGCAGTTGTTAGGGTGAGGTCATGTGGCTCCAAATTCACACTCCACCCATGCGCTTGATGACGTCAACGCCAAAGAGAACATGTTTTAACATAACTCAATGAAACAATTCATCCGGGACACACCCGAACCACAATAAAATTTATTTAAGGCTGAAAATAATTAAATAAATATATACCCACGGGTCAGGGTGTGACATGAGCCCTTTCCACTGGGGAATAAAGTCCACAACACAATCATCAGTCCTCTCCTAACACTTTAAGAGGTCCCCAATACTCGTCTTCTGAGTGGTGGAACTAAACTGGTAAAGAAATTTCCTCTGATGATCTTCCCAGCAGGCTACTGATCCGATTGGTAGCTGGATAAAGCCGAAAACTGTAGGCCCTTCCAATTTTTGTACAAAACACTAGAGTTTGGCGACCTTTTTCTAAACTGTATTTCCCAACATGTGTTCTCACATGAAAATAAAGTAGAAAAAATGACGTGGTGGGTCACCCGTCCCATTAAAGGGGGAGAAGATGGGATTTCCAAACCCCTGGGGTGCTGGAATATAATCAACCCACATTGGATATGGCTTTCCATCAGGCAGGATTGCCACCTGTCACATTTCTAATGCCTCAAGGAGAGCGATGAGCACCTCCATGGGATCATCTGGGTGGGTATTCCCTTCAAGAAGGGGATCCCTAACCACCAGTGCGTTGGTGGGTTCTTAAATATGATAATCAAGCCCAACGACTCATTGACCGGCTAGTGGGATGACCTACGGTGTAGCTGGGGGATCTTGTGCTGGGTCCCGAGGATTATTTCATCGCTCGGGAAGATTTGGTGAAACATACCATGCCCTCTTACTATATGTTCTGGCCACTACCCTGTCAGTATGGGTAGGATGGTTAGGGTCTCCTGATGGAAACTCCCCAGAGCGAAGTTATGTCTTCCCCTACTGTCCCGGGTGTGGATCACCATTATCTGGTCATTTCTTCATAGCACATTCATCAAAGAGATCATCAACCATCTTCTTGTGATCTGCAAGCTGTGGACGAAATGAAGCTTTCTTGAGATCCTCTTCCGTCTTTTGCACAGTGCGAGACAGGTCGGAGTGATTAACGACTCTGTTGATTTCTTTTCCCTTATTGGGATTCTGACTGAGAACTAATTCTTTAGTGGGCGCAGGATGACCTAGTAGATTTTTTTACTAGGAATTATGAGTCATAGAACATGATATTATTGATACGAATTTTCCATTGTCACTGCTTACTAAGGCGTTGTGCATAATTGGAAATAGTATTAGTCATTATTAAATTTGGAGTGATAATATTTTCGTTCAGATAATATATGAGGTATATGTTACATATAATATTTTATTTTTCATTAAATTCTGAATTAAATTAAATATTTTCATACTCATACATCATATATGAGTATCTAAAATCAAATTGATCTTTTTAAAATAAAGCATAATTTTAGATTCATGTCCCTTAAAATTTCCTTCGTGATGTTCAAGAGTTAACAAATTTATCACATATTTCTCATATATTTGAGATGTTTTATACATTTCTAAAGAGTAATGATTCATAAGGATTATATTTTATGTTAATTACGTTAAAACTTAAATCATGGAAGTTGTAAAGGGTGACAAACTTAGTCTACCTTGGTTGCTGTTTTTCATGTATGTAAATTTTGATTATTAATTTTTTTCTATTGTGTGAACATGTCTCGTATGAAACATAATAATTATAATTCTATCTATTTCACTCTTTATTCATTACATTTATTAATATTTAATATAAATTAATTTTTTTTATGAACCACAAATAACTTTCCACATTATTCAAATTGAAAAATAAAGAAACCAATATTTAATATCAATTTGAAGGATTCGAAATCACAAGGTTCACATATTGTTTTTTCCATTTCTTAATCAGTAAGATTAAATATGTAATTATAAAACACTATTTGTTATGTTATTATTAATGAATAATATTTTAGCTTTTTTAGATATTTGATATTATGTATATTGTTTCCAAAGTAATTTAAACCATATTAGTTATGTTGTTTATTGGGTGGTATTTCATTAATATGTATTAAAATTATTATGATGTAATTTTTATTCCATAATTTTTGTTCAATAATTTATATTTTGTATTTTACATTGATTTTAGAAATAAATAAGTGAATATAAAATAATTTGTGGATTAGGATTAACATGAATCAATATCCAATACTAAAACAAAGAAAAATTGATTATGTGATTATTAATGGGAATAAAATTTATATCAATGAATTCATGGTTTTTATTACATAACTACTATTTTAATTTTTAATATATTATTTAACAAACACAATTATAATTTCATTAGGGTAATGATGATTTATGGTATTATGTCTTATGATTCTATTATGATATAATCATTACCATAACAATAACACTATTTCAGATTAATAATTTCATGGTAACCCATATAATATAATTTTTTTTTGCCATTTTTAATTTCATAAATCTATATTTTGTAGGTTTTTAATGATGTTCCATCATATACATTCAATGAATTTAAGCTCCATTAAAATTTATTTCCCTGATATTTATATGTTTGAATAATTTTGATTTTTAGTTTAATATATATATATATATATATTGACAAAAAAGTTCTTAAATGTGTTTTCTTACTTTTATTAGGTTTTTTCAATTTTTACACTATTTGGTTTTGATTTTTGACTTTTCATGATTAGTAATATGTACAATTTAATTTTTTTTCAACTTTTTATGTCCATGTTATAATAAAACAACATTAAAATCATGGAATACAGGCACTATATTATGAATTTTTATAAAATTGAATTTGTAATCCATTCAGAAATCAATAGGATTTAAACATTCAGTTTAAAAAAATTCCATAATTTTAGCTGAACATGAGGCATTTCATATTAGTTTTATAAAAAAAATCATTTTTAATTTACCTCAAAGAATTATTTTTTATATCCTTTTTATAAACTATCTATGTTGAAATCACTCTATAATTATCTATCTAGAAGGGTTTTCACCACCGATTTGTGCTAACCGATGCACATGGTACTAATTCCACATCACCAATATTAATGTCAGTTGTAAATAAACCTTTAAATTTAAAAATACCATCATTAAAGGTGTTTTCCCCACTAGCGGATATGATTTATTTTCAAATAGGTTTATTAAATTCCCACATATTTAAATCCATTTATCAATGTAAATAAAAAATATATAATAATATTGGTTTTTTGGCGGACCTGATGGTTTTAGTTAAACATTTTATTGGTTTTTCAAAATATAATTTGTTTTTATTAAAGATTATTTTCTAGTAAATCTCTTATTTATATGTTTATCTTTATCAGTGGTCTTATAGGATGTATTGATACTCAATATTGGTTAATTAACCACATGGTACTATATTAAGGTATTATTCTTATCTCGGTCAATTTCATCTAATATGATGCAACATAATTCTTATATAATATTTTTTCAATTATTATAATCTATCATAAAAGAAAAATAACCAATTAATTCTTATATATATGTTTTGAATTTATATTCTATATTATCTTTACTATTTTCATTAAGGAATTTGTTGGGATACAAGCCAATATATTTTATATGATTATATATACCATTCAAAAATTCATTAGGATTATTATTAAAAAGTGGCATATTTTGAAAATTATTGACTATTTAAAAAATATATATTAATAATCGAATCAAAATACAAAACCTGAAACTAAAACACATTATGCATGGATTGGACTATTTTCACATGAGTTGTGTTTATCATTTTAACATCCCCTTTTATTGAATTTTTTGAAATATAGTGATTGGTATACCAATTTATTTTTATAAAAAACTATATATTATCCATTTCAAATTTATGGTAACTAGCTTACAGTATATAAGTTAAATATATTTAGATATTATATTAAAATATTATTATTTTCAATATAATATAACCTTATATCATTTGATCTAAAAGGTTATGCCCAAATATTCTTACATGGTAATCAATATTAATTGAAACATAGTAATTTATACAAAAAAATGAAATGTATATGGTCCCAAATGACCATGTGAACTCTCTTCAATGGTTGATAGGTAGAATACCATTCTTTTATTTGAAATATATTTTTTTATTGATTCCTTATATTACTATAATTAAATAGTTTTTGGGAAACTAAATGATGAAATTCCATTTCTAATACGTCAAAAATAATTTTTCTAAATGATTTCACATTTATATTTTCCAAAAAATTACATTAAATCCATGAGTCTCTATAAAAGGTAAATTGATTAAACTCACTCTAGGAAAGAAAAGAGTTAAAATTAATAGTAAAATCTAAATTATATATCATTTCAATAAATAATAATGAATGTTTGGAATTTTAATTTTTTCAAGAATCATTCTCAAATCTATCAAAAATTCAATATTCAAAATTCTTTATGATAGTAAAAAGTATATACATTTATCCATAAATAAATAAAACCACATAAATAAATGACCCCTAGCTTGGTTAGTTAGAACACAAGATTGGTATCAATGATGATTTATGTTTAAAAACTGTATAATCTAATTTTTATTTAAGGCCCTTCAGCAATACCTAAATATATAAAGATATCAATAGAATTATAAAATTGAAATCCATTAGACCAATTCTAATTTTAATTCATTATAACACCCCTCTGAAACTATAAAACTGTAATTTTACTCCTCAAAAATGTTTGGTATCATGGCCACTATATGATACTAGGACATTCAGATACGTCCACAAATATATGGCCCTTAGACCAATGCCCTTTCAATATATTTAAAAATTACTATAAATAAGAATCTAGTAGAAAATACTAACTTCAAAAATAAATATTATTATTTTTTCATGGAACACGTGTCATATGAATTATGAAACATTTATAATAACTTATCATGTGTTAGGAATTTCTGTGTTTATGTCACTATAAAATCATATTGGTAAACATTAAAATATTTTATATAAAAAATTCATAAAAATAATTTTATGATAACCATATTTTATTAGGTTTATAAATGATTAAATATATCAATTGAAGTACATAAAAATACCTTACCTTGTTATAATCAAAATTACTAATACCATAAGTTGTAAAATCACTCACATGTCTATAAAAAATGATACATATTGTAATTTATATGACACAATTTCAATTGTTTTTACATTAATAATATTTAATTTTTTGATCTTACTATTATTACTAGATTCGAAAACAAAAGAATTCATAGATTAAGTATTATCAGTTACATTATTTTCAATTAATATATTATTTCATTTATAATATTTTATAGATCATATAACATGATTATTTTTATTTAT
This sequence comes from Viscum album, assembly GCA_963277665.1. Taxonomy (NCBI): domain Eukaryota; kingdom Viridiplantae; phylum Streptophyta; class Magnoliopsida; order Santalales; family Viscaceae; genus Viscum; species Viscum album. The sequence goes on from OY728153.1 coordinate 1,896,719,572, forward strand.
ACCCTGAGTGACTTTCCCAATATCATTTGTAAAATTATCATTCATAGTATTTTTATTTTTTCCTTTTCAACTTCACTATTTAAATAATTTTACAATTTTATATTTATTTTTTTCCTCCTTAATTATTACAGATAAAATATTTAATAAAGCGTTAAATATCTATTTTACATAAATATTAATTAATTAATTATTATTATCTAAAAAATAAAATTATTTGTTTAAATTTATATCAATTTTATAAAGCATTGGTGTTTATTTCATTATTTCCTGAAATTTTACGGGAATTTAACCCTATTTGTTTTTAGTTAAAAAATGAAGTATAATTTATTTCCACGTGTATGAATTTTCCATAATCTGATTTCTTTTTCCATAATAATTTATTAGTCATATATTTTGTGTATTATTCTTCTCTATATATAGAATTTTACAACAATAATGATGTCATCGATTTTTGTAACTTGTTTATTTTTGTACATGTCATTGATATTAAAGGGTATTTATAAAATATAATTAATTCCATATAATTTATTGAATATTATTCCAATTTTTTTCATTTAAATAACATATAAATACTAATAATACCTAAAATCATTCTCAACTAACCTCCCATTCTAAGAGGATTAAAAATAAAATATTTCATTTTTACACTCTTCATTGTATACCTTTATAATATAATTTATTATTCATACATTACAAGATAAAAAATAATGTATTTAAAAATAAATGTATCATTATTGATGGATTCATTTATTACAATGTTAGTTTTTGTCTAATATTAATGTAAACATTACAATATTCTAAGAGTTGAATATTCATGAGTTATATTTTTCTATGTAAAATCTATGTATCGGTCATTTCAATGAACTTGCATGAAATTTTATGTGGATTTACCATTATAAATACCTTCTTGAGAAATTTAAAATTTTAGTTAGACCTATCAAAGACAACCTTCCACTGGAAATTAGTTTTCAATAACCACTAAGTGGGTGTGCAGACGTAATGGAATGAATTATATCATAAATCCTATAACAACACATCACTTATTCCCCACCAGAATAAATATATGCAATAAATATATCCAAAATATAAAATTAATTTTATTAATTATGTTATGACATTCATATGGAAGAATGTATTTTAAAAATAAAAAAATTAAAAAAATATTCCAAAAATTTAATTGCATGGAAAGATAAAAAAAAGCTAAATTTTCATTGCTAATGTTAACACCGTGTCTCGTAAATATTGTCAAAAACAAAATAAATCCTCCAAAATCCTTATCTAAACTCCTATATATGATGTAAAAAATTATTTTCATGACCCCAATGATCCCCATAATAATATTTGGTGTCCTCATAACTACAATTATATCCCCACTAGGGTTCACATTCTTGGGTAAGTTGAAAAACCTTGCAATAAGTCCAAAGAGATAAAAAAACTGAAATAAAATCCAATTTATGAATATTCAGAAGTAATGAAATAATAATATATAGCCATAAATGTAGTGATAAATACACATGTTGGTTATCTAGTTCAATATACACTGTAGGATACCCCCCATTCCAATATGATCATAAATAAACATACTAGGGTTTATATCTTTTGAGAGATATATTCAAAAAAATAAAAAAATATACTCCCATAAATAATAAGGATCTTGAAATAAAAAATTATTAAATAAGGCCTAAATAACCATCTCCATTAACCCTGGAGAATGTAGTTGAAAACTTGAGTGATCATGGAATGTCAACAATTCTTGATAGAGTATTAATTCCATTACCCAATGATAGAGGTTCAATCTACATAACCAATAAGTTATATAGAGGAATTACAAAAGTATATTTTTCATTTTTATAAGGATCATGAAATATTGAGATTAATTATAGTATATGAATAATATGAATCCATGATAATCATGTCTTAATGAATTTCCGTAATACATAGTTGTTCATATATTATTTTTCCCTCAATAAGAATAGAACATTGTGCTCCACTACTTCACTATCTGATTAATATCTAGAGACAATTTATTATGAAACATTTACCCCATTAATGGTTATTCAATATAAGAAAAAAGTTTATAACATATTTTTCAAGTAACATTGTCCATTTAGAAAAAAATTTTGTCTCTATAAATATATTTTCATGGAATTAATTTTGAATATATCATTTCTAATGTTTGTTAGACTCACAAAAAAATTACATGTCAACTCAATATCATTCTTATGTTTAATATTCTATCATAGAAATTAAGGGATCTGGTGTATAAATTCACATAGAATAATTCAATTTTTTTGTTCAAACTAATCACCTATAATAAGGGTTACACAAATTTTCTCATTAAATTATTATATCAACCCATAATCGATGGTCTCAATTAATAATTCATAAACCATTTAATTAAATAGAACATATTTATTTTTAACCATGTATAAGGGTGATTTCAAATAAGAACTCTATTATGTACTATAACTTTTAAGTGTCATCATATAAATCTATGTGATTGAGGTCCTAATTGGAGATCATTAAGAATCATAATCTCCAAATTTTGATTTTATTCTATTCTTACACAGAAAAGTGTTTGAAACCAACCTTTATAAAAACACCATCACAAGATCTCAATCATGAAAGTGTCACAGTAGAAAATTTAGATTAATTGAGAGTGGGAGGGGAGAATTAGTGAATCTTATTTCATTTATTTTTCTCATTTAGGAAACTTATTTCACCAATTTAGGTGAATACAATAAATATTTTACAATTACAACTGAAACAAAAATTTACAGACATAGTTTTCATTAGAAATTTCACATGGTTTACTACTTCATGTTAATGGATTCATTCAAGTAATTATATAAATAAAAAATAATTACATGATCCGATTTTCAAATATTCCTTTTAATGGTCAAGAATTATCATCAAACTCATGAATGAAAATGGGTCTCCAAACTTGTGTAAATTTATCCTTAAAAACAATGTAATATAAAATGAAATATATTAAAACAAAGTATTTTCATCCAAATAATAAATCCTTTATGTTTTGTTTTTATTTTTTCTTTATCATCATATTCGCTATAAAAAAATCATATTCTTCTTCTTATCATACTCTATATTATTTATTCTATATTTTTGTTCTTCCTAATGCTTCCACTATATTACACTGAATCTCCTTCTAATTAGACAACTTACTATACATTATTTGAGCATGAATTTTTAATTAAAACTATTAAATAAATCCTCTATTTTGATAATATTATTTTAATCCATTAGATAAATTCAATCCTACAAATAAATTTTACATGGGATTTCAATACATTTGAAATTGTTTTTGAGTAATGAGATACCATTTTAAAATGTGCCAAATTGATTATTTGTTTTTATCAGAATTTATTTAGTATAAAGAGAAACATCTATTATATATCTGTGAAGATTAAAATAATTAAGGTTTGAATAAAATTATATTCTAACGATGATAAATAATTTTAGAAGTGGAGGTTTCAGGAGATGGTAAATATCATCAAATAATGAATACAACTCAAAAATGAAAAATTAACGAAATTACATACTCAAATATACTATGTTAAAATACATTATGGTAATCCATTATTTCATAAAGATATCGAAATTAGATATTTGAATCAAAATTTTTTTTCAAAATGATCCACAATGTTACTCAATTTATACAATAATAACTAATAGTTTTTAATTGGAATCAGAAGATGATTCATGGGATACCATTGAATATCAGTGGATTTGTGTTAGATTATATAACCAAATATCAACATGAAAACCTATGAAGAACATAAACAATTTTTTTGGTTTTGAATATTATATTTAGAATGAAAAAATAAAATAATTTTCATTGTTCATGGGTGTATTAATGTTAACTCAATCCACTGAAAGGATCTGTGAAAACATCTCACATGAAGAAAAAATAAAAATGGGGAACAAATTACAATATAGGGAATCCTTCAACAGGATCCATTGAATTACATTATCTTGTAAGAGAACCAAAAAAATTAAAATAGTACATTTTATTGATTAAAACAATATAGTACATAATAATATATAATCTTATTTGATAATGTAAAAATTAAATCATGGGATTTATATTAACTTATTCTTAAAGGTAATAAAATAATGATTATATTTCAATGGAATGAATGGAATCCTAATTTAAATAAGAATGACATCCCTAAAAATCTACACTCTTCCAAGGTAAATAATTCTATATCAGTTATATAAAAGCGTAATTTTATGTTAAACAATTAACCATGGTGCATTGAAAATATTTCAATAATCTATGAGGTTTATGTAAGCTATCATGGATATAATTTACAACAACAATGATCTAGTGGAATGAATAAATTAATAACCAAATAATGGAAGGAAATTTCTAGGATATAGGGGTCCTGAGGTTATCCATATAATGGTAGTAGAATCATCCAAAATTTTAATATTGTATCTTAAGATATGTTGTAATTATATATGGTTTTTTCATTCTATAACTTATAGATTTTATTCTCTTTATAGTATTCATGTGGACTCATGTGATTGGATTTAGTTATTTTTCTAATTTATTAAATTATATCAATATTCAACATTATTCTGGGAAAAGTAATTTTCAAATTAAGATTACTGTATATATTGTTATTTTAAAAATATGAATAAGATTTCAAATTGGGTTACAAATTATATTGATCATATTAAGATTTGTTTCATCAAATCAGATATAAATTTGTGTACACAAAAATAGAATTTAATAACCGTACTATAACTACCAAACTATAATTAGTATTTAATTATATTCTTGAACATTGATAATATATCACTATGAAATAACACCCCCACACATAGGATCAGACACTCATGGGAATATTTCTATATCCAAATAAAATTACATTTTAATATCAAAGCTAAAGAATTATTTTGGTTTTTTATAAAACTAAATTCATATTCACTAATTTATGAAAGAATATTATTATATTAATTTACTTCTCTAATTTTCAGTCATTAAAATATCATTCATTGACATGATTAAGGTTTTAAAAACTACAATACAAGGAATTTAAGTCATTCGTCACTCAACTATAAAATATGTGAAATATTATACTGAACTATAAATTATGAATGGCATGACATTGTCATGATAAAGTAAAAAATTATCTATATAAGAGATAAATAAGAGTTTTCCAATCACGAGAACCTTTCCAGGGTGAGATTGATTATTATAGTTAGTGATCCTGAGTTGGAAAACATAAAGTCTCAAATAAGAGATTATACCATAGAATTAATTGTGGCTAAACAGTTAAAAATATAATTAGAATACCCACTTAATCCCAAACATGAATAACTAAAATCTATTTCCATTTTTTAAATATTCATCAAAAATTAAAATAAAATACTTTTATATAGATAATTAGCATAATTTTTTTAAGAAAATGAAATGAAAATAAAACATATTTTATGAGAAATACATAATTCCTTAGCATTTTTATTAGGGTCATGAGTCATAGAAATGAGAATAACATAGATTTAATAACCAATATCAAATATTTTGTTTTTTTACATTTCAACCAATTAGAATAGATTATAATAAAATTCTATATACATTACTCATTGATCATCCATAAAATTATAAAGTCATCCCACTTTACCAAAAAATATAGTATATCCTACGATGAAACATGAAATAAATTGATTCCCACATTCCTATCATATAATATTATCATGAAATGCAATCAATAGTTTATTCAGTTATAGAAAATGATCTTATATTATGGATAACAATAATTTATTTCATTGATAACGTGGGATTATATTATTAAATTAATGTATATTTATTAAAATTTATTTTAAACAAGGGCTCAATATTAAATAATCCTCTCAGTCAGAGTGTTAGATTTCCTCATTTTGAATTGTTCTTATATCCGACAAAAACTTATTCTATATGAGACATTTATATTTAGTTCAAATAATAATGGAGTGTATAGGAAAATTTTTGAATAATGTGGATTATAAAAACTCTTGGGGTGGTGAAAATTATTATTTTATAATGCTAATAATATATGGGTTTCAAAAATCAATTAAAATTATAATTTATTCTAAAATCTAATGTTAAGAAATAGATTCTATGACTACACTCGTTTGAATATATTTTTTAGAAACCAATGAATTTACGACTAAAATTACACAAATATGTTAAATTAAATTGTATAGCATATTTAACATTAATGTGAGTATAAAAACACCGAACATAGAAAAATTTTAAAAAGAAAAAAATTAAGCCATGTATTTGTTATTTGTTTTTATTTTTTTGTTTTATATTTTATTATGTTGACTTTTTTTGTTTTATAATTAATTTTACTCCAAATGTTATTATTTTTCCCTCCATCAAAACATTAAAATATATATTTTCCCAAATGAATGAAAATTAAATAAAAAGATATGAAAATGAAGGTGGAGGTAATAGAAAACCGACTATGTGGTAACATATATTGAATAATTCAACTAGAGTTCCACCACTGGATGCTTTGAAAATTCCTCAAATAATTTATTAATACACTAATTTATCCAATATACTGATGGAATACTATTATGTCACTAAAATGACAGAAAATATTAATGGTATAAGGATTGGAAAAATGTGATGAAAGCTTACATAAGATAAGCATGAACCTAAAATTTTATATGTGGACCATGTCACGATGATATAAATTATATTGATTAATTATATTATCATGGAGAATATTTTTCTTCTCTTTGATGACCCATGGTTATCATATGAATCTAAATTAATTTATTCTATCTTATGAAATTATAACTTCTTATTATTACATGTATATAAGTGATTCAAGTTACCTTTTTAATCAAAAAGTTTTGTTATATTTTCTAAATCCATTAGGTTGTATAATGAATTTCCAAATAAAATCTTATAAGGATACATTTCGATGAGAGTTTTATAATTTATATGATATTACCAAAGTGAATCGTCAAAAAACGTATTCCAATGTTTTTTTGTATAAATTTTTACATGGTTTGTTTAACCACTCAATTTGAAATTTCTGATTGTCTATTTATTTTTGGATGATAGGAATGGGGGACATAAAAAATAACCCCACTCTAATAAATCATGGTTAAAAAGTTATAATTACATAAATGGGAACCTTGATAACTAATGTTAAACCATATAATATCAAACATGATTAAAATTCCATATCTAAAAATTTCATTAACAATTAAATATTCACTGATCAGAGTATTAATTTATTGGAATATTACCTAAAATCAGAATATATGTGATATATTTTGGGACATATCATGTGGTTAAGTATGGAATATCAAATTCTGTGGGATATATAATATAATAGAATATGTTTTACCTTTTTGTTAAATAATTTCTATGACTATAGTTATATAATATTTACCTCTTTATAACTATTATATGATCATGTAATGAGTGTTATAATATATAGAATCACATTTAATGGTTCATGTGTATTCTTATGGTTATATAGTGAAGCCGAATTTTATCTGGATAAATTTCCTATCTATTCCATATTGTTTATCATTAAAAAAGTGCTTATGATGAAACCTAATGGTGTTTTTAATTAAATAAAGGTCACAAATAAAGTAAAACCATTATATATAATCATTTTTTTAGACATATGATTAAAATGGTTGTAATTATTCCATGTTTCCCATGTAATTTATAAATAATTAGTATACATTTGAATGGGTTTTAGTAATCATTAGTAATTCTCCTAATAATTCCATCCCTCTCAAGAAACTCTTGTTTCTTTTTATCTTATATAGAATGAGATGCACGAGAATATTATGGGATGCATAAAAGTTCCAATCCATGCATTTTGTGATTATATAGATTCATGTATATAGCTCAGGGTGATGATTCATTTAATTGTTCCTTAGTTATGTTAATAAAACCCCTAATTGAAGTAAATATCATTATGAATCTATGGTGAATGTTATATCTTCTACAAATTCATTATAGAAGATTTTTGTTTTTCAGAATGTAGTGATATTAGGAATGATAATTTTATAATATTCTACTACATTAAACAAGTCTTCTTCAATATTTAAAAACCAATCTATAGTGATAGAGAATTTATATAAATTATGATTTCCTTAATTCTATTATAATATTGGAATATGTCTATATTTTTTATTTTGGGTTTTCTAATCATTAGATGTTTAATGATTTTTTACAATGTTTTGTTTAATGTTATGTATATATCCAAATGGTTATTATGGTCATAATGAATGATTTAATATTTAACTACTAAAAAACTATGTAATCCTTTAATTTAATATATATCATAGAATACTAATAAATTAGTTTTAATTAATGATTTTGTTAATTAAAGGTTGAAAATAGAGGGCCTCATCTCTCTAGGGATGTCTACGATATCACATATTAAAAATAGTAGTATATAGGTCATGATATAAGGATTCTTATGAAATTGAAATATAATGAGGACCTAGGGACCCATGCATTTTTTATTATAATGACCATGAAACAATTAAAATATATATATTGAAATCATCAACATCTATTCTATAGCTTATAGATCATCTGTCAAATATATCATCAACTCTCGCTCATCACTCCCAGTTGGAAGCTTCCACTTCAACAAACAAAAATATTAGAGAATGAAAGCTACTTATCTATCATGAGTGGAACCCATATCCCATAAATAACTAAAAAATAACTTATTTATGTATAATACTTAAAAATTTATTCTTCCAAAGTACAACTATCTTTGATCATCTTCAAATCCATTATCAATGAAAAATCCTGATCTTGATTATCCTGAAATTCAGTTCATTTGGATATGATGATTCTTTATATTTTCAAGAAGACATTCCATATTTGATTAGCTTCTAAACTGAATGAGTATTCATTACTAATTCTTATTTGAAATTCACTAGGTTTCGATGAATTATTAACATAGAACATTAACTCATCTTCAGACATACAAGAATGATAATCATTTTTCTCACTACACTTAGTTGTGCTTGTAAGAAAATAGACACCACATTCTCTGTAAAATTGCAACCAAACATTATGAGAGTTGGGTGCCAACCTTAGGACGGTTTTTAAACATTAAACCCTCTTAAAAACCTTATAATTAACAATAAATCAAAGAAATACTTCAGTCAAATTTAAGATTTTCTAAAAATAACATTATGAACTAACTTCTCTTATTTTGGAATTGATCTATCAAAATCGAAAAAATCATTCTATAAAATTTATTTATTATTAATGAAATATTAAACTCCATTAAATTGAAAATATAAAAAATAATGAAAACACCTTCCTATAATGGAAATTAAAAATTGAAATGTGGAACATTAATAAATTACCATAAAAATTAAAACTCAACTAATATCATTCAAGAAACATATATTTAAATTACAATGTGACGAAAAAATATTTCATCTTATAAAATAAATAATATTAAACCATGAATAATTTTAATAATTTAACATTAATTTTTTTTTCAAAAATAATCAAAGAATTATAGTTTTCATACAACATAACCAATATTCAAAAATTACACATTATTATTTAAGAAATATTAATACATTTATTTCCCAAAATTAATAGGGAAAACATGTATAAAAATAAGATCATCATAGTGACAAACATACATTTCAAAACATCTATTAAAAATCATAGTTTCTTTCATTTTATCTACTCTTTGAAAACATTCATTCATGTTCCAAACATAATATTACAAAACACATGCTTCTCAAAATCATTATACTAGTTCATATACTTCACAAACACAATAGATTAAGAACATTAATCATTAAAAAACCACTCAATTACGATTTTATACACGAAAATATGATATTTAATCCCAATATGGTTCAATGTATATTTTTTATTTTCCCCATTTTAATTATTATCCAATATTATAAGTCATTCACATGTAAATTAATTAAATTCATCATGGAATGTATTATAAAGGTATAAATGGTGTATTTCTCCCAAATAGAATAAATACACAATAAATAAGTGATATCTGTGATAAAATTCTATTCCATATCCCTATGAAAAATTTCATTAACCTTCTATCATCAATCATTACCAGTAAAATGATTCATTTTGAAAAATATTTTTAAATAAAATATCCTCTTACTCAATAGTGATAATAATTAATACATTAAAATATCATTATCAAATAATTATTTATTGATGTGGTACATGATATATATGTTCATTAATAATTGTTTTTACTGATTTATTGAATGGTTTTATAACACTCAATTTATCAATACCAACATGTGATGGTGTGGCATCCCCAAACCTGCACTCAATGATCTAATGATAAAAACTGAAGCATTACATTTCATGATTTGATACTAATAAATCTGACCCAGTTTCCAATATAAATTATGCAAAACACAAAAATTAAATATTGGATTACATTAATTCCCAAAGACATTTTAGTTATACGGTTTTATAGAATTTGGACAGAATCATACATAACAAAAATTTGGTCATTAAGTGAGCATTATTCCCACTATATAGAACTTTTCTTTTCTAATATTAACTATTCATACTTATTCCAACACATTATTAAACCCTATGAATAACATTTAATTTTCTGTTTATGAGTCAACCAATTATCTCTGAGGAATATAAAATAAATAGGGAAACCTATTAGTCTATTTTAAAACAATGTGATCAGAATAAATTTTATGCTTCTATTATAGAAAACAGTATTCTCAAATAATGGTTTATTTATAGATGAAATCAGATTCAATTCAATATTTATTTAATGAAGAACATTATACAACAACATAATGGATGAATCATAATCAATTAGGTATCTTCGAAAACAATAAAACCCATGGAAAACATTTTCCAAAAAATATATACATTTTACCCTAAAAATTAAAAATCATTAATTTAAAACAAAATATATTTTTCAAACCATTTAATATAAATATTTATCCTTGAAAGAATATTTTAATTAATATAAATCTTATTTTGTTTCCTTTGGAAATCAAATTAATAAAACCCTAACAATAACCCACACAATTCGAATAACCATGACGGTAAAATCTTAAAATAGTTTTCTATAGAACATTATGACTACATAATGTATTAAAGAGATGTAACTAGATCATCAATAATCATAAACAATATTTTAGGTCCATGTATTTTTTATAACACCTGGGATATTCAATTTCATTCATCAAACATGAAATGTATAACTGACGTTCCATGATCAAAATCATTTTTAGTCTTCAAATAAAATAAGAAAACAATAATTTAATTTTCATACCATAAAAATAAAATTTTAATAAATATTTCAAACATGAATTTAATTGATGAAAATTAAAATTACTAAATTAATATTAAAATAAGCTATTTTTATTATGGATGGAGAAGTTTTAAATGTCATACAAGTTAAATCAGAACATTAATTTTATTTTTTTATGGAAATTAAAAACATAAGATATAAAATATGTAAATAGGGTCCTTTTAAGAAAATTTTGAAATAATATAAAAATATAAATACAAATTTAATCATAATTAATTTACATCTCAATAAAATAAATTAAAAATGTTTTTTTATTCATATGAAGATGTGAAAAAAGTATGTTCAAAAGAAATCATTAAAACTTTTAAATTCATATTTCTCAAGTAATGTGTCCCTTTCCTCAACTCTTAATCGTGACATATGATACATATATGATAGAAAAATGAAATAATATTAATTATTTCATTTCACAAAATAATTTTTTCTGTTTATTATACATTTCATTACTGTTTCAAATAAATCAACTTCATCAATTTTGTTCACATTATATATTTTGGTAATATTATATTTGTTTATCAAAAATTACATTGTTTTGTTTTCTATAGCCCGAGAGATCATTATTCCATAATCACAAGGAAATGAAAATATGAATAATTATAACTATTTTTAAATAATTTATAAATTAATAACTATCCATTAATAACTATTATAACACATATAGTATTTTGAAATAATACTATGTTTGATAGCATTCATGATATGCCTAATCGAGCTTAATCGAACAACTAAATATAATTATATTATTGTTATTTCTATAAAAAATAGTTATAATGGATGGAATAAAAATTATTTTCTAAATTATGAAAATAGGTATTGCAGATGTTTATATAATTATTCATTGATTCCAAAATTTAATAGAAACAGGAATAAAAAGCAATTAAATATAAATGATGTTTTTTATATAAAACTAATTAAATAATAATAATAATATTTATATAATAATAAAAATATTTATTATTGAAATATATTAATTAAATATGTATTAAATATAATGTTTAAAATTCATCTTATGTGGTTTATAGACATTATGTAAGAACAACTAAAATTTTACAAATAAAGGGTTTATTTATCTAAAAATACAGTTTTGTCGCATTTTGAAGTCACACTAATTATCAATATAATTGTTTTCACTATTATATGTTCTATTTGGTAAAATTAAATATATTCTTCATAGTATGAATATAAAAATTTACTTTGGATTAATTTTTCATGTTTTTTCTAAAAAGTTTCATTTTTCGATGAATAGTTAAAAATAATGAATTGTAGTTTGTCACGACCCTCCTTCACCAAAAGGAGGGAAGAGTCAGCGGATTTCCAGGCCCTTCCTTCTTTAAGTTTAAGGAGAGATAATGACCCCTGAAACCCGCCTTCAATAGGTCCCGGAGTGGCGACTAGCACCAAGGGTATAGAAAATTCTCGCAAATGGAAGGCATTACCCTTTTTATTATTATTTAGGATCGGGAAAAAGGACAAGTCGACCTCCCAAAAAGGAAAAGAAACAAGTTTATATAAATGAACCCAAATAAAGACCCCATGCATGTTTAAACAGTTTACAACAAGGTACAAGTACAAAAGAAAAAGAAAGCTCTCAAGTACAATACCAAAAGAAAACAAAGATACGACAACAGCGACAACTCCAACTGTCCGACTAATAGGGTCCCGCGCAGCCCTGGTAGTCCTCCTGGAAACCTGAAAGTAAACGTAGGGTGAGCATACAAGTACACTCAGTAGGGAAAACCAAGACTCTCGTGCACAAGTGGGGGAACGTACTAAAGTCCCGTGAGAAAAGAGTGAACCAAACAACTAACAAGGCAAACTATCCATCCCAGGCCTCACCAAGGCTCACTCCCCAAATAACGCAAGTCAAGTAATATATATAATAAGAGCACATCGATGTTTGGGTACCCCGCGCCACTTCCCCACTGGTTATTGAGACATCCTACGCATCGGACCAATCCCTCCATTCTCACCGCAGTCCCACTGCCACACCCGCCCGCACACACCTGGGCCACAACCACACGCAGTCCCACTGCCAAATCCCGCCCGCACACACCTGGGCCACAACCACACGCAGTCCCACTGCCAAATCCCGCCCGCACACACCTGGGCCTCAACTGTCACAAGTAACCATGCCTGCAAACACCTAGGCCAGAACAACCACCGCTACGCCCGAAGACACTTGGGCTAAAGGATCCATTGCCACGCCCGAAAACACCTGGGCCTCATCCCGAAGACACTTGGGAAACCACCTGCCGCACAGACCTGGCCAACCACCACAACACCCTGCCCGATGGTTCTTGGGCTAATAATGGACTTTAGGCCATCACAGCCTGCCCGAAGGTACTTGGGCTATCCGGGAAAGGGAGCAGAAAAGGAGCTAATAACCAGCCACTAAGTATAGTGTTGGGAAAAACACCCTTCCCCCATAAATGGGGGTGTTCGGCACTAAGTGCTCAACTTGGGTGGGGCGCAAATAAGAAACACAAAGCTACAAGTATAGATATAGGTAACAAACACTCACCCAAAACTTAGGTTTTCCTAGCCAACCTACAGAACACAATACCACAGCGTCCGAGTCACAATTCACGACCCTTGCCCACAAAACCATTTGTCCCATTCTTGTTTCACGTTTAGTCAAAATTTTCAATTAATTTTAAGCACTACTAGGCAACTACCATAAGCATAACCAAGGAAAACGTCAAAGCATAGATCAACCAAAACACTCACACCCGGTTCTGCCAACAGAGGATCTCTCCCCAATTTGTGATAAAAACTCACAACCACTGAAACCATGCCACCAGGAGATCCCATCCCCCAAATTCACACAGCCACTAAGAGTATAAAAAGAACAGGGGATCCCATCCCCTCCCACATTTCCAGCAAACGGCCCGAAGGGAAAACAACCACTAACCACTACCAACACAAGTCAGGGATTTTCAGATTTAAACGATTTAACACACTCCATGATTTCAAATTCCGTGTGTTCTAACCGGGAGTTATCACAGAAGGGCCAATCCTGGTGCTTTCAATTATTCAGCCGGATATACGTGGTTAACCAATTTCACAGCAGGAGTTCACAATTTCAACAACCCAATTAAAACATCATGAGGGGATTCAAGTGCACACACACGACCACCAACGGCCTCAATTTTCAGAAAACATAAACCAGTACAACAAAAGGGATGATCACAAGATAAAGCATAACAACGATCACAACCCCTTCCCCTTCTTCCTTTAGAACTTCGTTTATTATCTTCATTAGGGTTTGGTTCAACCAATTCTATAGGAACAAAAGTAACGCCCACCCCGCATGATACACAAAAGTGAGAGACGAGAGAAATTCCCTACTTGTTGATAGATGATCGACGTTTAGGCCGGGGGCGCGGAACTTTACGGATAACGACGCGGCGGTCCCGATGCACCAGAAGAGCCACGATCGAAGAAGGGGGGAAGCCACGGCCTAACCCTTAATTATAAGAGCTGGGGACGGTTGAGATGAAACACAAAACCACAGAAGACGAGGGAGTCGTGGGTTGACCACGTGGCTTGACTCATCATTAATGGCACTGGGTGGTTTTAACCGACCCATGAATTAATGAAGCATTTAATTAAAACCTTTGTGCGCGTTTCGGATTCCCAAGATATTTTTAACAAGGCAGAATAGGGTTTAAAACCCTATTTGCGAAAAAGGAACGTTACTGGAACAACTTGGCAAGGCCGGGCGACGTCGGCCGGTCTCACCGATCGGTCTCACCGATCGGTCTCACCGGTCGGTCTCACCGGTCGGTCTCACCGGTCGGTGTCACCGATCGGTCTCACCGATCGGTACCCCGCAAGGAAACCGGATTTTTGGCAAAGGAAGGGACCAAGGGGGGTCTGGGTCATCACATCAGATACCTCTTAAACGATTCTCGTCCCCGAGAATCAAAACAAACCAGAAGGAAAGAGAGGATCCGAACAACCATCTTCGAAGATACCTCTTAGGAGTGGACCCCCGCTAATTGAAAACACTCCCTGTCAAGAACCAAGCAACATACCACGCCAAACCGCCCGGTCATGTGGGTTTGGGGAGTTCCCCTCCCCCATGTCAAGATATTATCTGCTTTGGGCGGCACTGACTCGCCCGCACGGGTTTAATCGCATCCACCTTAATGCGTCCTGATTAGGGGTCGGGTTTCCCCTTCCCTTTAGCCGGGGCTTTCCACACATAACAGAGGAAAGGAACTAGCACATTTCATAGACAAAAAGGTCAAACGTTCTGTCACAACAGGCACCAAAGGTTCAAAGCTCAGAACAACTCGGGGTATTGGGCACGCATCTGTGCTTCCCTCTCCCACGTACTCTCTTCGAGGCCGCCATGTCTCCACAACACACGAACCAGACCGACGGTTCGTCCACAGAGCACTTTCTCCTTGCGATCCTCGATTCTGACTGGCCGTTCCTCGAAGGTCGCGTCTCCTCCCACATCTAGCTCTCCCCAGTTGATGACATGAGAGTCATCATGTAAGTACTGACGAAGCTGGGAGACATGGAAGACGTCATGGACCCTCTCCAACTGAGGTGGTTGGGCCAGCTGATATGCTACCTCGCCAACTCGCCTCAGCACCTCGAAAGGTCCGATGAACTTAGGGGAGAGCTTACTCCCCTTTCCGAACCTCCGCTGCCCCCGTCGAGGGGAAACCTTCAAAAACACATGATCTCCCACCTCGAACTTCAGGGGCCTCCTCCGACGATCAGCATAAGATTTCTGCCGATCCTGAGCTGCTTTCATCCTCTCCCGCACTAGCTGGACTTTCTCCGTGGTGCTCTGCACTACTTCTGGTCCAAGAGTACCAGTCTCACCAACCTCTGCCCAACATAAGGGTGAACGACATGGTCTTCCATACAAAGCCTCAAAAGGAGCCATGCCAATAGTATAGTGAAAACTGTTGTTGTAGGCAAACTCTACTAAAGGCAAGTGTCGTACCCATGATCCTCCGAAATCCAGAACACATGCTCGCAGCATGTCCTCCAAGGTCTGGATAGTCCGCTCTGTCTGTCCATCAGTCTGAGGGTGAAAAGCAGTGCTAAGGCGTAGTTGGGTGCCAAAAGCATGCTGTAACCCCTTCCAGACTCGTGAGGTGAATCGAGTGTCCCGATCTGAGACGATCGTTTTCGGAACTCCATGAAAACGCACCACCTCATCCACGTACCTCTGTGCTAAGGTACTCACGGGTCCTGACTCCTTGATAGCCAAGAAGTGAGCAGATTTTGTCAATCGATCCACCACTACCCAGATAGCATCATGCCCGCCCTGAGCTCTGGGTAGTCCCGTGACGAAGTCCATCGAGACGTCGTCCCACTTCTACTCGGGAACATCTAGAGGATGCAACAGACCACCAGGAACACGGTGTTCAGCCTTCACCTGCTGACACACCAGGCATTTAGCCACGAACTCTGCCACTGCCCGTTTCACCCCGGGCCACCAAAACTGTCCCCTCAGGCCTTGGTACATTTTCGAAACACCCGGATGTACTGCCAAGGCTGAGCTATGGAACTCACGAAGGACTTCATCACGCATCACCTCTGGAACAAACAACCTCCGATGAAAGAGCATCCGACGTCGGCTGTCCTCCGACCATCCTTCCGGGGCGTTCCCCTGATCGATACGATCCCGCAACACTTCCACCTCAGGATCTCCCCACTGAGACTCTTCCACTTGCTGCAACAAAAAGGACTGTACCGTCATCTGAAACAAAAAGCCTCTAGTACCTTCCACCCTTGCATCCAAGTGCAAGGCAGCCAACTCCCCCATCGCCTTCCAAGCATCATCAGATTCCCGAACCACCTCCTGATGCGGCTTCCTGCTCAGGGCATCAGCCACAATGTTTCCCTTACCATCAGTGTATGAGATCTCAAAGTCGTAGTCCTGGAGAAACTCAACCCACCTCCGCTGTCGCAAGTTCAAGTCACGCTGGGAGAAGATATAGCGCAAGATTTTGTGATCGGTGAAGACCACAAAGCGCTCCCCAAAGAGGTAATGTCGCCACAACTTTAATGCGAACACTACCGCTGCAAGCTCCAGGTCATGGGTGGCATAGTTCCGCTCATGGGGGCGTAGCTGCCTGGACCCGTAAGAGATCACCCCTTGTCGCTGCATCAATACGCACCCCAGGCCCTGTCCTGAAGCATCACAGAATACCTCATAGGCCATCCCTTCTTCTGGCAATCTCAACACTGGGGCACTAACCAGTTTTTCTTTTAGGTAGCTGAAGGACGACTCACACTGCTCGCTCCACATGAAAACCTGGTCCTTCTTGGTCAAAGCCGTCAAAGGGGCTGCTACCCGGGAGAAGTTGGGTACGAATCTCCGGTAGTAGCCTGCCAGTCTGAGGAAACTCCGAACTTCCGCCACATTCTTGGGTGCTGCCCAAGAAACAATTGCCTCAACCTTTGATGGGTCGACTGCTACTCCCTGCTCAGACACTACATGTCCGAGGAAGTGCACTTCTCGTGCCCAGAACTTGCACTTTGACAACTTCCCATAGAGCTGGTGCTGTCGGAGGACCTCCAAAACCGTCCTCAGGTGCTCTGCATGGTCCTCTTCTGACTTTGAATAGATCAGGATATCATCGATGAACACCACCACAAACCGATCCAGGTACTCCCGAAAGATGGAGTTCATAAGCCCCATGAACACGGCCGGGGCGTTCGTAACACCAAAGGGCATGACCACGAACTCGAAGTGCCCATACCTACACCTGAACGCCGTCTTCGGGACGTTGCTATCCTTCACCCTCAGCTGGTGGTACCCGGATCGCAGGTCGATCTTCGAGAACCATCCTGCCCCCTTCAGCTGGTCGAAAAGATCATCTATCCTCGGAAGAGGGTAGCGGTTCTTGATCGTTACCTGATTCAGCCTCCTGTAATCGATGCACAACCTGAGGCCACCATCTGCCTTCTTTGCGAACAAGACTGGGGCACCCCACGGTGATGCACTTGGACGAACATAACCCCTCTTCATCAGATCGTCAATCTGTATCCGCAACTCCCGTAGCTCCGAAGGTGCCATCCGGTAAGGAGCCATCGAGATTGGTCGAGAGCCGGGCTGCAGGTCTATCCCGAACTCGATGTCACGTCGAGGGGGTAGAGTCGTCACCTCCTCAGGAAAGACGTCCATAAATTCACGAACGATCTCTGGTACTTCCACCATTTCCTCATCTGTTGATTCTATCGTCAGTTCGGTCAACAAGGAGAGGAGAGGTTCCTCCCTCCTGTTTCCCTTCGGACAGCTCCGCTCGCCGGTGAAAGTAACACGCTGGCCGTCCAAACTGGAGAACACCACCCTCCCTTGGAAACAGTCGATGACGGCGCACACAGAAAATAGCCAGTCGATGCCTAGGATGACATCGTACGGCCGAATCTGTAGCAGAAGGAGATCCTTAACCGACTGATGTGGCCCCAACATCAGTCTACATCCCCGACAAACGAACAGCAAGTCGGTCTGACCTCCAACTGGTGTGCTCAACACCAGGGGCACTGAAAGTCTCTCGGCATCTAGACCCAAGGCGCGGGCTAGACTGGGTGCAACAAAGGAGTGCGAAGCTCCGGTATCGAACAAAGCATAAGCAAGAGTTCTAAACACACTGATCGTACCTCGAACAACCTCTGGCCCTGCTGGAACTGTTGCTTCTACGGTGTGTAATTGTCCACGCCCAGCTCCCCTGCCCCTCGGCTGTCGGCCACCTCCCCGACCACGCCCTGGTCGAGGTCCCTGGGGAGCGCCCTGAGGTCGGCCTCCCCCTCCTATGTCTGTCTGCGGAGGAGCGGGAGCTCGCTGTCCCTGCTGCTGCTGCTGGAAGGGTCTGGCTGGGAACTGCTGCTGCGACGGACGCTGGGGATGACTGCCACTGCTGTACTGCACCCGATCGGGGCACTGACTCCGAAGATGTCCAGGGCTCCCGCAGATGAAGCACCGTGGTCCCGAGCCTGAAGGAAAAGAACGTGGGCCAGGGGATCGAAACTGAAACTGCTGCGGCCTGCTCCCTGCGGGTCGGAACCTGGAGGGTCCCGATGCCAGAGGCCTGGTGCTGACGGCCTTCCCCTTCGATGGTCCCAGCTGGATCCCTTCTCGTGACAGTCCGCCTAGAGCGTGCATCCTTTCCACCACTTCGGCCTTCTTCTGAACCTCTAAGTATGTCGGAAGGGTAAAGGGGGTAACAACATACTGGAGGGAGGGTCGGAGCGCCTCCTCCAAACGTCTTGCCCGAGACTCCTCATCGGGAAAGAGGTCCGAAGCAAAATGCAGGAAGTCCTTGAAATTGATTCCAAGTTCCCTCACGGACATGCTCCCCTGCTGGAGGGAGAGTAGCTCCTGCCTCTTCTCCGCCTTCATTGTCGAGGAGAGAAACTCCGCCCGGAACTCCTTCTCGAAGTCCGCCCAAGCAACCTCAGACTCTTTCCTACTCCCCAGGTGAAGCATCCACCACTGACGTGCCGCTCCTCGCATCTGGCTAACAGCCAGAGGAACCCAGTACTCCGTCGGGGCCCGAATCAGGCCGAAGGCTATGACTAGCTCCTCCAGCCAGCCTTCCGTCTTCATGTCGGAGGTGCTGCCCTCATATTTCTCGAGGGCCTGTCGCTGAAAGGCTCGAAGAGTCTTCTGCCACTGGTCGTCCTCTTCCTCCCGACTAGCTCTCTGCCGATTGGCCAAAGTAGTCTCAGGAGTCTCGATCGCCTGTACCACACGTGGTCGCCTTCCAAGTGCCATAGCTGCAAGGTAAACAAGGAATGCCTAAGCCCAGTAGTGCAAAGAAAACCGTTCTCAAAACATATTAAGATTTAATTTATTCTTAATTTCCCAAGACATCCCAGAAACACAAAAACACAAGTCATTTATGATGCATGTACCTTTCCTAGGGTCTCTACCCTGAAATCAGTGTGGCCTCACTTGGTCGTTCGGTAGGTCCAGAGTCCTTGCATCGGATCACGGGGGGCCCTAAAATCCCGTGTCCTAGCCGGTCCTCCCTGTCCTAATTCACGCACCAAGGTCACCCAACGCTGTTGCCTTACCATCCCATGCAATCCTTACTGTGCCCAACTCCAGACTCCGTCCTATCTCTGAACCTCATCCTCTGATACCATTCTGTCACGACCCGCCTTCACCAAAAGGAGGGAAGAGTCAGCGGATTGCCAGGCCCTTCCTTCTTTAAGTTGAAGGAGAGATAATGACCCCCGAAACCCGCCTTCAATAGGTCCCGGAGTGGCGACTAGCACCAAGGGTATAGAAAATTCTCGCAAATGGAAGGCATTACCCTTTTTTATTATTATTTAGGATCGGGAAAAAGGACAAGCCGACCTCCCAAAAAGGAAAAGAAACAAGTTTATATAAATGAACCCAAATAAAGACCCCATGCATGTTTAAACAGTTTACAACAAGGTACAAGTACAAAAGAAAAAGAAAGCTCTCAAGTACAATACCAAAAGAAAACAAAGATACGACAACAGCGACAACTCCAACTGTCCGACTAATAGGGTCCCGCGCAGCCCTGGTAGTCCTCCTGGAAACCTGAAAGTAAATGTAGGGTGAGCATACAAGTACACTCAGTAGGGAAAACCAAGACTCTCGTGCACAAGTGGGGGAACGTACTAAAGTCCCGTGAGAAAAGAGTGAACCAAACAACTAACAAGGCAAACTATCCATCCCAGGCCTCACCAAGGCTCACTCCCCAAATAACGCAAGTCAAGTAATATATATAATAAGAGCACAACGATGTTTGGGTACCCCGCGCCACTTCCCCACTGGTTATTGAGACATCCTACGCATCGGACCAATCCCGCCATTCTCACCGCAGTCCCACTGCCACACCCACCCGCACACACCTGGGCCACAACCACATGCAGTCCCACTGCCAAATCCCGCCCGCACACACCTGGGCCACAACCACACGCAGTCCCACTGCCAAATCCCGCCCGCACAAACCTGGGCCTCAACTGTCACAAGTAACCATGCCTGCAAACACCTAGGCCAGAACAACCACCGCTACGCCCGAAGACACCTGGGCTAAAGGATCCACTGCCACGCCCGAAAACACCTGGGCCTCATCCCGAAGACACTTGGGAAACCACCTTCCGCACACACCTGGCCAACCACCACAACACCCTGCCCGATGGTTCTTGGGCTAATAATGGACTTCAGGCCATCACAGCCTGCCCGAAGGTACTTGGGCTATCCGGGAAAGGGAGCAGAAAAGGAGCTAATAACCAGCCACTAAGTATAGTGTTGGGAAAAACACCCTTCCCCCATAAATGAGGGTGTTCGGCACTAAGTGCTCAACTTGGGTGGGGCGCGAATAAGAAACACAAAGCTACAAGTATAGATATAGGTAACAAACACTCACCCAAAACTTAGGTTTTCCTAGCCAACCTACAGAACACAATACCACAGCGTCCGAGTCACAATTCACGACCCTTTCCCACAAAACCATTTGTCCCATTCTTGTTTCACGTTCAGTCAAAATGTTCAATTAATTTTAAGCACTACTGGGCAACTACCATAAGCATAACCAAGGAAAACGTCAAAGCATAGATCAACCAAAACACTCACACCCGGTTCTGCCAACAGAGGATCTCTCCCCAATTTGTGATAAAAACTCACAACCACTGAAACCATGCCAACAGGAGATCCCATCCCCCAAATTCACACAGCCACTGAGAGTATAAAAAGAACAGGGGATCCCATCCCCTCCCACATTTCCAGCAAACGGCCCGAAGGGAAAACAACCACTAACCACTACCAACACAAGTCAGGGATTTTCAGATTTAAACGATTTAACACACTCCATGATTTCAAATTCCGTGTGTTCTAACCGGGAGTTATCACAGAAGGGCCGATCCTGGTGCTTTCAATTATTCAGCCGGATATACGTGGTTAACCAATTTCACAGCAGGAGTTCACAATTTCAGCAACCCAATTAAAACATCATGAGGGGATTCAAGTGCACACACACGACCACCAACGGCCTCAATTTTCAGAAAACATAAACCAGTACAACAAAAGGGATGATCACAAGATAAAGCATAACAACGATCACAACCCCTTCCCCTTCTTCCTTTAGAACTTCGTTTATTATCTTCATTAGGGTTTGGTTCAACCAATTCCATAGGAACAAAAGTAACGCCCACCCCGCATGATACACAAAAGTGAGAGACGAGAGAAATTCCCTACTTGTTGATAGATGATCGACGTTTAGGCCGGGGGCGCGAAACTTTACGGATAACGACGCGGCGGTCCCGATGCACCAGAAGAGCCACGATCGAAGAAGGGGGGAAGCCACGGCCTAACCCTTAATTATAAGAGCTGGGGACGGTTGAGATGAAACACAAAACCACGGAAGACGAGGGAGTCGTGGGTTGACCACGTGGCTTGACTCATCATTAATGGCACTGGGTGGTTTTAACCGACCCATGAATTAATGAAGCATTTAATTAAAACCTTTGTGCGTGTTTCGGATTCCCAAGATATTTTTAACAAGGCAGAATAGGGTTTAAAACCCTATTTGCGAAAAAGGAACGTTACTGGAACAACTTGGCAAGGCCGGGCGACGTCGGCCGGTCTCACCGGTCGGTCTCACCGGTCGGTGTCACCGATCGGTGTCACCGGTCGGTCTCACCGATCGGTGTCACCGATCGGTCTCACCGATCGGTACCCCGCAAGGAAACCGGATTTTTGGCAAAGGAAGGGACCAAGGGGGGGTCTGGGTCATCACATAGTTTAAAACTGATTTTAATTTATATATTTTTACTCTTAAAAAACATTTTTAATGAAAGAATAGATCAATAATACATTTTATAATCTAATTTAGGTAATTGGAAATCTTTTCATATTTATATTATATATAAAAATATATTGAAATTTTGTAATCCTCTTTTACCCCCTTCACTCCAAATCTACAGGATTAGTGTTAAAATTAATTTAGCCACTTTTGTGAATTTAATATTTAAAAATAGAAATGCATGGATGTAATCAGTATGAAATTTTTGGTATAATAACATTTAATTATTTTTGTTGTTTTTATTAACATTATTATTATATTTACCATGGTGAAGAGTAAAATTAATATTATAATCTTATAAAATTACGTTGAAACATTTTCGAATTTCATTAGAATAGTCGGTTTCCAAAAAATCATATTTATTATGAAATTTTACCAAGTTTAAGTTTAATGGGTAAGAATATGTAATTTTTTATATTTTATTTATAAATAATTTAAAATTATCATAATCATATTTTAAAATGTATTTTTTTAATATCGGGTTATATAGAAGATAAATTATGCTCTAAATAGTTATTTGAAATATAAAATGTTTATATAAATAATTATAATTTATTTTTAATTTGTGGAGATTATATTATGTAATTTAATTGTGACACAATGATGATGCAATAATTTATTTTTTAAAGGAGGAATCAAAAAAATCATAATAATAATATTAAAATAAATATAATTTGAAATATTTAATATGATGAAATAAAATTATGGAAGAATATGACATGTGATTGATGTGTAATGGTATTTTTATAAGGAACCAAGTTTTTATGAAATTTTAAAGATCTTTATAAAATTATTTCAATATTTACTTATATGTGATTTGAAAATAAATAATATTCAATTAAATGATATAAAATATTAAAAATTATGAAAATATTTAAAATGATTTGTTCATGTCAAAAATAATAATTAATAACTCATTTTTGTCAATTCTGAATTTTATTCTAATTATAATAACCCTCAATGTGTAATTAACGTGATTTCACATTAAGAGTTAAAAAAGGATAAAAAAAGATACGGATTGAATCTTATCAAAACATGTCTGACCTTAATTAGATGAATGTATGTCGACCCCAAATTGTCATATATTCGAAATAATTTGTTTGGAGTAATTTGGAATATAATTTGAATTTATATTAATATAATATATTTTATAATTCCTATAGTGCCCCTCCCCTCACATATAATAGGAAACACATTCATCTCGATTCCTTAAACCAAAAAAAACTTGATTCTGCCAATATATACCCAATAATTTTACAAGAATACCCCTCACATTTTAGAGGCCTTAGATTAGGTAAAACAACAACATTAGAGGTATTAAGGTGTTAAACAAAGGTGACCATTCGATGAGAATGAATTGTTTTTAATTAAGTGTTCATGTTTTATTTTTTCTTCATCTTCCTTCAAATATTATTCAACCATTAATAAATAATAATTCCATTATACTAAATACAATGATATTTTTTTATTTTAACTTCATTACCTAAATCCATCTACAATTTCATAAAATGGGAAATGATCGTCTCGTTTGTGTGTGTGCGGGTGACAGCCTTATGAACCAATATAGTTCATTTTTTATTACAATCACTAAAAACTAGTTATAATGATGGAATTATTTTTTATATAAGATATTAATGAAATATTTATCATTATAATAGAATAATATATCAATTATTCCCTTACTTTACATTCACATTAAAAATGATAATGTCTTTCGTGCATATATGTGAACTATCACCTCTATGAAGTGATTGGATTCATTTTTAATAATCATATCACAATTAATATATATATATATATATATATAATTAGTTTATTAATATGATATTGGTGATATTTTTATCATTAAAAAATTCTTAAATAATGCAAAACATCCTTCCATAATAATCAATGATTAGTGTAAACATCACCTATTAAATCCTATGGCTTACCGTCACTTTTATTGTAACATAGTTCATTTTAATAATTGTAATATATTGTTTGATTTAAAAGTATAAATAGTGTATAATGGTGATAATTATTTCATGAATATTATTATATATATGATTTAATTATGATAATTTTGACTACATAGATCATTTCAAATTTAACTTTGACTCGAGTACCGAGTATCAAAAAAACAGCTGATGTGGACAAAAATAATTATGTAACTATTATAAAATGATAAAAAGTCATAAAAAAGGAATAATAAAATTTTGAAAATGTTATCATGCATGTAAATAATTTTCCAATTATTTTAATTAGTAATATAATTATTATATGCAACGACTCAGACTCATGTTAATGGAATTTCTTTTAAAAACCTCTTTAAAATTTACTATTTCACCTATTTTTATGAAATCCAAAAAGAATCCTTTCATATTGAATGAATATATTTCCTTGATTTTATGTTTTTTTAATGTTTTATGCTTAATTTATAATTTTACTATTTTAATTTTGGATGATTTGATTTCATTTATCAGTTTGTGGCATTCTAGAAACGAAATGTCATTTCAAAGAGGAAATGTTAGTTTTCCTTTATGATTTTTGACATGCTATGACTATGTTTTTTGTTCTAAAGTATCTTCTTTAAATATGGTTAGTCACATGATTATAAAAGGGTTTATGAGACCATTATATCTTTCCAATTCATTTGGTAATGAGATGTAGATATTTGGATTGAAATATCCCAAGGGATTAAGGTAATATACTGAGATGGAGATTCCAAATGTAGACATAAAGTTTACTCCCTAAGTGGTGATGAAAGATACAATGTCAGAATGATATGGATTCCACATGTTACCTTTATGATTTAGTATATCTATTTATTTTTATAGGAATCATATAATTTCATGAGGTATGCTGAAGAGTTTATTTATTTGAGTGGAAATTATGATTTTGTTACAATGTTTTCATGATTTCAATATATTAATGGTCTAATGGTATCTTTCCTACTTTCATGTCACTTACTAAGATTTTTATTTCATTCCATGTTTTAATTTTTTTTACAGGTTATTTGGTTTGGTAAGAAAAAGGCTGAAGTCAATGTAAATGTTATAAAGACTTTTTATTAAACCAATGAAACGTTGTTTACTTTTAATAGTTTTATATTCAGGAAAAAATGATATTGTTTTAGTAGTATCAATATTTTATGCATGTTGAACGTTTTTAAAGAAATATGGAATAATTATATAATAAATAATCCAAAAAATATCAAAAAGATTATAGAAAATAAATTCTTGATTAAAATAAAGATCATTTAAGGTCTAATGTTGGGGATTTATAGTTGGTATGAGTGGACAATTTAGATAAAATTAGAGGATAAGGTGTTATTTAAGCATAATTAACAAGTTTTATATGACAATATTGGTTAGAATATTATAAAGGGTAATAGTTATTTTTGATAAATTTATTTATTTTGATATAACTTGAATAAGTATATATTATCGATTTCCCCCCTCAAAAGATAGTATATGTTGACTTTTTTCATATATCGAGACTAACCATTTTGGTTTTAACAAATGGTTAGATCTAGTTGGAACAAAAGTAATAATAAATTTGAAGGAAAATGGTGTGGTTTCTCTGAGTAATAAACTAAAAAATGGGATCTATACTGAGAACTATTGTGGTTATTCAAAACCAACTATTAGGAGTCATAATCAGCAACTCGATCCTTGGTGAGTTTTCTAATGCATAATATATATGAGAGATGGATAATTTTGGAATTTTATGTAACAATATCATAAGGGAAAATACATTCAATGAAATACCTTTCAATAATGTGGAAAGAAACACCTAAGAAAATGTCGTGAAGTAACGAGATGTTGTTTTATATGTGGAAATCTAGGGCATAAAATAATAATCTTCTTATGAAAAAGGATAATTTCTGTTGAATCCATGAAAGGGAAAGAAGTTCATCACATATTTTTCAATTTAATGTTTTACATTTTTTGAGTATGATCATTATTGAAATCAATTTCCTATTAAATTTTTTCACAAATAAAATATTTTTAACCATATAAATATCTTTTTTGAAATACACAATGCCATTTCAATTGATGACCCAGAATATAATGGTGAAATTTCAATGGTATGCATTATTTATTGACTTGTGTTTTGAAATTATTGTGTCTTAGGACCTCATTCATGTTTTTTATTGTATGAAATAGGTGTTTAGGAATAATATGGAATGTCATGGTTAAATGATCATGATGAATTCTAAATGATCAATAAGTCAATATATAATGGATTCGAGAGTTATGGTATTTAATAGGATGATGAAATGATTAAAAGTATTAATACTCTTTTGATGATTGGGGTAATTTGGAAGAATTGTTTTAGTTTGTATCACAGAAGGTGTTATGTGAAATGTTATTTGATGAAGAATTATATTTTCATTTATAGAAATAATTATAAATGTAAAGATTAGCATTAGGGTTTATATGAGCATTAATTTTTAGGTAATTTTGTGTTATTATTTTTTGGTGAAAAAATAAAGGATTTGAGACGACCATATAGGTTAAAAAAATTTATTGTTATTTTTTAAGAATTTATAATATTTTAGGAGGGTTATATAAACTATATAGATTTCCAAAAAGGACAACCTATTTGATGGGGGACAGCCCATCATGTTTAGAAAGGCTATTAGAATCGAACCCACAATTGAAGGGCGATAATGGGGAATCCCCTACCACTAGCCTATGTGTAGTACCATGTTAGTATGCCATATTATGTTTATTTAAATGATTTTATGGATTAAGAATACATATATTTTTGGATTATATGTTTTATCTAATAAATAACCATCAGATTGGAAAATGATTTGGTGATTAAGTGGTAAATGTTATTTTAGAAGACGTTTACTATTTTGGGAACTTTATATGATTGATGTATAAAAACTAATATAGGATTTTATTTGAGAAGTAAAGGTTGAATTATATTTCAGAAGATTATATAATTTTAATGTGGACTTATGTTGATTCCAGTTATTTGGCAAAATGATTAGAATATCATGAAGATTAGTAGTGAAATTGCTTTTTTGTGTGAGAATGCAATAGTGATTGATTTTAATTGAATATAATTATTACAATATATCATGAAAGACTATGTGATAAAATCCATTATATTTATAATTTTTTAATATTAGTCAGAATTTTTTTTATGAATTTTAAGTAGTATTTTCTATTGAATAGTCTATGTTGATCTTGAGGTATTGATGTTGAATGATAGATATTTATGTTGTTCTTTCATAACTAATGTTTATTCTTTTTGGGGAATTATATTATCTTCTACAGATCATTTTGGTTTTTTTAATTTTTCAGGACATGATAAATAAATAGTTAATCTTTTTTGTATTATTTGATTCTACATACCTTTATTCTAGTTCATCGAGCATGCATTTTCTTCTTTAATACTAATTTTTTGGATAAATAGAATATTTTTTGGTGAAATTTGATTAAGGGATGAAAATCTACTTTTTCACGTATGAATGTTTCTTTATGTTTATATTCCATGTTGTGAAATACTTATTCAACATTACGAAATGAATATTTACTGAAAAAAATTTAATCATTTAATTTTCACACGATGAAGCCAATGATAATTCAACAAATTAGAACATATGTTTTTGTGATTGTTAACAATCACATAAACATGTTTTCTATCACTATTCACCATAAAATGATGGCGAGTTTCACATTTATATATTGGTTTTCCTACATGGAACCCCATTATATGTTATCTCATGTGACTGTTGTACACCGCTTTCATTATTTTAAAGTGGATGTTTCATTTATCCTTTTTTAGAAGAGAGATTTCAATAAAGGTACTTTGAAAATTCAAATAACTAGTTTTTGATCCCATGGTAAAATTATGAGTACACAATTTATTAAATTTGGTGGAATGTAACATCCTTAGATTATAAAAAAATATGCTATGCTCCGTATCATACATTATATACCCTATCAAGCTTAAACGAACAACTAAATATTATTATTTTAATGTTACTTTTTTACAAAAACCATTTAACGGAATAGAATGAGTAGTATTTAATAAATTAATAAAATATATTTTACATATGTTTATATAATGAATCATTGGTTTCCAAATTAATTAAAAATGAAAATAAACACCAATTAAAGTTAAAGGGTGCATTTTTCTGAAAAACTCTTTATATGTGAATAAATTTTTATATAAAACAATACAATAACACAAATTATAATATACTAATGAAATAAAAATTCAATATCATTTCTAAAATTAATCTTTTGTGATTTAATGACATTATATTAGAAAAAAAGACAGCTATACGTATAAAGAGAGTATTTTTCTAAGAATACAAATTTTTTTCCATTTGATGGTGTGTTTGTTTTAAATATTATATTGTACAATTATATATAAAATATTTAAAAATGTAAATATCTTCTTTAATTGAAGAATATCAAAATTTACAGTGTTTTAATTTTTTCATTTTTATGAAAATATTCATTTTTTGATGAATAGGGAAAAATACTGCATTACAGTTAAAAAATATTTTTTTATTAGAGACATTTTATACATTAAATTTAATTTTAAAGTCAAAATATATTAATAATAATTTTTTAATAAAATTTATGTCATTTTAATATATTTTATATTTACTATAGATATATAAACTAATTGAAAATGTAAAGGTCTCCTTTACACACTTTCTCATCAAATATATGAGATTTGTGTTAAAAATATTTTAGCCACATCTATGACTTGAATTTTGAAAAATATACATACATATTTTTAATCAGTATGAAATTTTTTGACTAATATGATCCACTTAATTTTATGGTGAATAGTAACATTAGTAATTTTTTTTACCAAAGTTGATGGTAAATCATTTAATTAGTTGTAAAAGTAATATTATAAAATTATAAACTTACACTAACACTTGTCCTAATTTCATTTAATGAGTGGGTTTTGACGAAAATGAACCTTAGGGTTTAATATTATCATTTTTAATCCACTTGGACAAGAATATAAAATTTATTATATTATATTTAAAGATAAAATAAAAATGCCACATTACTTTTTGAATAAATATATAATTATTAATATAGGGTTATATGGGAGATAAATTAGATTATAAAGAGTTATTTTAAATGTAGTCTTTTTATCTACTTCATGATAATTTATTTCTAATTTTTATATAATAATTTATTAAATTTAATTGTTACATAATTATTATCTAGTAATATATTTATTAAAATAAGAATCAATTATTGGATATTAATAATATTAAAATAAATATAATTTAAATCTTTAATTCCATAAAAAAATTTAATTTATTAACTAAAAATTTTAAGGACAAGTTAAACTAGTTTCTTTTGTAATTACATTGTTTTGATATTTTTAAAAGGTAGTTGTTGAATACTGTCAAAAGTGATATTTATGAAATTTGTAAAAAATAATATTCTATTAAATGATATAAGATTCAAAAAAATATTAACATCATAAAACTAATTTTATTACATGTAAAAATGTCATTAATGACTTATTTTTCGTTGTTTTGGAAATTTAGGGTAATTATATTAGCCCAAAATTTGTAATTAACATAATATAACTGTAAGAGATGGAATGCATTAAAACAAAATGATAAAAAAATAAAAAAAATTCTAATTTTAAATGGGTGAATGTATTTCAACAAAATTTTATCATATATTATAAATAATATAGTTTCGATCCCTTTCTAATAATGAAATTAGTTTATATTAATTTAATAATTTTAATAGTTCATAGTGTCTCATCCCTCTTATATAAAAGGGTATCCATTCATCTATACTACTTACACATCAAAAAACCATTTGAATTGGACAATATATATCCATTCCCCTTCCTAGAATATTTCCCCGCATTTTAGTGGCATTATTTTATGCAAAACACCGTCCTTATGGGTGATAAGGTGTTAATCAATGTTGATTATTGGAAGGGAAGGTAACATGTTTAATTAAGTGTTTCTATTTTGTTTCTTATTAATATTTTTTCGAATATTATTCATCTAATATGAAGTAATAACTTCTGTATCCAAAACATAATGATATGTTATTATGTTAATATCATCATTTAAATAACTCTGTAATTTCATCAAATGTAAAATTAAATGTTCATTAATGTTTACGACATATTACCAGATCACAATCCAATATTTTTTTCCATTATAGTCAATAGAGACTTTTTAAAATGATATAATTTTTGTTTATATATAATATTGGTAGCATAATATTTTGTATCAGAGAATAATATATCAATTATTTTCTTACATTCCATGCACATGAAAATTATAACGACGTTCGTGCGTATATGTGTACTAGCACATCCTTGAAGAATTGTGATTCAATTTTAATCACCACATCAGATTGAATGTATATATATATATATAATTTTTTAAATTTTAATAATTATATAATTATCATTCTATAATGTTGAAATTATAGTATCATTATTTACATAATTATCAATGGAAAATTTAATCCTTACTCATGCGTACATGGACTTATAGTCCTTGTGATTAGAACACAGTTCATTTCCAATAAAAATAATTAATGAGTTTATTTAAATGTATAAATAATATATATAAGTGATTATTATGTCCTTAATATTATATTTTACATCATGTAATTATGAACATTTTGACTATATAAATACTTTCAATGTAAATTTTGACTTCAGTAACAAATATCATCAAAATACCTGATGCAAACATACATAATTAATTAATTTTTATAACATTATAATAATTAATATAAAAGTAATAAAAACCTATAAAAATGTTCCAAATCATGTTAATAATTAACAAAATATTATTATTTAGTAAGATAATGATTTTTTGTGACATGTCAGACTCTTTGTAAGAGACATTCTTTTAAACCACTATTTAGAAGTTACTCTTCGGAAGAAATATCATGAAAGCCAAAAGAATGTTTTTGATATGGATTGTGTTCATTTTTCCACTTTTATGTCAGTTAATTTTTTTATTCTTCCATTAATAGTTTACTATATTATTTTCAATTGAGGTGGTTTCATTTATGGCTGTGCGAATTCGTAAAAATGGAATGTGATTTCAATGCGAAAATGTTCATTTTTTCCTTTAAAACTTTTTAGTTTTTATGATTATGTTTTGGTTAATTGAAATTATATATGAATATGGGTGGTTCCATTATAAAATGGGGGCCAGTGATCCCATTTTATCTCTCCCATGCGTTGGGTATTGAGACAATGTTAAACTATTTGGTTTCTCTTAAGATATAACTACATACTCTGTTATGGGTACTCCAAATATATCATTAAATGTTACTATATAGTGGTAAAGCTACAATATTAGAATTATATGGATTAACAAGTTACCTTAATTATTTATTATTTATATGGATTTTTATAGAATTATTATGATTTCATGAAGTGAGCTAATGAGTTTTTGTTTTATAGGTGAAAAGTATGATTTTGGTAAAATAATTTCATGTGTTTAAAATATTAATGGACTAACTATTTCATTCCTTCATTTATTTCCATTATTGAGATACATGTTATCATCACATGTTTTAATTTTTTTTTCAAAGGGTATAAAGATTGTTAATAGAATGGAGGATGTAACAAGAAATGTTTTGAATATTTTTGTCAAGAAAATTAAATCATTTTTACATTAAAGAAATCTATATTTTCAAAAAGTGGATATTGGGTTTGTAGTGTAAGCTTTTTATTATTTTGTGATATTATGTATCAATGATATACTAATTATATAAAAATATAAACCTAAAAATTCCCATAATATGAAATAAATTACATTCCTAACTAAAAATCAATATCACAAAGTTTTCATGGTGAGGGATTTTCAATTACTTTGAAAAATGATCTATGTTATAATCATGGAAGCGATTGTCTTTATATATGCCTGTGTAACATTTCCATTTACCAATGAACATTATGGAAATAAGATATATATTTTTTATCATTATATAATTATTATTATATAATAAATATAAAATAAATATTTTTAATATATATATATATATATTCAATCTAAAATGGTTATGAAAAATGAATCACATCACTTCATGTGTGTAGTAATCCTCATGTACTTAAGAACAACTTTATCATTTTTCAATGGATATAATGGTATGAATGTAGAGTATCTATTATATTTCAATACATTTTTTATTTAATGAATATCATATATATATATATATCAAATCCATCATTATTACAATATGAGAGAGGTGGTTATAGAAAAAGGATTACATCAGTTTGTGATATATTAGTCTACTACACCAAAGAATGGAGGACTGATTTCTATTTTTATTGAAGTGTAAGAAGATATAGGTTATTAAATTTACTAAAAAAATTATAACATATGAACTATACTTGTTTTTTTATTTCAATTGTTTTTTATAATATTCTATTGAGTTATAAGAATAAATAAACTAAAGGATTTGTTTAAAAGATAAAACACTTATTTAGACAACATCCTTTCTTTTACAACTTATGACCTCAAAGGATGGAATTATGATCCAAATAAGACCTCAAAAATTTTTAATGGATGTTTTTATGTTATTTTTCACATTACTGGACAATAAATGGGATCATTCTAAGTGAGTTGGATTTGAAATAAGGATCCCTTAATAAGTGAGGGGATGATAACCATTTGATATTTATAAAATATTAAACTAATTTAAATTAATTTTGAAGGAAAAATGGGTATGAAAAGAAAAAATATAAATATGTTGTTAGGATGTAACAAAATACACATGTTATCTGGGAAGTTTAGGTGATTTTGTACCCTTATCTGTTTTTTCCCATATTTAACCCTTTTGAAAATTAGAATTATATGAAGGTTTTTAAAATAATAAGAGTCATGAATTTTTATATAAAAGGAAATGTAACCCATATTTAGAAGATGGATAAAATTTAAACTGAAATCTTATTTAAATTTATGATGATATGTTTTTATTTAATTTAAAGTATTTCGCAAAATATTTTTTATTATAAAAGATATTGAGAATGGGATTTTATTTGTTGTCAATAAGTTTTAAATAAGTTTTCAATGACAATTCAATATGTCAATGAAAGGTATTGATGAATAAGTTTGTGAAGCCTTGAAGAATTGTTGTTGTTTCAAAGCATTGACTACTAAACTTGATCAATTATCCAAGAGGATATTAATATGATGATTGTAGAATAGTTCACATGTTCCATGACTTGAATTAAGGTGAAACATTGTTATTAAAATTGAAGAATTACACACAATTATAAATTGCAATAGGAAAGGAGTAAGAAGATCCCTCCAATGGACTCTAATTGGATGAAGCCTGTGAATGATATCATATGATTTTTTGAGTGAGTTTTCAATGTCCAAGACATGTGTTAATGCAGAACACAACCATCACATTAAGGATAACCATGCGTTCTGTTTTAATGCATGAGTAATGAAGAAATATTCCATTCATCATCCATAATATGACCAAGAAAATATGGAAGCTCTTTTTGATTCATGATTTATGAAAAAAATGAAGATGATTTATTGGACAATATCTTTGGAATTCTCATTCCAATGATAATAGAAGAAAAAGAAAACAGAAATTGTGGTTTGGAATTTTATATTTCTGAATACTTAGTTTATACTATGTAGTTGTGTTATGTCTTTATACCTAAAAATTCACCCATCCATCGAGGCCAGCTGAGGTCTTCACCTCAAGCACATGTAGGAACTGAGGGGTCAAATGTTCTTGAGGGAAGCTCTCATGGATATCCCCACATAAGGAAGGGTGTGTGGGCCATGTATAAGTTCTCCATTGTGCGCACGGTGGTGAACCCGTGCGATGCATGCAGTGTGGGTGCCAGTAGAATGCATGAGGAGCATAGTGGGTTCTAAGAGTGAACATGCAGGGTGAACTAAGTATGGGGAGATAACATGGAATGAGAGATGAGAATTATGAGATCATGTTTTCACGATCTGATTGTTAAACCATGAGGATTTTGTGTCTCCATCCGGTATGGAACGCATTTTAAAAAACACTGATGTAATCCTGGCTGCTCATATGATCTCTTTAGAGAACTCAACCGAATGCTCCACCCCACATCTAGTATTATAATCTTGGTCATCCATGTTCAATCCGATCTAATAAAAGGGTCATGGAATCATATTTATCCTCTATCCATCCCAACCCCGCTACTCTCTATAGATGAAAACGATCCACCGAGATCGAGCTCCTGACAACAGTTGATGCTCAAAATTAGTGCATGGTGATCGTCTAGAAAAATAGAACTCATGCTTGAATTAAAATTTGTATGCATTTATCGAGATGAAAATTTCGAACGTGGATAAAGAAAATGGAGTTGCAAGTCCATGTCAGGATGATCGACACATTCAAGAGAAACCTTGCATGTGTTCTAAAAGGAACACACATGATTTTTTCACATTAAAGTAGGAGTCCATGTTGATGATAAAAGAATGAGGAGATATGTGCAATATCTCATCCACATTTTATTGTTTCAATGAAAAAAATCTTGGGCATTCAAATCCCAAGTCATCATGACAGATACACAGATTTAAACATGAATCTTCTGAATATAAAAGGAGGACCCTTGAGCCAAAATGAAATGATTCAATTTTCAACGAAAGGAGATCATTTTTTTCCAAAGATATAATGAAACCATGAACCTCTATGGTTTCCTAAAGGCAGGGTTTCAACACATCCTTGTTACGATAAGATGATATTTCTACACATCACTTGTAAGAAGGATTTCCATGTATCCCTTGCATGGAGAGAAGAACTGTGAACCCTCGGTTCTGAGAATGAACTCACACCCCCTAAGAAAAGTTCCCAAAAGAAAATTATAGGTTCCTTGAACCATTCTTGTGTCTTTTTGAGTATTATAACACAGGTAAAACAACCATTTCATACAAACCCTTTTGATACTTTTCTATGTTAGTTGAGAAGAGGATTCCTCCATAGTTTCACAAAGGAGATGAACCCTCACATACAACACTCACTTAAAAACTCTTGTTGTTTGTTCTTTATTTGAAGGATAAGAATCCCAAGGCCCTTAGAGAAGAAAAAGATCCCAAGTTTTCATGTGTCTACATAAGATGAATTAGATCATTCATGAGGCACATTCATATACTTTCATGAGTGGATACCATCTTCATGTAAAGAAAACAATTGAATTAAAAGTGTGTCTACATGTGAAGGATGAGTAAGAAAGAAGAAATAACACACATAAATAGAATCACCCATTCAGGATTAAAGAAACACACACCTACATTAAAGACAAATTAAATGAACTATTTTTTGTGTTTTCTAACAACAAAAAGGTAAAAAAATGGAAAAGAAGAAAGAGGATGTGTGTGTGCAAAAAATATTACACCCATTGGGGTTTTTATGCAATAAAGACAAAAAGAAGAGTTCATGCATGCATTCATGCACATGCACAGGTAAAGATAGAATCCAAAGTGTGTGTGCACATTGAGGGAAAAATAGAATACAATTAATGTTCAAAACCATGAGACCCATGCAAGAAATAATACAAATAACATGCACGTGTGACAATTTAAATGATGCCAAGTTAGTTCATCTTCTGTGTTTGAATAATCACACATGTGAATGTGATTCCTTCTAAGAGAAAAAGGAGATGTTTTAGTGTATTCTTCTATTGAAATAATTAAGAATAAGTTGAGATAACAAAAACATGAATTTTTTATTCCATGCAATACATGAATTAATTGAATGAGAATTGATATTGAATCAAGAGTGAGTTTAAGAAAATATTGAATATAAATTTACAGTATTTGAGAATCCAAGAAAAAAAGAAAATGTTGACATTGTCCAAGATAATTCTTGCATATTAATATTTTTGAAGAAGTTTTATGAAACCCTTGAACACATCCAAGTGGGGCCAGGTCTTCAATAAAAGATGAAAGAATATGCTAAGAATTGGTGATACTGATAACTATTCCAAAAAATGATCCCAATTATTAAGCAAGGCCAAAAGACAATACCAAATGATGATTAAGATTATTGAAGAGATACATATGCATGTGTGATTCTGCAAGCCTGTGTGGGAAGATCATAAGATTATCTACAGTGAATCAAAAAAGTAAATAAACATAGAAACTACTTGTATGACTCGAGAGCTAGATGAACCATATGGGATTCATGGAGGAGAATAAGGCTTCAGCGGGACTCTGATGTAGGCCAATGGGACTCTAGTAACACTGTAGGAAGTAGTATAAAGAACCTCATGTGGGACTCAAGAGAGATATACTAGTACTCTTTATCGACCATTGTAATTACTAACTGAATTATAGTGGATAATATGTTTTGGGGAGAATAACCAACACATCATGGAGTAGGTCTTTGAAACGAACCTTGTAAATCCTTGTGTTAAGTGCCATTACATTGCAGCTTTATTTGAGGAAAGGCTGAGAGACACAAGAAGAGTGGATCAAGAATTTAACAAGCCACAAAGTTTTAATTCAAAACAATCAATTAGTAAAAATATTTAAAGCGATCACTGATTCACCCCATCCCACTCTCATTGATTCACACAAATATGAGCACTTCACTTGGTATCAGAGGAAGGTTACCTCTAAAAGCACCAAGGGAGTCTTTATGAAGAGTATATTTCAGGAAATGAGTGAGAAACCCCAAATAGATATTTCTGCAATGACTCAGAAAAACAGAAAGAAGAAACAGGCAAGGAAGATAAAGAAGAATCTTACTACTAGTGGAGATACACCTTCTACTAAAGTTAATATTAATGGTACAACAAATAATAATACTTATTATTCATCTAATAAATCATTTTCAAGATGTGATGATTATAGATAAACTATGGATCTTTAATGTGTAATCAATGATCATATGAAGAACGTCCCTAGAGAAGTGGGAAGAAAAATTGATGGAAGAATTAGTGATCTTTAAGATGAAAAATTACAACAACAAGAAGAAGCTGATGCCATGGAAGATGCATTGGAAAAATGGGTTGGCCTATCTAACACTCTCAGAAAACTAGTTATGGAAATGAAAGAAATAATTTCTATTTTCCATGAAATACTTTTTCATGTTACTGAATAATTGTAGGGATGTATTTGTGAGAAATAATTCTTTGAGATAGTATTTGTAGAATCTTTCCATGTATTCGAAAAGTTTCATAATATTTCTATAGTTGTAAAAGATTCTCATCTAGAAGAAAAAGATATCAGGGTAATGAAGAATGAAATTTCTATGCAAGAACATGAATGAATTAATGACGAAAAAATAATAAATATGAAAGAGAATAGGGAAATCAAGCTGAGATCAATTTAGGATGAGAATAAATCCCTCAACCTGAAGTGTTTTGAGATGGAGGTGAAACTGAACAATCAAAAATCACTCCAACCTGGAACATCCCAAATAGGTGAAAGAAGAGATTCTATCACTTATGTTGATATTGAGGAATATGATTCTAAAATCAAAATCAGATGAACCTCTAATACATTGGAAACACCATTCAAGAAGATGGTATCCCTTAACCCTATCATTTTTGTTTCTACTAATACAGTTGTATTTGCAAGTACATGTTCAAATCAAAAATCTGGGAAAATGTGGACTGATAGAAATGTCAATACAAAATTCAAAACATCAAGGGTGGATACTGGAATGATTAAGAATAGAAACTCCCAATTGGATGCAGCAATGAAATATTGACAACTTTAGAAAAAATCACTAAATCTTACCATACTAATACTACTTGTAAAAGAAGGAGGTTTTTTATCTACTGTTGGGGTTTTTGGATGTTTGGGAATTATGCCAATGATTGCTGACATAATATGTCAGCATATAAAAATTATATAAGTCCTCCATCCCAGGAAATTAGATATGATGAAATGAAGTATCATTCAAAGAAAAGACATAACAAACAGATGAAGAAGAATCTGTCTATAAAAGAAATATTTGAATATCTTGAAGACTTCTGTGATAATTACAATAGAAGTGGTGAAAATTATGATGAGTGCTAGTTCTATACTTCTAGGCCTCAGACATGTGTTGATAAGAAGCATAGACCAAAAATAAATAAGGATAAAGAAAAAGGAGTTGAATATTATTCCATTGGGAATATTCAATTCAATGAAGTCATCTCAACAGTGAATGAAATTATTCCCAAGAAGAAGATCAAGCTGGATTCTGAGAATTTCATCTGAACAAACCGTAGATGTTTCTATTGTGGAAATAATGGTAATACC
Organism: Viscum album; assembly: GCA_963277665.1. Lineage (NCBI taxonomy): Eukaryota > Viridiplantae > Streptophyta > Magnoliopsida > Santalales > Viscaceae > Viscum > Viscum album. The sequence goes on from OY728153.1 coordinate 1,896,758,961, forward strand.
CTAGATCATAGAAAATAATCCATGGAAATTAATGGGATTAAGATGAAACTAAGAGGACAATCAATCTAGAAGAGGATCTGATTGATTAATTACATTTCTGAAGATAACAAGTTTCTTAAGAAAGGTAACTTAAAGGCAATAAAGAAGCCATGTGGAAGCACCAATTGAGAAAGTTTTTAGAAGGTGTGTTTAGTCATCTATCCTAATCAGTTTCAAATTACTAGAGAACCACATAGAGTTGTAGATTATGTACTACATAATGCAATGGAAAAAGGAAAAAAAGATATTCCACATGAAAGAGAATTTGGATTTAATGAGAGGTTATCCGCACATGATAACCCAAGTATTTTAAAACTTCTGTGTGGAATGTTCAAGAAAAGAGGACATCATGAATTTTTTTTAACTATTTTACCAGTCCAAATAGATAAAATTAGAAAACATAAACTAGTAAAAGCTACTTTTCTACTGACACAAGTGAGGAAAAAAAATCCCCAAAAGTTGAAGGTGAATGGAAGTAAGGAATCTATACTAACAATACAAAATAAATATGTCCAATAGAGTGGAGACATCAACATGAAGAGTACCAGACACATTAGAGTTTCTTGGAATAGATTTCATGGGTTGAGAGAAAATTCTCATCCCCAATTCTTCTTTTAAGAAGCTATCAAGTCTTCTGTCTTATTACCTTACATTTTTGTTATATACATGTTCTTAAAATTCAAGTAATTAAAGGTGAAGATCATCCTCAAGATGAAAATTTGATGATAAAAGTGGATAACTACAAGTTGAACTCATTATTCATGAATTGATAATTACATGAAGTCATCCCTAATGAAATATTATCAACATGCATATATTCAAGCTTATTTCATGATATTTCCCACTATGGTTATTCAAAGGGAGTGCACCCCTTGAGGGGGAAAATATATGGAAGATATGATATAAGAAATTATTTCACGAAAAATATTGAAATTAATATCATCTCCTAATGATGAAACTAAGGTATTCCATTCAAACTTCATAGCTTGATCTTAATTGTATTTATCATGTTAATTATGTGGGAGTGCTTGATTGATGATAAGATGTGATGAAAGGGGGATATTTATCAATTCACATGATCTTTTTGATATGTTTGGTGAATTATGTGTAGGGTTTAAGATTTAATTGATAAATCTAATGATTTCCAATCCCAAGGATTAGAGTTGATACATTCTAAGCATGACTTCACATGTATGGTTATTTATGGACAACACTGAAAACCATGGTCTTATCCCTCTTTGTTTCTACACTAGGATAGCCCAAGTAGATATAGAGTTGATTAAAAAATGGATCTATTCATGGTGAACCATGTGAAATCATCCATCTCTTAGAAATAAACCAAAAGATATTATTATAAGGTTGGAGCACATGTTTTTGAAGAGACCACACTAATTCCTTTGCATTTGGATGCCAATAAAGGGGAGAAACGTTTGGCATACATATTGAGCCATTCAAAGTGTTCTTAATTGATATTGAAAAAAACAACGGGGTAGATTTTGAGCATGAAGTTTCATTTTGTGTCAATAATATGTCCATAAGATTTCAATTAGAAGTCAATATGTGAATGAATGATATTGATGAATAATTTGGGGAAACCTTGTATAATTTTTATCGATTTGGTACATTGAATGATACACATGATCAATTTTCCAAGAGGATATAAATCTAACGATATTAGAACTGGTCCTAAGTTCCATGACTTGTATCAAGGTGATACATTGTTACAAAACATGAAGAAGTACATGAAACACTCAATTTCATGAGGAATTTAGTTAGAAGATCCATCAAATGGCATCTAATTGGATGAAGATACTGAACGATATCAGATGATTAGTGGGTACTTTCCTCAAAGTCGAAGACATATGTTAATAGAGAACACATTCCTCACAACTAGGATAATCTATGAAATATGTTTTAATTCATGAGGAATGAAGAAATGGTCCATCCCTCATCTGTAATTGGATCAATAAAATACGGAAGCTCTTTTGGATTAATGATCTAAAAAGAAAGAAACAAGATATCTTGGAGAATATATTTTGTATTCTCATTCCAATGCTAATAGAAGAATAAGAAAAGTGTAATTGTGGTTTAGCATTTTATATTTGTAAAAAAATTGTTTATACTATGTAGTTGTATTATACATTTATATCAAAATATTAGTCCAACTATGGATGCCAGCTGAGGTCCTAACCTCAAGAACATGCATGAATCGAGTGGTCTATCTTGCTCAAGGGAAGACCTCAAGGCCAACCCTATATGAGGTTTGGTGTGTGGGCTATGTATAAGCCTGCCAGTGCATACATGGTGGTGAAACCATGAGTCTCATGCTTAGTGAGTGCCGATAGAAATCCTGAAAAGAAGATCAGGTGAAAAGATCACACCCCTAGGGTGAACATGGTATGGGTCGGTATTGTGGAAGAAGAGGGGATAATTTTGAGCACAAGCTTCCATGAGTGGATAGTTAAACCACAATGATCCTGTATCTCTACTCCAATGTGGGATACGTTTAAAAAAATGAAAATGTAATCCTGGCCACTCATCTGATCTCACAAAAGATCTCGACCGCAAACTCTTTCCCATGACCATCAATATAATCATGGCCATCCATGATCAATCCATGTTAATCCAATGACTGTGGCATCATCTTCAACCTCAAGCCATCCTGACCCCGATTCTCACCACAGATGAAGCAGATCCACCAAGATCGAGATCCCGACCACCATTGGAGATCAATATTAGTTCATGGTCATCATCTGGAAGAACTGAACTCATGCATTTGTTAAAATTTTCATGCATGTATAGATATGATGAATTAGAATGTTGATGATGAAAACGAGTTGTGAGGCCATTTCAAGATTCTCGATGCAGTCGAGAGAAACCTTACACGCATTCTATAATGCATGCAGATTATGTTTTCACATGTATGAAATATTCCATATTGAAGAAAAAATAATGGAGAGATTTTCGGGATATATCATCCATGTTTGAATGATTCAAAGAAAAAATATCATGTATTCAAAGACCCAGTCATCATGATAGATATGTGGATTTAACCATGCATCCTTTTACTATTAAAGGAGGAACCCAGATCCAAAACAAGCAGGTATGATTCTCGAAGAAAGGATCTCCTATTTTACAAATGAATCAGAGAAACCTTGAACTTCTCTAGTTTGTGAAAGATTGGGTTTCTGTGTAGCCTTGCTACATGAAGAATATATTTCCATTCATCTCTTATGCAGTGGATTTCTATGTATCCCTTGCGCAAAGTGAAGAACCACGAACCCCCTAGCTCACTAAATAACTCGCTCCCCCTATGTGAAGTTCCCAAAAGCATGCAACAGGTTCTTTGAACCTTAATTATTTCTTTTTGAGGAGTAGAATGTGGGTAAAACAACTAGTGCCTTCACAACCTTGTGAAAATCAATGATGTTACCCAAGTAGAGGATTCCTCACTTGTTTCACAAAGGATAATAACCTGTGAATACACCACTCACATACCTATTCTGGTTATGAGTGCGTTATTTGAAGGAGAAAAACCAAGAGGCACAAAGAGAATAAAAAGTATCCAAGTTTTCGGGTGTTTGAAAAAGAGGAATAAGGTAATGCATTATGCACATGCATACACATGCATATGTTTATAACATCTTTATGAAAAGAAAAAATAAGAATAAAAACTATGTGTACATGTGAAGGAGGAGAAATAAATAAGAAAGAACACACATAAATAAGATCACCCATTTCGGTTAGAAGAAACACACACTTAAAATGAATCCAAATTAAAATAATAAGTGTGTGTGTGTGTGATATGAACTAAAAGGGAAGAAAAAAAAGTTAAAAAAAGAAAGAGAAAATGGGTTTTCCCAAAATATTACTCCCATTGAGGTTTTCCCACAATAAAGAAGAATGGAAGGGTTCATTCATGCATGCATGTACATGCACATGCACATGTAAATAATGAATCAAAAGTGTGTGATCATATTTTGGGAAGAAGAGAATATAGTGCATGTTACAAAACAATAGACCCATGCATTCAACAATACATAATCACATGCACATGTGACAGTTCAGATGATTCCAAGTGAGTTGATCCTCAATGATTTAATAATCACATAAGTGTATGTGATTCTTGTCAAGATAAAAAGGAAAAGATTTAGTGCATTATGTTATTCCACTAATGAATAAGAAGTTGAGATATCCAAAAATAAGAATATTGGATTCCATGAAATACATGTATTAACTGAATGAGATTTTTGAATGATTCTAGAGAGAGTTAAAGAATATATTCAATCTATGTTTACAGTATTTGAAAATACAAGTACAAAGACAGTTTTGATTATGCACATCATCATTCTAGAATATTAATATTATTTAAGAAGATCTGTGCACCACTTGCACACATCCCAATGAGGTCAGGTCTTCATTAGAATAAGAATGAATATACTGAGTAATGGTGAGACTGATAACTGATCAGAAAAGTGATCAAAATTATTATGCAAGCCCAATAGAACATACAAAAGGCGGTTGAAGATTCTTTAAGAGATACACATGCATGTGTGATTCAGAAATCCTGTGTGGAAAGATCATAAGATTATCTACATCAAATCAAAGAATAATATCAAAAAGGAAGCTTCTCGTGGGGTTCGAGAACTAGAAGAACCCAATGGGATTAAGGGAGGAGAAGAAGACTTTAGTGGTACTCTAAAGTAGACATGTGGGACTCTAGTAACACTAAAGGAAGTAGTATAATGATCCTTCTATGAAAATCATGAGAGATACAGAGGGACTCTGTATCGACCACTATAATTACTAATCGAATTATAGTAGATAATCTGTATTTGGGTGAATAACCAACACATCATGGAGTATGTCTTTGAACCAAACCTTTTAAATCATTGTGTCTAGTTATTTTACATTTACAACATAATTCAAGGAAAGGCTAAGAGACACAAGAAGAATGGATCATGACATTAATAAGCTATAGTTATTTACTTGAAAAGAATCAATTATTAAAAATATTTAAAGGGATCATTGATTCACCCCTCCCACTCTCAATGATTCACACTGATCTGGGAACTTCAAAATATCACAAATGAAAATTTTGGATATTTATGAAATACTATAATATAATATTTTTCTAACTTAGGTAAAATGTTTCTAAAATAAAATATATTAGAATAAATTTATTTTTGTACTTTTACTTATAATTCAATTAAATTTTTATAGGTTTTGAAAACATTTTAAACAATATCTTTTGAATTAACTCTTTGGTCATCAAATTTCAACCATAACCATGGTAATGAAATTTTCAAAATTAAAAATTTATTATTTTACATATAATCTATAAATTTGAAAATAAATTGTACATATATGATATTATAAACCATTTCATATCCCAATTTTCCACTAAATATATTTTTATGATTTTAATGTAATTTTATAAAAACATATTTAGCATAAAATATCATTAATGTAATTGTTGACACTGTTTATTTAATTTTACAAAGAAATAAACATTAGATAAAATGAACTCAAAAATAAACCATTAAAAAATAGTTAATCTGTTATATATAACTATCAAATTCTTGGTATATATAACTCCAAAAATGTTAATTTTCATTTTTTCAAATCATATTGATGATTTTCATACTCCTTGAATAAAAACTAAAGGGGTATTGTGTAAAATATTATGGAATTATTTCATTTTAATAACATTAAAAAAATTAAAATCATAAAAATAGAAAATTAATAATCAATATAAACAATTATATTCCTTAAAAAATTTTAATCACATATACATCATGAAAACTTGTTTAGTGTAATAATTTTTTTTGGCCTTACACAATCATTAGAAATTAATTTCAATACAATTATGGTAAAAAACTGAAAAATTATTAAATATAAATTAAATTGTTTTTTAATAAATTTTGTTTACATTAAAATTCCTTCAAAGTACATTATCCTTACCATTTTTTAACACCCAGACACCAAATTTTACTTTTATTTAGGATGCGCAAGAAATGTGTCTGCAATGAAAATGTTTTTTATACTTACCATGACATAAACTCTAAATGTTTTATTTTAAATTATTTTAATTTTATATTTTTATTATATTAATATAAATTATTAATTTCTTTTGTTTAATCATATTATATACTATTTTAAATTCCTTTTGATATAAAAAGATGAAACATATCCCATTTTTGATGAAATAATATTTTTGAAGACGAAAATGATGTAATTAAAAAATAGAGTGCATATGTCATAAACCTTAATAATTGAATTTTTTATTGACATTGAATATTATAAATCTTTACATAATTATGATAAAAATATTCATACCTAAGGATTTAATTACTATATTATATCTATAACATTGAAATATTAATAATTTATGGTTTTGTTATGCTCCGTGTTGTGTGTTGTCTATACAATAAAACATAGAATTTTTTAAAAAATATTATGGTTTTACATTCAACCCCAATTAGTAAATGTCATCCTTTTAATGTAATGTTAGGATTTTTAATAATGGTTTTGATTTTAAAAATTCACTTTTTTTGAAATCCCTCATTATAAAAAAGTTTTACAAATCAATATCATGAAAACAGTGAAAGGTAAATATGAAGGTCATTTGGATATAAATTATGGGTTTCTAAATAGAATAACTTCTGTTGGAAGTGAAAATATATTCAGGGAGGAAAAAATAATTATCCAAATAATGATATAGAGTAGTAATGAACATTTGAAAAAGTATCCAAGTTTTCAGGTGTTTGAAAAAGAGGAATAAGGTAATGCATTATGCACATGAATACACATGCATATGTTTATAACATCTTTATGAAAAGAAAAAATAAGAATAAAAACTATGTGTACATGTGAAGGAGGAGAAATAAATAAGAAAGAATACACATAAATAAGATCACCCATTTCAGTTAGAAGAAACACACACTTACAATGAATCCAAATTAAAAGAATAAGTGTGTGTGTGTGTGATATGAACTAAAAGGGAAGAAAAAAAAGTTAAAAAAAGAAAGATAAAATGTGTTTTCCCAAAATATTACTCCCATTGAGGTTTTCCCACAATAAAGAAGAATGGAAGGGTTCATTCATGCATGCATGTACATGCACATGCACATGTAAATAATGAATCAAAAGTGTGTGAGCATATTTTGGGAAGAAGAGAATATAATGCATGTTACAAAACAATAGACCCATGCATGCAACAATACATAATCACATGCACATGTGACAGTTCAGATGATTCCAAGTGAGTTGATCCTCAATGATTTAATAATCACATAAGTGTATGTGATTCTTGTCAAGATAAAAAGGAAAAGATTTAGTGCATTATGTTATTCCACTAATGAATAAGAAGTTGAGATATCCAAAAATAAGAATATTGGATTCCATGAAATACATGTATTAAGTGAATGAGATTTTTGAATGATGCTAGAGAGAGTTAAAGAATATATTCAATCTATGTTTACAGTATTTGAAAATACAAGTACAAAGACAGTTTTGATTATGCACATCATCATTGTAGAATATGAATATTATTTAAGAAGATCTGTGCACCACTTTCACACATCCCAATGAGGTCAGGTCTTCATTAGAATAAGAATGAATTTACTAAGTAATGGTGAGACTGATAACTGATCAGAAAAGTGATCAAAATTATTATGCAAGCCCAATAGAACATACCAAAGGCTGTTGAAGATTCTTTAAAAGATACACATGCATGTGTGATTCAGAAATCCTGTGTGGAAAGATCATAAGATTATCTACATCAAATCAAAGAATAATATCAAAAAGGAAGCTTCTCGTGGGGTTCGAGAACTAGAAGAACCCAATGGGATTAAGGGAGGAGAAGAAGACTTTAGTGGTACTCTAAAGTAGACATGTGGGACTCTGGTAACACTAAAGGAAGTAGTATAATGATCCTTCTATGAAAATCATGAGAGATAAAGAGGGACTCTGTATCGACCACTATAATTACTAATCGAATTATAGTAGATAATCTGTATTTGGGTGAATAACCAACACATCATGGAGTATGTCTTTGAACCAAACCTTTTAAATCATTGTGTCTAGTTATTTTACATTTACAACATCATTCAAGGAAAGGCTAAGAGACACAAGAAGAATGGATCATGACATTAATAAGCTATAGTTATTTACTTGAAAAGAATCAATTATTAAAAATATTTAAAGGGATCATTGATTCACCCCGACCACTCTCAATGATTCACACTAATTTGGGAACTTCAAAATATCACAAATGACAATTTTGGATATTTATGAAATATTATAATATAATATTTTTCTAACTTAGGTAAAATGTTTCTAAAATAAAATATATTAGAATAAATTTATTTTTGTACTTTTACTTATAATTCAATTAAATTTTTATAGGTTTTGACAACATTTTAAACAATATCTTTTGAATTAACTCTTTGGTCATCAAATTTCAACCATAACCATGGTAATGAAATTTTCAAAATTAAAAATTTATTATTTTACATATAATCTATAAATTTGAAAATAAATTGTACATATATGATATTATAAACCATTTCATATCCCAATTTTCCACTAAATATATTTTTATGATTTTAATGTAATTTTATAAAAACATATTTAGCATAAAATATCATTAATGTAATTGTTGACACTGTTTATTTAATTTTACAAAGAAATAAACATTAGATAAAATGAACTCAAAAATAAACCGTTAAAAAATAGTTAATCTTTTATATATAACTATCAAATTCATGGTATATATAACTCCAAAAATGTTAATTTTCATTTTTTTCAAATCATATTGATGATTTTCATACTCCTTGAATAAAAACTAAAGGGGTATTGTGTAAAATATTATAGAATTATTTCATTTTAATAACATTAAAAAAACTAAAATCATAAAAATAGAAAATTAATAATCAATATAAAAAATTATATTCCTTAAAAAATTTTAATCACATATACATCATGAAAACTCGTTTAGTGTAATAATTTTTTTTGGCCTTACACAATCATTAGAAATGAATTTCAATAAAATTATGGTAAAAAAACTGAAAAATTATTAAATATAAATTAAATTGTTTTTTAATAAATTTTGTTTACATTAAAATTCCTTCAAAGGACATTATCCTTACCATTTTTTAACACCCAGACACCAAATTTTACTTTTATTTAGGATGCGCAAGAAATGTGTCTGCAATGAAAATGTTTTTTATACTTACCATGACATAAACTCTAAATGTTTTATTTTAAATTATTTTAATTTTATATTTTTATTATATTAATATAAATTATTAATTTCTTATGTTTAATCATATTATATACTATTTTAAATTCCTTTTGATATAAAAATATGAAACATATCCCATTTTTGATGAAATAATATTTTTAAAGACGAAAATGATGTAATTAAAAAATAGAGTGCATATGTCATAAACCTTAATAATTGAATTTTTTATTGACATTGAATATTATAAATCTTTACATAATGATGATAAAAATATTCATACCTAAGGATTTAATTACTATATTATATCTATAACATTGAAATATTAATAATTTATGGTTTTGTTATGCTCGGTGTTGTGTGTTGTCTATACAATAAAACATAGAATTTTTTAAAAAATATTATGGTTTTACATTCTACCCCAATTAGTAAATGTCATCCTTTTAATGTAATGTTGGGATTGTTAATAATGGTTTTGATTTTAAAAATTCACTTTTTCTGAAATCCCTCATTATAAAAAAGTTTTACAAATCAATATCATGAAAACAGTGAAAGGTAAATATGAAGGTCATTTGGATATAAATTATGGGTTTCCAAATAGAATAACTTCTGTTGGAAGTGAAAATATATTCAGGGAGGAAAAAATAATTATCCAAATAATGATATAGAGTAATAATGAACATTTATCACATTAAATAGAATAAGCAATATAAAGTTTTTGATAAAAAATAATAAATAAATGGTGTATGAAAAATACCATTTTGTTATCAGATATGAAGGTAAAATGATAACATTTTTTTCAAGAGTCATTTCCTCAAGAGTAGTAATTCTATTACCATATTTAAAATGAACATAATAAATATACTGTAATAAAATGTATTGTTTCATCCTTTAATAAATTTTCTCCACATTCTAAAAATTTCATCCATTGCATAATTATTCATTAAGAAAGTTTCATTCCTGAAAAATGATTTCCCTCAAATTTCATACAATAACATTACATTAATTTTTAAGGAATTGTTAAAACATTACAAAAACGGATTCCTAGATACCATATGAGTTTAGGGCCATAGGAAAATGGATACACATAAACTTGTATATAATTAATCTGAATCTTTAACATGTATGATAATCCTTTATAGAACCCTTCTTAGACACAACATACATAATGGATTTATTCATAACCTAGGGAATGGAAACAAAAAAATTGGTAAGCTCAGATGCCCAATATCGGTAAACAACAGAGATATGTAAGAATAAAAATGATAAAAACTATATAGTAATTCCATTATGACATTAGAATATCATACTATGTAATAAATGATCATAAAAATGAATAATTTTCATAAGTATTACATGCTTAGATAAAATTAATCATTAGTTAACCAAGACCATAATCCCTAAAAGAATAACATACGAATAAGAAATTTAATTGTGGAAGACACATAAACATGTAATATCATTCCTTGTCAGTAAATTTGCATATACAATACATTATGGGGCACTTCATGGGGACAAAACCTAATATTTAAGAGACACAACATTACATATTGACAATACTTTCCTTATAAGGGATCGTGTTTCTCCATATTCGTATAGTGTATTAGGTTTAACAATCTCCCCATAGTGTATTGGGTTTCACCATCCCCTGTTATGGATCGATATTCCCCACCATTCATTATTTATCAAACCAATTGATGGGAATCCATTAATTATCTCCTAAGATTGAAATAATTATCCAATTTATTGGAGAGAGATATAGGTCCCACACATCTTAATTAAATCATACACACATGTTGCACAAGATCATAAATAATCATATCCCAACTGATGAACCCTAATGGGTTTCATAAGAATCTTATCATATAATTAACTATGGAAAAGTGATAGGTTTCATAATAAGTTCATTAAAGAATATCTTGTAAAGATAATATAAATTCAAAATCATTAAACCCATGGAATAGGAATATGTTTCGAAAAAATATAACCAGTGAAAGAGAAATGAGTTTACAAACATCATCTCATCATTACACTAACTATTTAGAAAAAGAATATAAATTTATCTTTTTGGTTAATTTTCCAAAATGGAATGATTAAAACCAATATATTTCATAATATATTGAAATTAATTTTCAATTCTTCTTTTAAAAACATTTTTGAGTGAAATATCATTCCATCTTTGTAAAATTCGATATTAAACATCAAACATTTTCGAAATTTTTTTATTTGAATATCGATTTGAAAATGCATAGAGAAATATTTTAACACCATAAAAACTTTTTAAAATTCATTTTCCTTGAAAATATGTTCAAAATATCATTTTTTAAAACATTTTAATTTTTTAAATTCTTTCATGTGTCTCAATGAAGGAACATTCAGACAAAACAACATTACCAATTTGATAAATTTTGAAACATAAATCTCATGAACGAGTTATCATAAAAATGATATGTAGATAATAATATATTTAATTACAATTACAATAGAATATAATATTAGGATGTATATACACCACCCAAATTAAATGATTGGTGAATAATGCAGAAATTTCAATGAAATTAATGTGTGACTAGAAATACCCTTACCTTTCTCTTGAGTCTCAACATAATAATTATAAATCCCTATATAATAAATATATGTTATTATAAATATACCATAGAGATATATTATTATATATAATACCATATATGGTTTTAGATTACTTACTTTTTAAATCTTCCATGTTAACCTTACATTTTGTGTAATATCCACTTTTTATTTTTTCGTGTGTGTTAATTTATTATATTTTTTGACTTTATAATTATATAATGATTTACAGAATATAAAATATGATATAAATATATTTTATATTTAGTAAATATGCATTTATAAGAATCTATAAATGATATGAATATGAAATGCAACATACAGTCCATGTAGGAAGTTGGTCGTACGTATGAAAGAATTTTATTTCCATATAATTATCATATTTAAAGAAAGAATTCAAAGGAAATATATTTAGATACATGAAAAATAATGAATGGAAGAATGAACTACATCATTTCATGTGGAAATAGTCATTATATGAAAGAACTATATGTGTGTTAACCATTTGATGGATGCGTGTGTAAGTCTATGTTAAAATCATAGAATAACATATTATACGTATATTTGTAGTATTATGGTTATTATATAATCATGAAATAATAAAAATATTTTAGGATGAGAATTAAAATAAATCAACAGATTTTGAGGATGAATGTTACCTCTTCTTTGGGAAACATTTTTTTGTTTGAACCAAAGGGATTCTTTGAATGACTTTCCGCCAAAATGGATTCTTCTATGATGAAGGTATGGATGATGAGAGGATAATTTTTTAGAGTTTTTTAGAGTAAAATTTCTTTATTTGTGGTTATAATTAGGAAGCAGAGTGTCTTTCATAGTGGAGGTGGAGTGGGATTCTTGTAAATCTGTTCAAAGGGAATTCCAAGAAGATTTCTCATACCACATATACTGACAATAATAGTAAACATCATAGAAAATGGAATATAGTATAATGATATGAACATAAAATGGTCTCTGGAAATGTATGAAAGTCATATTAAGACTTATGATTATGGTTTAGTCAATTATTAATCTATCTTTTCCATTAATCATATTAATTAATTATAACAAATTTCACTAATGGAAGTAGAAAAAAATAAATTTGACATATAATATATTATAATTTATGATGATTCGAAATATTTAATCTATTTTGAAAAATTTTACTCACATAATTGGTAGAAATTAATATAAATTTATTACCACATACATGTCACACCAGAGGGTTTTTAAGAAAAAAATGATTACAAAGTTCGAAAATTTTGATTTCTAATTGCAATTTGAAATTTGTTAAAATGATATTATTTTTGTTAACTTATGTAGAATTAAACTCATTACACTTAACAAAAAATCTAATTTAAATATATAAATAATTTAAATGAAAAGACATTTTTGAATTACAATTCCGTATTTTTCACTATTTATTAGAAAATTTTGTATTAATGAAAAATATATATAATTAAACATAAAATAAATATTACATTCTATATTATAAAATGATTTATTCAATTTTTAAATGTTTCTATAATTGAATTTTTTATTTTTCAATGAATGACATCAATAGTATTTCTTTTATGGAAAAAGAATTTTCAAACATATAAATACTTTAACAAAAAAATAAGTATTATTGTAAAAATGTTTTATTTATAATAAACCATTTTTATTAATATTTATATTAATAATTTTAAATTTTTTAGTTATAATTTTATCATTTAAATAATTTTAATAAAAACATATTTTTTTGTAGAAACATAGTGTTACGTGTAATGCATGCATTGTTTGTGTTCCTTATTGCAAAAGATTAACATGGTATATTGTATAATGAAATTTTGACTAACTATATAATGATATGAACTACATCAAAAATAATAATATAATTGAGAACAAAGGTCCATAAATACTCCATGTGATAAATTATACCCATTTAATATGAATTTCTCCAAAAAAATTATTCTGATAAAAACAAATGATGATAACTATTCCTCATCATATCCTCATGTTGATTTTTCTAACATGTGTTTTACCCATAAAACCAATGACTATATTAGTGGTTTTGTTTAATATAACATCCTCTATATGATCCATAAATTTAATTGGGTATTCCACATTATAAAGTTAATTTTCTAGTAGTATTACTTCTATTTTAAATAAATGTTAGGGGTCAGGTATGTACTTCCTTAGGATAGATACACAGAACACATCATGGAATTGAGAGAGATTTTTTAGAAGATTCAAAAAATAAGATACCATTATGATTCTATCAATAATACCAAGGTACTAATATACCAATGACATCGTTTCCCAGTCTTCATTGACTTGTAAGCCTTCTTCCCTAGAGAAATTAGAAGAAGCACCTTCTCACCAACATAAAATTATTGGTCTCTTAGATGGTTATCAGAATAAATTTTATACCAACATTGAGTTGTCTTGATGTGTTGTTGAATGGTTCTAACCTTCTGTGCAATTCCTTCAACTATATCAACTCCTAATATATTCTAAACTCCAATTCCATCCTGGCTAGTCGTAGCTCTACATTTATTTTTCATAACAAGCTTCATAATGATCAATATAAATTTTGTGCCAAATCAATTGATTTAAGAAAAATCAACTACAGGAAGGCGTTGATCCCAACCACCTCTACAAAGGGGAAAAAAATATTCCAACATATCCTGTAGGGTTTTAATTAATCATTTAGACTCACCGACCATATATGCATGAAATGTAATTTTGATACTCAATTATATATCATGTTCTTTCTGATGAACACTCTAAAACATTGATGTAATACTCAAATAATGATCATATAAAATGGAATATTGTACTCCAAGAAACCATACAACTTACTTATTGTGTATCCTATCAAGATGATCTAGAAATAACTCTACTCAGAAATTAATGATGTGTTCTTTCATAGTAAGGGGATTGAGTGCAACCCAAATAGAATTAAAAATTTCTGTGGTTTTGGGGATTCCAATGAAAAAATCCATAGTGGTGTTCTCATATTTCTATTTTTATAGGTAACGGATCCAATATCCCCTTATAATTTTATCTATCTGTCTTAAATTTCTATCATAAAAAAGCTCTAAGATAAAAACTATTTGATATCCCTTTTTTTGACATCTCGCCATATGTATTCCTTAAAATCATTACACATCTTCATTCATATATGATTAATAGAGAAGGAGACCTATGATCATACTCTGAAAAATATCGCTTTAAATCATGTATGTAATGATCACATAATCTGTTCTTGAGCCTTATCAATTCAACTTGATTAAGGATAAATTCATGAACATTTCAAACATTTAATTTTTTCTCTGTATCTTCCTTATTTACATATTAAATCTTTACAATGGGTAGATGTCTGAAATTTCAATTGTGTTATATAAGATTTATCCCCATTAGTCCATATTTATAGATCCATCATTTACAATTCTATAAATATGGGTTCTTTTGTTATATTCATCAGTCATATATAAGCAGTATCATTTTAACTCAATTAATCGACCACCTTGTTCACTATCCAAGTCTGGTAATTTATTGAGCAGTCCTAAGCCTCTATAATCAATATCTCTATTATCTACCTCATGATCAACTACTTATATGTGAATAAATATTATATACTTTAACGATTAAGATATATTAATAAATTTTCCCTATGGATATAATTCATCTATATCAATAATGAAAAAAATTCCACTACTAACTCTAAATCATAATTTGGAAAATTTTAATTATGGATCATCAACTTTCTTGAGGATCATGCGATGACCATGATATTATTCATATGATTTTTTCCCAATTCATTCATGGATGTGTTAATAGTATTTTAAATTCCAGAGAAATTCTCTAATTCCCATCGATAATATCCAACTAATGGAAGAAAAATATATATCTGAATAATAGATGTTTGTCTATGCCAATATTCAATAGCCTCCATCATTTATGGATCTTCTGAAATACCATATGTTCAGATTATGAGGAAAAAATAAGAATCCTTTTGCAAAAAAAATTTACACATTGTAAAATATTAATATATTATCTCCTTCCTCAAGGTCTATAGTATAATGATCAACTAGTATTAACGATCTTCATTTCCCCTTAAACAAATATTAAAGTCATCTATAAATTATGGAAAACTGATTAAGGTAATATATAATGTGACTATTCATCAAATACATGAAGAAAATAGGGTAATTAATAAGACTAAATGAAATAAATATATATTCATAGTGTATATACCTTCTAAATTATTTTATCTTGAGTATATCCTATTTATTACCCCTCATTTGATGATATCCACAATGAATTTCAATCATTGAAATGTGTTGGGATGCCCACAATAGATCAAAGTGGTCATCAATACATGGAAAGGAATACATTTTCTTAATAATGATCTTGTTAAACTCTCAATAATCAATGAGTAGCCCCAATGATCATTAATTCTTTTGAACAATGAGAATAGGTTTCCCCCAAGGTGAAACAAATGGTTGAATGAGTCCCTTATCATTTTTATAGGTGTTTCTTAATCCATTATTATGTCACAATTAGAGAAATTTTATATGGAGTATTTGAAATTATTATGGAACTACGTGTGAATTATATCATGAAATCAACATCAAGATTCATTTATTAGTTGGAAAACCATCCTTGAACACATCCAAACATTCTTAAGAAATGTGTAAATAAACAATGCTGAGTTTATACCCAATAAATTGAGAAAATCATTCCTTTTGATTGGTATTTAAGACCCACACACTTGATGTAATATCAATATGATGATCATATATATAATCACATATCTTGTCGAGAAGGTTCTTTTTAAATAAATTACAAAACATCTGTTACTAAAAAACTGATTTGGGATTCATGTAGTCAAAGAAAATCCACCCCTAAGATGACATCAAAATCGGAAAAAAGTAGGAATTACAATAAATTTAATAATTTCATTTCCACAAACATCAATCAAAGAGGAATCGTGGACATGAGATAAAATAATTAAACAATTAGGGTTATTCACTATTAATTCAACATCCAATCATTTCGGATAAATCATAATATCATAACAAAATTATTTAGATATTAATCGGTGGGTAGATCCAGAATAAAATAATACATTAGAAGTTCTATAGTGGATGGTATGTATACCTTTCAGAACTTTTTTACCACATCCCTAATGAAAAATGGTTATCACAATAGATTTCCCCTTGTCCCTTGATTTTAGAGGTTTAGAATTCCAATAATCATCACCGACCCTTGGGATTATTTACTTATGTAAACAAGAAGCACTTAAGGGTGGGATGTTCATTCACTATGGATTTCCCTCTATCTTCAGTATTAGAAAAATCCTTAGCATTAGTTCAATAATCAAATTCATTATGTCAATCCTTCAAAAAATTAAAATATTTATTAGTCCCCATAATGAAATTTACTCCATCCTTCTTATAACACATGGATTATAAAGGAAGGACTATATTTTTCACTATAGAGTTTTAACATTTCCATTTTAACTACATATTATTTTCCTTTTAAAACCATGATATTGACATGTAACTCCAATATCCATTTATACTTTGATTGCAAAATATAGAATCTCTTAGTAGCTACTAATTTATATTATAGATAATTCCCAACTATTAAAGAGCATTAAGACACAGAAGAACCTATCAACTACTTTTGGGTTGCATGATAATTCTAGAAGTGTACCTCCAAAGTCATGTAAAATTATACCCATAGGTATTGACAGGTTCATCTTCCCTCTGATTTAACTCAAGGAATTCATATTCTATATTCTAATAAAAAACACAAGGAATGTAATTTTTAATGACTATGATCTTGAACTACTATTATACATATATTCAATTTCATATTTTTCCTCATATTATTGATTAGAGTCCACCACTAGTTATCTTATTCTTCTAAATGACAAATGGACGGAATAAATTTATCATGTTATAAACACTAGAAAACGAATAATATCATTTTAGTGGCACAAATCTATTTTTAAGAGACAAATTGATTAGAATACCCACAAAATAATGGAAGATTCTTCCTCATGTACATAATGATAAAACATTATTCCCCCCATTGCTTGTTTAGAAGATCAGTACGATTCACAGATCCAAAATGTTATCAGATCATAGCAATTATGTTTTTCATTTCATCGTCCATAAGATTTGGAAGCCCAGGAGGAGAAGTATTTCATTTTCCATTTCAATAACCATTAATGTGGATGCTTTAGGTTATATCCATTGACTAAAACCTAAAATCAATGATTAATAAAAAACTTTCCTAGTAAGGATCCACATAATATAAAAAAACCACATATAGGATGTTCAAATTTTGACCCATTCATTAATGTTTTACACCATTGGTTTATAGTAATTTATTCAAAACCAACTCATATTTAAACCCTTAATGATGGTTATTGAAGATTTGGTGAATTCCCAAAGAATATATCATGAGTGTGTAAAATTAGGTGTGAAGTACGACCCATTCTCATGCACCAATTCCCAATCAT
This sequence comes from Viscum album, assembly GCA_963277665.1. NCBI lineage: Eukaryota > Viridiplantae > Streptophyta > Magnoliopsida > Santalales > Viscaceae > Viscum > Viscum album. The sequence goes on from OY728153.1 coordinate 1,896,777,347, forward strand.
GTTTGGATGCAACTTTGTTTTCCAAACTATTTCCACTATATAAATCTATGTCATAGCCACATCCCCTTGTTTTATCCGAACTTGGATTTATTTATCGGAAACCTGTCAATATATCTTTTACAAAAATTTAATGATATTTTTCTATACTTGTCCGTACACTTGTACATATCCAAACACATTCTATAATGGTTTTCAATATGAATTTCACATTCAGTTTTTCAAAGGATAACTAAGTATTTTCTATGATACAAACTTTAATGAGCCTCTATTTTCATATATTAACATTACTTCATTTATTTAATACATAAAAAATAACACAAATGGACAACTAAATATCATATATTCTTAGTGAAATTGATATATCGAAACATAAACACTCGTATATAAGTTAGCTAAATTCATTCCCACTAGGTTCATCATGAGTAGAACCATTCTTAAAAACATTACACATAATAAATTTACTCATAACCTTGGGAATGTAATAATAAAAATTGGTGATATCATATTATATATTATGGAAAAACATAAATATATAAGCATAAATAATAGAATAAGGGTATGAAAACATGATCATGAAATTATAAGATCATACTGTACATATAGAAAATAAAAAGTGTGAATCGTTGCATAAATATTGGACATTACAATGAGAAGAATAATAAGAGAATAAAGATCATGATACATTAAATCACAACATATGAATAAGTCATCAAATTGTGGAAGACACATAATCATGAAATATTATTCCCATTAAGTCACTGTGTATTTGAAAAACATAACATGGCACATTATGGGGACTAAACCTACAAGGTAGGACACACTACCATCCCTAGTCATAGTTATTTCATTGTAATGGGTTGAGTTTCCCCATATTCTATAGTGGATCAGGTTTCCCCATATTCAATAACGGATCATTCCCAGCCACTTAAATTCAATCATTATATCATGAGACATGCATATTTTCTCAATGCATAAGAGGATTATATAGGTCCCACTAATCTAATATTGAAATAATATATGTGTGTTCCAAAATATCATAAACAATCATATAATAATTTATGAAATGAAATGGGTGTAATAAAAATGTAATCAAATCATTATAATTGGAAAATGTACTAGTTTCACAACCATATCATCATATCATAAACCGTGAAAAGAATAGAGTTTCAAAATAATATTACCCTTGGAAGTAGATCATGTGTCCTAATTATATAATTCGTGAAAGAAAAATGGGTTACATAAACACCATTCCATAAAAACACAATTATTTTATGGAAATAATATGAAATTATCCTTTGGATAATTTTCTAGATAGAAATGAGAAAAATCTATGTATGACATCTTATATGGAAAACAATTTGTAAATATTATTTTAAAAACATTTCTTGATAAAAATATCTTTTTTTAAATGAATAATAAGACATTAAAATAAATTTTAAATATTATTTTAAGTAGCTTTGTAAAAATATAAATGATAAAATTAAAATCATATAAAATCGAAAATCCAATTTCTTTCAAAATATGATCAAATATTCAATTTATTAAAAAAAATTATTCATTATTAAAAAAAATAAAAAATAATGGCTTGTTTCTCAATGAATGAAAATTAAAACAAAACTACGTTAAAAATTTCAAGACATTTGAAACATAAAACACTTTATATATAGAAAATCAAATGTATATTTAACTACACATAAATATATGGATAATAATCATATAATATATTCATGGGTAGTATATTCACCACATAAAGGAAATGAGCAGGGAATGAGGCATATAAATCACAGAAATAAAGGTGAGACTAGAAATCACATTACTTAACACCAGGGCTCTCATCATACTAACTAAAGCCACCTAAATAATAAATATGAGTTTATTATATATATACAACACAACCAGATTATAATATCAAATATAGTATATTGAAATATATTATCAACTTAATAACACATCGATGTTAGGTTATGTTTATGGTAATATCTAATTTGTTTAATCATGTTTCTTAATTTAATATTTTTTTTCATGATACATATATAATTATTTAGTAAAAAAAATCAATATATATATATATATTATATTCATTATATATTTATTTATAATAATATATTAAAGGCATAATTATGAACTGTAATATTCCATTTATAGAGATGATAGGCCATATGAATGCATGGATGTTATTTTAGTTTAATTATCATATAGAAAGAAAGATTTTAAATGAAATATATTAATATATATACCCTAATTATATAAATATTATAATTTAATATATATCATATACCTTTATTGATCCCATCTTAAATATGTTCAATGTATACTGTTAACAAATCACACTATATTGATGAGGTGGTAGTACACAATTCCCCAAAAGAAATTATTGTTTATAAAAATAAGAAAGCATGATTTTATGTGTTATATAATAATTATTGAAGAATAAATACATCATATATATAATATATACTATATAAAGACATATTTTCCATTATAATTCATAACCATTAGTGGTGGTAATGGAAAACTGAATAACATAATTTCATGAAGAGATGGTTCATTGTAAAAAATAAGGCTATGTTATTTACCCATTAGATAGATGGGTGGCTATGTTTATATCTAAACCTTATAATTGAAACATATCAGTATATTTTGGATAATGATGTAATAAGAATAATTCAGGGGGTGGATCTAGAAAATTAAACAAATGAGCTTGAAGAGTTATGTTACCTCTTCTTTGGGAAACATTTCTTGGTTTTCACCAAAGGGATTCCATGGATGGATTAATACCAAAATGATACTTATTGGACGAATTTAGGTATACTAGGAGTACAATTTATAATATTTATTTCTATCCAAGGGGCATGATAGTTGGGAGGGAGTGGTATAGTTGACATCATTTATATATTTGACGAGGAGTGAAATTCTCATGATTTTTAAAATGGAATGCGCCCCACATTTATCCATTGTAATGCATCTCCAATAACGATAACAATAATTTAAATGTTATTATAGTGACTAAATATGAACATAAAAAAAATTTCGGACACATTTCAAGGTCATTTTTGGCCTTACGCTTAATGTTCAATCCTTTGTTAAGGTACTTTTTCTCCTAATTGCTATAATTAATTTTAATCACGTTCACAAATAGACATAAAATAGAAGAAAAAATCATGTTATTCCTTTTTAAGACCATGAGATCATAAAGGAGTTGTTTCAATTAAAACAATAACCATTAAGTTTATTTAATAATTTACTTATAAAAGAAATATTCTTTACTGAACAACTCATTTCATAAATATATTTACTAGAAATCATATTTTTAAAAATCAAAATCATATTTTTCTCTTATAAAACCAAAAATATAGCATAAAACATTTTTCTCAAAAAAATACATCTTTACCATTAATGTGAAAAATAATTATTGTCCAAATTTTCCTCTCTTTTATAATCAATAAATTTCCCTTAAAAGTTATAAAAAATCATAGAAAACTCATTTGGGTTCCTTTGGATTTCATATTCATAAAATCCTTATATATCCCTTATATTGACCCCCTTAATTGAAATAAAATAATGGTAGGATTCATAAATTATTCTCTAGAAAACATTCCCAATAAACATTTTATTAGAGAGTTATATTGGGCTCACATAACATCATTGAAAATTTACAAGGGCCATAAAAAGATTATAACACATATATTTTTTAATTTCCTAAATAAAACACACAAAATATAATTTTGAAACCAAATTTAAAAACATTCCATATCATTAAAAAATATATATACAATACTTAATTATTTTAATACCTCTGAAAAATAAAAATTCCAAAAAAATTTCGAAAATGGGTTTCATTGAAAATAAAAATGAAAACATGTATATGAATATTTATGTAAAAAAAGTATTTGATAGTGGGAATCTAGATTAATTCCATATATGATATAATAGAACATTCCTTTTATCCTATTTGAAATGAATGTCAAAATGGTCCATATAAAATATGTAAAAGTATTCCCTCTGATAAACCGTAAATAGAAGTGAAAATATATATCTAATGTACCTTATTACTCATTTTTGTCCACATGACAACATTCATAATTTTTTTTCCTGAAAATGGACCTCGAATAAATAAAATTATAAATGTATCCTTCAAACCTTTAATGTGAGTTTTTTATTACAAGATGTCACTTACCCCAAATATTAATCATCATATAAATTATTTATATTTATAAATTATAAATTTATTTTAATTATTTAGTTTCCTAGGAAACATTTTCTAGGTTATTTACCTTTATTTAACCTCATCATATATTATTAATTAATCAATTAAGTTCTCTTCTCATGTTTTGATGATATTCTATTTATATGCCTCAAATATCTTTTATATGTATACAATGGTCAATAATATCATCATTTTATAACCACAATAATAATAATCATCAAATAATTATTATCTCAATAAAAAATATATACTTTTAAAAATATCCATGAATTATGGTTATAAAAAATTAATTATGTTACAGTAATGGTGATCTAGGTTGTATGTACACATGAGTATCTTTTCAACTATTCATCGTGCATGATAGAAATCATTTGATTGCTATATTATCATTCCAAAATGATTATTTTGACACAAATAGAAAATCCTTTATATAAAAAAATTCATACATACATACATACATAAATACATACATATATATATATATATTCCATTTGATGTGGTTGTGAAAAACGTGTCACATCTCTATGTGGATGTGTTAATCCACATGTATGCAAGAACAACATTATCAATTGTCAATGTTCAGAATTTTAAGAAACTATACAACATAATTTCATTAAATATAGTTAATTATGTAATTAATATGATATATATATTTTTAAAATCCATATTTATAACTTTCCATGGGAAGAACTGATGGGAAAGAAATTTTGTTGGTTTACAAGGCGGTTTTCCATCATACACATGAAAATCAATTTTAACAATGTTGAGGGAAGATTATATAGATATAGTTTATTCCATTAAAAACATATTTATATTATGATGTGGTTGTTATAATATCATTATGTTTTTTTTGTATATTTCAAAAAGGTAAAATAATAAATAAAACTGAAACATTCGGTCAAATTATATTCCTCTTCTATTGAAAACATTATTTTCTTTACATCTAAATCTCCATATGTTTTATATTCTCCTTAAATGAAGACATATACAGTTTCTGAATATTTTTTATTGTATTTTGTTAATTATTTTTTGAAGAAAATGGATTTTTGTTTGTGTTGGGGAGAGTGGTGTTTGTTCCCTATAATAAGTTAGGGAGCACTAATTAAAATAATAGAAAATTAAATCAATAAAAATTAATATTAAATGAATATGAGATCAATATTTATCTAATTACATTATAAGATAATTATTTTCAAAAATTATCTCATATTATTTTTTTACCAAGATTATGTAATTTTCCATTATCTTTTTATATTAAGCTCCGCTTAATCCTTTTGAAAATTACTATGATATCAATGTTTTTTACACTAATTGAGCCATAAAATATTGTTTCGTTCTGGGTTTTCAGCCACGAAATGCCCAACAGCTCCGTATCCGATGATTGATGGACCTGCTTTCCAAAGGCAGGCGTTCATCAGATGGTCTAACCAGCGACTCTTAAGAACTCACATTGGTTGAGAGGATGGGAAGTCGGGCTCATCACACTCTTTTTGGGGGGAAATTATTGCCTGTTTCGAGACTCTTTTATAGATTTAAGACGTATTCATATGTTCGCGAATCTATGGTTTATACCCAAAAATAGTATCCACAGATTTAACCTTGGTGGGAAATGGTCAACTGGACGCAATGGTTCAGAATTATTTATGCCCGAGGTTTACCATCCCTCATTGGATTAATGACCCCAAAGAGTCTTAACTCGCTTGAGGCGACACTAGGAGTGGCGCGTTGAACCTATATGGAGATGATCGGATAGACCGGTTGTTGGGTTGAACCTCAGGGAGGCTTCCTACGTACCATGCTTAGGAAGCAGGGATCAAAGTCCACGTAGTTCGGATATATAGTTTAACGTCATGCTGGACGAGGGTGGAACTCGACGTGAAGAAACGACTGAGTGGTGGGCTTGAACCTCGTGGAGTCTTCCTATGTACCATGCCTTGGCATGGATCAAAGTCCCCGTAGTTCAGTTATGGATTGGGTCTTTCACTCTGGGGTAGCCCGGAATGATAGATTGGGGCTTACGCTCTGAGGAGGCCCATGGTGATTGATTGGGGCTTACACTCTGAGGAGGCCTATAGGAGGATGTCATGGTCGATGCTTACTCTAAGCCGATATCAGTCATGCTCGGTGTGAGAAACAAGAGGCAGCAGGGACCAGAGGATCACGTCGCGAAAGGTGCATCTGTGAGAAGCGGAGTGGGGCTTACGCATGAGGGTGGCCCAGGGTGATGGATTGGGGCATACACTCTAAGGAGGCCCAGAAGATCGAGGCTTACTCTAAGATGGATGCCCAGGGTGACTTCCTCATGTCTGACCATGAGAGCATCCCAACCCATTGGTGGGTTGAGGAATATAATGGGGGCTAACTCCTATGCGCAAGTGCACAAGAGGGATAATTACAAGGGTGTTGGAATCAGTCCAAACAAAGGGAGATGAAATGTTTGAATCACATTCCCAACATTCGGAACACATTGAAGGTGGCATAACGATGGAGGATAACTATTGACCATGTTCGAAACACATCATCCATATCGCGTTAGCCTAAAATGGGGACAAACAAATGAGGGTTAACTGCTGACCATATTCGAAACACATGACCTATCTCGAAGTGTTGTCCAAAGTCTTCCGGGGCATTGGCCCAGGACGGTAGGTGAGCCGATGTGGCATGGGGACAGGTTGTTAGGGGGTACCTTCAGACATGAAAGAGGATGAGGATCCGAATGAAGGACATGAAAATCATGAGGTGGAGAGATAGAATGTTTGAACGGATTAAAACACTCTTGAAGGCACGCCACTGTGATCATGACATGAGGCATCTTATGCTTGGATCATGAGGAATCTCTTGCATGGAGCAAGAGACATCCAATTATTGAATGATGGGGAATGCTACAGTTTATAGTCAGGTAGAGAGGACTATTTCCATATAGTTTAACGTCATATGGATAGGACGAAGGCCATATGGTGTAATGTCATGTGGTTAGGATGATGGCCATACAGTTTAACATCATGTTGTCAGGACGACTAGGTAGGAGATACCTAGCAATGGCTGGTTTGGGAATTACGCAATGGTGGCCCTTTCTGGATGAACCTCTCAAAGGGAGATAGGTAATGAGGTTAAGAGTCTCATGAGGAGTATCTCGACTCATGGAATGTATAGGAAGGATGTTGGTGCAGTGGAAAATACTGTTGACCCTGTCTGAAAAGTTCGTGGGCTGCAAGGTGCTGTCCGCGAGGGTCCGACCGTGAGAGACCGGCCGCGGAGGAGACATCCACGAAGGAGCGATCCACATTAGAGTTGGCCACAAAGGACTGGCCGCGAGGGAGCCGCATGTGGTTCGCAGTTTAAGTGTCCACAAAGGGTGTTCGTGGAGGAGCTGACTGTGGAGGAGATGGACGTCCGCGAAGGATGCTGCCCGCGAATGATGGTTGTCTGTGAAGGGTGTCTGCAAAGGGGCTGGCGCCCATCCTGCCCCGCGCCTGCGGAGGATATCCGCCTCCATTTCGCGAACGACACTGGTCCGTGGAGGGGGTGGCCGTAGAGGGACTATTCGCGAAGGAAATGGCTGCTATGTGCTGGTCACGGAGGAGCTGGCCGCATGTGGTTCACAGTTTTGTTTCTCCTCTACGCGGAAGAGCGTATCCTCAGACGATATGGGGTCCGCAGACTACTGGGAGCGATTTCTCTAGAGTCTCCCCATTGTTTTTATCCAATCCTTCCTCTCTTCTCCTTTTTTTGCTTCCCCTTTGTGACTATTTATAGTTTCACTAGGGAGGTTGAATCGATGGGCCCATGGCACTTTCTCCGGGAGCCCATTAATGAATCCCCACCTGCAGATGACTCTGTCAACTGGGGATTTTTTGAAATGAGATCCGCAGAATTTCTCTGTGGTTGTGCACCTCTCCGCTTCTATCCAACGAACGACAGCAGTCCGCGGAGGGGGAAGCTCACGGCGGTGGACCGTCCTAACGTCTGTCCCGCTTCGTGGCCACGGAGGGGCTTGCGCCTCCATTTCGTGAAAGACAGAGCACACGACATGGGCCAGTTGGCGCGCTTTGCAGCTAGGGTGGTTTGTGACGGTGGATTGGCTGACGCCTGTCCTACTTCGCACCCGCAGACGGTCCCCGCCTTTTCTCCGTGGATGACACTGGTCCGCATAATTGCAATTCGCCGAACCGGCTGGGTACTGTTGCTGGGAGCTGATACGTGGACCGGTTCGGTCCTTTCCCACGTCTTGGGGTAATTGGATTTCTTCCTCCTGGAATTTTTAGGACCCTACAAATATACATAAAAATATCAATCAAATATGAACCATAATTAATTTTTTAGACCATATACCATTTAATTTTTTGATTATATAATTTTAATAAATTTTCAATTATTTTAAAAAATATTGGTTGTTCTAAAATATAATTAATTCCACTAGTATAATTACATGAAATGTTTTAAAATAATATTTATCTAATTATTGTTAAATGGTACCAAAATGATATGTATTTGAATTTAAGGATTATATGGTCTTAATTTAATAATAGAATAAAATTTCTATATGTTTCGATGTCATTTTGAACCTTATCATTTGGATTATCTCCATGGTTAATGAATTTCAAACATAAATGTCTTAATGTCTTTTTTAATATTTAAGGGTTACACTTTTACTTATATGGTTAAAATATCCTCATTAATGGAAAATTTATGCATTATTGACCATTTAAATTACTAATTCTTCTCATTAAGGATATCTATTTGCTCAATATAATTTAATAAAATAATATTTATCTTAAAATATAATTAATTTCATTTTCCACTATTAATATAAATAGACATTTAAACATTATGAAAATCTAATAATTATAATATAAATATTCAAAAAATCCTTTATATGATATATTAATTTAGAAAAATTTTGTTACACTATAACAAATTTGAAAATAGTTCTTTTCATTTTTTAAAACTCGTTTATTTAAATTTTCTAGTTCTCATGATGGTATAATATTGACATCATGTAAGAATTTAGAGCGATTATTGAATTACTAAAAGTTTAAAACAAATTATAATAATAAAAATAATATAAATAACATTGATAGAACTCTTTTTATTTGTCAAATATAATAATTTTATAACATATATATAATGAAAACATAATTAATATGTTATCTATACTTTTCTAGACCTGCACAAGCATTGTATTTGAATTTTGATACGATTCCTATTATATAACTCCAATAATAACAATATTTATTGAAATAAGCACATATATGAAATATTTACTAAAATATGTGTGGAAATACATTTTTTCTTATCTATTGATATCATTAGTTCACCAAATTTTACATTCCTAATGTTGCACAAGAACTGCGAAAATAGTAAAAATGATTTCCATATTTTTTATGAGATGTATTTTAATTTATATACTCGAAATTATTTTAATATTATATTTTTGGTATATTATAAAAAATTATTCATTATATATGTTTAATAAATTTAAATATAATATATATGTCATTGTGGTATCATAAAATGAACAATGTTCCACAAAAATAACTTTTTTTTTCTATTAACAAAAAATATTTTAGAAAATCTCTAAAAATTATAATATGAAAATTATAAATTTTGAATAAAAATATGAAATAAATTTAATAACTTTTTATTTCTTTAAGTGGAAGAAATTAATTTTTACATAAATGTTTAAAATAAAATTAATTGATTCTTATAAATATGTTTTTAAACAAAAAATGATTTCTTTGAAATATATTGTGTATTAGATATTGATATGAAAAAATAGACTATTTATGAATAAAGATGTTTTATCAAAACCTAGGAAAAAATTAAAAAATAATAATTAATTTTAGGAAAATTAATGATGATGTTAAAGAAAATAGTATTTTCCAATATTTAATGAAAAATCACTCTTTCCAAAGAAATAAATTAATTTCATCTTGTTAGGAAACTGGTAGATAATACGATGGTTTGTGAAGAGACCCTTCTCTATGGATCTATAGTATGATAGAAGTTTTTGGTGACCCAGTCTCATTAAAATGAGACTCTAAGAGGGTCAATGTTCGACAACATTTTATGAGAGGCGCTATCTTTTAGAATACAGAGGGTTTTATATATCCATATTCTTGTACAACATTATAAGGGAAGCCCAAATATAGTAGTGTATTCTTTAATTCCACCATACTCTCATAGTTCTCAATGGATATGTTTCATTATAATTTATTTTAGGATTGGAAATTTGAGTGAGGAATCTATGTAGACATCTAATCTTGAATTATACCTCTTTAATTCCTACCGATGCTGGGGTTATAGAGAGGGATTCATTGGATAAAAGTTTCTTGGATGAGAAAATTTAGTTCACAGTTGTTAGTAGTAGACACAAAATATTAGGGGCTTTGGTAATAGGGATCTAATGTTCGTCTCAATGACCTATTTATTTATTTACTTTTAGGAGGAGGTCCCCAGAAAATAGGAATGTTGTTTGGGGATCATAGTAAGGGTCTAGCCATCCATGGATAGGCATTAATACTCATGTGATGCTAGGGTTCATATCATAAGGGATTGTATGACCCATCATTTCCTATTAGGGAGATAGTGCATGAGATTCTGATGTAGATAAATTGGATGGAGAAGAAATGTCTGTAGGTTGGTATATGTGGTATAGGGGATTTAGGTGGTAAATGCTACGACGTGAAACCATCACCACCCCATGTGGTAAACACCATAATTAGAGAGTTGTAGGATAAGGTTGGGGAAACTTCAGGTGGTTCATTCTTTTGAAAAAAAGGATTCCTTGATGATAAATAGTATTATATGTTTCTTTTCTACCATAGTTTCAGTACGGATATGAACCCTTTACATTTATTCTTAAATTTATACATAACCAGTTCAAGACATAGAGATTTAGATATATCCCTTAGCTCAGACCTTATGCTTAGTGACCCCCACATGATATGATTCCATGATAATACACTTGTGCCCATAAGGAAACCTAACTGTTTGTTGACTGTTTTTCTATTGGAATATCTTTATAGAATCTATGAGGCCATAAAAAGTCATTTATTCATGACCGTTTTTCAATAGTTCATGCCCTAATTGATTGTTTCAGGCTGAAGATGTGGTGTGTCTACCTCGATTATAATTAAATTTCCTTTGTGGGTGAAATGAAAACCCAAGATTCACACAATAAAATCATGCATATTATATTTAAGATGATTTATAATCATATTTCTATAATGTCACATTCTGAAGTGGATGTTATGAGTTTTTGGGTCCCTGGAGAGGTGTTAGATTATGATTTTTCCTTTCATGTGGATGTTCTAATATTACCTCCCCACTGAGAGATATTCTTCTACACAAATCAACACACTAGGATAACCCTGGTCACTATTCTACATATCTGATGGATCCCAAAGAGCTTCATGAGATATACATTCTGTTAATTGAATTTTATAGGAAAGGCATTGATAGAACTAGTATTTCACATTGGGATGCACTAGTTTTGTTCCCCATGAATGAGAATATTATCTTGAGGTTTTTTGTGGATTACCTTTTACCAAATCAGTAGAGTGTAAAGAACAAATTTCTACTACTGAGGAATAATGACCATTTTGATTAACTGATAGGGGCACGATAGTTCTTGTAGATTGACCTCAGATCAGGATATCACTAGTTGTGAGTACATGATCAAGATATATTAGATATGGAATTCAATTTTTGCTACAGTCATTTTGAGTACATGGTGAAGCCTTATGGAGTGACTAACTCACTAGTATAATTAATGGGAATCATGAAAATGTTTTTTCATCCTTTATTATACTAGTTGATTGTAGTCTTTATCAATGATATCCTTTCTTATTCAGTTTTGTTGGGGGATCACATAATACACATGATTATTATTTTAGATGTACTCTATGAGAATTATATATATGGTAATCTCTCAATGTGATAGGTTTATAGGAAATTTTATCTCAAGAGGTAGTGTGGCAGTGGACCAAATTATGACCGAGACAATGTTCGATTAGTAGCCACTGAAAAGTGTGATAGAGGAGTGAATATTCTTTGGGTTGAAATAATATTACCAAATATTCAAACCTGACAACACTAGTATTTGATATCTCATTACTTAATTTACCCATAAGGGTCATCCTTTTTTCTGGATGTATTGGTTCATGTTTTTTTTCTAGGAGTTTATTAATATACTAATGACTGCAAGCATATTAATACTTCAATAAATGGGGATCCAGTACTATGTTTTATGTGATGCATCAAGTATTTGTCTTGTTTGTGTATTGATTTATAGGAAAGAGATGATTTCATATGTCTCCTGTGAGTTGAGACTACATTAGAATAACTATGTGACCCATGATCGTTATTTTTCAGAAGTAGTATTTGTTCTAAAGACATGCAGGCACTACAAAATGGGAGAGTAGTTTAACATCTATTTTGATCAAAATATTCACATGTATATCTTCTGTTATAGGGATATTAAATTTAGTTTGAGGTGATGGCTATATTTCCTCCAATATTATGAATTTGATATTTTTAATACTCTTGGGAAATTGAATATGGTAATTAATTCATTTATTATGAGATATTTCTCTTTGATTTCTAAGCTAGGATTCAAAACATTTGGCAACGTTATAGTTATCAATTTTGGATTGAAATTAGATAAAATATTATTTATTAGATGGTTGTAATACCTCCTTGAATATGGTGAGTCACGAAGGCATAAATTGGGTATATCGACTGTGAGACCCTATATACTAATATATCCACTAGACATGCTACTGATGGATTTTCTAAAGGTGGAAAGAGTTTTATTTTTTTCAGAGGATTTATGAGGATTTTTGGGATGTTGTGGTGGATCTTTCTAAGAGAGATTCATATATCTCATTAAGAGGTACATCCAGTTGTAAAATATATGTGTGAGGACCTCCAACATTAGTTTTGGTGGCCAGGGAAGAAGGGAGTCGAAGAGTTTGATTCTCAAGGCCTTAATTTTCTGTAAGTGATGGATAATCACCAAGTTATTGATTTTTTAGCACATCCCCTTGAGTTAAAAAATTATAAGACAGATTTAATATCAATTAACATTATGATGGGCTTACCCACATGTCTCACAGTCAAGATTATATCTATTTTATAGAATACATACTCACCAATTCAGACCACTTCCTAGAAAACTAGTAATAGATTTTAGTGAAGGTATTGGAAAACATCAACATATAAATATAGTCCAACTCCATAGTTTTTCATCAATGATCATTCCTGAATGTGATACTTGTTTAAAGTATTTTTTTGTTGATATTATTTCAGGAGGATTTTAGGACTCAGTTGAATTTGATCATGACTTTTCACCCCATAATGACTGCTAAAATGAGCATAAATTTCATATTTTATAGGATATACTATGAGATTGAATGTTAGAAATTGTTCATAATTGGGAAGATAATGTTCTATATGTGTTGTTTTCATAAAAAATAGCTAATATTACACCACTGGTATGCCATCGTTCAATTCCTAGTATAGGTAACCTTGAAGGTCAATACTTTTCAAGATAGACCTAGGAGATTCATCACTCATGGTACCCGAGTTAGTGTGAGCCACTATGAAGAAGGTCCTGACTATCCAAGAGTGTGAAAGGACTAAAAAAATACATCAAATTTCCATTGTTGACATATGGAGGAGGCCTTTTCATGTTGAAGAGAGCAGCCATGTGATCCAATGGGTTTCACATCATCATAGATTACATTGACTTTTTCACTGTGAGAATATATCTATGAGGACTATCATCATATTGTAGATACAATGTAGATTTGGAGATGTGGAATACTTATTACCTTTACATACATTGTTTGATTGGGTACACAATGTTTTTCACGTGTTTCGGCAGAGGAGTTACGTGCATGACCTGTCATTCATTATAGACATGAGAGAGCTATACAAAGAGGATAGATAATCCTTTGTTGAGTACCCATTAGAGATCAAGGATCATATAGAGACTATCATTTATTTGAAATTAATCCCCTTAGGGAATGTTTTGGGGTTTCATGAAAATCATCAAGAGAGAACCTCAGAGAGGGAGGCACAAATTGTTTCTTTGTAACCACATCTCTTTGTGTAGAAATGTTTTTAGATATTTGAAACATAATGAACCATGATACAGTGAATATATTCAATCATATTTTCTATGTATTATTTTTAAAAATGAACAGATTATTTTTATCATCTGTTAATGAGATAGTGAGTGATTCTGAGGCATGGTGTTCCCACAATAAATGTTTAAAATTTATTAAATATATTAAATTCAAACAGGCCCAATTTTTTTGAAAAATTGTATTATCATCTAAAAGGGTTCTCAAATTAGAAATATGAGGCTACCGTTTAGTTCAGAGCATGGTCTTTTCCATAGGCATGATATATCCCTAGAGCACATCTGGAATTCTAGTTGAGGCACAATTAGGGGAAAATGATTAAATAAATTAATTTAATATAAATTATATTGTTTAATATATCAACCGAAATAATAATATTTTTATAAAAATATTTATGGAATGTTTCTATGTTTATCTATATAAACCTAAAAATCATGGAGAGCATTTAGTGATTTTGGAGGAAATTCCTTTGGCGAATGACATCTAGATCAAGCATCCCCAATCAGGGTTCAATGGAATTATAAAATCTCTCAAACAAAATAAAATTTTCTTCATTCATCATTAGTGAATGATCTAAATCGAGGTAAGATGATGTTTTGTTTTATTTTCCTCCATGTTGTTTATTTCAACAATGATCGTGAATCAATAAATGGATGGATTTATTTTTGGATTAGTCATATGACTAGATGTGTTAATTTAGAGGTTTTTTGGAGAATTAATTATCTTAATTATTATTCATTCGTCATTATAATATTAATGAACCAATGGAAACACGAACATTTTTCATGGTTTGTTCATTATTTTTGTGATTTTTAAATTTTCCACCTTTCATCAATAATGATAAGAAATTTTTTTGGCCCATATTTATAAAAATACCCAGGATTTAATCGTTAAACACATGATTCTTTGAGAAATGGAATGATACCATGGATTCAAGTTTTTATTTGATGATAGATTAGGATACAATGACAACAATCATGGATCAGAATCGAATCAAAGGGGATTATACATGGGGTTTGGTTGATCGATGTGGGAATGACTTCTAGATTCATTCTATGGAGAATTGAATTATAAAATCTATCCATCATTGATGGAAGGGCTGGTTAAACCCTACAAATTAGTTTCATGGGAATTAGTAATATATATAATGACATATGTGGGAATATGAATGAGAAACCTATGGGTATTTGGAAATCCCAATACACACATTGTGTATTTAGAGAAGAAACAATGTGTGGGACCCTTGGTATAGTGGCTAGGGTTTCAATGGAGTCGTTAAATGTCACCATCCAAGTGGCTCCATCAAATGTCATGTGTATTTATTTGGAAACTCGATGTGTAAATCTGAGGGTACATGGACACCAATATGAGTATATAGTCATAGAAATTATGGGCACTCAGAAATGGAAATTAATAGACAATGCATACATGGGTAGAGCTTTGTACATGGACATGGTCAGAAGTACACAATTAGGTACATTCAATTTACATTGACATTGGACATTTCCATGGGCCCTGATACATGGTTATGAACTGATTTTGATGGGACATGTTGTGTACTACCAGTACATTTTGTGTACTCCTTTGATGTTATATTAGGGAATTATTCCTTATCAAATTTATGAAGTGTTGTTAGGATAAAATCTTTATATCCATTTCCTAAGGGCTAGTTTCCAATCACATCCTACAAATAGGGTATTGATCCATTTAGTAGTTATTCATGGATATTATTGATGGATTCCTAAAATGATTCCTAGAGTGAGATCTTCAGTCACTATATTCCCTTGGGTGGTGTTATTAGTACAATCATGACCAACATGACACCAGTGTTGATCCTCTATATAGCGGTTTATTCTAGATTGATTAGTTAGTATACCCCATGAACATGAGTGTGATCCTCATCTATGAATTGTTCTCTTCAAACATCCATCATATACTTCTTATTGTGGGACCCAGTGATCTATACATAGTTGATGGACTTCGTTCGTCCTATCTAACTCATGGAGTGTTTTCTCGTGAATGAGTGTTGTTAGGATTCATAGGCTAAGAATCCTGGGTTTTCATTACATTTTTAACATTATGTTGATGATATGTGTCTTTATTGGGTATATCATGAGATTCTTAGTATGTGTGTTTTATAAAATTGTTTTGTAGTGCAGAATGATATTCTTATGGTTATATGATTTTTGTTTTTAGAGTTTTCTACTAGGAATTTGTATACTCACCCCTACACAGGCTTTCTCCATGTCTATCCTATCCATGAAAAATGATTGACACTTTGACAAAATCCTTGAGTAATTGGGATAAGGTTATTCTTAGTGAACTAGACAGAATGAGGTGTGTTCCTACATCTATCTTGACAAAATTCGTCATCATTATGTTTGGTATGGGCTTGTGTTGTGAATCGTTATAGTGGGCTTGTATTTGGATCTATTTACATTCCATTTCTTATCTTCATACTTGTACTTTATTATTTGTATGTATGCATTCATGGTTTGTCTATTATTGTGCATTTTAGAATTTATGGGTCTCGAAGATGATGATGACATGTGAGTGTGTATTTTTACTTTTGGCTATGACTTCCCCTATTTGTGGTTTGGATACAAGGCGCTAATCCCCATCCCCTGGCCTATTTTAGGAAGGATTCTGGATTTGTGGAATGGGCACCATTGAAACGTCTCATAAAAATGGTTTACAATTTGAAGTGATAATGGTGGATTTTTAAGGAAGATTTTCTACTCTATTGTTTAATGTGTTTTGATTATGATACAAATATTTTTTATTTAGGTTTTATCTTGGTTAAATTTTTGTTATGGTTAGTTTTTATGGTGATTCATCTCTGTGTTCTGAAATTATATCTATTGTTCTATGAAGAATGGTCCAAATTTTGTCTAAGTAGTATCTTATTGTTGTATATAACATTTAGACTCCTGATGAAGTGGTGGAGTTGGGTTATTTTAGCCTTTTTCCATTTCATCACGCTGATTTAGGTTCTCTCGACCTTGTGGAGTGGATTGTTAAATCTGAAAGAATTTTCAGGTCTTTCAAAACCCATACATCCTTGAGTGAGATAATATTCATGGGTCTATTTGAGGGACATGGTAAATTACATGGTGGGAGGACACTCCACCTTCATTAAAAAATGGGACATCTTGGGTGATCTTTAAGACCACAATCATAAAATGGGGTATATATATGAAATTAAAAGAGGGGAAGATGGTAGATTTCATGAACCAACACAATGATACCTACCTAGATCATGATATGATAAGAGTGACTACACCAAGACCTCCTCCAACATGCCATGATATTAATACTATCCCAAGTAGTCACAACACTCAAATGGGAGGCCATAGAATAATGGACATGTATGCACACAAATATCATAAATCTCATTCATTGATAATTTATAAAATAAATTTTATATAAATTCAAGTATACTTAAAAATCTAACAACAAATTTACAAGAAAATACTAGGATGTAATTACGGCCATATAAAAGCCCATTAAAAACTATAAAGAATTGCCACATGAAAGTAAGAGGGGGCTATTGTGAAATGTGACTCCTGGAATGAACCATAGAAATTCATGTCAAAATTTAGTCTCTTTATTCTCTAAGACCATAAATAACCATGTTGAATTATTATTCATCTTTACAAGACATGACAAATATGGGAAGAGCCCATTCGGGGGTCAGTTTAATAATACCTAGTATAATTCCTTAGAATCGCTAAGTATAATGAAACTTGATTACTCAAATCATCACATGATATGCCAAAAATATTTTTTAAAATATTATAAAACATATTAATATAAATATTTTTGAAAATAAGCATTACGTAATGGTCACAACCCTAGTTCCAACCTAATATTGCGACCAAAAGTCTCTACCCACAGTAGCTTGGTATAATTCACTCTAAAAGTCTAATAGTTCTGATGAAACCCGTCCAAGATGTCATAATCATTGTGTATCACCATAATATTGTACATATTATAATTATAAAGTGGTTGATACATATTTGGGGATATCATATATGCCCATGGGTTAATACCGACTATCCAAATATTAATTAACCTGCAAAGTAAGGAATTAATTCCCATGTACATTTAGTCTGACCAATTCTGAGAACCCTACATAGGAAAAATGATGATAGAAGGTATCACCCCATTAATTTTGGAGATATTCCCAAAACAATATCCAAACATAATCCATTATAGTGTATAAAAAACAATTATTCAGAATTTAATGCCATAATATTCATTCACATGTTTTTATAGAAGGAAAAAACCCTTAATGAAACTATATCACACTGAGAAAAACAAGGTCTCCAAGTTAATTTTGAAGAATTACATGGTGTTTATATATATTACATGATCTGACCCTTATGAACTAAGTCTACTTATGTATAATGGGTTGTTCCCCTATCCATCCACATGTACAATTGAACATATCTATCTACCAGGACATGTTGGAGTACACAAATTTTCCCATATACTCTGGTCATGATTTGTACCCGCATAGGTCATGTTAGCATAAATCTATAAATATAATGTATGTTTTAATGTTGGGGTTACATGGAATCTTAGGTTTTTCTTCTCCGCTAAAACCATATTGTGGAAACTAATCCACACATGAAATTTATTCTGAAATTACATGTTGTGTATATTAGGAATTTCCATAAACCACAGGTCTAATTCATGTGTTGTCATGTGATCCTCCAAACTATGGTCTAGCCAAAAGTCAAACTAATTAACAAATATCTTCTTCCACTAAGCCTTTCCATAAATTATCATTAGAATTAATCCATATGATATACATGAGAAACCATATTTCACATCTCCTGATTACTACACTTGAAAACCCACATGAGGATCTATGATATTTCCATTTCTATCATCATATCTCTATCCCATAATTATTTGAAATATGGGTTTATAATATCATTCCTTTACACCAAAAAAACCGAGGTTCAATGATCACTTACAATGTATTTTTCAAGCTGATGTCCAAAATGAGTTCCTTCGATTTAGGCACAAAGTATGGGAGAATAAAAAACAAAATGATATAAAGTGTAATGAACCAATGAGAATGTTATTGTTGGATTCGATTTGTTTCCATTAGAATAATGAATTAAGATATTAAAATAAAATCTACCAAAAAATATCCCCTAATTACCAGAAAATAATCCCATACCCACAATATGATCAATTTGTAAATCAATCAATCAATTTTTTTTATTATAATTCATCATATGATAGGAAAATTATGGTAAATTCGCATATATCAAACATCATACCCTAATATGGATTGATCACTAATAAATAACAAATCCATGACATTTTAATTGGAAATATAGTTGATTTCATAGATCTACATGGATACCCTGTCATGAAGTATATGGATATCTCATCCCTCCAATGGCCTGAAGGCCTTAATTTTTATTGATTTTGACAATCCACCTTTCAAGGGATGAGGTGGAACCCTGACCAGGCTCGCAGGCGTATGTATTTCATGGGCCATAGGCCTTAGAGGAATTCAATTCCCATAGGCTTCAAACATTACATACAACCTAGAATAACTACTTAGAACTGCTCCTCCCCAGCTTCTTCATCGTGAAATCAGCTCTCCACCTTCACAGGTCTATTCAGCTAGGGTTTCCCATGCATGCACAGGCATGTCTCGATGGCAGGTTCCACACCCTCTAATTCTAGAAAACCATTTAGCTTCTCATATGGATATCTCATCCAAATTCCACTATAGAAACATAAGGGTCTGACCTGTACCCGTTAGAACATGCTTCTCAACCATCCCTTGCAGAAATGTAATGAATCGAGAGACAAACTCTAAATTTCATACTTCATCCCGAACCCATAGAAATTACATCATTTTTACTATAATAACTCTTCCACACATGTATATAGTATCAAATGTTATGTATGAAATTCCCTCTTAACCTCCACTCACAATGTCACTGGAACCATTGTACGTCCTCTAAAAACCTATTTTCTCTCTAACATCAAAAACATTATCTGGATCATGTACATTTGATATCTAAATATGTTGGGTCTCATAGTGGAGATTCAAAGGCATTATCTCCCTAAATCGCTATAAAAGATGAGTTATAAGAAAAATCAACTAAATATAAGATTCTCCATATATATTTAAAAAGGATAACCAAAATGAGGCCAAATTCTAAGACACGCCATTCATAAACCATGAACAAGATCACCAGCTTAGAGTAGCTTGTACAATGATCCCATTTCCCAGAGTATCAAAAATATCGATGTCATAATCTTTGAGGAACTATAACTATTTCATCTATCTATAGTTGATATCCTTTTGAGAGGAGATATAGTTGTGACTCTTTCTGTCATAATGGATGAAAAACTACTCACCCATCAAGTAGTGTCACCACATATTTAGTGGAAAAGACTACCATTTCTAAAAAAAGATCATGGGATGTGTAGTTCTTATCATGTGGTCTCAACTGATTGAACCATATGAACTCACTACATAACTGTACATTATAACCCAATGGATTCTATCCCCAATACATCACATGATAATATAAACATTACACCATCCTAGGGAAATCTCATGATGGGATCACTCGTTAGTCACTTCCACAACTCCTAAAAATCAAACTTGAGCATCCCATTAAACAAAAAAGGACTCCTATTTTGGGTCATATCTATCAAGGGGGGTGTTATCATGGATAAGTTAAGTAGGAATATTTTGTAATATCATCCCATACAAAGGAATATCTACACATTCATCATGGTGTTGGGTGTCTCCCAAGCTAACACATCCTCGACTTTCCTTGGGTCCACATCTATGCCCTCTGATGAGATAACATATCCCAAAAAGTGGACCTCCAAAATCTATAACTGAAATATAATGGAAATCCTATAATTATGGTTCTCTCAAAATTTATCCAACAACATCTTTAAGTGTCTTTCCTTCCCCTCCTCAGAGAATGAGTACACAAAGATATCGTCGATGAAGATTTCCATGAACCATTCTTAGAAGGGATGATTGATCTAGTACATGTGTCCCATGATTTGTTTCATTATTCACACCAATGTGAATCACCATGTACTCATCATTACCATACAAACACTTTAAATATTTCTTTGGTATATCCTCATCACATACATGTAACTGCTGATTGCCTGATCTGAGGTCAACCATCAAGAAATAATGTTCCCATATCAATTGATTAATAAATACATCGATCCTTGGGAGGTATTAAATATTAATTATTGAAACATGATTCAATTGTGGATATTATAAACATAACTTTAGTATCTCATTCAAATTTTTAGAGAACAGAAATAGGGCTGCCTAGATTAAAAAACAATGTCTAATAATGTTTTCCTATAAATGTCCTCCAACTTCACCCTCAGATCATGAATCTTTTTGGACAATATCTAATATGGTAGAATAAATATTATTTTCATCCTAGGATTTAAATCAATGAAAAATTATTTTTTTCATTTAGAAGGTAAACCTAGAACAACAATAATAAATATTTTCTCACAGTTCTCAACCACTATGAGGAACTAAAAAACTCATAACAATTAATGCATTGTGAGAGTAATTTATTGTGGATTCATATTCAATTGAATTTTTATTTTCCTAAGAGTGTACCATAGTGGAATAACCTAGGGTCAATACTAAGGAGGCCACTCACACACACTATCTTTCTATTGTCAGTATTATAAACTGACAAATAAAAAAATATAATACTAATATAAATTGGGGGGAAATTTTAATTTTTAAAATATAAATATAATATATAATAATTATATGAAAAAAATAATGAAGTTGGATGAAAGGAAGCATGAATTTATTTTGGAGCATGTGTTGGTTGATATCATTGTTTAAAAATAATCTCAATATTCAACTCAAAGAGGTGATCAAGAACTGTCACACCTCACCTTCCCATTTGATTTGTCCTCACCCCATACAGAGACCTCTGTATATGGGGTAATTTTATTTGATAATGCAGTTAGGATTTATCTTTAACGAACATATCTACTCATTCCATTATCCAATGTATGTATGACACAAGTAGGTATGGGAATGAAAAATTGATAAATGAGGAGAATAACATAATGGTAGAGAAAATGGCCAACTACTCACAAAAATAAATTTAAGCCCCAAAAAAATTATAGAATTGAATATATATATATATATATGTGAAATTAAATAACAATAAGCACAATCAAATCACCATTCCCTCCCTCAAATAAGAACGGAGGTTAGTTATCCATTTTTACTAGATTTGAAAATGGAATAATTTGTGGGAGAGCACATAAAATAACAAAATGTAAGAAAATAAGTATGAATAAAAAAGATAAACTCATATATATAGAAAATGTTAAAAAAAAATACTCACTATTTCCCTTTGTAAATGGAAATCCATTGGTTTTTGAGGGGAGGTGGATATTTATAGAGAAAATGGTTGGAGAAAACTCGCCCAGAATTCGAACTCCAAAATTATTCGCATGTATGGCCCATTAACTAGAAGAATAAACGAATATTTAATTCAGGAATGTTTTTATATTAAATATAAATCATGACTCCACAAAAATCCAACTAAATTGGTACACATTTGAAGTAGTTTTGGCGGATTTACTAGTATACTTTAATTCTGCCAGGTAGATTCTTTTCTTCCACAAATCCCACTTATCATGCCATAATTACCATAAAACACTAGATTCATGCGTAGTCACCTACATAAAAGATGTAAAATAATTTATTTTTGAAATAAATGTTTAATTTCCAAAAAAATTGACTGAAAAAATTCTTTAGATAAGCGCATCATTAAATAATTCTTCATTTGTGAAAAATTTTCAAGGCCAGGATTGTGAGCTGATTTTGGGCCAAAAATGAAGTATTGAGCTATGAATTAAGAATGATGAAATGATACCAATGATTTTTGTGCACAAAAAAAATTAATTTCGGAATTTTATTTAGTTTAGAAAATTTTATGGAAGAATTACTGAATACAAATTAAACTATTACATCCTAAAAGTAAGACTTTTTTAAAACTAATATCATCATTATTTTAAAAACAAAAAATTTGGTAACTTCCAAATAAATAATAATATAGTGGGATTAAAACATTGAATTATAGTATTAAATTAATTTAAATTCCATCTTCAATACTCTCCACAAATAACCATTCCATCCCATGGCAATCATTTTATATTTTATCAATATTCACACAATTATCAAAAATTACAAATCATTCATAATCTCTTCTAAAATGAAATTATATAATGTTTATTCAATGAAATAACATTCCCTTTCAATTTAAATCCAAATATTTAATTTTTCTCAGCATCATAAATCCATCCATTATCCAATCAGAACCTACCCACTTTAAATTTTGAGTCACACTTTACTCAAGAGATATTTAATATAGAGTTTTGCTTATACATTGAAATTTCATGTCTTACAATTAGATTTTGACAAATCTCTTCAATACATAGTAGGAAATATGAAACAAAGTTAAATCATGATGAATTTTTCTAGGTGAATTATTTGGATTTGGGTTTGTTGGAAAATGATACAAAATTGATGGCTGAAAAGAGGATTTCAGACTCATAAGCACAATGCATGAATATTCCAGTGAAAACATATGATATAACTCACTAAAATCCCCTTGGATGGTTGATAAACAACACCAAACCCCCAATTATTGATGTCATGGAACAGAATCCAAGAAATGATACTAATTAATGATATCATCCATCTTCTTCTGTCTTTCATTTTTTTATTTTTGGTGTAATTCTCTAGAATGCCACCACATTATTTTTATTAGTTTTTAAAATTGGTTTTTTTCATATAGAATGAGATGAAAATTGAATACAATGAATGAATAAAAATCATTCCGTTTATTTTATAGAGGAACATGATTCACAAATGAAGGTATAATGATAAATTCAAGATAACCTCCATTTTTTATTTTTGTTCTAATTTTTTAAAAGGATAATCTGATGAAACAAATAAAGCACATTGAAATTTTGACAGATGCCCAATTATCTCATTTTTCACTACATAAAATTTGGGCAGACACGTCAGACCTTCCAAAAATGAAGCAAATACAAAATAATTCACATGAAATTCCCTTTCCCCATAGCCAAACATGAAATATCCATGAAAAATACCAAGAATGTGGGTATGTAAGGGAAAACTGGTAGGTAATGTGTCTTAAACCATTAAGTAAAGTAATTTAATCTAGGGGATAAAAAAAGATAAAGGAAATTATAGGTCACAAAAAATTTTTCTATCCAAAATAGTTCATCAATCATAGCAAAAACATTCCTTATGAAATCCAAAGCTTCGAATGAGAAAATTCATAAGATCTCGTTCTCGCACGAAATGGAGGTTTCTCCCAAGAAAATGTAGGCAATAGAAACAGTATGAAAAACTTGTTCAGATAACCTCACCAAACAGGAACAATGTTTTGATTAAGTGTTTCATGGACATGGATTTCAAAAAAAAATCAAACTCATAAAAATTCATGAAAATCCATTTCATGAAAATAGTTTTCACATAAATAATCATTTTTAAATCCATTTCATAAAAAATCATTTCGATCATATCAAAATAAATTTTTGAGTGAATGATGATAAGAATATTCATTAAATATCGATTTTACAAAAAAATTAAAAACAAAAAGAAAACAAACACAAAAATTCACCTAGGATGGTTGACACCCCCACCAAGATTTCACAACCCATCATTACAACTCAACAAAACAATTTACATTAGGGGAGAAAAAATAAATGGAAAGAAAGAAACAACTTTGATTAATTTTTTAGTATCAACATTGATTTAATCTCTTATATACTACCACATTATCTAAATTGAACAGAATAATTGACAATATGATAAAATTAAATAAAAATAAATAAGATGGGAAAATAATGAGGATAATGCTTGCTTTGACCCCAATGTGGGTGCTGGTTTTTTACTACCCCTAGTCAGGCAGTTGTAGTAGTTTAACCCTAATCCAAATGTGGATGGGGTATATTTCCCAAAAAACACCATAATTTCATTCTTCCATTTATAATAAACATTCACCAATCATAGAGGATAACATACGTAGAGTAGAACAGCTCCTCCACCATTTCAATATGGTAAATATTTAATGATAGGGGAAGGATAATGAACGAGTCCTCTTTATTCAATTCTGTTGCATGCATGCCTGTTAGACATCAACATCAATGGCTTTCACATTTGACTTAATTTTATTAAATTAATATGGTATGTTAAAAAATATTTCCACATGTATATGAGTAAAAAAGTTATATTAAATACAAAAATTGTCCCTTTCTTGTAGCTAATAATCATCATATGATCTCTTCAGGTAAGGCCCCTGCAAATTCTCTTCCCAAAGGGACTTATTGATCTTATTTTAAAACAAGAGATATGTATAAAGGCACTAATTCTTATTTGAAATGTATGGTAGGATTAATTAAAAAATGTATATCAATAAAATCTATATAATGTTCTCCCAAATCTAGTTGATCTCCCAGAGTTTTATCACTATGTATGTATCGTTCGAGAACCTCTTTAAGATATGAACAAAGAAAAACGATTGGATTTTAATTTTGAGTTTTCAGGAGATTCTTGTGGTCAGAAACATAAAATATATCTATAATTGTATTTTAATTCTCCTCAACTTTTATCTTTTTCCATTCCATTCATATAACTTTCACATCTTCCAATTGGGCCGCCAACGATGCTACCATCTTGCTTGCTTATTCAAGAACATTGAAATTATTTTGAATTGTTGTGGAATCTTCTTCCATCTCCAATATCAATGTCACATAACTTCTAGAAAAGTATGAAGTAGTACATGCATGTAAAAGATCACTAAAATTATCCATGACCAAAATGAAAAATAATATGCAATGAAATCCATTTTTATGTTTTTCAATATCTGATACTTTTTGTTTTTTTGGAAAATAGTGTGTGTAAGAACCCGGCCTCCCCAGAAATGGCACAAAATTTATGAAAATAAAATTCATGGTTCCCCATTCAATTAAATTATTATTCTAATATGAATTTACCATAGTGAAACTAGTTAGGTTCAATCGGGATAATGCCACAAACACACAGTATATTTCTATTGACACTATTATAATCTAACGAATATAAAAATAAACCATTTATATAAATAGGGGTATATTGAAATTCTTATAATATAAATATAATATATAATAATTATATGCAATTTAGAATGATATTAGAAGAAATAAAAAATAAATTTTTTATTGGGAGGTCATGTTGGTTTATATAATTGTTTAAAAAGAATCTGAACATTCCACTCTATGATGTGATCCAGATATATCTCACATCACCTTCCCATTTTAATTTTCATCACCCCATATTGAGGCCATTTCATATATTGTGATTCTATTTCTTTTAATTTATTATACCACTTTTCAAACAATTAAAACAGATCCCATGATCCATCGTATTCAGGATACAAATTACAATGGGAAAGAAAATTGATAAATGAGAAGAAGAACTCCATGGTAGATAAAGTGGGACAATCACTAACCCTAATCAATTTAACCACAAAAAAATTCACTTAATTGAATTAATAGATAAGAAATTAAGCCACAAGAAACTCATTCAATGCCCCATTCCATTCATTGAACTGGTGTTGAGGTTATTTATCAATTTATAGTGGAGTTGAGAATGGAATAACGGCAAGAGAACACATAAAATAAAAAAATAGAATAAAGGAGGTATAAATAAGGATGAAAAAAATAATATATATAAAAAATATAAAGAAAAATTAGGAAAAAATACTCAATATTTCCCGCATTAAATGGTGTTACTTTTGGAATGGGAGGGGAGGTGGAAATATATTGGGAAAATGTGTGAAGAAATTGTACTCATAATTTGACCTCCAAAATTATTCAACTGTATGGACAATTCACTAGTAGAATCATGGAATGTGTCCTTATTGGATGTTGTTCTATTATATCTCCCTCATTCCTCCACAAATATTCCTCTTGACATGTCCATCTTGGGAGTAGTTATTGTTGATTTACTTATATACAATAATTCTTCTAGATAGACTCTTTATATTCCACAACGAAAATTCACATGCCATAATGACCATGAATGAAACAGATTCAGGCCTGGACTTGTTCATAAAATATGTTCACTCACTTCCCACTCCATGTTGTATTTTAGAATCATTGAATAAGTCCAATTAAATATATGTTCTCATCTTTAAATAAATCTTTATCTATGAACAGTTTTTAAGGAAAAGATTGTTAGTTTATTTTGGGCCCACAAATGAAGGATTGAGCTATGGTTAAAAGGGGATGAAATGAGACCCAAAATTTATGGAAACCTAAATAAAGTAATTTGAAAAACAAATTCTGAAAATATTATTTATGAATTACTAAATACAAATAAAACTATTAAATCCCAAAATTAATCCCTTTTAGAAATTTAGATCAAAATTATACTAAAACATAAAAACCTGACAATTGAAAATAATATATTATTATTGTGGGAATTAAAAAATTGATTTATAGTATTAAATTTATGAAAATACCAACTCCATAAATTCACTGAGTGTCATTCATGCCACCAATAGATTAATTCACCACATCCAGCTATTCATGAGTCTATCCTCTGCATCATGGGATTCCATTACACCCAAAAAGGAAAACATGCTATCGTTACTACAGAAACAACATGACCTTTACTAGAAATAGTCTACATCTACATGATAAATAGATAACATGTCCATAATTAAGAGTATTTCAAATGGCCATAACTCTTCTACAAGTAGATCCAAGTAATCATTCTAAACATTAAGATGTAGGGCACACTGTTGAAACACGTGTATGAATGTTGAGTCTTCTCAAGCAAGATTATGTCACCATAATATCCAATCCAAGGACCCACAAAGAATCATTACATCTTGAGACAAATCGGTGGATGTACATTAATTACAAGAAATTGTATCTATTAATACAGAAGAAATGGTAGGAGAGGCATGGAGCATACCTCAAATCATTCGAAGATCCTCTAGGTCACAAACATCAATTCCATGGATATTTACCCACCCAAATCATCATGCTATATAATACTAGATGTGAGAACCAATGGGTGGTGTTCATTACTATTTTATACCCTTACAACCTCTGGATTCTCTCATAACTCCTCAACCACATCCACCACACTAGGGAACTATACATTCCTACAATATACCCAACCTATGTGTCCCATCAATTGTCGCTTTATCAGCTGTATGATAGGTTTGAAAATCTCAAAAATGATGAATAATTACATCACATGGGTAGAATTTCCTCTCACATACCTGACTGGAGTAATACTATTCCCCATTAATGGTATAACGTGTATTTTGGGACCTCCTTCGATATTGATTCTCATGTATAGGTCCCTGGGACTAACATCAGTTCCCTACTACTAATGTATCTTCTCCTATAGGCCCAAGTCCAAAAACCAATTTTTGTATGTTCTCATTGATAAAACTCTAAAAACAACAATGGTTTTACTATCACACCCACATAATTATGAATTCATATAAGTATGAAACTATATGGGATGTATCTATGTATCCCTCATTCGAAGGCCATATCTAGAAATAAATAATCTGGAACTATATCTATTGAGTACCATGAGTGGGTTATGAATAAAAAAAAATACCTTATTACCATTATACTACCCTGATGAAGCTAAATAATCTCATGGATATGTTCATCTCTCAATATAACTAGTGGGAACACCTATATGAAATGTCACTTAAAGTATTATAATTATAGTGTCACCTTATCATATGGATTGGTCATTAAACCCAACTATTGTCATATTTAAACATAGAGAAGGCTCGCCACATGGTTGATAATCTGATTTGCCCATATCATGACCAGTCATAACACACATGTCACCATCTCAAGCAAGTCCTTAGGAACCTATGAATTGAGATCTCCATAGAACCTATAGGATCATTTTTGTACGAAATTGTTATGTTTTATCAGTCTATGAACCACATATGTTGGTTCAATATGTTCCACATGCTATCCTAGAGGTGGTGGTATAATAGTGTAACACCTTTAGGTAATGCTTCTATAACTATCCCCTTATTGAAGCCTTATGAAAGAGGGAATCATCCTCATAATTCTTGTGCTTAATCCGATCTTGAATAAATCATGGTTCCATCCTAAAATAAACAATATGTACCATGGTCAAAGAGTATAGTGGAGAGATTTATTAAGAAGGAAATGGAAAACAATACCCATTTATATATGGTGCATGTTACAATGTTTCCACTTCAACTTGTGTTCTCATGTACTGATTCCAACAGTAGGCGATCAAAGTCCTAACATATGGATACGTTGGCCTTTTCACCAACACTGTGATCCCTAGCCTAAAATATGAACCCAAAATAATTAACACTATCAGCCCAAAATTATCTTATAGAAGCCATTCCTATGGTAAAACAAACTCCTAAGATACCACACTTTCCTGACACACCACAATGCATTATGTGATATAACTCCCCAATCCGGCCCCCAGTATGCTAGTGGTTGGCCACTAGCATCGAGTAAGAATATCACTAACTTGGGGGGACACATCTTATGTACCTGTACACATTTACACATCCACCTGCCCATTATTTCTGAAATTTAATTCAATTAATAATACATTTAAGTAAACACCTAAATCCCACAACTAGAGTTTGAAAAAAAATAAATGAAATTTAAATAGGTCCAAAAAACATCTGACCACAATGAGTTTTAAAACAAGTCCAACCATAACATAAATATAGGGATGGGTAGTAAGATATCATAGAATCATCCATGGTTTGTTCCAACTCACTATGCACCATATGGTTCAAGTCCCTATAGGAATCTATCAACATGTTAATCATCTACACAAGATATGACATGTGTGGGAAATTCCCATGAAAGGGTGAGTATAATAATACTCAATAGGGAACACCAATACCACAAATCATATATAATAATAATAATATTGGGATCTAAACATGTATATTTCTACAAAAAATAAATCAAGAATATCCATATATACTAAAAAAATCACAAAATCACTATGTAATGTGAAAGCATAATTCTATCATAGGATTCTTGCTTGAAGGTTCCACACAGAAATCATCTAGGAGAACACACTACATGTGTTAGGTAAAAAATGGTGTTTTTTTGAGAGGTAGTTGTCATCGAGACTCACCATTATAATAAAATTCTAATTTCTAAAGAGATATGAAACATGGATGACGGTCACTCCCATGTTCATGGGGTATTCCAAAAATATCAATATATATTAACCCACTATGTTTAGGACCAACAACTGCTTATTGTTTGTCCTAACGATACAACAATCCTTAACAAGGGTACCGGGATGATAGAGGATCTCACTCCGTATCACAATAAAGGATTCAAACAACTCTATAGATGATGTCCTAATAAATAGATAACTATACTATATGTATGATGTCATTCTATAAAACCTTTTTAGTGAATAGGTTATGGGGACACACCATAATAAATCCTTTCCATGATAGATGTGATAAGAGCTCCAAGCCAACATTGAAGGAATACATAGTTTGTATTAAGAGTACACAGTGTGTCCCTTCAACACTAGTTCCTTACCTGGTAAATGACTTATGCCCATGTTCATGTAAAATTGCATGACATGTTGATTCTTGTGTACTTATTCATTTGTCCATGTACATGGTTGTGCAATTGTTCATTTGGTCAATCCAAGTCCACATGTGAGTTCACGACGTTCCCTTGTCCATGTGCTCTCAGACATGTCTGTGTACCATCTGAGGTAAAAAATGAGCCACTAGGGAAGGAATCGCATTCTACAGGACAGTGGCCACACATCATGTAGTCCATAACATTTCATGAAAACCCAATCCACCATACAGGGACCCACATGGTTTGTTCCTCCAAACCACATGTTGTGTAGTACCAAACAACATAGATTTCAGGGTTTCCTTATCAACATTGTTTTCCAATCATATGATCTCAAATACATCATGAAACTATTCTAGAAACATGTATCTACTCCTCCATGTCCTATCTGTCACTAATCTCAAAAATTCGGTCACTCAATTTTCATAGAAATTGGTTTCTATTCGTTCATATTGTAGTCGCATGTATCATTCCAAAATGGAGGTTTCCAGTCTAGTATGATCCGTTCTCTAACAACAATGTAACATGATCCTTACCCCATAGTTTCTCTAAATATGTGATATCATATTTTCTTTCAATGTAATGAGTGATCAAGTATTGATTTCTCATTATTTTGGTCGAAACATTTGGAAAACATAACTCAGACAATGACTATAGAAAAAAGGGAAGAAGATCAATTAAAAATGAGGGGACTAAACTTCAATGAATGTTATTATTGGACTCATTCCAGCTATATTTTAATGAAAAATTATGACTAAATAATAATCAATAGAATCTCCCATGAAATATCTATTAATAAATTCATACTACAAAACCAATAATATGTGAATAAATCAATTAGTTGAGGGATTAATGTTTTTCATATAAATAAATGACTAGGATGAAATAAATAAATTAAATGTCTTACCTAGAGATCGACTGAATTATAAAAAATAATGAGTCTGGGTTATTTACGTTGCGTAGATATCTGAATTCCATTGCACACTGATCATCGATCAAGGATCTGGTTGATATTAATTGGATAGAGACCTTTTGATACTCTTTCCAACAATTCCACAATGCATCCAAGGTTATGTGGATAACAATAAGGATTGGAAAAACACTAAAAAGATTGTTAGAAATATATCTATGAATCCACATGTTAAATAAAATTATTTTATTTTATTAATTTTGTATTTTTCTACCATGATTACTTTTTCAAAAACACCCCCTAACAAATCTAATTTCTTGACCAGAATAAAACCCATGCTATGAACTCAATGGATCCCTTATATTTTTTATCCATAATTCCATTTAGATGTTATTAAACTTTTTCATGGAAAATACATGTATTTCCAATTTAATATATTTAATACAATTTAAATATTTTTCCGAGAACATTGAGACTCTGAATCACACACTCTCTCATCACATGGTCACAAAAAAACCACACAATATCCAAATATAATACATGGAAAATATGATTAATTAATATTGTATCAAAAATTAATTTTTATAACAACAAAAATGTTATAAAATTATTACTTGGGTTGTTTAATCACATTTCATGATGATAAAATGGTGATGATTTCATTTCATATTTTTTTTAAAAAATGATGAATTTTCATTTCATGTTCACTAGAATTTTAGTAATTAAAAAATAAAAATATTTTGGACATATATTATTAAAATATATCATATATAGTAAAAAATATGTACTAAAACCATCAATTTAAATGGTTATGAAAGATGGAATGCATCATTCCATGGTGGGAGCAGTCCATATATTAGTATCGATGTCTATATAGTTATCCATAAAATGAAGAAAAAAAGAAAAACATTATATCAAATTAGGAAAATAAATGATTTTATAAAAATTATAATTATATATTAAATTCTGTTTTAGGGAAATCCATGCTTGGTGGTGATGGGAAATGAAACTGTTTTAATCATGGGGGTGGTAGTCTGCACAACACACAAATAATGATTTAATTTTTCATAATATAATATATAGAGGTGGTTGATTCTTATAAAATATTTTTTTAACATAATAGTACACTAATGATAATAATATTTTCATTTTATAATTGTTTCATATAATTTTAGGAAGAATAATTTATCATAATTAAATAGAATGTGGAATGGAACAAATTACATCTTTAAGCCTGAACTCATAGATTATGACATTTTCAAAGGGGGTTAAGACACTTAATGATGATATTTTAAGAAATAAAACACTGATAGAAGGGGAATATTATGGTAAATGATGTAGTTTGGAATATTTTGTAAAATTATATTAACATGGTTGTGAGAATGGGAGAGTAGTTGAGTGACCCTTTTATGATTGATAAGGTGTGGATTTTTAAAAAAACCAAAAACTTTTTATTAATTAGAAATCACTATCACTGAACATATATGGAAAAGTAAAAAATAATTGAGTGAATAAGTGATTAGATTAATAAATTCCTCCACAAAACATTTCTAGATTTTTTTGAAAAATTTCAATACATTTACTCTTTGATTTTTTTAAAATTAACATTTTCGGATTTATGTATAGTTACTTGTATTTACATACAGTGACTTATACTGTATGCCTAATAATATAAATTACATTCATTAAATAATTTGGATCTACAAATTAAATATTTAAAATTTATTATTTATTGTATTTACAACGGTAATAAATACGTTTTATAATACTATATTAATTATATATAAATATATATTTAAAACATAACATAATATATAAGATTTAAAATATGGTGTTACAAATTAAAAAAGATATTTTTTAAAATTACCAAATAACTTATAATTGAAACAAATTTTCTTCAAAAACTGTTTCGTGAATGAAAAATTCATTCATGAATACTATTAATGTGATAAAAATCATGTAATTTATAAAAACTATATCTTCCCAACTCAGAAAAACATCTATATTTTTAGAAAAGTATGGATTATTAATCATAATATAAAATTATTATGAATTGATTTAAAATGAATTGGTTCTTTTAAAATGAAAATTCAAGAATTTATAAATATAAATTTCAAATAATTGAAACTTTTTTTTACAGAAATATTTTAAATGAATTTTTATTGTAATATTATTTTTCTAATATCAATGTTAGACATATATATATCAAACATTAAAAAGATCCAGTTTATAAAATAAATTTTAATCATAATGATGTATTAAGATCCTCATAGGTGAACATAATGAAATACTTTTAAATGGTTATTTTATTCATAAATTCTTATAGTTTTCTCTATTTTCTTATTAATGGATACCACACACTGGCCAATCATTGTTTTAATATAATGATTGTTGTATTTTATATTTTTTTGTTTCATGTAATGAAATATTTCAAAGATAATTTTTTAACGATGCATATTTTAGTAAAATATAGTTTATTCACATTCCACCTCTTTAAATTAATTTCATCTTTTTAATTATATTATATGGAAGAAAACAAGGGATGGATTCTTTATGTCAACATATCTTTATGTCCACATGTGACTTCCTCAATCTTGTGAATACTCTAAAATAAATTTTCTATATGAGTTGTTTCTTTAATGAAATATTCTATATAATATATGATATTTACTAGACATTTTCCAAATAATAGATCTTGCTCTAATAGTATATCATACATTATTAGCACATAGAATGGGTCGAGTATACACATTATCAATAGAGATATATTGAACACATTTTCCACATAACATATGTATGGAGGTAATAATAAGTGATAATTTACAACCCAAAAATCATCAAGGATCTCGAAGGGATTGATATGGATATGGCTCAAATTCCCCATAATAAAAAATGCCACAAAATATTTCGAAATAGTGATTCGAAGGAACACTATACCACAAATTTAAAATTCAATATCCCATAAATGGTTATCTCCAAAAATTAGCTATCAAAACATAACTACATTAATAAACTACTGAATTATTGGAACCTACTATTTATTTCACATACAATGTTTGGAATGATTAGATTCTTTACTCCAACCTCATCCTATTAGTTTAGGAATTTTCAACCCTTCTTAGAAAATATCATCATAGTGTGCCATCTAAATAATATAATAAAATGTTTTGTTATATTTGGTCTCTTCTATGGAAAGTTTTAATCCCAATATCATTGGAAATATATAAAAACGATCTTAGTATATCCTCTTGGATTTTAATGGGCCTTTCACACTAAAAAAATATCATTGGATGCTCTGAATTGTTGAAACACAACTATATCTCAATTTATTTTAGAGGACTTCTTTGTAATCTGAAAGTAATCCTTGGATCCTAATGGGATAAATCAGATAGTTGTACTATGTAAAATTTTACCACATCCCTTATAGATATCTTGTAATATTGGTTAAGGGACAAACCATATTTAATGGTGGTAAATAAGATAAATATATTTCCTATTCGACTAAATCCAAATAACATTATGGGAAATAATCATTTTTCAAATTCCTATAACAAAGTCCACTTTGGTGTTTTTCCATTTAAATGATAGTATGGGTAATAGGTGAAAATAACCATACACGTTTATAGTTACGCGTTAACTTTCTGTCATACCAAGCATTGATATACTTATTTTTCAATATCCCTCTTCATATTATCCCAAAGAAGTTTTTCATAATACATCTATGCATATTTATATTTACTGGGTGAATATAGATGAATTATCTAGGAGAATAAAAAATAATATCCCTCATCAATTCGGATTTTGAATGGATACATATCCATGTTTCAAACCATAAAAATTCAACTTAATCAAAGCTGAAATATAGAATTTTGGATACATTCTATTGTAGCATGACATCATATTTTATGGAATATTTGATCTTTTTATAAATGGATGGTAGATAATTTTTTTATGAATGATATTAATTATAACGTTAAATTATTAATTTAATATTATTTGTTTGAAAATAAATATATATTAGGTATATCTCAACCCTAATCATAGATATGGAATCATGATCATTCTTTCTCAAAGCATCAGACATTGTGTTTCCCATTCCATGATGGTAATTTATTGACCAGTTGTAGTTATTTATCTAATCCTAGCATATCAATTAGTATATATTTTACTCATTCTATAAGAATATTTGACTATTTTTCAGAATATATATTTAAAATGTGGGGGTTAGTATAAATATCCTGCTTTTGACTATAAAAATAAAGTCATAATAATTTTAATTTAATGACCACAAATACATTCACAAAGTCACACATTATGTAAATTATTCTCCTGTGTTTATAATTATCAAGATGAATAAAAAATTACATTATAATTTTCCATAGGGAGACAAACCAAGACCATTTTTAATGATACATTATGAATTAAAAACCCTTCCCTACTATAGGTTAATATATGTTTAGGTCCACTGAATGATATCTTTTTTAGTTACCTAAAATTTTATTCACATTCCTGCATACAAAAGAACATAAATCTATTTATGGTTACATGGATAGTCAATTAGATATTAATGAGAAACTTCATAATTTATTTTGATATTTTCCAACAAATATGCAAATGTAATGGATCATAGATACAATGGCTGATTTTTGGAACTATTTAATCTCTTATATATTTAGTGGATATATATATAATCCATTACTAGTGATTACATGAAACAAAATGAACCCTTTTATAGATAGAATTCACATTTTCAAAATTTATCATAAAACTAATCCTCTATTAAGGTTATCAACAAAATTTTCAAATTATTTACATGGTCTTCCTTCCTCAAAATATAAAATATGAATATAAACTAAAAAATAAAATAATAAATTTATCAAGAAAGTTCTTAAAGATATTAATCATTTGATCCATGAATATTGAAGGATCAATAGTTATTATGAATATCATTATAAAAAAATTAATGGTTACATACCACATTTTGTAATTTATCATTAAAATAGCCTATATTTTCATACATAACAATTGATATATATATATATATATATATATATTACATTTCAATATTTGATAATTATTGATCTCAAAAGAAATTATTGAAAAATGTCATATATACAAGGTATATGATACATTTTCTTAGTTCTGGTCTTGTTAATATCACATTAGTCAATAGAAAGGCCCATTGACCAATCCTTATTTTTGATAGAATGATCTAGTCATTAGTGAAAAAAAAATTATCATTAGTTGTTTTTATATTTATGACGTTAGTGTTTAACCGACGTTTATAAAGGCAGCGTAAATAATAGTATTTTCAGAATCAGTTTTCTAAAAAATGATGCCCAAAAACATTTTCTTTTAGGGTTTCGGCATCAGTTTATTTAATAATCCGATGTGGATAACCGATTTTCTGCATCGGTTATACATAAAACCGTCCTCTAAAATCAAATAGGATTGGGTTTATGATGACTTTTTTGTATAAAAATGACGCCAAAACTGGTTTTTGTCATCAGTTTTAGGCAAAACCGTCATCGAAATGATTTTTATAAAACTATTGGCGTCGGTTTTTGAAATAATCAACGCGTAAGTTAAATTGTTTTTTAGAAAAATGTGAAAAAAAACAATTCCATTATTATCGAAAACCCTGTAAAAAAACAATATAAAAAAAACAAACATTATGTATCATTCAATAAATTTGATTTAGTGAAAAATAGAAATATCAATGCATCAGTAAATTTTATAAAAAATTCAGCAATGACATTGCCGAGGAACACGAGGGTACACAATGAATTATAGTTAAAGATAAATGCATCAATATATATCATGATGACATGTATTATTCATCATTTAATTATATTTTGTGTTTAATGTATTAAAATACATAAAGAAGCATTATTTGGTATTTGGAACATGTAGACAGTAATGATTTGACTATACCAGTGATATTGACCTAACACGAGACAATGACTATAATGTACATATGATTGGATTGTGGATAGACATAAATTTCAATTCATTATGGATAACAATTACAATGCATGAAATTAATGCCATGTAGATATGAATTACAAGTTCACTTTTCATTATTGTTTCCTAACTCAATACTCGATTCCTTAAGGATACCATGTAATTTGTTTAATGCACTTTTGGATTGTTCTTGGTCACTTATAATACATTTATTATCCTTTTTGAAAGGAGTTTCAATAGAGATGACATCGGTTCATCTCAGCTAGGATAGTACATAGCCACTCAGAACATGGTTGATTGGTTATTTATTATTTCATATAACAAACATAAAACAAAAAACCTACGCCCAAATTTACAATTTGTTTAAGAAAATTAAGAATATTAAACTTTCAAAATAAAGAAGATTTTAAATAAACATACCATAAATATATGGAATGATCATTTTTTGTTACTATTGAAGCACTAATTTTATTATTAGTAGGTTCAATCACATAATATATCAAAAGAGTTATTTTTTTGAACCCATATATAATAATATTTATAAATATTAGAAAATACAGACCTCATATCCTAATCAGACGTAATAAATAGTTCTCAAATATAGAATGAATATGATTCATATCAGATTGGGAATAGAACTATAAATCATTGAATGCATACAATAACATTGAATGGTATGAGATAAAAATCTAATAATATGGTAGAAAATATAAAAAAATTTAATACAACTAACCTTATCAAATATAATAGTTCCCCCTGTTGTGACTATCTCATAAAAGATTCATAGAATATAATAACCACATTCAATATTTCCTTTTTAACCATGAAACTATAGTTATAAAACATTAAACTATTAATAAAAATTTCAATATAACAGAAAAATCAGAAAAAATATCGAATATGAAATGTAATTACATGTACTTCCCTATATTTGATTTTATTTGGTGTTTTTATCGATTGGTATTCCTTGTTAAACTTTTTCCATAAACATCATTTTCATAATGATTAAATAATACATATCTAAACAACGAGACATAACATAAGGAGCTTATAAAAACCCCCCAAAAAACACATACATTTCTAATAAGGTGGAATTTTTTTACCATCATTCCATAATAAAGAGCATAACAAATATACAGTCCATTCACTTGAGCATAAAACACCTAGTATCCAATTCCCCTTTCAATACAAAAGTTCAAAATTAATAAAATTATTATGATTAGTAGTTCATTATTTCAGTTCTTACTTATCATAAAATGGAATAAACAAGCAATGAATCTTTGTATTTGATAATATCGTACACATATATGCAACTCTATGAGAATTTTTCACAGGGTGAACATCTATGGAAATGATTTAATTATCTATAAGACCATAAATTTTTGTACTTTCACATTGTATAAGAATCATGTGTAGATTCCAAATTTAAAAAATATATATAGTTAGTCAAATTAATATAATTCTTTATTAAATAAATTAAAATTCAAATGTAAATTTACAGACATGGAAGACAACATCACGTCATTCAGACTGAGCTCCTCAAAATCTACTAGATGCATGATAAATTTTTTATGTAATCTCAATGGATATTATTTTCCACAAATATCATTTTTCATCTAAAACATGAAGATATAATTAAATGAAGAAGATGTCTGAGATAATATGTGTATACCTTGAGAAATATTTGATGTATATACAGTAAATTATTTCTAAACATTTTCTTTCATTTGTGAAGCTTCTATTGCTTTCAGATATCCTATATAAGACAAATCCCAGAAAACATTATAATTAATTTTTAATTAATATTTTAAAAAACACGTACCTCATATTAAATATAATGAATCATACCAGTTGTCCAAAGTAAAAAATTCCCTAACCAATCCCCAACTTTGGTGATCTGTTTGGTATGAAATGGTAGTAGAACAATTGGATCAACAAGATCGTGTACTAATACTCTATGATGGCCTATCTATACGGGCTGGTGATGTACAGAATCCCCAAAAAATGTAAGATTCCTAACACAAAAATATGTCTATAAGGATCTCAAGCAACCAACTAACAATATATATTTTGTTCCAAATTAGGTGGTGGAGAATCAATGTATGTAGATGGGGGAGGGTAGTATGGGTGAGAAGGATGGGAAGGATGAATAATTAAAACTTTATAATAGTGTTAATAATTTATAAAATAGGAATAATTTATAACAAATATATAATATAATAGGGAAGGATACTCATATGGGGTGTTGTGGGAAAATGGGGTAGGGTAGTCCGAATGAGCAGAATGAAAAGGTTGAAAAATTATTAAGTTATATTAGGGATTATAATTTATTAATTAGAAAACATAATAACAAATAAATAATATGCATGGTAAGGTTGCTCATACGGGGTGGGGTAGGTAGATGGGGTAGATTAGTCTGGGTGATCTGTCTGGGAAGGATAAAAAAATGAAAATGTTATATTTGTTTTTATAAATTATAAAATATAAAAATCGATGAAATATAAATAATATACCTAGGACGGCTGGTCGTACGGGGTGGGGTAGGTAGATGAGGTAGGGTAGTCTAGGTGAGCAGGCTGGAAAGGCTAAAAAAATAAATATTTATATTAGTGTTTATAATTTATAAAACAAAAAATTGATGACAAATAAAAAATATATCTAGGAAGGATAGGAATATGGGGCGTGGTAGGCAGATGGAATATGGTAGTCTAGGTGAGCAGGTCGGGAAGGCTCAAAAAATAAAAAAGTTATATTAGTGAATTTAATTTTTAATATAGAAAAATTGATGAAAAATAAATAATATACCTGGGAAGGCTTCACAAACTGTGACTATCTTCCCATGTGTTCTAACAAATACTTCTACTCTACTGCATGAATTCATTAACCCATATACTATTTTATATCTTTTAGCTCTACTTTAATTGATTTCATTTCATGGGTATGATGATTTCATACTCTTACCAAAACCCTTCTGAATATTGACACCCACCTAATATCCTCTATAATTTTCAGGGTGTTCAACCTTTCCCATAGCATTGAATATGACGTCTATTCTACCATCAAAGATAAAAGTGCCTTGTGTATCCTTCTCTTGATTTTCATCCTGAAATTTAAATTGAATAAGTTATATTAGTGAATATAATTTAATAGATTGAAAAATGATAAAAAATAAATAATTTTTACTTAAAATTTTATCTACAACTTCCTTATATTCCTCTGTAAGATACAATCCATTTTTACTTCTTCTAGCTCGTTTCCATTTTTCATGGTGAGTGGGAGGAGATGGAGGACCAAATTGGACCTCTTCTGAACCAATACTAGATCGATCTCTTAATGCTTAAAATTTTTCTTCAATCATTTTCTGCTCAAAATAAAAGTACCCTCCCCATGAAAAAG
Organism: Viscum album; assembly: GCA_963277665.1. NCBI lineage: Eukaryota > Viridiplantae > Streptophyta > Magnoliopsida > Santalales > Viscaceae > Viscum > Viscum album. The sequence continues at coordinate 1,896,818,706 of OY728153.1, forward strand.
TATGAGGGTATACATTTCTCAACTGGATCTTATATTGAGATCTCTTAAAGGCCTATTATATAAAAATAAATTAATATAAAATAAGAAAAATAATAATAAATTTTACAATATTAAAAAATTATCATACTTGAAAATTTTCTTAATTATGATTGTCAACAAATCGCTTCCATGTTTCATTATCTATAAAAGGATAATTGGGGTATGGGTTTTGAAACCTTCTTCTTCCAAATGAAATAATTTTTGGTCAGTTTTGTTTTAAAATCTCTCAATTGAACCACTGCTATAGAGAGATGTATTTTTTTTAATTTCTTTGGTGTCCTCAAAATTGAATGCCATATGAAATTGAATAAATTAAATATGTAATTTCAAATATGTAATATTAAAAATGAGATAAAAGAAATAATTTAAGATAATTTTTCATCACGACCTCCCAAATCTATTGCTTCACCATCTTGTTCACTGATTTCCAATCAGTATATGAAATACTTATCCTATAACCACTCCACATTGCTATAAAAAAAGAGAACTGAACTGCATTTGGGCCAATTACATTATTATCATCATCAAAACGGATGTGTACTCTTTCATCATCATGAGAAAGAGATAGTTTTGGTAAATGTGTAATACCGTGTATACTAACTTGATAACATGATTTTGTAGTATTAATAGTAGGATTCTTCTCTGTTGAGGATGAATCAGTATTCCTGCAAAGAAAATCTGTATATTTACTATTTTATTTCATTAAATAAGTATATTAATTAATAATTAATAATATGCAAAAACTGAAAAACCTCGTTAATTGCTCCACTCTATCTGTATCTAACATTTATACTAGAAATTGCAATGAATTTTGTGTACCTCCATATCATTAGAAAAAATATTATTTAGATAAAAGAAAGACAAACAATAAGTTAGTATAAAAAGAGGCATGAATTTTTATGTTTCAAATAAATAAAAAATATATATATTTACCCTAAAAATTAGGATACTAATTTAGTTTTTTTCACATTCCTTCATCATGATCATTATGTACTACATGCACTGTGTATGTCCTATACTCACTATAATCATCTGAAAATTGTTTAATAGATGAATATTGATTATGTAAATCACTAACATCAATAGTATCAACCTCATCACACAAATGGTATCTTTTTCCTTGATAAAAAACCTACAAATAATCATTTTATGGATCAATGACATAAAATAATTTATTTTTATTTGTTTTCATGATTTATAGTTCTTCATTCTAATTAAATATTTTCAAATCAACAAGTTTAATACCATATTCATCATGTTTTACACCACTCTTATTATCAACCCAATTACACATAAAAATTGCGACACAAAATTTAATATAATCAATTTCTAATATGTCTTCTATAAATCTAAAATATGGAATTGATGCTGAAATTTGGTTTTTATCATTGGCCCTCAAAAAATGCATTGCTTCACCAAAACCCATCACACCACTCTTCTAAACAATAGTCTTGTCATCTAGGTTTTTTTTTCGTAAATTGGGTAGCAATTGGTATCAAAACCAGACCATGTGACTACATTAAGATATGGTCCCCATACTAACCACATAAATGTTTCTAATGCTGATTTATCTGGGGTGTCTTTCTCTTTAATAAATTAAAAAAATGTCTTCTTATGCACAATCATCAACCAATTTTCATTTATTTTCTAATATCTTAACATAAATTCCTCAATGTGTGAGGATATATATGATTGAACCTCATCTGTTTTTTTTAAATATAAATGTTCCTGCATCACTTCGTCCCATGGAATGAAATTTACCTTTAATCCTCGATCCCATCTACATTCACTATCAACTATCATATATTGAGATATAGGGAGACCAATATTCTACATCACATACAAATTATCATTACATAACTCAGTCACCTATTATGACACATATTTTTGAATAATAGAAGACTCTGGTCGTTAAGTATTTTTATCATATTCCTTCAAAAGTTTCATATATAATTCATAAGGATACATACATCATAAATAAAGAGGCCCACATTTTTTATCTCACACACCAAATGAATCAACTGATGAACAATTATATCAAAAATATTAGGTGGGAAATACATTTGTAGTTGACAAATTATAATAGTTGATTCATTCTCAAACATATCAAACAAATTTGGATCAACAAATTTTCTACAAATGGATTGGAAAAAATTACACAACCTGATTATTGTCTTTCAGACAATTTTTGGAAATATACCATGCCCTTCAACTGGATGATGTTGTTGCATCAACACATGGAAATCCTGATATTTCATACTTGTTTATTTAAAATCCATAAATGACACAAAATTATTCACATTTTATGAAAAACCACGGGTTACCATAATACCATGAACACACTGACAAAAATTCATCTTCTCAATCTTGTTTATTGTGTGATGAGCCAGAGGTAAATATGTTCTATTTCCTTTAATAGTGGGAGCCTACTCCAAATATATTCTCATTAAAATGTAGTCCATTATTGAATTCAATCAATATTTTTTTCTTCAATTTTATGTCTATAAAAGATCCAATCAAACTATCACATAGGTTTTACTCAACATGAAAATCATCTATGTTATGTTTTTAACCTAAAAATCATTAATAAGGTAGTTAAAAAAAATACCACTTCATCTATATATCTCGTTAAAGACCAAAACTTATTTTCTTTCCAAATGTAGAATCAATATCATTCACCCTATCATAATATTCTTCATCTGACAATGGTCGAGGTCGAAGGTTGTATTTTTTTAATCCATTAAATGCATTCTCAATATACGATAAGGATGATCAATTCGCAGAAATTTTTAATGTCTCATGTACATCGTCACCCTTTCATTTTTCAATTGATAATATGAAGTTATTTCTTCACAAATTGGACATTTTTTATTTACCTTAACACTATATCCAAATAATATTCTATATGCAAGAAGGTCATTTATAGTGAACATTATCATATCAGGAAAAAGAAAATTAACTTTCTTGTATGCATCAAAAACTATAACAATTGCCTCCCATAGTTTCAAATAATCACTCAATGGTGAAAGTTATAGATCAATATCATTTCCCATTTTTTTGGACATGAAATGATCAATATCATCATAAAATATTTTTTATTTATACATTGATGTGGGGAAAAGTTGTATAATACTAAAAAAATTGGCCATGAACTAAATTGGCTACGGAGGCTTGTATATGGATTCATTCCTTCAGTACACAATCCCATTATGATATTTCTAACTTCACTTCAAAAATCATGAATTTGTTTATCAAAACCCTTCCATGGTGGTGAATCAGAAGGGTGACGTAAGTTACTATTAGAGATACATTCATCTGAATGCCAACTTATCCTTTTTGGATTAATTGAATTTGAAAATAAATGCTTGGAATGAGGAATTTTTGAATAGTACCAAATTGATTTAGGAGTTGTTTGATCATGGTAACTGAAAATGAATCACAATCGAAATATTAGAATTGTATGAAAAAAATTTTGGATGATATAATTAGAAAGTATAAAATTGAATTTTCATGACGTTTGATGATATCACATGAGAATAAATTTGAGTTTCATTTCCTATCCATATTATAGTTTGACTTCCCACATGTAGGAAAACTTGATAAATATTCATTTTCGTTCATATAGAGTACACAATCACTGGATAAAGCATGTATCCTTTTATACCCCAATCCCATTGGGAATAAAATTTTATTCAACTTATAATTGGATTCTATAAGCCCATTTCCTTGTATAAGTAGCTATTTTAAAATCTCATGTATGTTATAGATACTTTTATCACTACACCCATTGTTTCATTAAGTTACCTAATCTCAAAACTGCTGATAACAATGTATATTTACTGTAACATGGGAATAAGGGTTTCTTAGAATCTGGACACAATTCTTCAACAGTAGCTATTTTTTCGATGGTCTCATCACCTAAATCATGAATTAATTCTTCAATATGATTCTATTCCTCGTTATGAATAATTTCATCAACATTCGATGTTGAATTTTTAGTTCATTCACCATGCCATTTCCAACATGTATAATTAATTTTAAACCAATAAAAAATGAGATGGTCCTTGACTTATCTAGAGTCTAAATTTCTTATATTTAATCACTTCACATGTGAAAATAAAACTAAATCATTGTTTTTAATATGTCGTTTAGAAAATTACAAGAATTCATCAACTACTATTTTCATATACACTATTTGTTCTTCGAAAATGTATCCAATTACAATCCATTCAATATCTGATATCAGAAAATAATTGGAAAATATATTAAAACATATAAACATTTAAATATATATAAATAGTTAAAGATAAATTGTAAATAGAAACAAATTTTAAAAAAACTCTTGATAATCTGATATAAAAAATCAGATATGAAACAAATTTATAATTTTTAACATTTTATTTTCATATTATATACATGTGTTGTATTAATATTATAATTAAATTACAATATCAATCTTATAAAATTTATTATTTCATTTTACTTAGTTGTTTCATTATTTCGAGGTTTCCTATGTCAAAATTATTGATGATTTCATTAATTGGAAGGGTGAAAAATAGTTATTATTAGTATTATTAAATAATAATTTGAGTAAATGTTCATATTATAAGGAAAATAAATCCTAATACTACCAAAATTATAACAGATGAAATTAAATACATAACTAAATTGATATATCTTACAACACATTTGGGTGAGAGAATAATAGAATCATTTAAGGAATAATAAGTGCTTGTGGATCCATTTCATGTTCTAATAAGTATATACATAGATTATTTGGTGAAACTATGGTTTTGGATTATTGGGTTAGATAAAAATATCTATCTATGTCATAATAGACCATAGAGTTTCAATGGAAAAATGTATTATAAAAACATTAAAATAATTCAATTGGTTTTTTGGATAATTTTGGTAGACCTGATTGAAGCACCCCTCCCCCACCCCTCTCAGGTGTATTTTCTGAGTCTTACGTGGACTCGTAATTTGAGGTAAAAATAATTGAACAAAATTGTTTATTCAATTCTTTAAGATAAAAATAATATCAGATAAAGAAATTCAACACATTGGAAAATTTAATTGGATAAGAACATTAACCAATACATTTATACATAATGTTAGATAAAAATAATTCCATATAAAACTAATTTCAAATAAAAATAATTCAATTAGTTTTTTCAATGATTTAATTGAGAACATTAAATAATACATTTACACATAATTTCATATAAAAATTTATATCCTAAAATCACAGAATGTCACATAAAAATATTGTCAAATAAAAATAAATAAACTAAAATCTCACAACTCAAATTCATATCGAGAACATTGACTAACCACTCTTAGGGATGACTATTAACCATCTTCCAACAAATTCTAAATAAAATATAAACTAATATTTGAATCAAATTAAAATTAAAATTAAATGACCAATTATTTATCTACAAAATTAATAAATAAATCATACAAAATTCCGAGTTCAACATGAAAATAGATCCCCAATCTGAATATTGATCAGTATAAAGCTTCGGAAAATTAAGCACTACAAGATCATGAAAAAAATTGATTGTAACAATGAAAAATAAAAATAAACAAGAACCTCAAATCATACAATGGTTGAATTTTGCACAAAATATAATTTGGAAGAACAAATAACCCATTTAAGATTAAAAAAGAGAATATAATGTAGAGAGAAGACTGAAGATCATGAAATTAGAATAAAATCATCAACAATGGTGGTTAGAGATAAATAATAATTATTTGAATTTTTTGTGAGTAGAGAGGAGCTGACAAGGGTTTCTATTTTGAATAACAAAGAACATAATGATTTCCCGATCATGAAATTTTTTAAATGAATTTCGGCATCGGTTGTCATGAAAACTGACAACGAAAATAAAAAAACAACTTCGGTTTTTCTCAAAACTAACGCTGAACGAATTCATTTTTTTATTTGCAGTGTTGATTTTCTAAATAACAATGCTGAAAATTAAAAATATAGCATCAGTTTTCTGTAAAACATACATGAAAAACATTTTTTTTATTCTTTGTGTCTTTTTTAACATAAATCAAATACAAATATCACCAAATTCAAATTTTTGGAATCAGATTTAATAAAAACAGTTGTGAAAAACCACTCATACTAGTTTTTTGCATCAATTTTCTAAAAAACGATGCCAAAAATTTCTCCCTCAAACCATCGACGTCGGTTTATAAAAAATAGAAGTTATTAATTCGATGTTTAATCATGTATTTATACCAGTGATGGAACACTTTATTGAATCACTGGGATGGATAAAAACCTTTTCCCTATTCTCTTTTATCATCTTCTTAATTTTCATAAATTTAGTGGGATATATTCTATATGGACACTTTTTGTAGGTATAGATCCTGGTATATGTTCAATGGAGAAATCAATCTCGCACTCTTGGAGAAGACCATCCAGTTAATCTCAAATTAAAGAAGTATATTCTTAATAAATGGTAATTGTTTCAATAAAAACATTATAAATTTTAAATTGGTCCATAAATCCTATACCAACATGTATTTGATTCTATATTATAAAATTTCAATCCTTGGGGAGATCATCTATATGTTCATAAAATAGATTAGATTGATATGTGATAAAAAGTGAAATCTCATTCTCTAGAAAATTGATATTAGAACTATATAGGTATAGCCAATACATACAAAAAATTATGTAAAATTTTAAAATTATATAATAATTTAATTTGTAGTAATTATATTCTTATATAATTTAATGAAATATGATTTATATAAATTAGATATGATAATTTTTCTACTAGTGGTTTTCATAGAATCATCAATATCCATCTCTTGACACGGTGACTCCATATTTTAATAAATATGTAATTACATAGAAGAATGAGTTGAAAAAAATTATTATAAGATACATGAAAATATATAATAAATATAAATTTTAACTCTCATATCTTTTTTAATGTGATCATCTTTAGAGATTCTGATAATTTGTTTCCTTGCTTTTTCAATTTATTTGGGTGGTTATACGGTAATATTTAATGGATTCCATTGATGGATAGGGTATTAATTCACATTGTGTAAAAACCCATATCACTTGAAGAATTGTAGTTAATGTATATTATGAAATTAGAGTTTATTATACTATATTGTGTTTATCAAAGTATTATACTTACAATGATTTTTTTTGGGAATAGTGGCATGATCTACTATACATAATACAGTTCCTTGATTTATTTAGAATATTACTGGAGTTTTTAGTCTCATACTTTTGAAATGGAAAGGGTTGAATTTTAACCCTAAAATCAAGTGGAATTACAATAGGGACCCCTTGGTATTCCCAATTCCATTTTCTCTAACCATAGTACTGATAGACTCCATTTTCAATCTCAAAATTATTACATATCAAAAAATTTCTTCTTATAATAGAAATTGTCTTATGGAAAATGCCTTTTGAATACATTTTTTTAATCCAATGAAGAAATGATTTATATTAAATTCTATATCAGAGATAAATTGACTACCATGTTGTCCATCCGGGCATCAAATTTTTGTTCATATTTGGTTGAGGCTGATATGAGGTGACTCTCCTACTCCAGGATCTGTAAAACCCCATGCTCTATCTGACTGTGTAATTTTACTTTTTCTTTATTAATTTTGGGGGATGGTTTAACCGGACCCGAATCATCCAGTATATCAATGATAAATCTATAGGTTTACTTTGAAATCCTCATGAAGGATTCTTCATACATTCCAATTTATAAAACTCCATCTATTTCAAATCAACAAGTTCCCCTTCCATATTGATGTGATGATTTCCAAGTAAAACATAGTAAATAAAACATTCAAAATATTTTCCCATTCCATTGAATGAACCTCATCTTTTATTATTTTATGATTCTACCATTGGTATCTATAACACTTAAAACGTTAAATAGTGCGAAAAAACATCTCATGTTATTAAAAATGTAGAATGGGATGTATTACCTCTAACAGATTGATCAAATTTTTAATGTTATATAGAAAAGAAGAATAAGTAAAATAGGGGCATGTTTTATCATGAATTGATTAATAGTATGTTTATCATTCCTTTATGTGTTTTTTAGATAAAAATATTTATTTTCTATAATTCAAATATTACGTTATCTATGTGGAAACTATAATGAGTTTTTGTACTCCATCTCCAATTTCATAAGGTTGTTCCTCAGGGAAATGATAAAATATTCCCTCACACCCATTAATAACATGGAACACTCCAGTTCTATCAATTAAAAATCCAAAAAAAATTTACCAACATTTATTATAAATTGTCTTCATAATTTAATATGAACCTGAAATAAATTATACCATAACAAATCTATCACTTTTTGACTATCTTGTTAGTCTATAATTCATTTAGTTCAACCAAAACCATTCTTGGATGATCATTTGGTTTCATTTTCAGATACATATATACATATTCCCTCAACATAACCAAAAATATGTTATTCAAAGTTGTTTTAAAATAGAATGTGATCAACAACATTATATCCCTTGGGAGTGTTGAGATAGGTGTGATGTATTTGTCCCACTCAAAATCAATTACGGAGATGATTGAGTAAATGATCAAGAAAACCTTTTCAGATTGATTAATCCAAGATGATTTTGATTTATATCCACATCAACCATCCAATATCATGATATTAGTGTATAATAAGGAAATCCACATACTAAATACATGAGTCATTTTTACAAATATTATTCTATATCTATACTCATCTATAATATTTTCACTATCATTCTATACCCTTAATCCTTAATGTAACAACACTAATTCCAAAGAATAAAAAATCTTATATTATGATACCAACTACAATGTAACAACATATAGTGAATTTATTTGACATATTTTTATAGGATTTAGAATATTACATTTCATAAATAATTGAAAAAACACCCCATAGATAGATAAGATTAGTGTATTTCAACACTAGTTACGAAATCATCTTAATTTACAATAAATGATATCATTTATCTTTAAAGGACTTACTATAGACATTTTTCTAAACAAATCATTAATATGACTCGTCCAAATAACCAAGGGATTGTGACCAATAAAGTTCATCTAAAAGTCTTTATTGGGGTTGATTAAATATTTCATGAAGGATGAGTTTATAAGAAAACGTTAAAACAAGAGCATAAGAGAAATATCCTGAAATTATGTTTGTTCATCACAATACATAATTTTTAATCAAATTACATTTCAAAACTAACTTAAAACCAAAATTGATCAACTGGGAAGCCTAAAAGTTATAATAATTTTTTGAAACATGTAATATAAACATCAAATCATGACCTCATAAGATCATAATGAATAACGTCATTTAACTATGGAACTAACATTAGTATATGGAAAAATTAATTTCATCAACCTCACCACTAGTTAACATGAATAACATAAACTAATATAAACTGATAAATACCTATCAAATTATATATAAACTCTTAACTGATTTAATAGTGTGTGATATTTGACCCCACCCACAGTTTATCCATAATTACATGTGCCACATAGAAATCATTCATTGTTCACATCATAATGAACCATGTAAATAAATTGGGTTATATAAAACCTAAAAATTAATATGATTCTCATATCATAAAAAATAAAAAATGAAATAAAATTGGATTCATAAAACATATAAATCCAAATTATTAACATTTTATACAGGGCCAAATGAAAATAAAATGGGTTTTCTAAAACATCTAAATGGTATAAAGTTGAATCCGGAATTAAATAAATTTATACTAAAAACATGACCATATAAAATAAGTACATAGTTAAGGTAAAATATTTGGGGAATAATGAAAAAAAACTACATTTTCATTAGATCATTTCATTTATTTACTGGAAAATAAAAACCAAATAATGAAAATACATTTCATGAACCATTATTTATTCTATGATCTAAAAGCCAGATAGATATGTCATTTTTTAATAAAATAATATTTCAAAATTTAAAATAAACCCATTCATTTAACATTATTTTTATATAAAACTCCATCTACAAAGAGATCAAAAAAAAAATAATAATCAAAAATGAAAAATTATGGTAAATAAACATCAATTGAAAAATATTTTACTCAATGATATAGTTTATGTTACCACGTGCCTTAATATTTAATTTTATTTCAATAAAATTTCATTAACATCAGGTATCATATTTTTAAACATATTAGTAACCTAATTCTAAAACTTATTCATATAAACTTTCTTGGATAGACTTCATTTAAAAATTAAATCCATGCATTAGAATGTTATAATCTCTTTTCAACATCAAGTGTCAATAATCTTGACCATTTTTTGTAGTTCCAAAAAAGTTGTGGTGATATTCCTTCTTCTCCAAATTCTTATAATATAAAAACCATGTTACTTATTTTAATTTATTTTCTACAAATTCTTATGTTTAAGTACATCCATTACATTTTATTTTTAGTGATGTTCTGAGAATTTAAAAATTGTGATTAATTACATTCAATTTATTTAGTAATATCGATAGATTATCTTGTCATATATGTTGTATTATATTATCCACAATGAAAATATTAATGATATATAAAGATTATATATCATATATAAAAAATAAATTTAAAATACAACATTTCATGATTTGGATAGTGATAAATTCAATGTATCATTCCATAGTGGTGATATTCCATACATACGTGTGGATGGTGATTTGATTTTTTGTTGAATGAGTAAAATAATTAATATGATTTATAATTTTATATAATAAAATATGTTATGAATATAATAATAATACATTAAATTCCATATTTTTTAATCATTATATGGTAGCAATGGAAATGGAAGCACGTTGCAATATAAAGGGAGTAGCACGTACAACAAACGATTAAAAGCTCTGTTTTTTCAAAATTGAAAAGGCATTGGTTTTTAATGTTTGTAATATCATTATAATAACATAAAATTATATTTAAATATGTAATGTTATCATTTTTATATGGTGTATTGGTCTTTTTGAAAATAAAATATATAATAAATATATATAAATGAGAAAGGAGTTTTTAGAATTTCATACCTCACTTTATGGATTATCTACATAGATACAGCGGTGAAATATTTGATGGATGGTCGTTTGAGAATGCTAAATCCTCTAAAAGGTGGATAAAATTCAAAATATTGGTTTTTTTTCGTTGAAAAAAGTGTGTTATGGTGTGGGGTGTGAGGATAGGAGTTTTTCTATAATATGTGAATTGTAATGTCATATTTGTAATAATAAAAAGTGTTTCCATAATGAATGTAAATAATAAGGATAATTTCACAAAAATTAAAAAATAATTCATAGGATATGTTATAAGGTTAAGTATATTATCAACCACACATTTACACACATGTTCTAAACAAGATTTCTTTCTTTTACACTTGGATACTTACAATAATTTTTTTCTTTTTATATTGAAAATTAGTTTTTCTATAATTTAACATGTAATTTATTCAAGAAAAAGAAATAGTAAATATTCAATAATTTACTCCAAAAACCATTTTATAAATTTTTATTAATAAAATATTGAAAATTATAGTTTAAATCCTCAATTTATAATTTTTTAAAAATGTTTCTTTGAAAACTATAAAATATTTTCTAAAATTTCAGAAAATGGAATATAGATTAAAAAAATTAAAATACTAGTGTCAATTATAAAATAAATATTTGATAATAATTGAACGTTTCATTATTTAACAATCTGTACTTATAAAATAATAATGTCATAAAGTTATTGTTGTTTGTAAAAACAATATTTTCCTCTATTCAAAAGAAATCATATAATTTTTAAATAACAAAAAATGTAATCCAATGATAATATTTTTGTTATGTTGAAAAATGTATTTAATTTTGTAATCTTATCATTCAAAAATCTTTATATCTATTATAAAAATAAAATCATATAATATTGTGAAAATCTGATTTTATAGGAAATCGATTTTGTTATATTAATTACTATCATCAATAATCTTCTAATCTTAATAAAAAAATTAATATCTAAATTTATAAAGTTAATTTAAATAAAAATATACTTTTTAGTTGTTATTTTTAAGCACATTTTGAAATAGTAATAAAATGTTCCTTTTTTTCTGTAGTTTGTTATAATTGTATATACTATCCTTTTCATCATCAAAAATACATTTTTAAATAAGTATTTTAATAAAAATCATTGTTATTTGTTAGGTATTGGTGTTTCATTTGGAGAAATATATCAAAAATAATATTTATTTATTGAGGAATATATCACTGAAATCATGGGGTTTTAAAAGAGTTCCATTCAATTAGTAATTATCTTCTACACCATTATTGAGTTTTTAAACTACATATTTTAATTTTTATTGTTATCATATTAATGGAAATGATCATAAAAACAATAAGGGGGGGGGGGGGGTCATATCTCATTGATTCTATATTTCAAGAACTATTAACTTAAAAGTATTCTAATTTTATAATTTTATTGATTCTCAATAAAATCATACTATCAACCCATTTTCATTCACTTTCATCATTTACATAATAGTAGTTTTTTCCCATTATTCACAAACCTTAAAATTAGTGCACATTATAGAAAAATAACTCAATTATTATATGGGTCTCATGATTCACTTCTTCGGTCCATTTGGAATCAACACCTAACCATTAAAATTAATGACTACTTTAACTCAAAGGTTATACTATGGTTAACATGTATTCCATGGGTTTTATGGAAAATATTTATACTTAATAATTTTTTGGTTGATCCTATTAATTTTATGTAAAAATTTTAATAGACTATTTTTCTTTTCAATTTTATTTCATGATGTATCATTCCCCCTAACATCCTCGTACTAATGTGCTAAAGGATTTTATGAAAAAAATTTCCACTAGAAAAACTAATTTTGTATTAAATGTTTATCAACTACATATGGAGAGAAAAATTAGTTAAAAAAATAGTACATAACAAGATCAGGCTATTGTGGAAATTCAAGTTCCAATATAATAATGGATGGTTCCCAAGGGTTTCTTCAGCATGAGTAAGAAATGGTCTTTATGATGTGGATTATTCTCTAGATAATATTAAATGGATTTAAAATATTCATTAGAATCATAATTCTATCAAGGGTAAGTTGGTGAAATTTATTTTTGAATATCTATCCATGAAAATGGGATTTAACAGTCTAATCCATGCATTAAGATAAAATAGAGGATAAAGACTTCAAAATCTTGTTTAATTAGAAATTTCATCATTATAAAAAATATTTAGTGCAATATATTGATTTTTTGTTCCCATAGTTTTGAAAATAGATTATTATTGAATATCATAATTTATTTCCATTGAGGATTCAATTTTCACAATGAGTGTTTTGAATTATCTATTAGAGGACTAATTATTTTAAACGGGGCACTGAATCAATATATGATCCCAATACATCTTGTTGAAGCACCGTACCTATGCAGAGGTGATGTAATGATCCCCACTGCTACTGTTGATTAGTATATGGTTTTGGGTCTATAGGATTTTATCTATATATCTT